>JAHLSL010000044.1:5471596-5682443 GCA_025920805.1 Petroica traversi
TATATATATATATATATATATATATATATATATATCTTTTGACAAACGGAAGGGGGAATGTCACGGAGCCTGGGCGCCTGGTCGTCGTCGTCCTCCCTCCTTCAGAAAACTACTCCGCGCCGTCATCCGGCACTTCGCGGAGAGGCGACCCCCGGCCAGACATATTAAATACATACTTTGTTAGACCGCTTATATAAGACTTGGTTTATTTAAAGTTGGAACAAAATGGAGGAAGAGGGTAAAGAGGAAATTCGGCCGGCCTGGCGTGCGGGTGCTTTTCCCCAGACGTGTGAATATACCACGGTGCCACGAAAGTTCCCCGCGGCTGCGTTTCCCCCGGCCGGGCTCCCCCGCACGCAGCAGCTGCGGCCGCCCAGGTGAGGGCCAGCTGTGGCCCCCGCGTCCGGCGGAGAGCCCCACACCTGCCACAGATCCCAGGCGTGCAGGACCTGTGTCAGCACCGCCATCCCAAATATTTATCTTCCCAAAGACTCGAAGGAAGAGTCTGTCTTACAACAGGGCTATAAATCATCAGGGGGAAAAAAGTGCACGAATAACAAAATGTTTCCTCTTGTACACAAATCCTAGCGTTTCTCCTTTTTTTAAAATAACTTATTTCTTTAACATGTCATCAGATTCCTGGGCCTTTCTACAGCGGTTTTGCCTATTTATAAATTTTAGGGGGAAAAAATGTGGGGCAGCAGTTTCTTTTTGTCTTTATTTAAATCATCCATAGTATGGCAGCGGGATTGTCAGCTGCTGTATTATCAACCAAATTGCTTCAAAAAAAAAAAAAAAGGAATTATAAAAAGAATTTCTTTAAAGGGACACTTCTCAAGGCTGGTAGAGCTAAAATTAGACTTGCCAGCTGTGTTTTGGTTTGTGGGCACGTGCTTGCACATGATAGGAACATGGAAATATCACGCTTTACTCTGGCAGTTTGCTGCTCTCGTAAGCAGAGGGTTTTGTTATGGATCCCCATAACTGCCCTGTCGCCTGCTATTCCATGAGCAGAAAACGGCAGCAGAAGGAAAAGGGCACACACACACTCAAAATACTGTCTACACATTGTGCTTTCATCACCAGGCATTCATAATCGTCGGTACTTAGGTACCAGCCCTGTGCCATGCAGTGGGAACACCACGCCATCCTCGCACAGGTATTTGCCTTCTGTGGCAAGACAAAAACTTGTGCAAAACGAGTGCTCTGTTCCCAGAGCTCTGTAGAGGCATTCAGCGGGTTCTTGCATACCAGGATGAGCCCTGTGGATCACTACCATCACCTCAGCTTCCGACAGATTCGGAAGAAAAGCCTGTTTGGGTAAACTATTGAGTATTTTCATTCCCGATCATTAGTATTATCGTTCCAAGCTGGCCAGGACCATGTGGTCCCTCTTCTGAGGGTCTCTCTTTTTCATTCATCTTCTCTTCTGAGAAGTGAATGCAGCAAAAAGATAGGAATGGGAGGAGAAGCCTGCAATCCCCGCCTCCCAGCCCCATGTTTTGTATCACCACTCAGCTTTAAATACGCTGCTTCCCATTGTAGTGCATGATACTCCAGTGATACTCTTGTTTACGCTTTCTTCTCCCCCGCCCCCTGCCCGGCTTTCCCTGAGGGTGAAATAGGCTGTTTGAGGGCTGAGATCTGCAGAAGTGAATAGTGATTACTTGACGGTACGTGATACTTTGAGCCGAGACAACTTTCAGATTGTTCTTTCAACTGCCAGAATTAAGTTGTTGTGCTTCTCTCTTCACCTTCTCAATTTTCCCTCAGGATATTAACGCAGTTTTTCTTGCTAAGCGGTTTGCTTGTAGAAGTGGATGTAACCAGATTTGGGAGAAGAAAGAACCTATGTGTACAGGGTGAAATAAAAGGTAAATACTAAAGGAAGTAAAAAACTGTGCATTCTGACCATGAAATCTACGTGAACATGCAAGGTTTTCCGTGGTCATTGTTTTAAATCCAGGACGGGCTGTTTTGGCTGTATCATCTGACTATTTCTGTGTGTATTTCAAATCATGCCATAAAATTTCAACCCAGCATTTCCACACACTTCCCCATCAGATGCACTGGCTAGCAGCTCCAGCAGTTCTAGCAACTGAGAAAAGATGGGAAGCTACAGGAGAAGTGGGACTACTATCTGAGTGGGTAACAGCTCCACCTTTCTCCCGCTCTCTCAGCAAAAGTCTTCAATATGCAATACTTTGGATTTCCCTTTTCACCTGTAATCCTGGCCAGGTGCTGAGCAGCCTCTGCTGTTTGCTCTGACTGCTCAGCATCTCGCATGACTGAGCCTTCAGAAATGCAAGACAGAGTGGAGAAAGCAAAAATAGGAATTCAATATAAAAGAGTGGGGGGCCAAGGGGAGAAGACAGGAGGCAATATAGCATAGCAAAAATGCAAATGAACAGCCACAAAAGCAGATTTAGATAGCATACAGCCTCTGAACAAATGCTGGTGCTGGAAAATGGAAAATTTCCATTTGCAAAATACAGACATCAAAAAGATCATCTGTGACTTGGGAGCACACTGTTTAAATAGAATCCCCTTCATTTTCTGGCCTGTGCATTTGAATAACTGAATCTACTTGCAAACTGAAATAGCAGTTTGCCTACCGAGTGTTAAGTATAAATGTTCCTCAAAAGAAAAGACAATCTGTTCGATCCCAGTGAGCAACAGCCAGCAAACTTCACAATTTTTTCTTCCTATGGGAGGTCTCATTATTGAGTCCCAGTACATCTGCAAAGTCACTGCTGCCACGGTTGTCACCGACCTGAGGGCAGATCCACAAGCCAGGTGAGCAGTAAGGATCTCTTTGATGGGAAGTTTAGTAATGAAATGAAACAAATGGGAACACATCATCTGTAAACTTGACAGCCAAGTACATTCAAAGACAGGCACCAAAGGATATTAACCCAGCAACAACCAAAGCTGTGAATCAGAAACCTGAAGTTCACTGACAGGAAAAAAAAAAAAAAAGAAAAAGAAAAAAAGAGACTCCTGCTCCTGGCAGTCTGAAGTACAGAAAAATTACATATGTTTGGAGGTATTTTTACCTTTCATAGAATGCAGATTTCTTCATTCACAAAAACTGAGTTGAAAGAAAAATGCAAATACCTAATAGAAAATTCTGGGGCTTTTATTTGATAAAATACAATGCTACTTAAACCTTTTTTTTTTCTTTTTTTTTTAATAAGCTTACCTGTCCTATTAAAACCTTCTAAGGTCATAGGTATCAGAGTCAGGGAGCAATTCAAACATTTTCTAGCTCCTTGCTCTTGAAAAGTACCAATATGTATTCTGGAAGATTTAATTTCTGGCAAATTATGTCAAAATTTTGTAAACCAGGACTAGAGAAATAGAGATACCCCCACCTAAAGCAATATAATAGGTTAAAGAAAAAAAGAGAACAATTATATTTGGCTTACATTTTTTACCCTGTCTGTCTACTTTTATTCTCTCTATTTACTCATTAAAGCTATTACAAAGGAGACCATAGTGATGCTTGACAGCTTGTTTACAATGGATTACAAGAAGAGCACTGATTTTATTTTTAGATCTGTCAGCTCCTTCAGCCCAGCTACCTTAAAACTATGTTGATAAACACAGAATTTTACTATTTAATGGATCATTTATCAAGCTAGTTTACCTAAGGAGAGCTAACTGAGTTTCTAAGTGACATAGCCCGATGCAACCATCAGTAAAGCATGTGATAGCCATGGAGAGGGTGGGGAAAAGACACAGAGGATCAAAACACTTACCTTAACAATGACATCACTAAGTGTCTGGGATTGACAGAACCTCTCTGAGTTGGAGGATGTCACGGTTTTCAGGTGCTTTCCTTTCATAAGAGACCAAACACCACTGGAGGTGGCATTACAAACACACACACAC
The DNA here is from genome assembly GCA_025920805.1 of Petroica traversi. Lineage (NCBI taxonomy): Eukaryota > Metazoa > Chordata > Aves > Passeriformes > Petroicidae > Petroica > Petroica traversi. The sequence continues at coordinate 5,475,491 of JAHLSL010000044.1, forward strand.
ATGGACACCCCTTCCCTGCCTGCATGAAAAAAACCCAGCAGGTTTGCCCTCCAACCTTCAGCACTAAGCATCACAACACCACAGAGTCTAACGTAATGCAGAGCCAAAGATGGCCTAAGTAATCTGAAAGAGTTAAAGGATAAGATTTTGGACAACAGAAAAGAATTGCTGTCTATCACCATACTTCATTGTTTTTCCTTTATCATCCTCGGTCTTTACATTATGGCTCAGGGGGTTCCCAGGGAGTTCTATTAGTCTACTTTTACCTAAAGACCCAATCCTAAAGGAAATTTTTGGACAGCAGCAGAGTGAAAAATTTTAGATGAAAAGTGAACAACAATGAACATTCACTAAATTGTTTATTTTCCACTTGATATAATTTCTTACAAGCACAAGCCAGTGAAACTAGCAGTCAGTTGTACAGGCAGACTGAAATTATGCAGTAATGTCTTCTTTCTGCAGATGTTAATGCATACAATCAAAGTACATAATACTTAGTCTTTTGTTTATAGTTTGTTTCCTACACATCTCTGAACACTTTGCAAGAGTTAATTCATCCTGCAATGTGGAAAAGAATAAAGTAACATGGCCAGTCAATGGCAATGCCCCAGTTGTAACAAAAACCAGGGGATTCCTCTCACCTCATAAACCCTCATTGCATGGCAAAAGACACAGCAAATAAGACCAATGGGGGAAAAGACTGGTACTTTGCTTCTGTTCTGGAAGGGATCCATGTGGAGAGAAAGCAGTGCAATGGCAGTGAGATGCAATGTGAAGAAATGGCAGAGAGTCACTGGCTGTGGTAAATCATAGGATCACATATCTTTCTGAAAGCTTAGAGCTTTCAGAAAAGGCCAGGATTGTGCATGGTCAGAGGACATGCCTTTCAAAGGTGGGATTTTCTATAGCAACTCCACATCACAACTTAGTAAATATTGCATCTGATCTTGAGTCTAAACTCTTAGGATAAATAAGGCAAAGAAACCCCCAAACACTAAGAGGACTAGCCAAGGCCATTTCTCTCTTGCAGCATATTAACTTAATACTACCAGCATTAGATGTGGTATGATTCCAGAGGGAGAAAATTCTTCACCTCCAACCTTCCTCCCTCTAAAGTCCTGCTTACTAGTCATTTTCCCCACCCCTTGTTTACTTAAAATTAGATTGTAATCAGGGAACATGAGATTTTTTCTCTTCAGGAAGTTTATTTCTGAAGGTAATGGGGAGACGTAAATATGCTGCCTGTTTACTGAGGCTCATAAACATATACGAACACAGGCAATTAATTGTCACTGAAAGAGTTCCAGCAAACATGGAAAATCCTAGCTTTTTAGGGCATGTTTGACTAAATGTTCACCCATCACGTACTGAATTACTTAGTGAGATATTAATTTTGTGCTCCAGCTGAGGGTAATCACAGAACAAACTGGCATTATTCAAGTTACTCTGTGAAATTACAGCAAGGGTAAGCTTAAGAATAAAGGCCAGCAGGAGTCGAGCCTCTCAACTTGAAAGGAATTATCTTTTCCTCTAATTGAAGCAAGGGCTGTTTTGTTTTATTTTGTTTTTTTGTTTCCTTCCTCTTGCTAGATTTCCAACAACACTCTTTGGCAGAAGGTCTCCTTGCAACAGGGTTATGTGCTTAAAACTCATGAGCAGAGGCTCATCTGCCTGGGAAAGTTTACTGATGTAATTGCACCAGCATCATCGACGGCTAGAGTTATACCTACGTAATGCCTCATATGGGCATTCTTCTCTGGGAGGGATTATGCTGGTAAATGCCCTTATTTACACAAACCCAGATTTCTGGGTCCTGTTTTCCTGCTGGTGCTGCTGCTGACCTACACTGTGACCTTGGACAAACCACTTCTCCTCCTCCCTCCCACCTGCCTCTGTCCCATGAGTGTCAACTGGAACTCTTTATGGTGAGAACAATCTCAGTATTTTACAGTACCACAGGGGAACCTCAGTTTTGGTAGGGCACCAAAACAGTGCAGCAGAAATCTGTAATAATGTACGTAAACAGTTTGTTGTTCTAGCATCCAGACGGCCACTATTAGAAAATTCACGGGCTGTGGTTGGTTTTTTTTTGGTTGGTGTTTTTGTTGTTTTTTTTTTTTCCCGCTCCATGGGAAAAAGTTAACAATAGGCAAGAATAGAAGGTCATTTCAGGCTACATTCCACCACTATCAAATATAATAGATTCTGCTTTCCATACTTATATCCTCCCCAGCATGCCAAGACATATTTCTTCTTGTCTCTTTCATATCTGGCAGGCTTATTTGCCCACTAAGTAACACTTTATCTAATGCTAGCTGTAAATAAGGCCTGAACGAACCTTTGCTAATAATTTCTGTTTCATTTTCTAATAGACTCCCTTTTAAAACATGGTACAATTATGGTACTACCCTTGTAATTTTGTCCAAAACTTCATTCAAAAGTGTTTGTAAAAATATTTTTCATTATAACTATGGGAAATTTTATGGTTTTGATGAAATCTCATAACATTACTTCATTTTTTTCAGTCTAGTTTGAATTCAATTTTTTTTTTTAATTTTTCCATAAAAATTCTGCCTTGACCCAACTGCAATAAATATTTACTACTTGGTCCCCTGAAAAAGGAAAAACCAAAGCCTACAAAAAAGTCTCTAACATGTTTTCAAAAATATCTTAAACAAAAACTCTTTTTTATCTCTTCACATGCAGGAAAATATTATTTAGGAAATAAACAAATTAAATACCCCTATTTAAATCAGTCGCTAGGGAAATGTGTTCATCAGTTGTTTGTTTTTAACTGAAATTCATGACTGGGAAAAGCAATCTGCACATTAGCTTGTGCCAGTAATCCCTACTGTAACTCTGAGTCTATTCAGTCCAAAGTATTTTATAAATAAAGAAAAATCACAGGTTGGGAGGAACTGTAATCTTCAGCCATAACAAAATGCTATTCTTTTCCTTCTCACCTAAACACAACCGGGAACTGAAGTGGAAAGCACATAAAGACATGTACTAGGACTGCTAGAGCCTTCTTATCAACATGTAAAGCTTCCCTGAAAGCATTACAAGAAAAATTATGTGTCCACTAAATATGGAATCAAAAGATTGTGTGTAGCGATTCCCAACAGAGAGGGAATTTCCGGCTCTCAAATCCTGTCTCGTCAAGATAGGGAGAGAATGCATAGCTAATGGAGAAGCACAGTACTGGGAGTTGGGTAAAAAGTTCCATGTGCAGGTAAGCTGCAGACTTGAACCAATTCTCCATTTTTGAAATCGGTTCACTCTTTTGTAGGAATAATGGCATTTTTTTTGTAATGGACAGCTTCCATTTACCACAGAACCAATGCAGCCTGCCGTGCAAAATCAAAATTACTGTCCATCATAACCAAAGAAAATGTATTGAACTGAATATATTTGGTTCAGGAAACCTGTATTTTGTCAGCTGCAGTATAGCTCATTGTCCACTAAACAGTACCAAGCCCATTCTGAACAGAGCACACTATAGAAATGGTTAACCTCCTAATCCTGCACTTGTACACTTGCCAGAACAAAAAGAGAAGGTAATATCTGATATATAACAAAAAAAGGGTTAGGACTGACACTTTCCTGTACCAGAAAAATTCTTTGGGTAAGAGATCATTTATTTCCTACAAACAGACAAATTCTAATTATAACTCAAATCTTCCCTCTTTTTTCCTCTACCATTTCTTTTTTTATTGTTCTTCCTCCCATCCTTGGTGCATTTTTTCTTCATTGTTTTTTGCAAATATTTTTTGCCTTCAAAAAATCTCATCAAATCTCTACATTCTCCTTCATCTGAAAGTTATCTGGCTTAAAAATAATTTGCCTGCCTTCTTTTATGTATACCAGCTGGAATTTTTAATAAAGCACAAGGACTCAAGGCTACTGTATTTTTCTTAGGAGATGGTGGAAACTTTATAGTGATTTCTATTCACATTCAGCAAATGTTCATCCCTATTGTTCTACCCTATTTACTGCTCCTAACATCCTATTCCCAAATAGTTTTTACTCTGTAATCCTTCATCTGTTTTGTTTCCTCTTTATTTCTGTCCCTGCCTAACTGCCTGTCTTGCAAGCACAAGCACTTTCTTTTTCTCAATTTTTCTCTCCATTATTTTTTTCTGTTACCCCCATTCCTCAGCCAGAGATGCTTTAGGCTTCACTTCTTACTTATGTTGCAGTTCTTTGAATGTAGAACAAAAATATTCACGGGGGGGAAAAAGATACCACTGCGCTATTCTTTTTAACTTGGAAATCCATCCTACTAGATAGGAAGAGAGAGCACAGTGTGCCATAAACATCTAAATTCATGTCAGCTGAAGTGCCTCAGCGGGGTTGTGGACAGAGTTAAAGTAGAAGGTGAGAATATTAAGTTCATTAACAAAGGAAGAATTGGGTCTCGTGAACTGAAGATCCAATCAATCTCACCTTTTACTGACTTCTTTTCAATAAAGGGCTTTAAAGACATTTCTGCTAAGGACAGATATACACAGGTTCCCTTCTTATAATTACAAGTTGTACACACCTGACATCAACGTTCTTGTCTTTCCAGGATTCTATCAGCTTAAAACCTTAAGAGCAGTCTTTGCCAAGGAATTCTCACCTCATACAGCAGGGTAAGAATTACAAGCAGAAAGCACTGAAAGTGAGTAGGAGTTAAATATTAATCTTTTGATATAGTTTTTCAGGTTGAAATACTGACACAAATTCAGCTTGCAGATAGTTTGCACTTTGGCCATTTGGTACATTCCCACCAAGCAAAGGTAGATGTTTCCGTACTGTGAAGAACTTTTAGCAGAAGAAAACCCAAACAATAACTTTATTTCATTTGATTGGGAAATTGTATTTTAGCAATAGATATTTCTTTGTGCTAGTCAGTAATTTGACTATCAGAAATTATTATCAGAAAGGCCAGTAGTGTTCTGTCGCTATGGGGGCTTGACATTTCCCATGGTCTCAGACATTCACTGGAGTGAACCACTGGTTTGCCTAATCTCTAGCACTGCAGCTGAATATTTCCATATATATACAGATCACATCCTCCCTTCAAGTTCATGGTGATAAATTTCAGTCAAACCATTTGTCCTTTTCCTGTTTCTCAAGAAATACATATTTTTTTTACCAGTGTTGGAATAAGGTGGAAAAACGAAGGAAAAAATGGCCAAGCTCATCCAGTTTATTCTCCTTGGATAGTGGCTGGAAGAGTCTAAAGGAAGGCAAAGTTCTTTAGGACATGAGGAATAGGGAACAGAAATTTGGCCAAACGGGTGACTCATTCTGCTGGGGATGTAACTTCTACCTTTCTGTGAAAACTTTCCAGGTTTGGTCACATAACACTTGAAAAGGAACAGTCCCTGCATCCTCCCTGAAGTCCCTATACCTGTTTCCCTCCCAGCTTCCCCAGGCCTCTGCAGACAGACATTGCACCTTCCTCCCAGGAACAGGAGCTGTACAGAACAGGAGGCAGGGATCACAGGCATGGCAAGAGAGGCTGGCACATGACTCTGGCAGTACTGTGAGGTACTGCAGTATTTCTGCTGGGCTGTTGGGATGCTGCCCCTCGCTCACAGAGATGAGGAGGTAGGAGGGAGCACAAAAGGAAACTGAGGAGTAAAAGAGGGATGTGCCTTGGTTACAGGGGGAGTGGAGACAATACATCAAGGCACTGGTGTTGTAAAGGGAGCCTGGGGTGAGTAAGTGCTACTGTCTGAGGTGGAGAAGAATGAAACAGGGATCTCAAAGTACCTGTGGAAAATGGGACCTGAGATTTAGAATCTACTAAAATTAAGAATGAAAAAACAGTAGTGATGGCAACCAGGTAGTTAAGATGATCCAAACTGATTTGGAGGGCTAGGTAGGACATGAGAGGAGTCAAAATGGATGAGAACAGAAGGGCACAAGGAGAAAAAAAGAGGACAGCCCTTTCCCCTCTGCTTCATGGCTATAACCCCCAAATTCCTGACATTGACCACTCCTCCGTTGTCAACAAAAATCATATACACCCAGCTGCAAAGTGATCCAGCCCCTTCTAGCACTGGTCCACACAGGCTATTAAAATCTAATGCTTCCAGACTCTCCATGTCTCTGTGATAAATAGAAAGATTTCAACCTTGCTGACAATCCATTTGTCAATATGCCATGAGATGCCATTTTCAGGTTCCTTTATTTTTTAAAGCTAAAGCCTTTCTCACACGTAAATTAAATTAAAAGAACAAGTGGGGAAATTCCATATGATCCCACTTTTAAGGTTAATGAGTAATGGGATAATTATAATGAATAATAAAAAGATAACGAGTGTTCACAGAGAAGCCCATTATAACTGCGTAGACAACCATTACCCTGTAATTTTATACCTTTTGAACACTTGACTTTGCAACCTTAATGCTTTTTTAACATTGTTTTTGCCTGTGTAATGATATATAACAATCTCCAGATACCATCTGCAGTCTTCACATTTCCTTGATACCTTTCAAACAAATTTTTATACTGAGTATGAGAAGAGCCAAGTGATTATCTCACTGAGCAACAGCCAGCAGATAGTGAGGGATGAATTTGGTTGTTGCCTCTCTGCACATTCATAATCCCTATCTCAACAGCTGGGACCATGGTAAAAACTCCTGGGCTTGGTTCACCTTTTTTAAAGCCTCTGTTTTTACGAGAGTTTTGTAAAAATTTTCTGATTCTGCAGTATGCTTCTCCCAGTGGAAGCCAAGTTAACAAGGTTTTGGGACACAATTAAATACTTCATTTAGTTAGGATTGTGGCTGAGAGTATGGCATCAACCATTTCCTTCATTCCTTTCCATCTGACACTGCACCAATTTACCTTAGTTTTATGTGCTGTCCTTCACTGCTGGACTCCAGCTTAGACACGGTACTAGGCACATTTTTTAATTGGAAAGAGGCATTGCATGCTTACAGAATATCATCATATTTCAAGTTTACTGCTAGGAAAAGCCAATATTAATAAGGGCTGCTTTTGCATTTCTTCAGGCATTACATATTTTAGCTGCAAATGTCAGCTTTTAGCAAGCTCTTAGCTCTTGTTTCCAAAGTATTGTAATAATATTAATAAATGCCCCGTAGGACTGTCCCAAATCCTTGTCACTCAAGCAGCCCTGGGTCACCTTAAAGCCACTGCAAGTCCCTGAACATCTGCATCATTCAGACTGGAATCCTAATGTGTACCATATAGCAACCACCACTACACTACCTGCATGCTTATGTGCAGGTGGTTCTCTTGGCAGCTGAAATTTCTGTTTGCAATAAAAGAAAAAAACCTGTTTGTAGTAAAGACCAGACACTTTGGGGGGCCAGCTCAGTGAGCTGACTACCTGTGGAGCACACATTCTCATTTCCAGCCTCATGACCCTGGAGCAGTCATTGCCGTCTGAGTGGAAAAGGGGAGTTAACACTAAATAATATTAGATAAGAGTCAATCTCTAGTCAGCACTCTTCAAATAGCAAGAGAAACATGTCTTAGGAGTAAAGTGAGAGATCAAGTAGGAGGTAACAGTAGTGAAGAATGATAGGGCAAATGAAAGACCCTCTCTGCATGCTTCTCTGAATTGGTCTTTTCTATTATTAAGTTCTTGGCTGAAAGAGAAAGGTGACAGATCCTACACTCTCACTGTCACAGCAAGTCATTCGCTTGTTCTTCAGCATCACAAAGAGCAGTATATATGAACTCCACCATATTTATATATCTATTTTATGCAATAATTTAGTTGCTGCCTCCTTGCATGTAGGAAACACCGTAACACCTAATTCAAAAACTAGTCTTGTAACAGCACTAACCAGCAAGGCAAAAAAAAAAAAAATTAAAATCAGGTGATGTATGGATACTTAGTTGTATAACTCCTACAAAGACGAATGAAAACAGATACTCTAAATTCTAACATGCTGCATTGAAAAGAACCATCTCTGAAATGATGGATGGCTCTCTATATACAAACACACGTAACCCACAATCCAAGTGGGCTGGTAAGTGACAGGGAGCCATGGCACACTTGGTCCCACAGGACCGTCTGGAAGCAGTTGGACCTGTTTCAGCAGAATTCCTCTTAAACATCACAATCATTTCCTGAACCAGCTATTAAAACTCACTTCCAGCAGTGGACTCTGCAAGCTGCACAACGTGCCACTCACTCCAGCTCCCCCAGGAGCCCTACAGTGCCTGTGGCTCTGCTTACATGCAGTTCTGGAATACCTTCAGTGCTCAGTCCCCAGCTCTGGCCTCCTCCTCAGAGCTGGTGGTTGTTGCACCTCTGCCAGCACGAATACCAGCGCCTTTTGGCCGGGAAAGAGGTGTCATACCAAGCCTGGGATTTCTGGAATATGATACTAGGATTTCTACATTAGCCTGATGGAGCATCTAAATTTCCACCTTAGCCACTTTATATAACACAACAGAAAGTATATTAAAAGACAAGTTGCAAAGTGAACAGCCAAAATTTCTGGAGCACTGGAATTAAGACTGCTTATTCCACCTTAACTACATCCTTGAATCTCTTCATTAGAATAAAATCTGCAGAATCACATCTAATTCTAATGGGAGGCCCCTTGCCTTGTTCTCAGTGTTGAATGGGCACTGCTAACCGTATGACAAAATATTTCATATTTTATTTTCTCATCACTTTTTAATGCCATACCATATTTCCTGTACAGCATTCAAACTCTGCTCTGAAGACAGAATTATTAATGTTTGCACAGACTCTCAAGCAGGTTTTTTTTTTCACTATAGTGACAGTATGCTTTGTAACACATGTAAATTTATCTTCCTAATGCCTGAGGAGATGGAGAACTACGTTCATCTCCAGTTAACTGGTAGGCAACCGAGGCACATACAAAATTAACCAAAAAGTCAACACTGGGTTTTAGTGCACATTTTAAGGAGGGGCCTAATATTTTCAGAATTCTGTGTATCATAAGGCACAGTTCTTCTCAAAGCTCAAGTTTCTGCCAGTCATCAGCCCCAAACAGTGACCAGCAGCAACAAAATCTTCCTGTCCTCCCCTATGGGATCAGCAAGCCTCACAGAAATCCTAGGAGCAGAGAGACTTCAGCAGGCACGTTCTGCTCCAAGCCCCAGACCCGCATGCTAACCTCAGTCTTCTCGCTCAGTAAACTTAATCCTACTCTTACAGCAACTGAAAAGAAAGATTCCTAATGGGAAAGGATGGGAAATCTTAACAATAAGTAGCTCCATCAATCCTTTTCTATATATAAAATTAATGATACTGAATTGTAAAATTATCAGAGAATGAAGCAATAATTTTATGAAATAGAGAGCTAAAATAGACTCCAAAGGATTAACATCCACAGTAGATTATCCCCTCCATACTAAATTGGGTAATGGATTTCTCTGAATAGGATATTTCTTTATAGCAGAAGCATGAGATATTATTTTAAAAAAGATCTGTAATACCTTACTTTACATATGTCTTGTGTTTTCTTTTGCTACTTCCTTCAGTCATTTAGAAGTAGTAGATCTTGACTGATGACACAAGTGCATATTCTTGTTGAGATATCTTAAAATAATAGGGAAGAACACAAGCCACACATGATCTTTTTTAGAAAGAAAGAGTGGAGGTCTCTGCATGAAGATTTCTGGTCACTAATGGAGTACAGTAGGACACAAGTAGGCAAAAATAGCAATGTGGTTAAGATACTGGACTAAACTTGGAAGATATCTTCTGGTTCCTGGCTCTGCTGCAGACATCCTGTGTGTCCTTGGATAAATGCCTCTTGTGAGGCTAATTTCATTTATGTGCTCATGTACATAGTAATGAGCCTCATAAACAGCCTATAAATATAATCACTTGAAATAATTTTTAAGGTACAATCTCTTGTACTTAGTGAGGGATTTCACATTCTCTTGGGAGAGGAAAAAGTGTTTTCTAGGCGAAAGGCATGAGACTGGTTTGGAGCCATCTCCATTTCAGTGGCATCTGTGTGCACATTTAAATTTGGCACACGCAGATCATTATGATTAAAAAAAGTCTGTATTATTTGCACTATTTCTCATTTTTTTTCTCAGACTGGGATTGCTCCTATTTATAGGAACTCAGACTGTAGGAAGCAAGGAGAGACACATGTGTAGATGATGATATCTTTGAAATATGTACTGGCTCTGTGTCTTTTTTGTTCAAAATCCTTGGAAACGTCCTGTAAAAATCTGCATGCATGCACAACAGTTGTGATTATGCACATAGACCCCACTGTAAATCACAAATTCATCTGTACATCTGGAAGTTACACATCTCCAAACACACAATATGTGTAGCTACACAATTCACAAGTAAATTTTTACAGGAAGGGTGGTCCCAGAGAAAAGGTAGATCTGCCAAATCTGCTAACCAGCACGATACTTCACCATTTGTTGTATGAGGTACTCCTTTATTGCTTCAGGGTTTTTTCTGGTGCTCTGGCAGCCTCTGCTACAGACATTCATAAAGGCCAGGTAAAAACCTGCTGCTCACAGCAGGTCTGCATCAGGTGGGCAGCAAGTGCAGTACACCACAGACCCTGAGACTAGCCAGCAAACACAAACCGTCTCAAGGTTAGACCACCTCAGTGCTCCCAGTTATGTTTGTGGGATCCTTATTCAGCCACTTCCTTTTCAACAAGAATTTTCCCCTCCGACACATACCTTTGTAATTGTTGACCCTCTGTGGCTTAGATGAAGCATAAGGTATCAGGAAAAAGCATATTATAAAAATAAAGTTCTTAAATCTGTATCTATTGTCTGCAGCTACTGCCTATGACTTTGTATACAACTACCTGCTTTCCAACATAGACATGCCTTACTTGGGACAGGTTATTATAGAAACCGCTTTTTGGTTTTTTGGGGTTGTTTTTTTTTGTTGTTGTTGTTTTTTGGGGTTTTATTGGTTTTTGGGGTTTTTTATATTTAACCTAACATATCCAGTTAAAAAGCTGTGCATATGCAGTCATTTCTCTATGGATTATTTAAATTATTTACAGGCAAAACAGAGTCCAAGTTTGAAAATTCACGTCATCAGGAATATATTCTCCATAAAGCAAAGAGTTTAATAATATGAAAGTATAACTGAAGATACTCTTGATGATAAGCCAGGACCTAGTGTTCATTATTAATTTGTAAAGTAATTACTGTTTCCCTTAAATCTTTATAGCATTCCTTGCATCATGTTTTCAAATAACTAGAAATGCAAATACCTAAATGAATCAGACTGCTAAAAAATAGTCTAAGATTGTTAGAATTCCCAAAAAAATCACAATTCCAAAATATAAAAGGGAGCAGGAAATAAGACAAAATCAAGGACATACGCAAAAGAGACGTGCTGTCTCCAAATAAAAAGCATCAAGGTGCAATGCAGATAGAAAACCTGTGACTGCAGGTTCTGCAAGAGCTGATAGTTCAAATGTGATCACTTACATATAATCTATAAAAGCAAGTGCATAACTACTGTGATAGTTTGATAGCTACAGGGGGTTTAAATAGTTTTTATTTCCTGGATGGGAGTCACCCTGTATTACAGTTACCTAAGTGAATTCAAGTTCATTTAAGGGCAAAGGGATGCTTGTGGAATCACTCCTGCTGTCTGATCTGTCAAGGAATTAACAGCCCCAGCAGTTAGGAACAGAAGCCTTACCAAGCAGGATCCTTTTGGAAGGGAAGGGAAAGAATATGTGAAATTAAGAAGCAGTGCCTCTCAGGAATGGCCTGAGCCATTTGTTAAATGCCTCGGCACTGAGGTGTCCCAGTAACAATAAGGTTGTGGCAAATCAAGAATCTTGACACTCCCAAGAACTTGTTAATTCTGGCAAGTAAGTTATGTCTGGGGAGATGAAGTGAAGAAAGTGAGGAAGTGCTAATTGTCACATTGCAGTACCATAAGATTATGAATAACATCCATAATGCCATAGGATACCTTCCAAAAGAGGATTCCTGATACAGCAAAAAACTGCCCCTAATATTGGCTCATAATTTATTAAAGCTGAGGATACAGTGACAGCTCAACAGTAAACTCTATGTAACAATTATTCAATAACAAGTTGTATAGAAGGCTTCAGTAGTTTCTTACTTGTATCCTTTTGGCACTTTTTTCTCCTTTTTTCTTTTTTTGTCATGTAATGACAAGGACATTGCTCATGTTCACTGAAATACCTCCAACTATACAAGCTGTGATGAGTAACCAATTTACCAGCCTCTCACACTGCCCTTATATTGCTATTTTCTGTTTTTCAGGGAAATACATTCAACACACATGCACGGAGTAAATCCAAAATGAGTCTTAAATAATCTTGTTCAGGGCAACAGAGAATAATGACTGTGTCTTCAATGAGGGGCATAATTACAACAAGCTGTCAAAGGAAACTTTAAGAAGGTTTGGGGCAGGGGGAATTAAAAGCTATTTACCTCTATCAAAGCAGAATGAATAAGGGTAATGAGTAATAACCCTGAGAAAATGACAACAAAGGGGAACAGTCTCAGCACCATGAGTGGGAAATTAATCAAGTTCCTCTTTTGTTAACAGGTGTTACACAATAAATTCCCTGTGTTCCACCCTGAAAAAGCATCCTTAATACCAGCAAAGAAAAAGTTCTAAGATGTAAACAAAAAATATGCTACCTGGTCCTTACAACACATCACTGGCAAGCGCCTCAAAGCACCTTTTAGTTCAATACAGTAAAATAAATACCAAAGCCCAATGTTTCATGGCCTTTAGATTTAAAATTATGGGGGAAATCCAGTGTCCTAAATTAACAAGTAGGCAATGGATTGATGAGTACGAGATCCATTTGGACAGCACCAAATGATTTTTAGGAAGCACAAGGTAACAGCTAACAAAGCCCCAGTGTGCCCACTGGAGATAGGCAAGCTTGGATATCTTGATTACATCTACCACACCTCAGTCCCTTAAGCCAGGGAATATTTAGTTCAAGTCAGAGCAGCACAATGCAGTTGTGTAAACAGAAGACTGAAAATCAGGAAATCCTTAGTTCTAAAATGGGATCCAACTGTGCCCCTTTTTCCTGTCCACAAAAAAGTTAATGAAGCAGTCTAAGCAACCCACCCTATCCTCCCTCCTGGACAGAAACAGGAGTGTGTAACTGCCACCCTCAGGGAAGTGCTGGGGAAATTAACAGGGATGGACTGAATAAGTTCACATCTTTAACATATTCTGGGGAAGCAAAAGGCTCTGTAAGAATTAAATATTATTGAAATACTGAGTAGAGGATCTTTTCAAAGGGAAATTACTACATTTCCTTTCCTTATGTATCGATTACGCATTAATGCAGAAAAACTGAGAAAGATCTGATTTGACAGTTCTCAAGGAATGGTTTTCACTCTTACATATGCTCTTGATTTGACACTACAAAAAAAATGTTACTTAGTGGACCTCAATAATCTTCCAAAATCACTCCTGAGGGCCACAATTTTAAGACTTTCTGTGCAAAAAATCTTCTCTAATGTCCATTCCACTTTATTCTTATACTTTTACATGTAATTGGGAAATACTATGTGCAAAGATTGTTACTGCTGCTTCTTGTAAAAGTATTTGAGGACAATTAGTTTAGATGCTTATTAATTTCAGAGATTTTGAACTACATTTTGCACCTTCAAATTTATCTAAACTTCTAAAAAATCAATTTATATTTATTGAAATAAAAATAAAAATCCTGAAAAACAAAGACCATTTCTAAGCAAAAAAAATTCCAGTCCCTAGGGTATTAAGTGTTCTGTATTTAAAAGCTAATATGAATGCCCAAGAGATCTGTGTATTTTAATCAAAAGCTATGGAAAATGCAGATGAAGGTATTATATCAGATCATGGAACTGTGAGCTTAAAAAAAGTTCTGGAAGCAGAAACACAAGAGATACAATGGCAAGGTCATTTTGCCCTTTATATCAAATGAAAAATTAACAAATTGCAGCACATTGAAGTTTAAAAACCTCAACCAACCCAAAGGAAAAAAAAGAAAATAAAAGAAAAAAAGAAATTAAAAGGAGAAAAAACCACATAAACAAAAAACCCCAACTGACCAACAAATAAACCAAACCTAAATAACACACCACCACTTTTTTCACTTTTTGTACTTAGGAAACTGATGTAGTTGTGTTGAAGGATGTAGGTAGGTGAGTGGCAGCAGGTAATATAAAAGAGGCTGAATAGGAGGGCAGTATTTGGAAAAGACCCTCTAGAAAGAAATGAGCCGTGTAGAGAAAACATGAGAACTCTTCGGCAGAATACAAGGCACTAAATTGCTTTTGAGTTTTGCTCTTCTTTTAGAAGCTATTTAAAAAAAAAAATGTTCTTCGGGTAACCATAAATAATTTCTTTAAAAGGACAATGATCCTGTAGAAGCAATCTCAATGTCAAAGTCCAAAGAAAAAGAAAGGGTTCTAGAAGGCACAAAGTCCAATTCACTCACCTGCCAGGCACTTTTCTCCTCCATCAGTTTCGGAGACTCTCCCCCTAAAAACATTCACAGCTTTTTTATTATGCAGTTTTGCTTCATGGTGAACAAATACAATTAAAAGCAATGGTATATAAATGTGAAAATCATGGGCCTTGGATAAGTCAGTGAACCTTGCAGCACACTTAGCCCTTAAGTGAGATTTTGCATGAATATATACAAGCTTTAGATCATGTATTAAATTATTTTGTTCAGAATAAGACAGGAAAGTTGATCCAATCACAGTAAATCCTGAAGAACCAATTTATGTCTGGAAGCACATTAAAAAAAACCAACTCCTTTACCCAAACAACATGCTTAGAATGCATTCCAAACTTCCTGTGTGTCATTGGCCATGCTGAGCAGACAGGCCTACGATTTCTAATCTAATCAACCTCAGAGTGACTGTGAAACCAACAGCTGAGTCTGAGCAATCGGAAAAATAGATACAGAACAAAGGGGAAGACCATCTCATCAGGGCTTCTCCCTCAAGTGCATAAACTCAGCTTCAGTGGAAAGTATAAATATTTCATTCACTATTTTGTACTGTATTTCTCCTGGGATTTGTGCTCCAACTACTTTCTTTTAAAGGTGCATTAATGTCTTCTTTTAACAGCATCCTTTCTAAACTTTTCCCCTTGCTTAATGGGCCTGAAGGGATTAAACCCTTAGCAGAAAAATTGCATCTGTTGTACATAACATCACAGTATTAGACTATCATAATACCAACTCATTTATTTTCATTTTGTGGAAGTATACCTTCCCTTGAGAATGATGCTACAGGGTATATTTCCTTCCTGGTGCTTCCTTTCATGTATTGTGTGATGTTAAGGAGAAACACTTGTATTCAGACATCAGAAGCCCAAGGCCCACTTTTTGCCTTGCATTTGGAGGTTACATTATGCCAGAAAGGTATCTAGGCTGGCCAGCAAAGAGCTCCAGAAATTCTGCCTGTCTCAGTGAACATGTAATGTTCTCTGTGCTTGTCACAGCTCTGGACACTGACCAGACAGAACTGACTCAAAGTTGCTTTTGATTTAGGTGACTTCCTTCCTCTGCATCAATTCAAGAAAACTGAGCTTGACATTTCAGAGAGGTCAACTGTGGTCAAACTGCTCGAACACACATCATAATAGCCAACACCAGCCCAAACAGTGGTGCCATTTGTCTTCTACTACGCAAGGCTTTGTCTACACACAGTTACAGCTTCCATAGTCCTTTGGCTTTGCATTAAATAGGATTCCCTGCAAGTGCATCACAGTCTCCATCAAGACCAGGTCTCCAAAATAGCCTAGAAATCAAGAAATTAGAGATACAGATAAAATCATGTAACTACTCTCAACTACTTTGGTAATTCAGCTTTGGTAAACTTGGCAAAATTTAAACTTCACCTGAATGGAAAGTTACTTCATCTGTAAACTAACTACACTTTAATCCAGATAAAAGAAGTTACATATATTTTGTGCCAGAATCAAATATGGACATTTTCCTACTAGAGTAAGAGAGGAAAGTCTGTCTTATGCAAATTTTTCCAGGGGCAGTTTTGAATAAACCATTTTTCAAACTGAATGGAGAAGGATGTTTAATTCTCCTAGCTAACATGATAGTGGTCAGGAAGAAATATAGAGCCAATGCTTAATGGTTCAAATGGAGATGCTGGCAAGGAGCTGGTTTGGAAAGAGACAGATCAGCAGAGTTTTTGACTCAGTATTATCTATGTTGAACCGAAAACCCTAAGTGCTGGAGAGGGAAATGGTACGAAATTTTCCTGTTTCTTTATGCTAGCTTTTTGCAGGATCCTATGCTCTTCCAGGGTGAAAGGCAGTAATCAGTCTAACCTTAACAGAAAATTAAGATGTCTGGTAAATAACGAAGGCAGAGGATGAAGGGGTCACTCAGTCAGAAAGTAGATTATGCAGCCTGCAGTAGGCTTGCAATGTGACAGACTTCCTCGAGTACACAAGTGTATTAATCAATAGTTAGGATATGTCTAAATTTGTAACAAGCTTCACCTTTTGAGAACTCATATTATCCAAGAAGGGGGTTAAAGAACATTAGCACAAAACAGAACATGACTGCAAAATCCTGAAATGACAGGGGGAGGAAAATAACACCAACTTGGAATCATTGCAGGCTTAGCCACTGGATGATGCTGAGAAGGGTACAGTCCCTGTTGACTGAAACTAGAGATGAATTCAAGCCACAAAAATTCCAGCTCAATTTCAGACTTGCCATTATTTTTGGAACCCTGCACAAATCAGCAATCTTCTGTGACTGGACTGCCCTTGCTGTCCTTCTCAGTGCAAACAGTGGAACAGTCTGCTCTGCCTAATGCACCGAATTACCTAGGAAGAAAAGGGTGCTCTTTATGCCTTTGCATGACTTTCCTGTTTACTGAAAGCATTCCTTATTAGCTAGAAAATATAAATGCATTTGACTTCCATATTGCAGCAATGTATGGTTGCATAATCTTTCAGTCTGGTCAGCCTTCCCACTGTCTTTCATCTTCCCTGCACAGCATCTGTTCTTCAAAGACAACAGATTCTCTGCTGTTGTCCTGGGACAATGCTGGGACATCTTCCCTGAGGAAGACATTTTGTTGCTGTTTTGCTTTGTGCAAATTAGCAGCGACATCTTCTGAGATTTTTGCTAAACCTTTGGGGATGTTTTTCCTTTTTAAGGTGTCTGACTAAAATATCTGTTGTGTTTTCACACTGGACAGCCAACATGTACTGCTGGTGCTTTCATTATGCTGAACTATGTAAAAAGCAATGTACAGCATGAAAGGCAGAGCATAACAGAACTGTATTATTAGCATCAGCCTCTGAAGCTTTTTTATGCCCATTTATCTCAGAGTATGGATAGAATACCTTAGTCAGGGTGGCAACTGTTACTAGATTCTCTTTTCTATATCACCATTATATGTGCAGCAAAAATACAAAGCCCTATTGTGAGACTTTGTGGTCTGTTTCACTTTACCCTCAGCTGATAGTTCTCATTTATTTCTTGACATCATACTATATCTAATCTGTAAGCTCCTGAGACTAAGAACTTTACTGGGACATAAAAATTGACTATTTTCAGTTCTTCCTCTATTATGGAGAAAGGTTCAATTAGAAATCCCCCAAAGATACCAAATCTTTAACGTTTGGCATCTCAGCACTTTTAGAAAATTAACCCATTTTGAATTGTCTCTTGTTAAGCATTGAGGATCAAATTTGCTTATCAGTTTTAAAACTATGGATAGATCTCTCTCTCTCTCTCAAATTCCTTTTACATCCGCACTTGCAGTAAATCTGAGATGGATCCAAGACTATATTGATCTTCAGACATTCGCTGTGTATATTAATCTCCACTATTTTTCTCCAAGTGTATTTCACTCATTGACAAGGTAACTGGACCGCTAGGTAGGAATAATGCTACAGCCAGAACTGTTTCCACAGGAAGCCCCTTTCTGATTGCATTTTAAGTTACTTTTTCCCAAGTCTCTCTCATAGATAAATGTTGACATCTTTGCTGCAATGGAAATTATCTGAATCATATAGAAATGGATTATATGAAATTACCAGACACTTGTAATGGCTGGCCAGAAAGGTTATAAAACAATAAGCACCTGAGTCAGGCAAAAGATTTGACTGTGTGATATGGGAATATTCACACAAGTACTCTTTCTAGTCAATTCTGAAATAAACACCACCATTCAAGTTGCATTTCAACTTGTCAGACTGATCAAAACAGAAGATGTGCATGTGAACTGAAAATTAAGACGGAAAAAAAAGCTCCATACATAGTTCATCTTTCAAGTGAGGAAATACTGACTGCATGTGTGCCTTTCTGGGGGATGAAGGCCACAGTTTCTGTGAAGCACAGGCAAAGGTAAGACTGGAAGTTGGATTTAGTTTCTTATCCCTGAAGACAGCACATAGCAACAGCTATCCCAAGGATTTCTAACAGGAAACAAAGGCTGAAAACTCTCCTAAGATTTCAAGGTAACACAGATGCTAAACTTGAAAAGGCTGCATCAGGACTGGGTCAGTCAGACTAGCGTCCCTCTCACTGCAGGTACTGTGTTAGCCCAATTTCCTTCTCACCGAAAGCCAAAAATCACCAGGTGGTGATGCATGCCGTGCTTTGACAGAAAGATCATTTCATTGTACTTCTAGGGCCAAGTTCTGAACTCAGATGTATTCATAAAGAGCTACTCCATTAAAAGCAGAAGAGTTGTTTCAAATTACTAAGAAAAAGAGAAATTCCAAACTTTACCTGGATATAAAGAGACCATAATTTTATTTTTTTTACACGTGTACACAACTATTTTAAGAAGCCAAGTATGACCTTAAATTCAAGGACAGTTCAACATGATTATATAAAAGAGAAACCTGGCCTTCCTACATCCTCCTCTGTTCCCCTATCAGATCCTTGCCTGATTTCCCAGTTCATGATTGTTGCTCTCCAAGCCCTCTCCCTCCCAGCCCACTTATAAGCACTGAGATAGCAGGAGCTGGAGTCTGAAATGAAATCTTACAAGCTTGCTTCGTGCAAAGAGAAGTCAGATGCTGAGCAGCCAGATCTTACTGAATTCTTGCTTGCTGCCTTGCACAGCAGTAGGAAAGTGCAAACCAGCTGATTGACAGTGACTGGCTCCTGCCTCATGCATAGATGGCTCAAATTTAAGGGCAATACATCTATACTGTAGAAAAGTTTCCTTGGGAAAAGGATTCTCTTTAACACTTAGTAATACGGCAGAATGGAGAACCTGTGTGACCTTTTGATTGAGATTTAAAATTTTTACCTCCCGTTTTGGAGAACCTGCATGACGTAAATCCCCATCTCCCCCTTCCACAGTTTATACCAATAAATTCACAGAAACCTGATCACCTATGAACACATAGTTTTCATCTTTCCTCCTAGGCAGCTGCTGAAGTAACCAATTCTTCTCAGAGGGAGTATTTCATGTTCCTCAACTACTTCCATTGCTCTTGTCCCTAAGAAATTTCGTAGAGAAGACCTTGCTTAGAAATGGTCATTTAAATTGACCACCAAGAGCAATGCAGTCTTCCTCTTTCCTGAAGACGGTAATTGATTTTGTTTAATCACAAGTTTCATGCTAGCTATATTTCTGTATAGCCAACCTTCTAACCACTCTCCAAACAATCTCTTTTCAAAAAAAAATCCTGTATTTGCTATACCTAAGGATCATACCAAACTTTGAAGTGATTTAACAGCAGACAGCCTCAAGCCAAAAAAAAAAATCATTTGAAACTTCAGAAGCTATAGAAATTCATTGTCTCTTTTAGCTGATTATAAGCTTATAGCTAAGATTATACAAAACATTCTTTAACTATTGCTAAAAAGCAATAAGAGTATAAATTCAAGCTCTGTCTCTCAGAAAAAAAAATCAAACTGTCTATAAACAGCACCTCAAAATAAAATGCACTAGATACACTGAGCTAAAAATAAATGATCCTGCTATTATTCTAGTGAAATATTTTATTAAATCTCCTAAAGTGCAATCCAAGGCTCTGGGATTCACCCCCCCCTCAGTACAGCTGGTTAGGGAGAGAGCAGAGACAGCTCACAACTACACAGTTAGCAGAAGAAATCCTATGTTTTACTTGTGAAAAGGACAAAATAGTTCTCCATGCTGTTTGGTAACACAGCCTCTGCCCACTTTAACAGCAGTCAGACCACTGCAAGACACCCAAAATACCTAAATTCCAATTTAGGCAACAGGTTTAAACTCACAAAAATATTGGTTTTTTTTCTCAGCAAGCATAAATAAGCATTGCTAGAAGACAGCAAATGGACCAGAAGCATGGGAAATTGGAAAAATCTTCAGGCCATTAACAATTACCAAATAATATGATTTACATGTAATTGGGATAAGGAATTCAGACACTCCCAAAGGCTGAAAACTATTTTACTATATTTTATGTCATGCCATAGTCCTATTAACAGCTTTTCCTTTGCCTCTGGCCTGGCCTGAGCTGTCTAGGTGCTCCTGCATATCCAAGAAAGTCCCTCCATGGCACCTGGACAGATCATTACGGTTGAATTGACCTTGCTTGCCCCTGAAGCCCCAGGATGCCCAGGCAGGCACATTTCAGATTGTGAAGAGCTAACCCATGGAGCAGTGAAGAGTCACCATTTTGGAATTATGGAATTGATGGAAATACAGAACTTGCCAGTATCCAGGAAGGAAAGATTATTATCTGCCAAGGTGCAAAATTATTTTCCCTACAATTTAAATTTAAAAAATTGTTTTCCATTACATACCTACCAGCACAGACAGTTGTCCATCTCACAGAATATTACATTGCTCCAAAAAGAAAGAGGAGGAAGATAACAGATATATTGGGAAATGTTTATTTAATGTGACAATACTCTTCATACTTTGACAATTCAGTCAGGGATTCTTATGACATAATCAAAATTACACCCAAATTTTTGTTCAAAAACCAAGATCTTTATTATATTTCAATTTTATTCAGAAAATAACAAGGGAATAAGCGGGTTTTTAAAAATATATATAAAATTCTACTTTTTTTTATAGCCTCTTCTCAGATTTCAAGCTATTTGATAACACCTGTGAAGGTGGTTGTACATAATGCCAAGACTTATTGATGACTAATAAAATACTTCTCTGGGAAAATACAGAAATACTTTCAGTTCAAGTGTTTGTTCAGATGAGAGGTTTCAAGTCAGTTGGCAGCACTTCAGTAAAACCTCAGAAGGCACTTGAATCCTTCTACCACCTTAGTTACTCAATTCTTAACCCTTCAGCCCACGTGTATCTTGACTTCAGTTTCAGTTCAACTAATGGGTATTACAGCTTTTAGTCCTTGGGGCAGTGTCTCTTCCACTTCAAATGCTACAGGAAAAAAAGGCATCTGGACATAGGCAAGGCATAATGTCATTTCCACCAGAAATAACAATAATCTCTCATTCTAAGGAGATCCTCACTCTCCCATGCAACAGTTAAGTATTCTTTCTTATGTCACTCCAGTAAGTCAGCTTCATCTCAGCCCCCACTGATCATGTATTAAATTGTCAAAAATAATTTTTCCTCAGAGTGCCCCTCCCAGGAACTGCCTAAGGGCGGAGTTGTGCATAAAAACCATTGACAACAACTGGGTTTTTTTTTCCTATTTTTCCTTAGAACTCCTTCAGAAACTGTGATAGTTAAAAAAGAAACTGCACTTCTGGCTCAGAAAGCACGTCAGCTGCAAGCTCTTGGAGGCTGGGAGAGCAGCCGTGCCTGGCAGTGCAATTTTTGCCTGCTCCACATCATGTCTTAAGACAACTGTATTGCCACTGGTGCAAAGAGGTAACTGGGTAAGACAGATCTTTGTTTTGCTCATCTTACGCTCCCGTGCCACCAGTTGCCTGTAACCTCAACCAATGCCATTGTGTGGCTTCTTCGCACTCCTCCTCTCGTCCTGCCTGCTCCTCTCATCCTGTCTTTACTGCCAGCCCATCATTTCCTTGTAGCCTTCATCACCTCTTTTGCTTTTTTCTACTTCAGACTGGCAAAAGCACTGGGGCCCTCAGCTCCAAATTTATGAAAACAAACCACAACAGCAGCCTCAGGGTAATTTCTCACCAGATAAGCAGGCTCTCTTTGAGGTAATATTTTGAGACACAGCCACAATCTTCTTTGCAAGCCTCAAACATTTGGAGAGCACTGGGGTGTCCAAGCACAGGGACAGACAAAGCCACCACATCAGCAAATGAGTTGTTCCTGTCCCTTCACTGGCAGAAACTTCCAGTCCTGTCCAGATTACCCAACACAAATCCACACATCCTCAGCTCTGCACTTTGAAGAATGTAGTGAGAAAGCCTCAAAATGGAAAGAAAAAGTCTGAAGTATAAACTGGCAGATCCATATTACTTGCATGAAAGTGAAGGGTAGAAAAAATGTTAGTGTATGTATTTGGGGAGTTGTAATAAAGACCATTATTTTAAAAGCTGGTTAAAATTGTTACTCTGTCATGGTATTACTAGGGAACAGCCAAAATTATGGTTATTTTTTTGAACTCTCCTTCATGAAACAAAAATTCTTCACTTTTTTTTTCAAGTGTTCTATGTCTAATAGAAATTCAGGAAGATAATTTGCTGTTTATAGGATGGTAAACCACTGTCCAAAACACTTAGAAATACTTTAAATTTCCCATGGCATCAAATTCTCAGGGCTATTCCCTTAACACATTTCTTAGATTTGAAGCTACCATGGTGCTGGTGGGTGGCTTATGTAGCTCTCCCAGTTTGCTGCTTATTTACAGCAAATAGAGCTCAAATAGAAATGGCTTCTCCTTTTGTACCCTGAAATTAATCCTGATAGATGACTACAACTCATTATAAGTCATTTAAAAAACAAAACCAAACAAAAAACCTCACGCCCTCCCAAGTACAGCACCTCCTTCTTGTTTGGCAGGATGTCCACATATGCAGGGAAAGGTGGCTCTTCAACTGAAATGAACTGTCATATTAGTGGAAAATAGAAATTTGTTGTTTAAATCTGAAACGGATTTCTACATCATCTGAAACATTACAAATTGCATTTCTCATCATGAAGAAAAACAAAATCACTTGGGAAATTAGTTTTACTTCTCACCTTCTTTGTGTTAAAAGCAAAATGTAAAAATCTGAATTCAAAAACAGGAATAATTAACAGACTATTTCCTCAACGAAGGGTTATTATGGGAACACATAAAAATGGACAAGTATTCTAAATTCATCCCCTTAAAGAAAAGGAAAAAACCCTTTTTTGTTTGTTTTATGTGGGTATAAAATAAAAATCTTTCTCTCTTACAGACTACAGACTTGAAAAGACACTCTAAAATGTTCTGTTAAGATCTCACTTATCATCTGTGCTGAATTCAAATGAGTTTCAAACATACTGAACTATCACTTCTCAAGATAATACTTACCCAGGATTCCTTTAATTTTCATCCAGTGCTACTAAAAATTCAGCTCCCCTCCTCTGCCATATCGTTGTGTACATAATGAACTTTATGATTTCTTACAGGCACAATCTATTGCTTTCAGTTTGACTTTCAGGTAGCTTTCCCTAAGTCATTTTTCAGCAAATGAAGAAAGTCTAAATAAAAGAACTTTCCTGATGAGATTTGGCATCTTATTTTATTACAAGACAGGATACTTGGGCTTTTTAAAGATTAATGTTTTGAACAGATCTTTGCAGAGCATATACTACAGAAGCGCTCACCCTCGTGTCACCTCTAATATGTCCAACATCACTCTTTTGGATTCAAAAACCAAACAAACAAAGAAATAAAACCCCTGCATAACTTCTCTTAGTAATAGATCATATTTTTGGAGGCTTCCACAAGTCTATGGAAAAAGTATTTCACTGACCAGGTCAGATTTCATTTGATTTTAGACTTTGTAATTTGACTTTCAAAGTCAGAGATCAAAGATGCTGGGGGAAGAAAATATCCCAAATGCCGCAGGGTGATCCATGTGGGGAGCCATCATCTCTACCTCAGGCAATTGTCTCTATGCACATGTATTTAATGCTGTCTTGGAACTCAAAACATCAGGAAGGCCACTAGCAAGTGTTACTGCATCATTTTGCTTAGCAGGCAAAATGCTGCAGTAAAACAAACAAACAAACCAAAAAAAAAACCGGTGTGAGTAATATATTCTGGTCCATTTAGCAAGGTGGTAGGTAAGAAGAAACATGAGTGTCAATCCCAGTAATGCTCCTCACCTAATTTCACTCCACCATAGTTCTCCCAAACTGTAAAGAAAAAGTTCCCCCACTGAAATACTGAGGTTAACTGCTAATACTTGTAGGATGCTACAGAATCCTTTTTTAAATTAATCTGAAAAATATCATCAAGCAAAGTGCAAGGGGACATCACATTTCCTGAGTCTAGATCCTGGGCTTCTTTCAACAACCTGTGTTGCCTCAAAGGGGACAAAAGCAATTTTCAAACAAAAACAGTGGTGAAAATGTATCTTCAGCAACTATCAAAATAATTTCTAAAATTCAACCAAAAACCAAAACAACCCCCATAAAAAAAAAACCAAAACAAACAAAAAAAACCCCAAAAATTGTTAAAGTGAGCGAAACAAAAGAGCAAAGGTATTTCCATGAGACAAAGCTAGATGCTGAGAGAAGAGCTGAGGGATGAATTCCAGCTTTTCACAGCTCTGTAAGTGGGTGGTTGTATTAAATGTATTTTATTCCAGCATTTTTAAGCATTCTGAATACTTCTAACAAAATAGTTGGAAATAAGAATTATCCACAATTGACAGAACAAATGTAAGCAACAGCAACCATACAAGCAATTATGTAAAATGTGTCTAGGGAATTTCCTTCCATCAACTGAGAAAACAACTCTGAAGAAAACCATATGGGGATGGAGTATAGAATGAAAATATTTTAACTTCTGTATCAATAGGAAAGCGTGAGGATTTTTCTTAGATGCCATTTCTTAGAGACTGTGCATTTAACTCATTTACCAATTGCAGGAATACTGTTATTTTTACATTCATGTCTGCAGATACAGATGTGAAAGGTGACTTTTCTGACCAATATTCCAAACATTACTACTTGTGCATTCTGGAAGTGATGCAGCAAAGTACTATCAAGGCAGTTTTTTAAAACAAAGTGTGACTACCTCAATCCCCACCTATCCTGGAAAGTTAGTTTACTATCACGCAATACTACAGGAAAATTATTTTGATGTTACAATTTTATTTATAGACTTTATTTAATAAACTAAAGATTTTTTTTTTCTCCAAACCTTTAGATTTAGATTGACTGATCATAAAAGTGAATCATTTGTAGGATTTTATTTAGTAAGATTTGAAGTCCTTTAAGGATTTATCAAATATTCAGTGATGTTAATATCCACTGTAATTATCTAAGGAAAGCTCTTTTATATTCTTAGGGTTTGGGGGTTTTTTTGTCTCCATGGGTTAATTTGCTTTTACTACTGCATGTCACTCTCCCCTTCAATGCACAAAACCCAATGCAAGCAAAGTGACTAGCCAAAAATAAGTTCATTTGCAGGGGTTCACTCCCATTTGCAGGTTCTGGCCTTCAGATTTTTCATGCTTTGCTGAGCACTTCATTTGGGTTGGCAGATCCGGTGAGTCATATGGTGACAATTCTCATTTTCTGCAGCATCTGAAATGTCCACTCATGGCATCACTAACAGCTAAAATTAGATATTTGGCAAAGCAGTCCTAGGAACTAAGGGCTTGATCAAGTTGCCTAATTATAGCTGCCTGGTGCCATTTGAGATGCCCTGGAGTACCCCCAGCAACCACAGAGACCTGGCAGGTATCACAGAAAACCTACAGGAGACCCGTGGTCCTCCAGAGCATGAGCTGTAGGCAAGGAAGGACAACCCCACGACATTTCAAAGGGCACAGGACTTTTTGTTTAGACTCATTTAGGAGCTGAACACTGTGTGCTTGCCACTGGGATATTGAAGAGATCAATTCTCCTGTCTTAGCTTGTTCTTGCATCACATTCCATCTCTTTGCAGGCGGGTGCATGAACTCTCAGTATTGCTCTGTGCCTGCTCTCTGGCACAGAGCAAGAGGAATAAAAAATATGAAAATAGGTCAGAGTAAGCCTTCATTTTGGTGGGGTGAAAGGGTTGGTAGAGAACCTATTCCAGGGAAAGGAAGGGCTTGCATACTTTCTCCATATTCATCTCATCATTGTTTGCTCAGAGGAAAAAAAGAGATCTGCTTAAGGAATTGTTCATGTTAACTCCTATTGTGTCATGGCTTTTCCTTGGAGGTGCCCAAAGCGGAATCCAGTCTTGCTTAATTTGTGAAATTTGACATGATTTCAGACTGGGGTTGATAAGGTTTGTGTTTAGGGGGTTTTGATGGCATCTCTAAAGACTGTAATTCTTCATGCACCTCTCTTTTCTGACAAGATTGTATTAAAATAGAATAAAAAATTGCTTTATTCTTCTTTTCCACATTAAACAGAAAATGGCTTTCTTGAGAGTATGCATTTGCACTGGACTCAAGAAACAGACCCCTGTGGAGCATGAAATGACACTGGGGAATATATTTTCCTTGACATACTGGGCATTTTTCATCAGTCTGAGGCAGCTCTCCACCATTCTCTCCCCTTTTTATTTTTAACGTAGTTATGCAGTACCTCATATCAGCACTCATTCTTATATTCCCCTTAAAAAGAAAATGAGCACCGACAGTACAGAGGGACAAATAATGCTTATCATAATAAAAACATTATGGTCTCAAGGAACTAAGCACTATTTGGAGAATGATATGAAAAATACAATGCTCATTTAGTTTCCCAGTGCCCAAAATTTCAACTTTACTCACGAAGGTGTAAAATATTTCCTAGAAACCGACAGAAATTACATGAAATCTAATAGTTTGATGCCCAAGGCAGGGCTAATAAACCTTCCCTGCTTCAGCCCAACAATTCAACTGCCTGAATAAACAATACTCAACAACTACCCCAGCTCAAGTGTCTCCTGAATATTAGATCCTTTTCTCCAACAAAATAAATCTCATCGAGGCCAATATTGATTCTGACTGGCATATATTTCTGTTCAGATCAGAAATTTGCTATTTTTAAAAATCTGAATCAATGTACATTGGTCTTATACTTTTCTGACAGAGAAACTGCTTCTAAACACCTCTGCTTTCTGCATTAACTTGATCTGTTCAGCTGCACAATAGATTGGTTAAGATGATTATTAGTGATATGACTGATTCGCTCACCATCATTATCAAAGAGTGTATGCAGAGCACGAGCTGGAAATAGCTTGCTTAAAGAGTGGCTCAGATGGAACAAATGTTTAAAACTAGTGTGTAGTTAATGAACAAGGATATTCATTGAAGTACTTCTCAGTCAGAAACTGAGATAAAAAGCTTGCTGTTGAGTAAAGATTATTTAAGATATTTCAAGGCCCAGTGTAGATTGGTGGTAGCACAAGAGTCATGCCAGAAATCCTGGTAGACTTCTGTGGGGTTAATTGTCACCACATGGCACAGCCTCACATGCCTAAATGCCACCCTGCTCTTGCTTCCATAGAGAAGCCCAGAGGTGTCTCCCACACTGGGGACATTCCAGAACCATCAGGTCACAATCCCATGCTATGTGCTCTGGGATGGCCCAGCTTGAGCAGGGAGGTTGGACCAGGTGACCCCACTGTGTTCCCTTCCAACCTGACCCACCCTATGATTCTGTGAAGTCTGGGAAGCACAGTTACTAAGGCAGAGGCTGAATGAATACACCCAGAGGTGTTTCGTTAAAGTTGGTTTGGTAACATTCTAGTGTCTAAAAGCTTACACACTCATTTTAGTGTCTAAAAGTCTTAATTTCTAAAAGTTTGAACCATTATATTTTCTTTATAACTGTTAGTCATGTTTTTTTATGAAAACAGGATCCAAGAAAATATCTTCAGCTTGACTGAAAAGCACATCACAAATTTATGTCATCTTAATATTAAACCAAGGAAATTTTCTATCTATTTCAATATTAGAAAACTACAAAGTACAAAATATATTGATACTCTATTTAATAAATATCCAATATTTACATGTTTGGATAAGGGATAAGACAAGGGATAAGATCAGGATAATTTTAAAATATAGGTTAGCCTGTTAGACAAGATTTTGAACAGATTTTAATGAATTACATTTGGATTAAGAAGATCATGTATTAATTTATGTTTTATGCTGGGGTCTTAAATCTGTCATAATGCTACAGAGAAGAAAAATATTTTAAGATGGATAGGGATGGGATAGTTAGGAGAAATATGAAAAGGTTATTAACTGATCTCATATTCCTACACTGAAAGAAAAAATATACACACTTCTTATTAAAATCCTGTGGCAGCTTGATGCAACTATCACTTGAGTATCTTCTGGCAGTGTCAGGCAGAGTTCCTTGAAGACTCAGATCTTTCGGCTTCTAAAAGAGTAACAAATAACCCAACCCAGTCCTTTTTTTTCTGAACCGTTATAGCAGGGTTAAAAAATCTGTACAAGGGAGCAGAGTTTTCAAGAAATCTTTTATATATGACTCTAGAGAAATGATGTGGCATCTAAATCACTAATATAAAACTGGTGAAAAGGTTGCTTTATTTGCTGTGTGTATTGTTTAAAAGTAAACACACAAAGAATTTGACAATCTGATGTTTGTCTAAGAAACTGTACACTTATTCCTTATACTTAGAGAGAGATTTCCTGTCAGCATTCATGAATTTCTCTCTTGACCCTGAGCAGCAAGAGAAGCAGCCTGAGATATATTGCAAAGGCAAATGTTTAAAGTTTATATCAATATACACGTGGGACAAAGGTAATTTACTCAGTGAAGGAAGAACCCCCTGCTACATTTAATCATGCTCAAGTACATGGGAAAGTGCCCTTACAGCTGTTGTTTCTCTCTGCCTTTTTAACCCAACTATTGAGAAGCCCTTTTCTTCTCATGAAACACCTTAAACCCAAAGCCTAATTAAACTAGTAAAACAGCACTAAACCTGGTGGGCAGACTTATCTCCAGTCGGTACAGTTTGCAATTAGATTTTGGGTGAGGATACAGGAAATCGATGTTATGCTCACCCCTTAATGAGAACATAAACGCTTCCATATTAAAAGACTATTTTCTTAAAATCCCCACAGGTAGGCAGGGGATTCTTTCACCTGAAAGGACAAAACATAGCAAAGAAAACAAAAAAAACAAACCAAAAAAAGATCTCTTTGCCTCATGTGAAAAAGGTAATTTCCTTTCTCTCATGATCTCAAGAAAAGCCAGATGAGGACAGAAAAGAACAGTCCATATACATGTGGTCAAAGCAACAAGGTCAGGGCAAAACTCAGAGCCATTTTGCCTCTAGAACCACCAGAATTAGGCTTGCTTCAGAGTATTGATACAACAGATAATAAAGACACAAACAAAAAAAAGTTCATGTTGGCATCAAACACCTTCTATCTACTTTTGATCATCAATGAAT
Source organism: Petroica traversi (assembly GCA_025920805.1). Taxonomy (NCBI): domain Eukaryota; kingdom Metazoa; phylum Chordata; class Aves; order Passeriformes; family Petroicidae; genus Petroica; species Petroica traversi. Next base: position 5,504,937 of record JAHLSL010000044.1, read on the forward strand.
ACAAACGGGAATGTTTTGGTTGAGGCCAGTGGGACTTCATCACCTCTGATGATGTGAGAGCCTGGCTGATGGTACTCTCCACATTTTGGGGCTTTTACAGAGAGAAAGCAGAAGTGAAATATCTGTGGGAGGTATTCTGCACAGCAATAGAGACTGGAATCTGCATTATAGATTTCCAATATATCAACGAGGAGCCTCACGCTCAGCTGCAGATCTGCTGATACCAGTGCAATCACTGAACATCACTGTAGTTAGAGACTTCCTTGAAGAAACCTTCCCTTCCTCATGAAATTTAAGAATTGTATAAAGCAAGTAAAAAGATTCTCCTTACAGTATGTAATTTGCACAGAATGACTCTCAAGTTTCTCCTCCAGTTCCCTGTTTGGACCAGCAACTCATCCCCTTGTGATCACTAGCCTTATTTACATCTGCTTTTCAATTCCATTTTATTCACTGTTGTTTAAAACAGAATAAAGTATTTTCATTTCGGATGGATAAAAATTAGATTGTTTTATTCTTCCAGACATATAACTCCTAAAAGTGTATAGGGTAAGTTCAGAAAGCATTCACTGAGTGGGAATGACATCTCTGTTGGGACTTGGGTTTTCTTGGGGGGTTTTGGCAAGTGACGGGCAGGGTTTTTAGGACAAATTTAAGAATAGAAAAGTCTTAAGAATGTTATAGCTAACAATGTACATTCACTTTGTTGCAAGAGATTATATTTTGTTTTTTTCCCTCCTTCTTTATATTTGACATGTTGTTTACAGACAGTTTAGCTGTTTTCCCCAAAACATAATTTAATTGGCATTTTTCTTTCTGTGTAGATTTATTCTTCCTTTTCCAGAGGAAAAAATTCTTTACACTTCCCCCCCCCCCTTTTTATTTTTGGTCTTACATAAGGAAAAATACTTTCAACCATGCCAGTTACTCTATCCAGAGAGACCACCATCAACACAGACACTCCTAATGAGAGACTAGTAAAAGGTGTTTTATCTTAGAATAAAACATCAAAATTGGATGTAGTCATTCAAATAATTTATTTTTAGTCAGTTAACTAGATTTCAATGCTGGTTGCCCCTTAAAAAGCAGTTATTCATGAAGCTATACAACTTAGCCATCACAAAAGCACTAACATGCTTAGCTTTCTTTTATTAATGTTATTTGTGGTTTTTATGTTGTTTTCTGCTTCACTAACATTTCAAGAAAAACAAAGTGATTGCCATGTGATACTCTAAGTCCTGGAACAGCAGCAGAGCCGTTTATTCCCAAATTCTGAGATTTTTTTTTAGATCTACCCAGCAGCCTGTATTTTCTCTGAAGGGAATTATACACCTTACCATAAGGAGATACAGTTTCCATAGTCAGTTTGCCTATTGTACAATACTTGGCTGTAGGAACAACAAATTGAATGCTTTTATTGCCTTTTTTACATTGAATTAACTCCTCTGGTAAAAAAAAAAAAAAAAAACTGGGGGAGAGGGAGGAGGGATATGGAGGGAGGTGTAGAGGGGGACCAAAAAAACCATGGCAGAGAATCACAAAATTACTCCATTTTGTGTTTCAGCAATGACCAAACTTCTGCTTCAGACACCCTCTACTGGAAAGCATCAAGTTTATATCTCTGCTCCTGATGTAACTGAGATGCAGGACAAAGTGGAGAAGCATGAACATTTAACTGCCAGAAAAGACTGGTATCTATTCCATAGATCATTGTCTTGAATTTCATGGGAGGAAAAGATTTGATGATTAAGTGCATCTGACTTTTTTGACCATGAAGGAGCAAAAAGAACTCTATTCAAAATTACACGACAACATCCCTTTAGCATCCCACCAGACCTCAGAGGTGTCTCTGGAAAGGTGCAACTGTCATAAACTTATCAGCAAGTAAAAATAGGGACTGAAATGAAAAGACTTTACTATGATACACCTAAGCAGCACGCTGACTTTTTTGCCCCACAGGAAAAAAATTTTTGAAACTTGAACTAAATATCTTTAAAAGAAATCTGTTCATTTTGTGTAATGCTCAAGCAACAAGTATGATGGGACAAAGCTGCTCTGCAGTTCTATGTGACCACAGCTAGGAACTGTTGTTTACCCCATGCAGAATTTTGTTCTGTAAGCAGATCTCTTCTATCATTAAGTTATTCATTATCCATTTAATAAATTCCCTCTGGACTGAAACCCCTATGTAGCCTGAATACCTTAACTCAGTGGCAGGTAGGTTTGCTCTTTAAGGAGAAGGTGAAAACTTTCACTCTTCAGAAACAGATTCTGAGCTACCCCTCTGAAATTTTGGTTCCCATTTTCATCATGATGAAAGAAAATAAATATTAAATTATCTAGGTAATGATGGATCCACTATCACTGCTTTAAAAGCTAAATCCCAGTGAACTACTTGGAGAAAGCAAACACATCCTTTTCCTCACATAGCAGTGCCAAGAGATTTTGACCTTAAAAGACTGAAAAGGCAATTCTGTCAAGCTTCAATATATAATTAATTCTTTTACTTTCCAACTCCCTAACAAAATATTAAGATAAACAGCTTGACTTGGTACCAGGCATTGTTCATCGTATGCTCTCCTTTACGATGCTGCAGCTTTCACAGTTCTGTTTGTCTTGCATAATGTACCGTATGTGGGGCAGTGAATTACATTCCTTTCTAAGAGACCATGCTGAATTACTATTTCTTTCCCAGGACTCAGAGGTGAATAATTGCACCTGTCCTCCTTAAGCAGACAAAAGACATTAAGTAGCAGCCAAATGGAAAGAAAGATTTAAAAAAAAATCACTTTATAGTTTGGCAGGAAAACAACTCAATCCACCCTTTCACCCAGCTGTATTCAATATGAGAATTTCTACGAGTGCAGCCTCTGAAGAAAATGAAGCCTTCAAAGAGAGACTACCCTGATAACAAAGCAAAAAATGAGGTGCTTTCTAGAAGTTTAAAAGATCCTACTTTAAAAACAAATTGTTGACAATGCAAAAAGAAAAAAGAAAGAAAAAAGATCAGCTACACATCTAAGTGTTTGTGGGCAAATGTTCTCATTTGCGGGATACAAAGAAAGAAATAAAGTAGGACAGGGAAACAAATAAAATCATATGGCTTTTCCAAGACCACACAGAGATGCAGTAGTAGAACCTAGGACAGAGCACAAGTGAATATGCGGGAACTTCCTGACAACCTTGACACTGTGTCATAGTTTCGTGATATCATTTAGGTTGGGAAAGACCTTTAAGACAGAGTCCTACCGTAAGGACTTTGTGACCATACTGAACATGAAGGCTGAATTTTGCTCTCCCTGACTGCAAGCAGCTGGCAGAGAGGTCTGGAGCAGCTCTGGTTTCAGCAGAGCGAGCCATGCTGGCAGGCACCCAGGGACGGGTCACCAGGGCAGAAGGACAGAGCCTCAACAGAGCATTTGCCTTTGGTGCCAGGAAATTCCTAGCACCTGACCATGCCAGAGGGCTAATGCTCAAAAAGACGAGAAAAAAAAAGCATGAAAGGTGAAAGTACTGTAGAGAATCACTGCAAAGACCTTTGTAATATTTCCAGAACCTTTCAATTTTTTTTCCTCTTGCATGGAAGCTGACTGTGTACTCAAGGAAGATAGCTATTTGTACATAAATGGAAAAATATTCTGCCCCTTGTGAAACCTAAAGGTAGTCAGTCTATTTGGCAAAATCCAGGCAGTCCATCTTACAGCTGAAAAAGTAAATGCCTTGGAAAACTATATTGAAATACTGACAGCCCCCAAATAAAATAAAAAAAATTTAAAAAAGGAAACAAAGGAGTGATGCCTTGAGGGGAGATGCGCTTGCATAAACTAAGTCTCCTTTCATAAAAACAAAAAAATAGGCACTTTTTTACAGTATTTTTGTACAAATCTGAGGTCAATAGAGTCCTTATCAAGGAAAAAGTCAACATAGCACCGTGATGAGTTTTTCCCTGGATTTCAGAAATAAATAAAGCCTGTTATTTTGCGGATCTCTGTTTTTCCTCTCAAAAACTCCACCTCTCTCCTTCAAGAGTGATGCAGAAATACCTTTCGCACAATGCCTTCAGTCTCCCCAACATAAAGTTCTCCCACAGTAACCTTTGTCTTAAAACTGGCCAAAAGTGGAGAAATATATGAAAAACTTGCCTAAGACAAACACACAGATCACAATGTCTTTCAGGTGTTTCTTTTAAAGGAAACCCAGCTAATAAAAGCAAAAGCAAACATTTCAACAAAGGTGACAAAGATGAAAATTTAGACTGCTTAACAAATTAAGCATGGTCATGAAAGGAACTCTAGGATTTTGATCTTTTTAGATCATGTGCTCTCACCTGAGTATTTAAATCACTGGTGGAATATATGTCAGAAATCAGCAAGGGACAAATGATCTTTGGTCAGCATTTAGGTTTACAGTAAAGCAACATTTGAAATTTGTCAAGGGTAAAAAAAACCTGAAATGTCATCACAAGAACATTTCAATTTTGACAAATCAATATTTCCCACAGACATGCATTTCTTCCATCTCCCTTTGTAAACAGAAGTTGCTGTTGACAGTGCTGTTGAATAGCATCCCTGGTGTAAATAAATCCTCAAGGCAAGGAGATAGGTCTAAGTGCAAAAGGAAAATTTCATCCCTTATGCCTTCACTGAATCGGGTGGGTTTATATTAAATCAATAACCCCCATTAAAATAAAGAGAGAAGAGAAAGAGTCCGTCAGCAAAATTATTTGAAGTAGTATTTGCTCTGACTAGTCCAAAACACTTTACCCTTGGTGGCTGCAATACAAGGAAGTTGCCTGAGCGTGTAAATTATTTAAAATGAAAGCAACACAGTTGCTGGCCTTTTGCAATAATCAATCTTTCAAAAAGTGTCAGGTGTCTCCAAAACATGTGACAGGTTGGCAGTTTGTAGCATCTACTGTCAAGCCCTAATACCAGGATTTTCTCTGGAGCCTGAAGGAACTCATCACCTTAACTAACAAATCCTAAAGACAACCTGTCTGGCATACTGAAAATGAAATGGAGAAGCTAAATTAGAACCATACACCTCCTATTTGCTAAATTAAAACAGAAAACCAAAACAAACACTGGAAGCGTGTATATACATATATATAGACACACATATTCAAGAAGACTGACAGAAATACATATAGAGATATGTATAGGTAGACATATATCTGTAGCTGTAAATTATAGACATTTACTAAGATCTGTATTTACTGCCTCCTACAAGCCTATTTTACAGCCTAAATTTAGAGAATTTTCTTCTCTTAAAAAAAAGAAAAAGAATGAAAAAAGAAAAAAGACAGCATCTGATTTGTGTTTTAAAGTCTATTAAAAATACCACCTTTCAGTGTCTTCTTCCACTTCAGTATGCAAGAATAAAAAATGTAGAATCAGCAAGAAAATTCCCAGAAAGTCTGCTTAAAAACAAAGAGTTCTCATCTCCAAAATGGTTGACTTTATTAGCATTTGAAGTGAGAAACTTTCCAGCAGTAGTTACTTTACCAATAAATAAGTGCTGTGGATATACATGTATAAGTATTTTTGGTAATTTCAAAGATCTCAATTACACTTCTCATGAAGAAATCTTTTTTCTTGAAAATAAGGGAACCAGTTATATACAGGGGATTTTTTTACAATCTTGCTAGCACTAATTGTTGGGAAAATAAAAAAAAATCCTGTGTTTTTTTTTGCAGAAAATTTGACTTTTTCTGTTAAATAACACACAGGAAACAAATCAACAGAAGACATCAACAAACATAAATCTACAAAATTCTTACCCTAATCTGTTAAGAGTAAGAGAAACAATGACCAAACATAATATGTGTGTGATGCGTAAATGAATACAGGATACTGGAAAAGATAACATTAAAACAATATTCACACGCCAAAATCAGAATTCTGAAACCAAACATCCCTAAACTCACTTATGTGGAACTTCTCCATTTCCCCAGACTCTCTGAAAAATATTTGCTGCGAGTCAGTTGAAGGCTTTTGTGTTATCAGTGCTCTCCGTCCCCTCCGAGAGACACTGCCCTTTCAGAGCAGGGCATTCGACTTCTAGCTGTAATTGCCATCCATCAAAAGTACTCCTGAATGGAAAAACTCACTTGGTCAACCTGAACCACCCATGGGCAGTGGCCTTTCACACACTCCACAGACCCGGAGGGCAGCGTCCACAGCACTGTCCCTTTGCAGGAGCCAAGCAAAGCCACAGGCAGCATTTAACACAATTATTACAGCATCATGTACACATTTTTGAATAAAACTGCCCTTTGAGGTAAAATACAGTAAACAACTTTGGCTAGAGTTCTACATTGCTGGTGACTTTTCCCTACAACCCTTCACTATAGTTCTATTTCAAAGCTTAATTCACAAAACAAATATGCTGGATACCTCTAAGGCTGAATGTAAAACACATTGGTTGAGTTTGTGATTTTTTTAAAAAATTTTTTTAAAGGCCTGGCCAAGTTTTAATGGGCTGTCACACACGAATGATTATGAAAGCACTACAATGAACTGAGCTGATAAGCTGATCTGATAGGAATTAACTGCATGTGATTGCTGCTTTGAAAAGCTGGCCTAAAGAGGCAGCATTGAAAGCAATCTCACAAGTCACTGGTACTGCTTGCCTCAGCTATAAGTAAGCACAGATGGTGAGAAAAGTTAATTAAGAGACATATTTGTTTGGGGGTTTGAAATTTCCACCCTCTCTTCTCCAAAGAAGCCAAGCCACAGCGAAAATGTGTTTTACGTTTGCGGCCTAATAAGTTCATGTTTTTGAGGCTCTATTCCTGTAGATGGAGGTAACAGATAAACAGAATAAATAATTTATGTCAGCAGTTAGCATATGGATTTGCTGCTGATCACTAAGCTACTCATTGCACCTGATAGCTACAACAGCCTGACAATTAAAAATATTCCTTTCTCCACAATCCTGCACTACTTTTCTCCTAGCTGGCACAGCTTCTCTCTTGTACCACAACTGATATCTGGCAATGGACATTTCATCCTTTTCATTCTCATTTTAATGACTGCCTCTTCATTTTACACTCTCACTTGTTCTTGCAGTATTTCATAAGGAACATGTCAGCAACTACATAAAACAGCCTCTGGGGATACACCTCCCTTTTACTTCTGGTTGGGAGCTTGCTTTCCTACTTCTTTCCAGCCCACACTCGATCTTTCCCCAGATTAACTAATGGGGTTGTCACCAACTTCAGAAGATCAAAACACATCCTTTACATTTTATATACTGTAAGACTGTGACCAAAGTGACATCTGGCAGATATTTTGCTCAACGGTCCTTCAACAGTGAATTATAATATTTTGGAGCCATTTCCACTTTATTTCATCTGTGGCTATTTTAATGACACGGGTCAGTAGCACCAAAGAAATGCAGGCTAGAGAATGAGAGGGACCAATATCACATGAAAGGCCCATGAAGGTAAGAAAGGGTTAATACTAAGGACAGAGAAAACCAAGACTTCAGAACTTCAAGTGTAATTGAGAGGTTCTTAGAGAGACACTTCCAATTCATGCCTACTATACTATTTATTTCCTTTCCCATCATTGCTGATTATAAGGATGTGCATGTGTAAAAAGAAGTTTCTTCCTCTCTAATCAGACCAGCTCTGTTCCACGAATCCACAATCCACTGTTCGTGACATTACAAAATGAATCAGGCAGGAGGCTCAAGTCAGATCAGAAAGTAACAGCTTTTGTTTAAACAGATATCTCAGAAATTAGTGATGACACTAATATACTGCATAAGCATTTCACTCTTAGCACTGTCTTTTTCTCTAAGGATAAGTGCAACAGAATTAGTCACTGGAAAGATCTTAATAATAAAAAAACCCCAAACTTGACTGCTTATCTACTTATATTTCTAGTGAAATAAAGGAATGTTCTGAATAGGATACCCATGCTATGTATTGAATAATTCCTAAATTTAAGGGAAGATGCTTCTTAAAACATTATCTTTGCATTATGATGTACGGTCACATCATTTATGGACTATCTATGAATTTGGTATGCGTCAGTAAATTGCTTCTGTCAGTCTTATTTTGGTGTTATAGAACCAACTTTGAGTAGAACATTACACTTACAAAAATGTTTTCCCTTATTAGGTTTATATTTCAGAAAAGTAGAGATTGACAACCAACTCCAGCCCTGCACTGAGAGCCTTCCTACATCATTCTGCAAAGACTTTAGCCAAAAGCTTGACCTGTGTTACAAATATATATATACACTCTTAAAACTAATAATTTAGCCATTATATTTATACATATACATACAAATTGATAATTGTATCTCATACCCCCAAGTGGTCCTTAAACATTGTATTATCTAACCCCATAAAAATGGCAGGTTTTCTAATTTTTATAAACGTATACAAAATAAGTTGTTAAAACAGTCAATCACTGAGAGATCACTACAGATGTTAATCCAATTTGTGTGGTAATGATCAGAGCAGTCAGTTTACATAAAGCATTACAGCTGTGCAATGCTGCAGTCCAGCAGTTCTGTCATCAGCAATGAGGCTTACCTACCTGGAACTGGAAATTTTTCCGATGGACTCTGCATAGTCATGCTGACAGTGAGTAAGCCCTTCCATTAGGGTTGTCCACAGTGACAGCCTTGCTCCCTTTCTGCTTTTCTGTCCAAGGATTGTCAGCAGAAATGTGTAAAAGGAGCTACAGCTCCTTCTACTGGGTCTTAAGATTTCTAAGATTAAATATTTGAGATCCTACTAGGGCTCAAAGAAGTGAGTGGAAGAATGCCAGTAGTGCCTCAAAGCACTCTGCATCATGTTGGTTTTTTTTTTTAAATTCTGCTTTTCACATTCCAACTAACAACATAATTTCAGAAGCAATCACGCATTTAAAGAAGCTGTAGAAAGAAGTCTAGGGACAGACTGTTGGAATGGGGACTGCTAAGCAAAATCATTGTCTGACGACAATCTCAGATGTAACAGCTTGTAAACATTATGTGTAGAACTCCAAATAATAACTCTACAGATTTAACCAATCATGCTCTGAAGGCTGTCACTGATCCAGTGGAGCATGACCAAATCCTGTTAGAGTGCAGAATAGATTCTAGCTGAAAGTCTCACATATGCTGGGTTGGGTATCTAGATAAGGATTTCAAAGACATTGCACATGCTACTGAAATGTATGGAGAAATTAATACACACAACTAAATTCATCATCCCATGGGCATACAACAAAGGTTTCAAACCTGCAGGGTAACACACTCTGTAGTAGTTCTGTCTGCTTCATCAGAGAGTATCACATGGCCACACTCCTTCATTAAGTAAGGACTGACTTTTACAAAGGTGAGCATGGCAGGTATCTGAGACTGCTATGTGAATATCCAGGGAAGGCATAAAAGACTCCCTTACAATGTCAGCTGAAATAGTCCAAAGCTAATGAGATCTGTGTTTGTTTGCCCACTTTACATGTGTATTTATTTAAAATAACAGCACAGTCCAAGTAGTCATTTGTTAGAGTAAATTCAATGGACAAGATTTCTGAAGATCTGTGAAATTCTATCATCCTTCCAGCAAAATGTGGAGAAAGGGAAATGAAGCGAGTCTTTGAGACTTTTGAAAAAGCATGTGTAGGAAGCCTGTGTAGATGGGAAAGTGATAGTGCTCAAAGGGCACTATCACTCAAAGGTTCCTATCTTGCCCCGGGGGGGGGATAATCAGAATTACTTTGTCTATTTTTTATCTTCCTGTGTGTAGAAAGTTCAAGAGAAAAGCATGTCAGATGACTAGGTGTGTTCTCCTGTTCTGAGCACTACATGCTGCATTTTTCTGGCTGCAAGCCTCTGAATGTGAATGCCAGGGGAATTTCGAGCCCCTAATATCAAAGTCATTTACTATGTAAGGACCATCTACCACATTATCATTTATATTAGTATACACAGATCCTGCAGGGTATCCTGCTTCCCAGTATAGCTAGAAATTAGCACCTTCTTGTTTGTTCAAAAACTGCATTGCACTGTTGACTGGGATGATACGCAGTCTGCTTTTCCCTTAGATAACTCAAGAGCTGAAAAATTACCCTGTTTAAACAAACTTCCTGTTCTTTTCTTTCATAGGGTGAAAAGACTGCTTTTAATCAATGATTGCAGCACTATGGGAGAGAGATGCCAATTGTGTTCTCTGATAAAACAAAATAAAAACCCCACCTTTGGCTCTGACATATTTCTCAGGACCAGCCAGAGTCATAAAGGTCTCTTAACACTGCACTTTGTAACATATTTTTTCTTTCATTTAGATGAAGAAAAAAAAAATTAGAGGATTGGTGTGGTTTTTTTTTTTAGTTGCATTTGGCCCAATTAAAATGAATCTTTTTTTGTCTCCTTCAGCTTTTCTCCAAATAGTAGAGAAATCCAAAGCTTTTCTCTTGGCGCTGTCTTCGGGGACTAATATCTTTAAGTACTTCAAGGGCAGATCCAACTCCCTGACATTTGTCTGCCTTGAACTTGCAAGGCGCCTGCAAGTTTGTTAGCCTCCAAAGTGTCAAGGAACTACAATGATCTTTAGACATATTCCATGTGGGAGGTTTTGCAGAAAGAGCTTCACACAGCTCTACAACCTACAACTTGTTCTGGTGAACCTGTGTCAGGTGAGGGCAAACAAAATCCTCTGAAGTAAAGTAGATATCCAGTTGAGCATGCAATACTGGGAAGATTTACGAATAAAGGAGCTCCCCCGCATCCAGCTTTTATTGTTGTCATTTGCCTTAAAAAGGTTGGTTTCAGCCCAGATTAAAATCAGAAACAGGTACCAGATGAATTCTAACCTTATCATATACAATGAAATAGGTATTCAAGCAAATATTAAGGCATTGTTTTTTTTCCTTGGAAACAAACTTCATTTGATGCTGCAAGAGGGAGGAGCTGAGTTTGCTGGAGTGCCTTGCCCAGGCCCTTCTTACGGACTTACCCTCAGAGAATACAGAAGGAGGGACTGTATGGAAGAAGTGTGTGGTAACAGTGGTAGGCACTGCAATGACAGCTAACCTGTTACAGCTTCCTAACACCAGTTTAAGAAATCTGTCTAATCTCTGCTGATTAGGATGGCAACAGAGCTCCTCCGATGAGCTGGAACCAAGAAATGTGCCAAGTTTTGTAAATATTTGAACCCAGAGACATGGAGAGCAGGATTAATCGACCAATCTGCACAAAGACTTATGAAATTCTGCACATTCTAAAATCTCTACCTTCCAGCAATCAGATAAATCAACTTCCAGACTGATGTATCATTTCCAGTGACTATGTATTTAGATGCTCAGTGTAAATAAGTATTGCAGATTGTATATGTACAATATACAACTCTAGTGGAGCTACCCTCAACTTTAGTATAAACAAAGAAAAGAGGAACTTTGGAAGTAGCTTGAAAAAGAGTGAAACTTCAATTCAAATTTTAAGCTTTCTTCCAGAAAGTACAGCATTTTTCTTATATGCCCTTTTGCTAATCAGAGTCAAAACTTGAGTGATAGAGGGGCTAGTATTTATTCTAAATGATCAAAGTTAAGGAGCAGTTAATGATTTGAATATCCACAGTTTAAGATAAATTAAGCTGTCATGGGACTCTTTTTGAGCCATCATTCTAAACAAGGCAAATATCTATGTCTTTTTGACGTCAAATACTTTTTATTTCTTCACAACAGTTTTTATCACTTCCAGTGACACCATAATGGAAGTGAGCAAACAGAAGAATCCATAGAGATGTTTAATTTATTCTGAGAGCTCATCACCTCAGAAAAGAGCTAAGATTTTATTAATTTATTCCTCTTCTTTATTTCAATTACCGTGTTAATGTTTGAGACAATTCCTAACCCAAACTTCCGGCCAGAAGTCTGCTGGCAGGTTAGATAGCAATTCTAAATCAAATCACAAAGACCTTGCAATGAGACTGCATGGCACAATTTCCATTCTGCACCAAAATCTGCACTTTCCCATATCCCTACTGGAATTCACTATAGGATGGCAAAACTTCATTACATATACACGGCAGGAGGTTAAGATGCTATGTCCTTTAAGAAATTCTATAACCAAATGTCCAAATCCAAACATTAAGATAATAAAGTGTGGAGCGGGGAAAAAAGGAAGGTTGCTTACACTAATGAGATCTTCCCCCATTAACTCTCTCAAGGTCTTTCCAAACCAGAAACTAAAAGAATGAAAGGGCTCTGCCACAAGCAGTTAACAATACCAATATGAAAAAATTCAGCATAAACCTGTAGTCATGACCCTTTCATGACTGTCAAATTAAAACACACAAAAACACTGAGCCACCCTTCCCCATTCTTTTTGGCCACCAGTTCATGCAATTACAGAAGACCAGCAGTCTTTGCTTAGCAACAAGATTGCATGTTCACCACAGATCACATTAATGATAAAGTAGTGAGTCTAAACAAATCTAATGATGAGAAGAGATGCTCTCCTTCTCTGACTAATCCACACAATTTAAAATGTCTGAAATAGAAGAATTCATTCATCCTACAGGCTCACTGGAAACAGAAATGAGGCCATCTGTAATGCTGCTTTTCAGACCACGTTTGACACCAAAACCCAGGCATACAACAATAATTTCATGCAAAGAGAAGGAATGCTAAAAGTACAAAAATATATGTATTTGTACTGAGCCATAAAACTTTCACATTTTCTTATGTCTAAGGCTCATTCTAATATTTTTGTTAGAGTTAGTAAAGAGTTAGTGAGCTGTTCTGACTGCCATGGGACACAAAGAGCACTGGAGAAGGATGCTGAACGATCAGCCCCTGAGTGCTTCCACCTCCCAGGGAATTACAGAGCTCATTCAGGTAACTGCAGAAAAGGTTTTCATTACTTACAGCAGGATGTCCAGTGCAGTAGGTGTAGCTAGCATGAGACTGGTAGTGCAAGCTTGCTCTTGGAAAGGTGTATGTATTCCAAGCAGGTTGGCTGCTATTCCACTGGGAGCTAAAGCCAGGGCTCATGGTCACTCTCGATTTACTGTTTTGGTACGTTCTCACTGTGGAGCTGGACTATCAAAAAAGAAAAAAAAAATGCAACGTAAAAAGAGCTTTTAGGGTAGAATACAAATTATGCAGCTATAAATCATCATTGTGCATACATACAATGCCACATGGTCTGAACTAACTTGGATGCTTCCTGTAAGGAGCAGGGAAAAGCAAAAAAATGGATTCCATCAAAGATATCAGTGAAAGAGCTATGTCACTGTAATGCTCAAAAGGAAGACTGATGACTGTTCGACTTCAGGCTGGGATATCAATCAAATGGACGATCAATAAGTGATAGAAGTAAGGGGATGTTCTGAAAATGTGTAGAAGGTACAGTCCCAAGACTAATCGCAGAAACTTCCATATCTTTTTATTAAATTGACATTTATTGAACAGCTGATCAGCTATGGCCATTTTGCAGTAAATGACAGTTTGGGGCCAATGTTTTGATGTATTTCTTGAAGACTTGAAATCCCATCTAGTGGCTAGCTAAGGCCAAGCAATCACAAAGCTACATTTCAAATATGCAGTCTTCTAACCATGCTGTTTTAATTACTTAGAAAAATATTTAAAATCTTGATTATTTTTTTAAATTCAGTAATTTCATCTCAAAGTAACCTGGACTACAGGTATGTAAGTCATATGCATTCTTTCTGTCCTTGTCTCATTTTACTTTAATTGCAAATTTCTGCTTCTAGTCCTTGTTTTACAAAATAATATTGCTAATAAACATCTTCACTGTTAGAGGTGGTTTATTAGGGCAGCAAAAAAAAATCAATTTTCAAAAGAGTAGAAGATGCATAGGAGCGGATGCATTTTTAGCAGGTATTTAGGTTAGTCTTCAAAGACATGCAAATGTACTTTTTACTCCATATTCTGCTCTTCATTTGGGCTTTGCTTGCTTTCTTTTTATTGGCAAAGGTGCTCTAAATTTCACATGCAAATTCACCCCAACTAATTGTAATTATTATAAAATGAAATCTATTCTTTTTAGAGCATTAAATTTATGATGACCTTGTTAATACAGTGAAAGCTCGAGAAATATGAACACAAATAATATTTCTTAGAAGTGCTTATAAATGTCCCTGTTAACAAATTGATGCTATCAATTTCAAAAGCTATACTCAGCAATGACACTTCATTTATTTTTACCCTCCCTTCAAAGACAACTTTTATACATCATACGTGTAGCATTAGCCAAATATCAATATGGGCCACCATCAAACAAGGTGTTTCACACGATCCAAGACCGTCCTTACCCTGAAGTGCTTACAAGATAAATGAGAAGGTCAGGGAAAGTATGAAAGAGCAGAGTCTGGTGTAGGAGCATGGAAAACAGCTTCATAAACATGACTTTCAGTTTAATTTCAGTCCTTCAGCTCAGTTTGAACGGGACTGAGAATTAGAGAAATGGAAGAAAAAGAGGACAGAGAAGACATAGAAAATGGTTTCAAGTACACATTCTAGCTATAAAAATATATATCCTGTAGTCTTTCCAATTTTTTATATGGTATTTAGATGAGCTGGCTGGAGAAACTACAGGCCGTGCTGGCATGGGCTGAACGTGCCCTCTTTACTTCATTTAATTTCCAAAAGTTTAAGTACACAAAGTTTGCCTCAGTTATCAATTGCTGTATAAACTTTAAGTTCAAGAAAAGGCCAAACGACTTCCTGCATGTGTTTATTTCCTGTGCCGCCGATTAGGAAGCCTGAAAAGAGCAGTTTCCGCTCACCAGCTCTCAATATCTCGACAGATTCGCCTCCCGCCCCCACCCCTAAGAGAAGGATTCCTGCGGTGTGATTTCTAAAGATTTAACTTACGACTAGCTGAACACAAAGCACATGAATGAACACTAAAACCCACACTAAACTCTCATTAGTCACTGTGTGTGACAAGTGGTTACTTTGTTCTTACAAAAGGCTTTAGGGGGAAAAAGAAAATATCTGCCCCTACAGTTAAAGGGGCTTATTTGAAATAAATCTTTTTGTATGAATTTAAATCATGACAAATCAAAGGAAAGAGGCTACAGCTACAGCTAGGGGAAAAAAAAAAAGAAAAAAAAAGAAGAAAAAAATAACTGAGGAGTTTTAATGTGGTTTTTTTTCCTATTTTTTTTACTTTCCCCTTTTACCCTCTTTCCCCAAGGAGTAGAAACTGCATTTTCTTTCCTTTGACATATTACTTATCTTTCAGATCACTCCTCAAAGACAAATCTTTCTTTCTAGGCCTTGGTAGACTTGCTTCTACATAAGAGATGAAGGCTTGGTATTGTTTTGGCCAGATCAAGTAGGTTTTTAGCCATAATGCACTTTTCTCCCCTTTATAAACATCAGATATTCAAGTGTGGCTGCTTATTAACTCCTCTTGAGAAGCTGATCCCCCATTGAATATTCTGTGAACATTGAGCTATTCTATCCTAATAATAACTTTGCTTCTTCCTATTATTTCCATGGGTTTTCATGGACAAGGGGAAGGTATCCATGGCTGATGGGATGGAAGGGTGCATTGTCAGCTGTGATAATTGTTAACTGATTGTTGTCACAACAGCAGCGAACTCCACTGCAGTAAGGAGAGATGTGCTACTGGCACTACACAGGCGTGCACAATAGCTGCTCCCTTACAAGAGAATAGGAGCAAAAGTGAGCCTGGTTTTTAAAGAGCCTGGTTTTTAAAGAGCCTGCCTCAGTTGCAGGACAGCCTTCTGCCTGCAGCGTGGCTTTTATTTGTGTGCCACGCAAAACGCCCTCCTGGATCTGTCCCCAGTCTGGAGGCACAGTTGTGCCCCAGTGCTAAATCCAGGCACAGATTTGAGCCCCTCTGCCCTGTTTCTGTTCCTCCATCCTGCCCTCAGCTCACACGAGGTGCAGTAGCAACAGTGAGGGGTTCAGACCACCAAGGACACACAGGGCCCCTCAGGATGCAGAGGGACAAAGTGGGACCCCACAGACCCCACTCCCCCTTAGGGTGGCCAGAAGCCATGGGAGAGAGATCCCCTGAGGGGAGAGCCCTCTGCTCTGAACAGCTTTGGTCAGAGACCACCATGTCTGACCTCATAAAAGCTGCTCCTTTGCTGCTGGATCATCTCCAGAAAAAAAACAAAACAAAACAAAACACAGAGCAAAACAAAACAAAAGTCACTGGAGACGCTCACAGGATCATTTGCTTTGAAATCTTGAAGAAATCCAGGTTGTCTGCCTGAAAACAGAGATCTCTGCACCACCAGACACCAAGTCCCAGGACAGCTTGGTCTACTCAGGGAGCAAGAATATGAGATCAGGGACTCCAAAAATTGATGGTTTGAATTCAAGGTGTCCTCTGACCAAGGAAACACTGCGTATCTCTGCAGCCTTCTCAGCACAGTGCAGAGATAGCTGTGGGAAAGACACTGGACCAACTGGGAGAGCTGAGAAGGGACAATGGTGCTCTGGGGCAGGTGCCCAGGTGCTGGCAGAGCAGGGCAGCCCCTGCCAGGTGAGGCTTGGGCCGTACCCTGCCATAGGCAGTCACAGCCACCCACCCACCTCAGGGCATGGCTGAGCCCTGCAGCCAGGGCGTGCTGCCTCTGGGACAATGGATTTTGAAAAGAGAAAAACACTGCCTGGGAGTAAAGGGAAAAGTGAGAAGGATGTCAGTGAGCATCCAGGGGAGAGCGAGAGGAGGGTGAGGAGGCTCCCCCTAGCCCCTGGAGAGCCCACCTGGAGCAAGTGTGGGACAGGATCTATGGGGAAATCCATGCTGGATGGGTTGGGGATGGCCTGAAGGAACTCTGGCCCACACCTACATTAGAGCAGAGGATGAGCATAAGGAGCAGGACAGGGAGAACATCCAAACTCCCTGTGCCAGCAGGGGTGGGAAGCATGCTCCCACCCAGAGTGAAACTGAGCCTGGGAAAAAGGCAGGAGGAAGAAGGGGTGGGTATTGTCATAATTTCCCCTTCCTTCTCACTATCCAAACTTATTTCAACTGGCAATAAGTTATTTTTCCCACGTCGAGTCTGGTTTTGCCTATGAAGGTAAAATGATCACCCTGTCTTTATCTAACGAGCTTTTCCACCCTATTTTTCTCTCCTGTTTTGTTCAGGCGGGGGAGTAAAAGAGCTTCTGGGTGGCCAGCAAAGGTAAACTCACCACAAACTTGTAGGTCTTGTGGCACATGAGCTTTTACTCAAGATTTAGAAGTGCCTCTCCCCTTAACTATTGATTCAGACAAGAGAAGGAATCACCTCTCCCCATAATCTTCATGTCTTATTTACAGCTCTGAAGTTGCCAACGGCAGACCATCACTGCCACTTCTGGGACAACCCAGTCACCTTTTCTCAGAAAACTTCTGCAGGAAATGATCATATTAAAACAAAAAAACCAAGTAAAAACCATCATCAAACCCAAAACCAAACCAAAAACCCCACAAAAAATTTTGTCCTCCTTGCTATGCCTTGCCAGAAACAAGAAATATTATAAAGCAAGGGGAGAATTTTCTTTTCCTTTAGTAAATCTGTCCAGTACCTTTATACCCTAAAGGCCTAATGCAATATAAAACTGAGACCAGTAAGATTTAAACATCTAAGCATATTTTAAAGTGTAACCTGTTTTTTTTCTTCTTCTGTGCCTTAATTTCTCTGATTTATAAGTATGGATAATCTTCATTGAAAACTAAGAGTAACCTTTTCTTCATGTTTGTAAAAGTTCTGGATATTTTTGGCCATAAGCATGAACGAAGTGGAAAGTGTTATTAGTATCATTAGTACTTCTTGAGCTTAACTGCTTTCAGTTCTTAGTTCTTGTAATAGCTGATGTGTGAAGTCTAACAGTGGAAAAAATAGAACACAGTATTTATGGAACACTTTTTTATCATCAAAGCACTGTGCACGTTTTAAATGGTGGCAATATTTTTAAGTGGTGCAGCATTTCCAACTTTTAAAGAAGTTTATAGTGGATGTAAGGAGCAGCCACTCCTTTCTATTCATATGTGAATAAAGCACACCCTTTGTCTATGTCATTAAACAAAATTGATAGTTCTGACAGCCTTAGTCTTCAAGTCATCACACCCATGTCCTCTGCACCTTTGCATTGCAGTAAACTAACAGGAAAACTATGTGTTAACTTCTGAAATTCTACATCATATCAAATGCAAGATTTACTACATTTATCAGACACCTTTCTGCCAAGCATTCCAAGATGCTATGATTATTATTGGCTTTGGCACTCCAAAAGAAGAGAGAAGCTCAAATGTTCTTCACGTTACCTCTTGACTAACATTGACTTATAAAAAAACAAACAAAAAAAAAAACCCGAAAAAAAAATCCCCAAACCAACAAACCAGCTGGATTAAAGAGGTGTAAACATCTCAGTTCAGCTTCCCACTACCTCATCTTTTAAAAGCAACTTCACAGAGCTATGATGTCACTTTTTTAGCCCACACAATTTGAGCTGTTTTCGGTCCCCTTGATTTTGATTATAGGATGTTCTGTCTTCAGCTGCATCTTCTGGGGTTTTTGTCTGAAAGGAATTGTGATTGAAAGGGTATCCACCCTCTTCCCGTATCCCTTCAAGTGATTTGACATCCCTTAATTTGAACGCTAAAATGATTATACAAGATGGGAAAAGCCAAGGAGAGAAACTGCCATTCTGGAGATACTGCTTTCAGGAAAGCTGTATGCCTGTATTTGGATCAAGCCATGATGTAAAGCACAGTCCTATGCTCTTAAAAGTTTGGATGCTTTACAAAATACTACTGTTCCCATAGAAATCAAAGGTTTCCTAAAACCTGTAAAAGTAAGAATTGGAAATAGCTTCCTTGGAACATTATTCCATGAGCTAAAACATTGCAGGTTTTTTTTGCTCTCAGAGAAAACGTGAAATTGGCAAACAAAATCTGAAGTTAGTTCATCACAAAATCCATCTGAGAGACCTTAAAGATTTGGGAAATTGAAAAGCGAAGGTGTTCTTTTTCTTTTGGGTTTAGTTACGAAAACTAAACATGCAAGATGTTGCAGATTGGTTTGGGTTTGTTTTTTTTTAATGGCAGAAAAGAGGAATTTTGTGCTGCTACTTTTCCCAACCTAATCATTCCCTATAGCTTGAAAATATTTTACAGTCTAGGACCAGATTGTTTCAGTAAGAAATGATTTTTAAATATTTGGCCATTGCAGATTTCAAGTTTATCAAGTTTGTCTCATAACCTTTAAGAAAAAACTTCAGAGACATGACCAAATTTGAGAGAAACATTGTTTTTCCAGACATGGGATTGAAATTCAATATGCTCTACCTGGAAAAACAGGATCAACTGAGAGAAAAAGCATTCCACTGAAACCACAGAGCAATGATGAGGCTGTATTTCATACCTCTGCATACACGTAAGGTTACAGCTCATCCAGGGGATCCAAGAGCACTGAGCACTTGCCCAAATTACGCCAAAACTCAGGGTGTGCAGCCCACCCCCCTCTCCCAGTAAGTGAGAGAGGAATGCTCTCCATGGGATAGCTTTGCTTGGCAGGCAGGCTCCTTGCCAGCCAGGTGAAGGGGACCCAGGTCTGCACAGCTGGAATACTTACAGCTGGGGCCCTGTGTGAATGTTAAGTCGAGAGACTTTTTAGGCTAGGTCTCAAATAACTCAAGAAATGTATTCCAGAAAATGAGTTTGCCATTCATTATTTTCCCCAAGTTATTACACCTTGAAAAAAAAATAAATATGGCTTTCACACTTTCTGGTTAGAATTGCTGTCATTTCCAGTGACAACACTGTAATTCATGTTGTACTTTTAACTGTTACTTGAATCCCAAGAGCATTTTTTTCTTGGGCAAAGTATGAAACATTGCTCTTGTAGTTACAAGAGAGTGAGCAGAGGAGCTGAAAAAATGAAGGCCTTCAAAACTTGAGGAAAAGGCCATGAAGAGGCTGTTTTTCTGCCATTTTAGCATCCACATCGGGGCAAAGAATTAGTAATGGGAGATAGGCCAGTAATCCAGATTAAAGCCTTAAAACCTCTTGGCAACCTGTGTGGGACACACAGAAAAAGTTGCTGTTACCAGGTGGTTCTCTAAGCAAGAGACCACTGGGTTTCAGACAACTTCTGCACACACCCCTCTCCAAAAGCAGTACCACTACCAGATCTCAGCAGGCCAAGTAGTGCAAAGGCCAAGTAAGAGTCTCAAGAAATGCTCTTGGACTTCAAACTAACTTCTCAAGAATAAGAAAAGAAATTTTCCACACATAAGAGACACCTGTTTGGTTTTGTTACCCATGTAGTGCCTAACCATAGAGAATGGGAACATTCATGCTTCTGGACCACTCATTTGTATGTCCTCCTTGCACAGAAAGGAAAATAAAAGGAGACCTTCCAAAGCATATTTTAAAAATTTGTTTATCTTTGTTACATTCTTTGAAAAAAGTAAGCTGCATTTTTGCCAGATGGGATTCTTTTTGGTCTAGTTTAAACGTTTGATTTACTTTTAAACACAGGGAATATCTTGACACCTAGTAAGGCCATGTCAAAGTTTCTTCTGTTTAAAATATTATTTAGTCCATCTATTGTGGTAAATTTAAATCATAACAACCTCACAAGGACATTGAATATGACCTTGTAATAGTAGGTCATTAAGTAATTATTTTCTGAAAATAAATAACACTGGCATCTGTTAAATTTACCCCAGCCTTTTTAAAAAACATCATGGTTACAATTTAAAGCAGAGAAGCATCATGTTAACCCAAGATGAACATGAACTGAGCATTTCCAGCAAACTCTGGTAAGACATCACTGACTAAGACCCTATCACAGATGACCCGCATACTTCTGATTTCTAAAGAGGTCACCCACATAAAATAAACCACTCAATGCAATACTCCTACAAATGTATGTGCAGCTCATCTGCACAGACTGATTGGAGAAAATGATATTTTTTCCACCAGCAGCTGTTAAGCACATAAGTCACAGAGGAAAAGAATTTGTTCTAGTTCAGAAGGTCTAATGGTAAACATTATTGTTAAGGAAATTTGTTTGTTACATACAAAAATATCACTGCCAGATCTGCAGAGTAGTATTTTTACAAGTTCTAAGAATCCCTGTCTCATATGTGCCTAATGCCACTCTTAAAGGAATTTTCTGCAAAATACACAGCAGTATTTGGGACTTATAGCATTCCCTTGGTAAACCAGAGAACAAAACAGGGTGCCGCAAAGACTGAAAAAAAATATTGTTATAAATGTATTTCCTTTGGATCATATTCCCAAGTACATGGGGCTCTTCTATCAATTTTGTAAGTCAACAAATGACTTATACCTACATCTTATTTTTCTGTGTAACACTAACTTCAACACAAGTTCAGGAGCTTTACAGATTAATGACTGATTTCAACATTTACCTGTGCGCCAAGTTGGGACTTTTTTTCAGACAGCTAACATCTTTTGTGAAACTCATTCTTTTTTGATAGTTTGGGGAGAAAAAATAATTATGTCATTAACACTTGAATTCCTTCCCCTTTTACAGTACCCAAAGGTATTTTTCACTATGTTCTTCAGGATCTTAACATTTTTTCTGATGTATCTGTTTACTACATGTATATTGAATTACTCCCTGAACAATAAATCAACCACTGTCTTGGATACAAAATGATTTTCCTCACACTAGATCTGCAATATACAACTTTTTTTAGACAATCCCAAGAGTAACAGCTGGCTGACAATTTAAACAAATCTGAAACATTAACCAGTGAATGCAATCCAGACTGAGATACCAGGGAAGAGGGATGCTTAAGGGCAACTGAAAAATGTCCGTGGCACAACATCACTTCTACAACTCTACCAAATGATAAAAAGTCAAATTTCTTTCCTTGACTGCAGTAGGGCAAGTGTTGATTTCAGCATTGCACTCTTACTTTACTGAATGCAGTGCAGTTATGAAACGCATTTAGCCACTGGGAAGAATTCTATAAATCCTACAAAACTAACCCATGTACCACTCTCCAGCTAACTCCTGTGGATGGGCTTGCATGCTTTTGTAAACCTCACCATGGGATTAGGACATTTATCAAAGCTATGATTTCCTCCCCGCAATGTTATATCTATTGTATACCAGGAGTTCTGCAGGTGCATGATTTATCCATCCTGTCATTAGCTACAATACCCTGCAAACAGTTTTTATTTTCTGCTGGAGAAACAAATACTCCTCTCATAAATTGTTTTACTGCTGATTGGTGAACAGGCTCCTGCTCCCTTGGCAATAAAACAGCTTGCTTTCTCTGACCACGGAGTTATAATTTCCAGCACAACAATCTGGAGCTCAGCACCATTTTTTATGGAATTAAGTAATATAGGGAAAATTATAGCTCACTTTTCAATATCACGCCTGAACTCTCATTATCTGTTAAGCACCAACACGTTTGATCACTTGAGGGACATTACAGACAACACAGACCTAAAGATCCAACTGAGGGAACACGGGAGGATGAAGCAAAAGGCAGATAAACAGAACAGACCAAATCACCTTTTTAAATTAAAATGAAAACCTAATGTCAATTTAACTATTTCAATCAGGTTTTGCCAAAGGTTTTAGTCTGGCTGAAAATGTTCAATGAACATTTTAAAAAACAGGGAGCAAACTGGATAGCCAGGAAATCCAGAAATGAAAAGCTATTTCTTACTCAGTGAAATCATACTCAGACAGGCCTTTCACTCAAATTAATTATTCATAGAGCCACATATATTGTATATGACACATTTGAATGTGAAAAGGCTAATATCCTCTGTCTTTTCCAGTACTCAACTGATCCATTAGAAATTTAATAGTCAGTCTAACAATTCCATTACTTCAGTGGGACAGACAAAAAATAAAAGAGAAAGCAGAATGAACTACAAAGAGAAAAAGAAAATAAGACATTTTCAAGACCAGCTCTCAGGATACTCCAAATCAATTTCAACTGCCTCAGATATCTGTTGAGTATCAAACACAGAACAGAGGAACATGCACACAGGGCTACAGAGCTGTCTAGAAAAGCTGCTTTTTCTTCCATTATGCTTTGGGCACTCATGCTGGAGAAGAGAGAGATGATTAACTTACTAAAAGGGATAAGGAAATTATAACTGGGAAGTTGACTATAATCTGAATGAATTCAGTTCAGCAAGGACTGGTTTTCCAGGATATATCAATACAGGGTTACAGATTTCATTAAAAAATAAGTGAATCTCAATAAAAAATGACATTAAAATTCCCCAAATAAAAGACATTAGAAATACCTAAAATATAGAATGCTAACGCACCAGAGCTTAGGAGATTTGCTTAGTTTTGCTTTTATTCCCCGGGGGGGGGGGGGGGGCACGGGACAATGAAAGGCTACTAAAATCCAAATAATTCAGCATTGATTGACAATCCTTAAGTCTAAACTAGTATGAAGGAGACACAGGCATCAACAAACAAACAAAAATACTATTAATTTAATGAAACCTTAGCGAATCTCTTAACTGAAGGAAAGGAGCAGCATGAGGCACACATGAGGCACACATGCTGAATGCCTGACCATATAAAGCTTCTCTGGCTTTGGTCTGCACAGCATTCGGAACAATGGGACTGCTCATGACCTCAAAGTAAACCATGAGTATAAGCAAACAGATCCATGACAAAGCTTTGTCAAAACTACTTCTCGAGTTAAACACAGCTCTCTTGTCCGCCACTGTCTACTCTATGTAAAGATAATATCAGTCAAATGCTTCTAAATATATTTAAATACTTTTACTATCAAGTATCAATGTGAATGCAAACATGCAACCTCCCTTCCTTCCAACTACAAACCACTCCTTTTATTCTAACCTACTAAAGATGAATTTCATGGGCTGACTTGCATTTTGGCCAAGCCATAGCTGTATCAGATAGGCACTTTACATGCTACGGATTGATAAACCAAAGTAACAATACCAATTACTTACATTTTAGAATGGTTCCTGCAGTAAGAAAAAACTCAGGCAGCTCTGAAAATAGCTTCAGTTTTCATGAAATTGAACTGCTGAGAAAAAATAAGCCCAACACACTACATATTGAGGGGCTCTAAGTGGAAGGCAGAGATCTTTTGAATCTTGTTGGAGGGTGCTCAAAGAAGAAAAGTCATTGAGCCTCAAGAGAGGAAATCCAGCTGAAGCTCCTCAGAGCCTGGCATGTGGAGCTGTACTTCTTCACTTAGAAAACACTGACAGCTAGGGGAATAACTCAGTGCAACTCAGCCTGAGGGATTTTTTCCCTAGTGCCCAATGGGATGAAGAAGATTCAGATCCTTCCTATTGAACTTCAACATCATAAACTTGACAAGCAAACGGGGGGACCGAAATCTTCACTTTTGTGTTTCTCCTTCATGTAACCACAGCCCTCTTTCATATTCCCAAATGTTTGTTAAAATGTTAAAATCCAGATTTTAAAATATAAGTGCAGCAGTAATTTCCAGGCTGCAGGAATCAGATGTGAAATGAAGAACAAAGACTGAGAAGAGAGATGACCAGACACCACAGCAGAAGGCTCTGAGGATAAACAGATACTATCCTGTCACATTGTTCTCAGTTGGTTTAAAACTTCTGCTTCTCAAATCAAAGCCCTTATAGTGTTGATGACTGTATTTCCAAAGCCTGAGGTTGGGTAGAATTTCTTAGCATTTTGTAAGGACACTGGTCTAAAAATTCTAGAGAATTTAGAGAAAATTAATACCCTAGAAATTCCTTTAAAAGACATATTTTGAATCTCATGTTTCTATGTCAGTAGATGATCTCTGCAGCTCTGTGCTTAGAATATGCATGTCAGGAAAATTTCCCATATCGTATATTCAGTCATACCTTGTGTTTCCTGGCATGTATGGGTGCCATAACCTTACAGCAG
The DNA here is from genome assembly GCA_025920805.1 of Petroica traversi. Lineage (NCBI taxonomy): Eukaryota > Metazoa > Chordata > Aves > Passeriformes > Petroicidae > Petroica > Petroica traversi. The sequence continues at coordinate 5,529,804 of JAHLSL010000044.1, forward strand.
AAACAGGAAAAAACAGTAATAATAATGAGATTTGTACAGAAGCTTACAACATCGTTACCCTATTCTACCTGAACAGTTCAGAATGACTCGTGGGAATATTTCTGAAGACTGCCAAGAGATATTTTTGGAGGCACATTTTTTGTTCAGTTTAAAATATATTTTAAAATATCAAATCACCTGTTAACAGCTTCATGATTAAGTGCAGCTTTGGGTATGTGTTACATAGATGCTAAGAGAGAGAGTTAGTGGGTACAGATGTAAAAGAAAGGAATCTCATCTACTATATCTGGAATAAAAGGATGGTTTTTCACCTAAAGAGGAAAACTATTATTTGGAAGATCAAAATTCACCATTACTTTCTTATGAGATTCAAACATTGCACAGCTCTCTCACTGTAACAGAGGCTTTACTCCTTCCTCTTTTGCACCCATTGGGAGAACGTGTGATATCTTTTGTCCATTCAAATTTAACAGCAGCGTCCCAATTCAATCACTGGTCACCTAATCACTGAACCAAGTTTTGGGTCAATTTTCAGGTATATAATGAGTATGAAAGCCTGTATGATTGGGATCAAATGCAACAAAAGACACAGAAAAGCCTCTAGTAATTCACATACATACATGTCAGTATAATTAAGAGGAATAAAGAACGCTGAGATGTTTCCAAATTTGTTTAAATCTAATGGCAGACTAATTTTTTAAGGAGGCTAAAAGCAGGACCATGAATTAGGTGGATTTCAGAAAGTTAAAGGCATAGAAAAGTAAAGATGGGAAAAGTAAATTTGAGGAGCTGGATCATAATAATAGAGCTTTACTTGATGTCATTCATCTATGTAAATCTACATTTATGCATCTATATCTGTATTACATGAGGGAGAAATTATGAGATTTAAAAACACCTTGTTAAAACATTTTTATTATTTTTTTTAACTATGTATATATTAAAAGAAATATCTAGAAACATTTATTTAGGAAGAATTGAACAAATTTCATTTTTTAACTCTCTGTTGCTAAGATTTTATGTAACATGAATGCAGAAAGACACAGAAAAAAGAAAACCTTACAGTCTACAGCTTAAATATTGAAGAAAATCCAAATATATTTAGGTACCTATCTCCTGTAATTTTAGAAATATCTGCTGTACACTGTCATTATTCTCAAATTGTTTGCAGATACTGCTGCACAATGGAATAGTCAGACTTAAGCTGTTGTAATATTTGATGGCATTGTCACCCTTTAAACAAAATAAAAAATATCAAAGGGATGCTGAATAGATGTTAGTGACATTATGATTTCAGGTTACTCACTTTTATTTCCTGCTCTCTCTTACTTAAGCCATGGTACAGAAAATCACATATTTTCTACATTGAATTTCCCAAGAAGAATTTACCTAGATAGATAGATCAAATTGATAGAACATACAAGGGAGGAATTTGCTGCTCCTTAAAATTCTGATTTGAATCAGAAAGATTGTAAGTCATAACAAACTCTCTAGAGAAAAAATTATTAATGCAAAACTATTTTATTAATGTAAAAAAAATAGTTTAAAAATTATTTTTAAGAAACAGAACATTTTGCTAAAATAATATTTTTTGTATCCTCAAATTCAAGAAAAAATATGCAGGAATATAGGTGCTATAAAAACAGTAGAATTCGGATATGGGAAGACAAATTTTAATAAATTATCTGATTTCATGGATCACATCTAGCTGATCGAAGAATAGCAAATTTGTTAGATGAAGCTGAAGATACAGCATTTATCTGTCTCTTTAACATCAGAATCATACAGTTTGACAAGATGCTGATAACCATTCATCTGCAAAAATTTGATAACATTAGGAAGTGTCATTCAGGCCCTGGATGTCAGTTTTGTTCTGGATGCCAAGATCCCAGTGCACCAAGAACCATAAACATATGCACAGCTGTAAGCACAGGAAGGTCTACAGGAGCTCAGAGGATTTGTTACAGTACCAGAATCATAGAAAAGATTTTCATTTGAAAGACTTAAATATCTAACAGAATTGATCTTGCACTGAAGATAAAAACTTTATTCCTTTGCAAGAACAAAAAGATGGAGGCTTAGATAGGGAAGGGGGGATTTTGTTGTTTATTTTTAAAAGGAGATAAATCTTCATGATGCAGGCTATACAAGAAGGCTAGAAAGATTAATACTCTCTGGGTAGGATATTCTACTCTTGTTATGCACAGTATATCTTGCACCTTGTTCTGAAGCATTTAGCAATGGCTCATGGAACAAGAGATGTTTAATGGTCTGATACAGCCCTGCTGCATCGATCACTCTGATACAGCCATCAAAACCAGAGGGTGCATATGGCCCCATTTGATCTTTACAAGAGAATTCCACTATGCTAATCTCTAAAACATAGCATCAGATTATGCATTTCCCTCCCTTGTGCTTTTCCTTGCTTAAAAATAAATAAATCAGTCAATACAGCTATGATGCAAAATTTCTGAACTTAAGGGAAGTCGATAGTGTTTGTGGTGCTTGGCAGAATGCTACCTCTGTGGTAACAGGGCTGCAAATTGCAAGGAGCCCTATTGACCTTCTTCTTTTAATAAACTCATTTTTGGAAAAAACACACACATTCATTATGTCTCTTACTTCCGGGAGGAAATATTGGTGCAGCTGAGGTCTGGAAACAGAAGACTGAACAGGAACAAACGACTGAAATATTTCACTGTCTTGCTTCTTCCTTCAGTTTTCTTCCTACCTCTATTTACTTTCTATTAGGGCTATTTTTTTCAAAAGGTGAGTACCTCTTTATAAAACCCCACATTTTTGCATGAAAAAAAGGTAACAGAACAGAAAGAATTGTTTGCATAATCTGTACTTAAACACTCACATTTGACTTTAGGAAGTCAAGAATTTGCAGACCAAGTAAGCAACTAGCATCTAGATTTTCAATTATCACCAGCTTCGGACTATTCCTTAAAGTGCTGGGTATCCATCTCATTGTCCTCAAGACTCTTCCATTCTTCTCTTATTTCCATACAATTCTTGTGAAACTTTTTTCACTTCTCTCTCTTTAGATATTGTTAGCAGTTTATAGTTGGGTCAATATATGTAGAATCCTCACCTGATAATTTGTACTCTCATAATCTGGAGGAAACCTCTCAGTAAACAAACAACAATTTAAAGTACAAGACTAAATGGGCAACAAAAGAGTTTGAGGTTTATAATGGCTAGTACAGCGTCAGTAACCAAATGCCTGACATGAAGAAATCTACTATTATTAATTGCTTCTGATAAGAAGCACAAGAATCTTCACTGATATTAGGAGTTGATATAAACTTTACTGGTTTTTACTTATCTCATTTTTACTCTTCAGGGTTCACTGAGTTATGCTGAGATTGATAACCATTTTATGACATTTTTAAGAGACTTTGCATTTTAATAATAATAATAAATTATTGTTATTGATACTAAATATTTTTTAAAATAAAGTAAAGCAGTCATAAACTTGTCCCAGTTGGGCTGATCAAAATTGTTAGCTGGGAAATGAGAATTTATGCTAAAGTCCCAAACTGAGCAGCAGCAACATAAAAAGTGTTTCAAAGAGAATTTTTCAAAGAGAAAGATACTTACACATTTTCTTGTAAGCACACTCTATTAGCATCTCATACGAGTTTAGTGTTTTCTAAGCAAAAGATCTCTTATGGCAATTTGGCAAATGGAAATCTCTTTCCACTTAGAAGTTGACAACTTTCCCAGTGAATGAAAAATTCAGGTTTTTCTCTCTTACCAAAACAATTTCAAGTCTACAAAAAGCATCATGTATTTGTTTACAAGTAAACATGAAGAAAAAGGTGATAATCTAAAAAAAACCTACAGATGACTAAACATGGACGAAATTTTGAAAATGGCAGAGAACCAGCTGGGAACACTTCCACACAGACCTGGTTATGCAAAGAGAGAATCACTGTACTTGCTTAATGATATCTACAAGTAACATCAGGTAATACCGAGAGCTACACAATGACGGGACACTCCACCTAATATTAACTATTCAATAGATAAAAACCACTATAGGTCACTGAAAAACAGTAAGTTTCTTCTATTGAATATTGCCTAAAGGTCAGAAAAGGACTGAGTCATTCTCGGTATTATTAACAAAACACAAGCTTCTTCCTTTTAAGAAGAAAACTAGGGAGAAAGAGGAGGAGGTGATTAGAAGATCTACTTTTTCACTTTTTCTTCTGAAAGGGAGCAATGAAACATCAGTCTGACATCAGCAGGACACTAAATCAGTTCTTTTTTTTCCCTAATGTATCTAAAAGAGAAGGTTGTTGCTGGAGAACACAGTTCAGTTGCTAAATTAATATTCACATTGTATTTCCACATTTCTACCCTAGAATGAGAAAGGTCAGATCACATGGAGACAGATCTGGGAGGTGGGGAGAGCCAACCCCTGAAAGAACAGTTAGGAGAGCTATAGGCATGTTGTGTAATGCAGAAAGTGGAAAGATCACACAATGAAGCACTTTGACTTCTTGCCAGGTATACCCTGTGAAATGAATTTCAAAATAGAGTTTTAGATTACAGACGGCTTTTCCAAGTCATTGCTGGCAAGTGCACAACTGTGGAAAAGCTGTGACACCAGCAATTAGGGATAGAAGAGTCTGAGATATTAAGGGAAACTTGTCAAGCAGAACTTAAAATATCTAAATATTTCTCCTAAATATTCGCCAGAAGAAGAAATAGAAATTGCTTTGGCTCTGCTTGCCTATAAGTTTGCACCTTCTGGATTTATTTTTTTTAAAATATTCACAGATACTAGTTCAGAACTTCTATAAACATAATACTAATTCACGTCTGAAAGCATCAGGAACAGGGAGGCTAAAGATAGAATTTTTCTAAAATATAGCATGTGGTGTGCCAGCCACACAGTCCTATGAATTTTATGTTTGTCCTATCTGTCCAAGTAAAACACACTGTGAGCATCTAAGCAAAGCTCCTTGAATTCCTCGCTTAATGTTTGCAAGGAATAGAGCTGAAGGAGCATTAGCTGAAACAATTAACTTGAACAGAAAAAAAGCATACACATTTAATGAGTAACAAAAAAGGCAAAGTACTGAAACCCTGTCTTAAATGACCCTTGTTACTAACCATTCAGGGGAAAAAAATCTAAACTAGTAATTAACATTTTAAAACCCCATGTAATGTCTGCCCAAATGCTAACAGTGCCATCAGAAACGACCACTGCAATGAAAAGAGTCATATAATTTTTTTCCAGAAAACCCTGAAAATTGTAAAGAAAAGACATATTAAATAAATTATTTCCTGGTACTTAATAGAAAATTATTGGGTTTTTCCTAAATGTAGATCATTCACCAGCTAACGAGCCTTTTCTAAAGTAGGGTAGAAGGAGTTCTATAGTCTCCAACACTCAATACCACGGACAAAAATTATTTGGTACCCTTTAACTCCCAACAGAAGACGGAGAAGGCATTAAATGTAAATGCAAACAACTGGACTGGCTCCTGCTTCCTCAGGGCATATGAAAAATTGTCATTGCCACCATTTCAGGAAGGATTTATTTCTAAAAATATCATCCTAGTGTACAATACCCCTCTAATGGCTTCACCAAGCTGCTTGTCACTGTCCCTAACTGCTTAGCCAGCTTTTCTAGGATAAAGAAGTTGAAGAAAAGATGTCCAAACTATGCCCCAGCCAACATGAGGTTAAAATCACATATTTCCAGTTTGCTGCAGGAACTATTTCAGCTCTCAGCAAATCTCACAGCACACAGACTTTGCCTTTTACTTCTCCTGCTGGGTCTAGCTAAGGATTGAGCCCCATAGCTGAATTTTGAGTATCCTTTAAGTTTGTGGATCACAAATTGTAACAGATGTCCCTGCTGTGCAGGGAGTTTTGTTTAAAGGTCCATCTGCCTGCAGACTGAAATCTGGGATTCTTTGTTCGCATCCTGCAAAACCAGATCTTTCAGGCCACTCACCATAAAAACACTGACTTTTCTGAGGGGTATGAAAGATCAATACGCTGCATATATTTGTTCCTCTAAAGAGGAATAGCTGGAGACCATCTCAGGCTTTGGCAGGACACAGTCTTATTTGTGTTAATGTTGCATCCACAGAGTTGGCTGCTTGCTGCAAGCAGGAAATGGATATGTGCACCTATGGCTGTTTTCTTTAAACCCCACATAAGACTTGAGTGTTTTACATGTCTGGGGATGTGGTGAGGGAAGGAGTCACCTCAGCATGGCTAGATGGAGAATTCAGGCCAGGGAGTGGAACACAGGATCCAGAATGTGGTAATTTAGAAGAGAAAGGCAAAGAGATTATAGCACTGACACATTTAGCAAAAAGATAGACGTGTTTCCAAAATCTGAGCAAAAGAAGACAGTAATGATGAAATGACATGAAATCAGAATAGAAGATAAGTGAGAGACTGTGAAGGAATGAAAATCAGGATATGGGAAGAGAAAATAGCAGGAAGGGTACAAGTGAAAAGAGAAAGAAAAAGTATTTACTATGCAATTAGATTTCATGCGGAGAAACACTCAATTCCTTACTCTGTCCAGCTTACAATACCACTTTTCAGAAGAAATTCTCCACACTCCCCTCATCACACGAAGGGGGAGGGATGGTAGGGGGAAGGGCTTCTTCATGCTCATCAGACTCCACTGCTCTTTTCCAGGTTCTCCCATTAGACCAGTATGTTTTGGGTGAGAAACTTGCAGGAGTGAATGAGACACTTGCATTTGAGAAGAACCAACCCCAGCTAGGGGTTTTTGGAGCAGGCATTCACCATACTCTTGGGAAAAGAGGCTCTGGTTTCCTTCTTTGCCTTCCTCAGCTCACCTTCAGCCCATCAGTTCTATGGTTCTTTACAGAAGTAGCACCTCACTTGTCTGCATTCTCCAATCACCACCAGGTTCCAATGGGCCTATTTCCCTCCTGTTCATCCTCCAAGAGCATGAGGTTTTCTCCTACTCAGAGTTTTAATTATCTTTTTCGCAATTCATCTCTTTGGCGGCCAACAGACAAACTTGAGAAAGGACTGTACAGAGAGCCAAGAAATTGTTCTAGCTTCCCAAACAGTCTCAAGTGTTGTCTTTGCTGAGGTCAGACCTTCCTAAAAAAGTCTTTATTGGCCTTCCTTTGACTTCTCTACCAAGTCATGCATAACTTCTTTACAGCCAGCTTCCTTCCTCCTGGACCAAGTCCTGCATATGCAGTTGTGTCCAACACAGGCATGCCACTTTGTTTCTCTCCCCTGTCCAAGCTAAGAAATTACATACCTCCAGATATGAAGCCATGAATAGACTACAGCAATTTCACAAAACTGACCAGGATTCACAGATTATGACAATGTTAGCATATTTGAAACTGGTCTTACTGTGTCCTCAGTTCCTGGCTGTTTCAGAACAGTGCGTTCTACCTCTACTTAACAGCCAATGGAAGTCAAAGAGTGTATCTTCCATCTGTTTCAGAAAACATTCAGCAACAGGAAAAGTATTTTTTCAGAGTCTTACAGTAAAACTTTGCCATTGTTTTAGAATCTGGCATCCGGTTTGCCCGTTTAGAGGTAATCTATTAGACAACTCAGAAAACAAACATTATTACACACCTGGAAAGCTGAGTAATGCTATTAATTAGCACAGGATTTTTTTTTTCAGATACATTTACATATTGAAACCTAATAATGAAATATTTTTGTATTTATGTCTTTTTAAAAGGCAGTAGATACTGGTCATAGTAACTACAATGTGTTTTCTCCTGTGGAAATATCACAGGTTCAATATTTTCTGTATAAACTATTACTTTATTTTTAAGGGATGCCTTTATATTTTATCAGAAATCAGATGTCCATGTTCTTCTATTACTGGCAAAATTAAAGAAACAGGTCAAGTCTTCAGCATGGCGTTCTTAATTTTTCACGTATCAGTGAAATGTTCTATACCTCCTTTCCAGGTTTATTCCGTCATTTCGTCAGTTTTCTCCACTGTCCTCTTGTTCACGTTTGAAAGACATGGAAGTTTTCTAAATTCTTTTAAATTTCCTCTTTCTTTTTTTTTTTTTTTTTTTATATAGGACTATTCCATTTTTACTCTTCACATTAGATTCCTGTGTATAGTGGCCAAAATTTGTTACAAGGTTTCTTACGTGGCCCCATCAGTGGCAGACATATTCTTTATTTTTCTGCTTCAAGCATCTATTTAAACTATTTGATTTTAACTCCTCTTGTTTGACCAACTAGATTTTTCACTGCCTATGTGTGACTGCACCTCCTAAGCTGACAGTCCAATTGGGCTTGGAAAATTTTTAATGGGTATTCTGTCCTACTGATAGCTGGAGAGCTGGAGGGAGTTCATCCCTCCTTCCAAGGAAAGACTCCTCAGGCACAGCACAATCTTTAATTGTTTTCATAGTCATTCAGTGTTCAAGATCCAAAAGTTGTCATGCAGCTCCATTTCCCATTTACAGGCATGCTGAAATAGGGTGAGATTTTAAAGCAAGGAATTTTTTTTCACCCAAAAATAGAATATGCACACAAAAGCAGACAAAGGGAATGCGTGCTGAAGATGAAAAAAAGAATTCGCTCCACTCCACTAAAAGAAACCAATAAATGCTTTTACAACAACAGTGAAAAGCTGACTGGGGTCTGAACTTGCTCTCACTAATGTCAGTAACAGTTTGATTGAATGGGAGCAAAGTAAATCCCATTAGAGCCTTTTACAAAAAAAATCCTAATAAAAGCAGACACTACAAAGTAAAAGCCCCGTTCAGGCCTCACTTACACCACAGCCATTGTAAAGCCACACCATCGTATCTCGGCATTCAGAGCTGGAGCTTTTCAGTCCTACGCTTGCCACGTCACAGAAAGCCAAAAGGAGATGCTGTTCCGAAGTGAGAATTGCAAGGCTCCCCTGGCCATGGATTTAATACACTGTTGTTAGGTTTACATAAGATCTGGCTGGATCCCAATCATGCATTCCCTGACACTCACACTGCCTGATTTATACCGTCTTATTTGGCTGGTAACAGAATCAAATTGGTGACTGGTTTTGAATGAAGGCAATTAGGGTGCTTGATTGGTTTTGTAATTTGGAGAACACTACTCCAGAGTATAAGTCAATTGTGTAGAACTATCCAGGTCTTTAATCACTGGTTTCCCTGTGCAAAGAGCTGATACTTTACATCATCTGAAATTTATACCACCTATAATCAATTCTCCCCATTACTCCCCTTGTTACTTCCTCCCCTGCCCTGCACCTGGCAAAAACATTACATTTTACTGGAGGAAACGTTAACTAGAGTGTGGCAAATTAGTTCAAAGGTATATCTGAATTTTACTTACAGAGTCAACCTAGTATATGGGGGTAAGTATCTTTACAGAGCATCTGACAGCTGTTGTGACATAGTGCTCCAACACTTCCTGTTAGAAATCTGTCAGGAAGAACTTGTTTAAATTTGAGTTAGGTTAAACAGGAGATTTCTCTCTGAAAATCCTAGAAAGCAACATCATCAACAAGGATCATTTTACATAAGTCTCTTGGGTTCCCCCAAAAGACTGGGAATTCTCAATTCAAAGAGTTTTCTTTCTGAATGGTTACTAAAATAAAGAAGATCTGCAATTCTAACACACAAAAATCAAGCACAGGACAGGAAATCATGCATAATTTGCCAATGTATAGTAACCATATGAAACATGGTTTCTTATTTAAATATACAGGCTTCACAAATTCCAAGCTGAGAAATAAAATCGCACTCAAGAGTTTCCTCAAGCAATTTTTTATTCTCAAGAGTGGACAGGACTTGAAGTGGACATTTAGGATAAATAAGCAAAGAAATACTCTGAAGAATTACATTATGTTCTAGGCAATATCTTCTCTCCCCTCATCACAGTCTGCACTCCTGACATTTATTCAGAACAAGGCTGTGTTCTGCACAGTGGCTTTCAGATCACTAAGTCCAAAACCTTAGGGCCAATGGTCTGCTGAAAATCTGTGCCATTGATCACTGACCACTATGGAATTATACCAAACATTTACCTGAAATGTCAGTTCATCTCACACAATACTGTAAGTAGACGTGGAGCACTGAATTCCACTTCTCAGCCAGGCTGCATAAGAAATAACCCGTGCTTCACTAAAGGGTGCCACAAAACCCCTGGTCAGCTCAGAAGATGTGAGGCAACTTCAAGGCTTTCCACAATGTGCAATAATTTTATACTCCTCATTGAAAGTCCTCACTACAGCTGAACCCTGAAGCCCTATGCAAACTGACCACCACTGACAAATCACAGTTTGGAGAGCCAAAAGTTTTATTAGCTGGTAATTAAGTTACTAATTAAGTTTTATTAGTAGTTAATAACATGTAGTGTTATGTATCTTTGTACAAATTCCTGCATGCACCATTAATTTATTGTGGTCCTGAAAGTTCTCAGATTTTAATAAAACCTGCCAAATAGATGGAAACTCTGGTTCCCACACTCAAGTAAATAACAAATCTTACTGATTATGAAGCAATAACGAAACCATGTGAAAAGGTTTGTATAGCATGGAGTAGATGATGTTAGTCAGCTGCATTTAATATTAGTCAGAGTAAGCAAATTCTATTGCAATTGAAATTATCTTATTCCTTGAAATAAAATACAGAAGAAAGAATAAAAGCCTCAGATTTCTGTTTTGTTTCATCACTTACAAGCAACAAGGAATAACTGAAAGTTCATTATCATCCTTTGGTGCTGTAAGCAGCTATGCTGTTGCTGTGCAACTTAAATACCTAGTCTTCTCATTTCACATCACCAGAACACTACCCATGGTATGTTCAAGAAGAGTGATAAACTTGAACTTGACTGACTTTATTGTAGCTGCTCATCACAAGCAACCCTATACACAGAAGCACTTATTTAGACAAAAATTAGTTTTCCTACTGCAACCATTGTGAAATTACTAGCACATATTTGTAATAATCCCTAGGAGCATTCTGGGTAAAGTGCCACAAACTGGACAGATGTTTTGATGGAGTTTCCCCTCCCAGGAGACCACGTTCATTGGAGAAAGAGTGAGGAACCACATCTCTGCCAGTTCCCCAGATTACAGTTCATTCCTGCATGATATTACTGATAGTGCCTGGAATCAGCAGACCAGCATTTCAGATTAATTTGTATCTTATAAAAAAACCTCCCAAAACTGATTTGAACACTTTGTTGTGCTCATCATATTGACCTGAAAAAAAGTGCTTACAGTCATAGTCTAGGCTACCTGGGGCCAGCAGCCATGAGCAGAAGGTGACACTTCTTCCAAGGACAAAGGCACAAATGGGTAAAAGTCAGGGACCTGGTTGCAGTGGATCATCCCTCTATGAGAAACCCTGGGTTATCTCTCCTCTTGAGTTCATGGTGCAAACCTGAAGGGACACACAGCGTATTTGTGACTGAAGGTGCATGTCTACAACAACTTTGCAGCCTTCCTATAGATAAGAGAGTAAACTTGGGAACTCAGATTCTTGACTAGAAAAAGGAAGTGAAAACAAATACAGCAATACTGTCAGAGGGTCAGGAATTCACATTTTCAGCAACCCACATCAAGGTCCAACAGCAAGGCAAAGGAAGGTGCAGAATGTTCCAGTGACCCCCTCACTTTGCAATATGTGTTTTAGGAGGTTTTACAAACAAGGGAAGAGCCAGGAACTCTGGATGAAGGCAAACTGGTGACAGGCTACAGGCCATGCCAGCAGCCTTACCAAGATAATGGAGGCAAGGCAGAACAGGATTATCCCCAAAACTGTCTCCAGACACAAGGAAATGAAGGAACAGCTCCAATTTGAAGGCCTCAATGATACCAGTCAGAAGCACAACCCTGGGCAAACCCAAGAGCATTGAGCAACTGCCAGCAGGAAGGGGAAATTCTTCCTCGTGATTAGTGGCACATTCCAGCAGTGTATCTGAAAGGGATGATGGCAGAAAAGCTTCACATCCCTCCCTCAGCAGCAGGAAGGCTGGCTCCAAATCAAACAGGAGATTAAGGGATCCCATCCTTTGGGGAGTACAAAGAAGGAAATAATATGCCAGAAACCTCTTGTGCCAAAATCCTTTCTTACAAGCCTCTGTTTGGGGGTAATAGCAATTCAAATATTAGGAGTACAAAAGAATGCTGGAAAAGAGAGCAGGAGGGTAGGAGAGGGTGCAAGTTCTCCTCCTAAAGCACTGGCCTCCCCTGAGACCACAGGCTGAGCTGCAGAACTCCAGGCTACTAAGCTAAAGTGTCTGAATAACATTTAGATATAGGTATAATTATAGGAATCATTCTTTTAAAGCACATGACATTGTAACTCATAAAAGGGTAGGTGTTTCATCCCAGCACTACCCACTTCTCATTGAAAAATCAGACCCCCAAGAGCAATGCAGCACACATGAAGCTGACTTTCAACCTCCCCTCTGGCCCTCTGGAACAAGGTGTAGAAGGAAGTGAGATACAAGTTTTTCAGCCTGCAGTCATGCTCACAAACACCCTCCATGCCCCCTACTGCTCAAACTGAGTTTCACCTTCTGGCAAAACAGCCATCATCCCACTTCTTAAAAATACAAAGAATTTTCTTGACTGTGCTCTTCCCTGCAATCCCTAAGAGCCATAGTTTTCTTCACAGAGCAGTAGGAAGCAGGGGCGGGAGGAGAAATACTGCTGCCAGTTGATCCTAATAGGAGAACTTCGGATAAAAAAAAAAAATAGAAAAAGCAGCAATTAAAAGTGCTATAGCTGGGCAAGGCACCAGATCTTTTAGCTATTTGCCCTAAATCCTAGCTCTCAGATACCAGAATTTGCCTGCATATCTAACAGGATCAGTGGGTTCATGTATTCAACTCTGACACCTTCACAGGAGATATTTCCCACTGCATCCCCAAAACACCCCCTAACAAATGATCTTTGCACAATGCTGCAAGGTGCCAAAATGACATAATGCTTCAGAGGAGATGGCTAAACGTTTCTGCTTGAAACAGGAGCATGAGGACTCCCCTAAGAGAAAGCTGACTTGCAAATGTGTAAGAAGCTCATCAATGAACAACTGGCTGATTCTGATTGATTTAATGAAAGTGCTCTGCACTGCTGAGGGGATATTTACAAAAGCAGAGTTTAATCTAGTGAGACTGTGTTCCCACCAGAGCCAATGAATAGACACAGGCTTGCCCTGGGCAATGCAGAGAAGGAAGTCATGCTAAAGACTGTCTTTGTGAAATGTTCCGCTGTTTCCCACCACGGTCGGAACATCCGTTTGCTGACATGGACCATTTCATGTATCATGTACCCTTTTGGGAAGCATTTTTATGATAACCTCAAGAACAATTAACACAGAATTGTTTCAACTAATTAGAATAATGAATACACTAAAGAGATTTACCGTAAAATATTCTCAATTCTCCACCAGCTAATGTGGAGCAAAGAGCAAACATGAAGGAAGCACCAGAAAACATTGTTAAAGGTGAGTTTTCTGAGCAGAAAATACCTGTAAGCTTCACAACCCAAACAGATTAATGGAGGTTACCAGAGTTGCAAAAGAAAAAAAAAATCTTAAAACTGCACTTGGGAACGCTGGAAAAAATGGATCAAGAGCATCCAAATAGAGCCAGATTTGTTTTGGATGTATCTCGCATCATGTAAGATGTGTTACTGTACACATAAGCACATAACTGTTAAGCTCATGCAAAAAAAAAAGTCATCCTAGTGCCTCCTACTACAATAAACTCTCATTTTAGATTTTTTGATATTCTATAGATTACTGAAACTGTTGCAATGCAAAATTAATGCATCAAAATGCTGTTAGTAACATGCAAAGGGCACATGTCCCTTATCAGACAGTTTTAGCAAAGTCTTCTGAAGGCTGCCAGAATATTGAACAACTCATACACTCCATTAGTGCTTGAAATAGAGAGAATTGCCTAATTTTCCTTTGAAAAACAATACAAATATACTTCAGAGAAAGAAAAAAATCAAAAGTCAGTCAATCATAAAGACTAATATTATTCCAGATAATCAAATATTGCCAGAAGTCTTGCAAACTGACTCCCCTCTTACCACTACCACTGGATCACTTGGGCTAACCTGGCTACATTCCACAGGCGCACACAATTACAAATATTTGTTGAGCACTACACATTTTTCACCACTTACAGAAATGACTAATATAATCTTTATTTGATATTATATATAGATAAAATGGCCCATAAGTATTCCACTATATATAGAGAGATATATATTTTTAACATAGGAAAAATTAAATTTCTATCCAGGAAGTCAACAATTTTCACCATGCCTTCCTCAATTGAAACAGCTTTTGATTAGAGAGCCTACACCACAAAAATGCATTGTAAAGTCACTTCAACTATTCATTCTACACATTTGACCTTCTTCAATAAGTATTTGCGAGTCTTACGGGTGTCAGAGCATCCCTATCCATGCTTATATAAAGAAAAGAAAAATCCTTTAATATTAACACCTTTCTTTCTTAAAATCAAGTGCAGTCTTCATTCAAAAGCTCCATTGTATCTGATTTTCAGGTAAATGTGGGCAGTGGGAATTCTTGCCCATAAACAGCCAGATTTTCCATGCTGCATTTCCTATGCAATAGCCTAAACAATATAAATAATCTATCCCTGCTGCTTAAGTTCTTATATTAAGAAAGTCTGAACAAAAAGTGTAAGGGCTTTCTCTGTAGAACTCCTCTCCAGCATATAATTACAGGTCTTCTTACCTGCATGATGAAAGCAGAATTCTTGCACAGACATAGCAGAAACAGATCTGTTTTGCTTTCTCAACTCCCAAGACTAAAAATGAACCATAACAAGCAACTAGTACCCAAGGCAGCAAAAAAAACAGATGTATCTTGGTGATTCACGACAGCTGCCTGACATCCCAGCTATCTCTGCTGAAAGGGAGTTTCCCTGAATCGTGATTTATCAGGGTGGCTAAAAACTCTAGTCTCAAAATCCTTCTGCCAGCTCTGCTCTGGCTGCATTTGGATGTTACCACTTCCACCCTTCAACAGCTGCCATCAAGTTTGTCAGAAAAAAAACCTGCCAGGGAGGCTAAAGCTCCATGATTGAGGAAAAAAAAGGGTAATGGAAACATTTAATGGAGTTAAGCAAATTTAATGGGGTAAAGCAATTCAAGAGAGTAAGCTTCTATCTGGGTGTCCATCTCTTTCACATACAGATGCTTGCAAGGGCCTGTTACAAGTTGAACATTGCTTGAAATTCAAATCTGAAAATTCTCTGAAGGAAAATTTATGGGAGCAAGATGGGTGCCTCTTTTGATTCCAAACAGAAATATTTCAGAGCTTTTCCACTTCATTCAATTCACCTCCACAGTGGAGAGGCTCAAAAAAGTGCTAATTAGTCAACTCATTAGATTGTGCTTGGGTTACAGAACCAACATTATATAGCTCAGTTCTGGCTATTTGTTCTACATTTCATTAGATTCCATGCAGTCATATAAAGGAAAGACTTGAGGGAAGTTTCTTGTGCAAGCTCCCTGCTGTGGGATATGGGAGACATCTGTGAGCACAGAGAGCTCACCTCAAACCCACAGACAGCACCTAAGGCAACTGTGAGACAGCTGAAAACCAGACTCATTGATCAGCACTGAAATAAAATCTGAATCAGCTAAGGGATTCATATAGAAATATCAAAACAAATAAAATAGCTGATAACTTCACTGATTTCCAACACTACCAGATCAACACCTACACTAACCATCTGGGCAAAATGCATTTGGATCAGAGGGACAATGAGGAAAAGGTCATTGTTTTAACAAGTATTATCACATGCAAGAAAACAGACAAAACTAAGCACTCATTAACAGCAAGAGATGCCTCAGAGCACACTTTCTCTTGGCAAACATCAAATGCAGAATTCTTTGTTTCTTCTCTTTCCTTTATTCTGAATACAATACAAATAAAAATGAATATTTATCAGGCTCCTTCAGACCTCTTACACACATTTAATTTTTTATTCCTTGTCCAGTTGAAGTGATGCCATCAGTAATCAAATAAAGAAAACACAATGAGTATAAAGAAGGAAGAGAATTTAAAAAATAAAGAAGTCAAAGAAGAAATTTGTTTGGAAGAAACAGCAAGAGGCACAGAATGAAAATAACTTTGGACTGCAGGAATGGGAAACATAAAAAAAAAATGGTTTTGCTTCTGATTTAGCTGCTTCTTTCCCTTTCTTGTTATTTCCTTGAGTCAAGCATTTTCACTAGATAATCCAGTTCACCTTGAAGTGTTTTTCAGGGCAGCAGACCTCAAAAGCTTTTTTCACTGCAGAAAACTGAGCTAAAATGGATCTGTATTACTAGCATTACTAGTCCAGTTTCATTTATTATTTTTAATTTATTTTTTTGTTTATTTACACCCAGACAAATTCCAAGGTCATTTTTTAGAGATCACCACATAAGACTAGAGAGAACCAGACCCAGTGACTTTCCCTGATGCTTGCACCGACTCATCCTGTGATTTCTAGGCAGCGAGCGGCTGGAGCGCTGTGTGATAATATGTAAGGATCCCATCATGCAGAGAGAAAACAAGTTGGTTTTAAAGCCCATTGATATCATTAAGGATTTTACTAGGGATTATGTTACTGCAGCAAAAATTGCTCAGTTGTCTTTCCCATCTTTATCTGTTCCCCTCTCCTATGAACTCTAGCTGTGCAAGGAGCATCTGTAATCCTAAAGGGAAGGAATACACACAGAATGCATTGGCTCTGATCCTTCCTAAATTCAGATTTAGTGACCTTGCTAATCTTCTTGAGTCATCCTACTTCCTTCAAGGCCTGAGAAGCAAGAAAAGGAGAGATGGCCAAGGCATTTAGGCAAATGCAATCTGCCTTTGAAAAAGCATAACTATTTTAATAGCTAATGTACACCATTAATTATATTAGCTATTGCTCATGGGACAAATTCTTATGAAAAAAATATTTACAAACCAGCTGAACCAAACTTCTGAATATGTTAACCAAGAAGAAAAAAAAAATCTTCCTTACTGAAGTATTTATAATAATTTTTTTTCAATACGTCTAGTAATAGTAACAGTAATGTCATCATGACATCCTTGAAGTCAAAAACAAAAAAATCTGCAGATGAGGGGAGGGGGAAAAAAGCACGTTGCAACTATAAATCATAAATTATTGTAACATTTTGCAACGTGGTATTTTACATTAATTTGCATTAAAAAATGTGAATGAGGATGTAGACACTGGTCATGTGGATTTATAATTTCTGTCACACAAAGTGTATAGTAATTAGGGGTCTCGGTAAAAACTCTTGGTCACAGATGGTGAATTCAAAAGGTTACTCCTGAACACCTCTTCCTGCCAGATGCAGCAAGTGTCCTTTAAGAGCAGTGGCTTGCAGTTCACTTTATGATGAACAAAACGGTGAGACTAAACACTAGAGATATCAATACCTAACAGTTGGACCTACATTACCTACCAATTATTATTAAAGTAATTCCTAATAAATACACTAATTATCTGGCAACTAATTATTCCTAATAAATACACTCATTATCTGGCAATGAGCTCCTTGCAACTCATGAACGCAACATATTCTTACAGGTTTTGACTTACAAAGATTTAAAAGTACTTGGACACTACTTGTGTGAAGATAGCTCCATTCAATAGTAGAGGGGTTTGTTGTATGGGTTTTTTTAAACTAGTTACTAGACGTAAGTGATGGGACCTTGTTATTGCTAGTTCATTTATGTGCACAACATACACCATCCTTTCAAGGAATTTAATGAACCATGCAGAAGGAGGAAAAGAAAATATCAAAGGAGTTAGTGACCTTTGCCCCAAAAGTAAATTGTAAAACCTTCCTAGTATTTTTGCTGAAGCGTCTTTCTATATTTGCAATGTATCTATGCTAGAAGTTGAGCTGTTATCACCAAAAAAAAATTGATGTTCAACTTGGGAAAGCTGATTGAGGTGTCAAATGTCCACAGGTTTAGAGAATGCTTTAATCAAAACAGGAGGTATAGGGCATGCAGTTTGTATTGCTGTAACTTGTCTCCTTTGAAGCTTTGTTGTTTATTTACAGCAGATTGGAAAGCTCCTCTTCATTTGAACCGACAACCAACCCACTGAAGTTCCCACGTTAAGGTCAGATGCCACTTGCAGAAGAACTTCAGAGGGTTGCATAATCCTTCTCCTCCTTTTGCAGGAAATAGTTTTAACATGCTTTAAACAGAAAGAAAACTACTCATCATTCCAACCCAGAGCCCTGGATTCAAAATACCAGAATTTAGAAGTCTGGATCCAAATTTTGCCAGTCCTTCTTGGATATCTGCAAGCAGGAATAAATTGGGCAATGATAACATCAACTATTTGCCTAATTTTAGTTTTCAAGTATTTAAGCCCCATTGTTGAATCAAAAAGGCAGCTATTTTTCTTAGGACAATCTTTGTAATACCCCAGTAGCCAGCTTGTGCAAATAGCATATTTCCACTGACACAGATAAATAGTTTTAAATGAAAATATGCCATATCACTTCCCACAGCAGTTTTGATTTACTCAAGCTGAGAATTTGAATTTGGAGGTTATCTTTTTTTTAACCTCTACTTATTTCTCTGCCATTATTTGTGGAACAACCTACTAATATTAAAGGGTTGTATTTTCAACTTAATTTCTAGAGTTTCCTTCAATAAAATTGCCTGTACTTACTGAAAATTTTGGGGGGGATTTAAATGTTTCACTTTTAGTAATCATTTTATAAAATGAAAAGACTGCTTTAGCATTGTATTTTGCCAAGAGATTAAATATAACAATAGAACCAGATTGAAAGAAAAACTTTCATTAAAGGTAGGAAAATACTCTGACATTATAATTAGTCAAATCTAAGCCTCACAGAGCAATGACAGGACTCTTTAGGTAACAAAAACATTGCTTTAATTTATGCTAACATGCTGTAAAATGCAGAGACATGCTGAAGAGCCCAACAAATTTGACTCTAAATTTCACTCTGAGTGATACAACAATTTGGGTAAGTGGAGCTGTTATCTCCTGACAGGAAAATCAGGCACTTTGTAAGTAGAGGAAGAATAGAAGTGGAGGCAGGATGCAGTTGTTCTCCTCATATCTCAGTAGTCAGAATCATCCACGTTTAAAGAAAACAAAATGAAAAAAAGGACCACAAACTCCAACCCAGAATCTATTTTTCTATCCAAATGTGACGTTTTATGGGAAATTCTTTCCCTTCTTATATGCCATTAAAAAGCAGGAATTGTTGAGAAGAGTCTGGAATGGGAGAAGGAATAAAGAAATCGGTATCAGCAACATTTCACTCTTCAGAAGGGCTCACATTATCAGAGTTATTAGAGATGCATAAAAAGTGAGGAATACGAGATTGCAAATCTGCAGTTTTTAATGAGCTCCACTGTGGGAAAGTGGGTGACTCTTACATGCCACATGACAATTCTGTCACTAGCAAAGAGCAGTGCGTTGGGATCATCCTTCCAAGCACATGGGCCCCAGGATGGAGAAGTTGAGCCCTAGGCTAGAAAGAGAGATGGCCTCCAGAGTGACCGGACTTCACAAACTTCACTTATTTAAGAATAAATATTCATCAAACAGAAGGGGTCCTATAATGCTCTGCTGCACCTGCATCTGAAATAGTGCTTGGCTGTCTGGGTGCCTCATCTCACAATAACCACATACAGGAAATTGAGAAGCTACAAAAGGACGTAACAAATGCAGTCAGAGGTGTGACACAGCTTCCACTTAGGGAAAGAAGCAAAACCTGGAGAACAGTACAGTAAAGGTGTATTAAAGAAATCACGAATAATATGGACAAGTGGCAAGGAATACAAGGATGGGCTGCTCAGAGAAGCTACTTTTCAGATTTAAAGCCAACAGAAGAAAGAGCCTTTTCAGGAAAAGCCCAGCTAAGCCGTGCAGCTCAGACCACCTGACACTTTGGAAGCCAGGACTTTGAACAGCTGCAAAACAGATCATGGAGGACAGATCCAGTGATCACTGTGAAGGTCAATGGCCTAGATGCAACCTTCATCTCAGAGCCACCAAGCCATTTATTGCCAGGAACTGGGCAAATAAGCAGCACAGCAGGACTGCTCTAGACTAGTGCTTTTCATATTCAGTATGTATTTAAGTTTATATATGCAACAGCACTGTATTTTAAAGGGAATTTTCACAAGAAATTCTACCTAATTCTTTCCCAGGAAAATTTCAGCAAAAAAAAGGTTATGCTCCTATAAACTCGTTAGTTTTGACAAAACTGACTCTTTCCACTTAAGGGAGAAAAAAAAATAAAAAAGAACAGCCAACCAGTTCCCATACTACATGTAACTGAACCCAGTGGCAACTTTCTGCTGAGCTGCTTCTAACCTGGAAATGTTCCAGTCAAACCAAAGTAGATACTGCAGACTTCATAAAAGAAGCTGCCCACTGAGTCATTGTGTGCAAGAGCAATATATATGGTGAGCACTCAGTTTTGTCTCCTGCTACATTGCATCTTGTGTTGGTAATTTAAAATAATGAGATGAACATGCAGCTTGTATTGAAATAGATTTTTAGAAGAAATTTAATCTAAATCACTTTAAAAATGAAGGTCATTCTCTTTCCCTGCCTTAGTTTTCCTCTCTGACACAGTGGGCAAAACACAAGAAGAAAAGATATTGTGTAAGAATTTTCGTTGTTTTACACAAAGTAGCTTAAGTACTATTTTTCAATGCTGTTTTCAGCCACAACAGGGGTGAACTGCTTTATTAGAAGCAGTGAGAACTTGCCAATTAAAAGCAGAGATTTCAAGAAATATGAATTATATAGATATAGATACATATGATGTCCTTAAACAGCTGGTGACATTGCAGTAAATAGCTCTATATGTGTTTAAATCTCTAGGCATAAAATTGAATATATATTTGCTTAATCCATATGGAATAATGAAAATAAATAAATTAATAACAGCTGCAATAAAACGAAAGTAAAGTTTTAGAAAAAATTCTTAATGATCAGAAAAGAAAATAGCAAAAAGTCTCCTTTAAAAATTACAGATGCCACAGGGCTAAAAAGCCTTCCTGTCTCCACGTGGAACAATTCTAAAATCAGAAAAGAAGGAATGAAGGAGGTAGAATGAGGAAAGTTCACCTGAGAGCACAAATCAAGCAATCATTTCTTTGGAGCACAGTTATTTTTGAAGTTACCATATAGTTTTTCTTAATATTAAAGGATTCTTAAGATCAAAATCTAAGATTTTAAAAGCTTTTATATCTTATTTTTAAAAGTGACTCATCACATCAATGAGCTAAAATACAGAACTGTGTCTAAGATCAAAGAAGACACATCACAACCCAAATATAATTTAAACTTACAGTTTGTCAGTGTACCACCTCCAAGTTATGGGCACATTTTTTTTGCAAAACTATTAGGAGTTCCTCAGCGTGCAGTGTGGTGAGATCAGCAAGAACGTGCCAAAGTTAAGAGAATGTGCTCAACAGCATACCAAGTGCTCTTCATATTGGTTTTTCCCTTTGCACATAATTCTCCCATTTTAATGCACTAAAAACAAGACCAGAAATTAATATTGACAGCAAAATAGCTTATCTTGGTTTTGAAAATATCTCTGCCTTTATACAAGAAAAATGCGATAAAAATTAGACAAACAGCAGGAAGAGAAATATCCCATATTTTTCAGAGAAAAATGCTAATTTCCATTCCCAGTTGTGCTGAGGCAGTGCCAGCGATTGGCTCCATATGTTTCAGCAATTGGAGTCATATTAACATTCTTACAGTTCTTTTGCTTTCACATGCTTTGTCTTGGTTGCATTATGCAGACCCAGGAAATCCAACATTTCCTAACACCCTCCCCTCCAAATAAAGACCAGTTCAGTTTCTGACTACTGTGGTTTCTCTATCCCAGTCCCAACAATGGTGATTTCTCCAGAAAATACAAGGAAGTAGAATGAAACCCATACCTGTCTTCCAAAATATATTCTTTTTTTTTTTTTAAATTATGATTGAGTGCATAGCAACATGCAAAGATCACTACTAAAGGAAGAGCATCCTGGTTTCTTGTGACAGCAAAATGTCAATAGATTCTACTTGTATTTTGCCTTGGAAAGAAAGGTAAGCAGAAGTTTTCATTCTGAGCCAGTGACAAATGAGCAGTAAAATGCTAGTTGGGCTGAGACAAAGCAGACCAACTTAATAGCTATAATTTTCAGCACTGGAACAGGAGCAGTAGGATGGAAAACCCACATTCCAATGCATAACACTGGCAAATATATTTTTCCAAGACAACCTGTTTTTCTAATGCTGGTGACCATGAAGTAGCTTAAGTGCATGGTTTTCTTCAGAGGAAAGTAGATGTGCTTAAGATGAACAAAACTACCACAGCAGGAATTTTTATATAAAGAGTTCACCAAAGTTTATGCTTCATCATAAAAAGTACAGGAGGATACTATCTGGGAGTGAATGCAATAGTTCTCTTTCAAACAATATTACTAAAAGTCAGTGAGTCAAATCACAAATCTTTTGTCACAAAAAAACTCCTACTTAAGTTAGTATGGGAGCAGGGAGGCAAGTAAGAGCAGAGCATTGAAGAGAGGAAATACTGCTTTCTTGGATTTTACTGCATAGCTGCTTATAGGGTGGTAGATCATATCCCCACTCCTAAGTAAAAGATGAAACACCATCATAAAACAGGCTGGCATGAAACAAGTGTTTGTGGTCTTGCTGGTATGGCATTTTTCAATTTTAAAATCTGACAAAACCCAAATCTGATTCAGATTCCTATTAATTTAAAAAAAAAAATTCTTGTGTGACTTCCAACCAGCAATTTCTCAAACCAAAGCTTTGAAGTGCCACCTAACCAGCAATAAAGGGGGCATCTATGCTATGGAAACACAGGGGAATTCAGAAAATTCCTTTCAAGGACACTGGAATTTTTAGGACTGTTCTCCATTTAGAAATACCAAGCATTTTCAAAGCAATAAAGAGAAGAAAGAAAATTTTAAAATCCCCTCAAACTGAAAGCAGAAACCTTCTCCTAGCCAAACCACAGATTATAGATAGGCTTTCTGACATGCATTTTATGGTATTTACAGAACTTAACTAATGAATCTCGCAAGACTGAGATCTTGCTGCAGCAAAGCCTTTAAAACATCTACTTAAATATAAGTCAAGTGGAGGGAATGAGTTTTGAGCATGCATCAAAGATTACTGTGGTTATAACGTTATGAGAATATGTCAAAGGAACAAAGTAAAACAAAAGACACTAAAACTAATCAGATGATATTTATGAAATGCACACTTTCAGGACTGAAGTAATTTCTTTATAAAACAAACCAGGGAATAGTCAGGAAAGAGGAAGAAAAATCACACTAAAATTGTGAAGGAAAACAACTGACAACTAATCACAGCTGTATCACTGAGGAAGAAAACATAACAATTACTCTTACATTCAACAGATCTTCTTCCCCTGCCTCCAGAATGGGCTGATAGAAACTCTGCGGACATAAAATATTTTAGTTCTAGTGCCACATTTGTCAAATGCCATTGTGAAATCTTAAAAAAACTATTCAAGTTCTGTTGGTTTTGAGCAGTGCCATTGCAGACTCTTTCCAACAAAAGACATCTGGGTTAAAAAAAAATCAAAATTATGCAGAAGCATTAAACAATGTTGGCAGACTGACTGACTACAGTTCAGGAAAAATATATCATCCTCTGCAAACTGGACAATAAGTATTCCTTATTGTCAGGTTCTTGTACCCAATAAGGAATGAAATCTTCACTATCTTTAATTTCTAAAATCCCATATGCTATCATTTGCAACAGAGATTTGAGAGTTGTGTGTAAATCCTTTTTCATGTAGAGTTTTTATCTATTTGAAACTATTTTAAAATATTAAGTACTAAATATGCATTAATAAAATCAATAATGTGAATAGGAATGGAAATACTTAGTTCAGCCAAGATACTTCGTAGGTTTAGAACATGTGAGGAATATGAGCCATATTTTGCCCAACCATCCTCATCCTCAGTGGCGAAACTAGGGTGGAGAAAATTTGTACAATTTGTTATGGAGCTGTGTGAGTTAGAATAGAATATAATCTTCAATCCCCGGGGCTCTAAATCTAAGACTATGGTGCTTCCCAGTGATTTACTCTTCCACTTACTCATTTGGCATGAAGACAAACACAGAAACCACACGACCTTTGGCCACTTAAATACAGGATGCAGTGATATTATCATTTGTCTCTGAGGTCTCTGAAGACCTTTGTAGAACATCCTCATCTCTCACTTTCAGTAAGAAGTTAATGAAGGTCCTGCTCTACACCATTATCTCCTCACCAGATCCCTTGATCTCTTTGGAGATTATGGAGAAGAATGGTGTCACATGGTGCTATTTTAACCAAATATTTCTATATCACCAAAGAAGGGAATCTGTTTTCTTCCTTTTATTTACTTGTTTGCGTGCAGGGAGGCTGCTGAGGATCCTTGATTGGTCCCAAGACAGTAAGGAAGACCCCGAAGTATAATGAAGCAGAAAGTAGCAACATCTCCCATAGTGGCAAAAGCATCAGCATCAGGAAAGCAGGAATGGAAGCTGGATTAGCAGGATTTAGCAGAAAGTTTCAGAAGCAGCCACCAACTGGGTCCTGAAAGTAGTTTGAAGCAAGGTGAGGGTCAACATCTTCTACAAGGCTACTAGTGACAAGAGGGTACAGTGTCGAGCTGTTCCAGGAGATGTTCAGATTGAGCATCAGGAATAATTTCTTCATTAAAAAGTTGTCAAGCATTGTAACAAGATTCCTAGGGAGGTGGTAGAGTCACCATCCCTAGACGTGTTCAAGAAATGTCTGGACATGGTGCACAATGCCATGGTCTACTTGAAAAGGTGGAGACTCGTCAAAGGTTGGACTTCATTATTTTGGAGGTCTTTTCCAATCTAAATGATTCTGTGATTCTCTCAGGGATGACATCCCAAGAGGGTATATCCATTTTTCTCCAGTGTCCAGAAACCTGTCTACAAGCTGAAGAACAAGGACAAGTGACCTTATTCACAGGGATTCCCACACCAACCATAAAAAGGTGACAAGTAGGTTTTTCCACTTGATCACACCCACAGACATTACTTGGCAAAACAGATAATGAAGTAAAGCAAATGGGTGACAGTAAATAACTGCTAAGGTGAACCCAGAGTCCTTTTGTTTTGCAAACAGTGCTGTGTGCCATTAATTACGGGCAAGGAGAAACAAGAGTGTACCTCCAAGGCGGATACTTGAAGAAGCAGAACACGACAGCACCAGAACACTTCTCACTGGCAAAAGGATGATGCACAAGAGGAAGATACAAAATGCTTAGACATAATACTGCCTCAAACACTCAGCTCATCAATAAATTTCCTTCCCTAATGTGAACACTTGATCAAATGCAAATATCCTGAGAAACAGAAGGCTTTGCTGCTTTCAGCACAGATGTAAAAACTGTTGATATATTTCTGTATGAAACAAGAAAAGGAACAATTAGCCCTCCCCACTCTGTGCTTGTAAGAGGCCAACTGTCCTGATTATGAAGGACAATAACATGAGGTTCAGCTTTTGCAGGCTTTTGTAATTTAATTTCTTATCACCCTTGTTGATAGAAGTGTCCCTTTTGTTTATGTTTTAAAATTAACAAATAATTGCACTGTTTCAGAAATCTTCAAGAAAGGGACTCCCACCCGGGGGTGGGAGACAGCTGTGTTTACAACAATGTCATTAGGACTTTTCTGTCAGTAACTAACAGATCTCTTCAAGACTCAGTGGTCTGGCAGTCTCGACACGCTACAGCAATAACTGGGACATGAAAGGCCAAGCCCAGAGACTTTATTAATCTGTTTGGGCACCATAGAGACCTGCCAGAATAGAGCCACACCACATTTCCACAGTACAGCTCCAAGGAAATGGCTCTTTTAGAAGAAAAATTATCACACCAGGGGATCAGAGTGACAGCAGGAGACTCCCTCCTGTGTGAGCAACAGCTTTGAGAGTGGGTCCAGCTTTTTGCTGTTGAATGAACCTGACTTCTCTAATGGGCAACATGGAGAATGGAGCGATTCCCCTGTCACAACTCCCTTCTGTATAGCTCACCCCAAGCAGGTAATCTGGCCAGAGTTACCATGAAGAAGTCAATTCAAAAAGCAAATGCTATATTTTGGAGTGCACATGTAAATATTAATGTTCTCTGACCAACAATCGCCTCTTAATGCCAATGTAAGAGGAGCATGCAATGTTGTTGTCAAGCTGATACAACACGCAGCTTCAATTTCCAAACTGGGGATGCTGAGTAAACGATCAATTTCATACACTCCCACAGGATGCCAAATTATTCATTCAGAACACCTTATTTTTATACATATTTGCATACAAAATCTGTTTTCACCTGTTTGCATGAGTTGCCAAATGAAAGCTTTCGCTTTCTGTTTTCTATTTATACATTAATTTTTTCCACACAGCAGAATGTATCTCTTCACTGCTTCCACAAAAATCATGTCAACAACCCACAATTAATGATACCATGAATTATTTCACTGAGGTGAAATAATACCATGCGCCTCAACAACATTTTAAATAAATGCCCACCACTCAGCACAAGAGGGAAGAGTATGTAAGGCCAGTATCTGCTAAACCACCAGATTTTTTACACCATCCCTATTGGAAATACTTACCCATTCTAATGAGATTTAGCAGAAGGCATCCCATGAAAAGAGAGGACAGCAGTTGGCAGAAAGGCTGCTTAAGGTCCCTACAGGAGTTCATGCACGCTCCTATTTGTCAGGGTCACTTGAAAGGCTTTGCTTCCTACCTTGCAGCTAAGAAGGCATACAAAAGGGACTCTGAATGACCACTTCACTGCCTCTTTTCCTCATTTCACTAATAGCTATTATGAAGGGCACTGGGGATGAGGAGTGGAATTATGATAACCTGCTACATGCCTCTCATACAATGCCAGATGCAGCACTTTCCAAGGCTCCATGCCCAGGCTCTGCAAAGGGCTACAATGCCTGTTCAGGGACACACTTCAAGCTCTGCCTTCTTTCCCACCTGACACTTCAAGAACGTAGGACAAAGGTGCCTTGAACAAAAAGTTCTCAAGATTAATGTTTTCAAATCAGCTACCTTATTCACTGACTTCTCTGAAGGATATGTGTAACTTCAGTTCATGTTGGGGAGGAGGCCAGGGTAGCTATCTGAGAATTCCAGCCCTAAATGCAAAGGGGAAAACTGGCATTTTAAAGACATAGATTTCATATGAAACTAAATTTCATATGAAACAAACTTCACTGTCCCCAGAGTTCTCCCAACTCCCACAAGCCCACAAGGAAATGGTTACTTTTCAGTTTAAAGATCTCAGGACCCAAAAACTCACCTCTGGGTCTATCACATTTCATACAGGCAATTCCAGAATGGGTTAACATTTCCAACATGCCTCTGTCTTGTCTAATTGAACTGGAAGTCTCTCTTGAGGTTTGGGTAGGGAGCTTAGAACAACAGAGTTGTGATTCTAGCTGACACTTCTTGCGAAGAAAGGGTAACGTGAAGCAATACACTTGCAAGAGTGTATTGGCTTTATTAAAAAAAAAAGTATTTTAAACATCTAAAGCATCTACTTCTAGAGTATCTGAAGACTTGGTCACAGGTTACCTGCTAAAGTCACACCAAAAAAATGAACATCTGTTTTTGAGGATCTCAAGTGGGTCCCAAGCCTACTGTGGCTCCCACTTAGGTAAAAAGTCCATGTGCAATCTTCAAAATCATTTAAGAATGTGTATAACCATTTGCTTTCTTCATATTTAGGGAAAGAGACACACAGGACTTGACAGTGTCTTTGCACAAGGACAAACAACTCAAACAGCCAAGGGAAGGACAGAACCAGGTGCTTTATTCCGAATAAACTGCCTGGCTCTCTAAATCATTTTTTATATTGCCATTTCCTAAGTACACTGTGGCACAGCAAACTCATTAATTTACTAACAACTGTTAGTAAACATTTTCCTGTAACATTTCCCCAGTTACCAGCTAATGTTTCATTTGAAAACTGAAGCTTTTATTGACAAAGCCATTTAAAATGTAAAATGAATCATGCAAACCTGTAAACAGGAGGGGAAAAGTAATCCACTCTAGAATTACACAGGGATGTATCCAAACATAAGAGGGAAGGGCTGAGGAGACCTTGCCTGGCAAAGTGAGTGGGAAAGGAGAGCTTTCACCTTTAGCTGGAAGCAGCTGTTGTAACCTGCCTAACCCCACCAAAATGCACATGCTGGGACCAGGGCTCACTGGGGCTCTGGCAGTGGGACCATGGCAGCTTTCCTGTGGGCAGGGAGCTAACAAACATTTCTGTTATGCTAGCCTGAAAGAAGTTACCATGGAGACTGGCATGAAAATGGCAATAGACCAGAGAGATTGAGATGGGAAGCACCAGGGACACAGAGTCCAAGGTCTCCAGCTCCTCAGACTGGGAGCTGGACTTTCCATGCTCACAAAGTTCAGCTCCAACCTCCCATAGCAGCAGCCTATCAAAGAAGGTTTGATGGAGTAGGTAAATGTCAGCCACTAAAAGTAATCTATCACAGCTCATGAACACCTAGTTAACATACATCAGATTGCTTAAGATGTATTGTGTGTGCAAAGGTTGTTAAAAGCAGTGTTAAAACGGCACAGTAAAGGTAAGTGTTTATTTCCCAGGACAAAGCACAGAATGCCAACGGCTTTCCAGGAGTGGCTTGTCTTGGGCTTTATACTGAAGCAAAATAACATTGATCAAATACTATTCTCTGATTCCCTACATGCAAGCATGATCTAACTTTTAAGGGAATTAAGAAAAAAATCTCATTTTTTGGGATAATAATAACAACTCAATTGTTTCACATTTCTGGTTACTATGGTGCACTTTGAGAAGTGCCAGTGGGAGCATAAAGAGCCACCCTTTCCCAGAGAAGGACCTGAAGGACTCAGGAACACTTCAACCAAACCATAACATGCACAGGGTGGGGAGGAGGAGGGAGGCAGGAGATTCCATTCCTGCTTGGAGGTACTGGGAGCCTACAGAGGGATGGGTGAGGGTCCTGGCATCCAGAACACATTGAAGCTGAGGACTGAAACGTGTTCCC
Source organism: Petroica traversi (assembly GCA_025920805.1). NCBI lineage: Eukaryota > Metazoa > Chordata > Aves > Passeriformes > Petroicidae > Petroica > Petroica traversi. The sequence goes on from JAHLSL010000044.1 coordinate 5,558,952, forward strand.
CATCCCGTGCTGTCTGGGCACTGTTCTTTAGAAAACATTTACATAAAATTCGAAGCTTAAGACTCTGCCCAGCACAACAATAAAACCTGTGCAAAAATAGAATAAAAGAAGGCTTAAGGTGAGAGGAATTTCCCCATGCATGGTTTCTTGGGCCTTTTTTCTGTGTGCTTTTTCTTTTCTTTTTTTTTTTTTCTTTTTCCTAGATGAAGGCAGAGCTGATGAAGCACAGGCTCCCCACCGCTGTGTTTAGCCAATGAGCGCAATAGGATTCCAACACACATTTCTGCTTTTTAGACCCATTGTGAACTTTATGGACCATGTTCTTCCTCCATTCACAGGGCAAATGCTCCAGGAGTGATTCACAAGCCCTGCCACTCGGCACCAAAACACGCTCCCCTGAGCTGGTAAATTTAAGACTGGAATTAGTCTCTTTGTGCCGACTACCTATTTATGAAGGCAGCATAATCCCACAGAGCACTTAGTGCAAGTATTTCAAATCCTGATGTTTTATAGTGTTACTTTTTACAACATATGTGTATATTTGAAAGGTTTCTTTGATACATTCCTTCATCACAATACAAAGCATAAAAGACAGCCCACAGAGCTTCCGACTTATTGACATTGCTCCTTGCATTTGCATACATAAGGGCAATGTCATCTAAATTGCTTTGAAGTACAATTTACAGCCTTAAATGAAATGTTGATTTTTTAAATAAGTTAACGATTTTACTTTTTGTATTGCAGTGCAAAAAAGGTAGTTTAATCTAGACCAACAAGGTTGTTTAATCCTGTAATCTCTCTATAAACCACTAAAATAATACCATCAATTTCTGCGTATGTGTCTCTGGAAAAAGTAACAGAACTTCTGACATTTCTGGAGATACTAAAAAAGCCGTAAGTGACATGCAAGTATTCTCCACAGAAAGTTCTGAGGTCAGACAAGGAAACCGAAGTATTTTAACAGACTGAATAGCTTCAGTTTGCATTTTATGACACTGAGTAACGATACATACCCAGCAGTTTTACATGTCTACCTTAAATCCTTTTAAAAGTCTCCTTAGCAGCATAATAAAAGCTATATGTCTGCTATGGCGGGACTGGTCCTGGGAGCCCTGACAGAAACTCATCAGTCATGGTTCCTGGGAATGCACCTCTTCCATTTTAGAAAGCAACTTCACACATGACATTACTTAAACAGCAAAGCAGGGAGCAAGTCATGGGGTGGGAGATGCTGAAGGACACAGAAGCTGCTTTTGCCCCAAAATAAATTATGCTGAGTCTGTAACATATGTTTAAAAAATAAAATTAAAGTCTCACCCTTGTCCTCCTCCTATTCCTAAAACCTTCAACTCAATGTACTACAAAAGCTGCAATTTCAACTGATTGTCCAGTAAAGAAGACATGATGGACAAGCCTTTCTTAGGTAGCAAAGGGCATCACACAATCTGCAAGCAAATTGAAGACCTGATAATTCACTACAGTCAGCTCCCAAGGAGAAAAAAAATCTCAAGGAAAGTTGGGAGGGGGAAGGCAAATATCTCATATTTCAAGATAACAAAGAGTCCTTTCTATTCTGAGCAGTCCAAATCAGGACAAACTTTTCCAAACCAGAGAAAAACCAAGAAGTGCAATTAAAAGTGTATTTATGAACCCATGAAAAAAGTTATATATGTAGATAGATAGATAGATAGATAGATAGATAGATTTATATATATATATATATATATATATATATAACTAGCGCACTTATTTACTGTAAGATAATTTTATACCTCATTTTCTGGAAAGGCCAAAAGAAAAAAAATAAAGAAAAAAAAAGGCAAGAAAGGCACACCCAGCCATCTAGTGAGTTCACCATGTGTTCCTTGAACACCCATACAACAGTGTTGTCTCCTTTAAAGCCACACTTAATTGCAGCTTTCTCCTGTGAAAATATCAATGCTGATTCTTTGCATATTGCTCCTTCCTGCTTTTCCAATAGACTCTTTCTGATTAATAACTTCTTGTTACAAAAAAGGGGGGAAAGAAGAAAAAAAAAAAACTACCTTGAAATCACTGGTCCTTAAGATTTTAGGATTAACAGCAAGCGTGATAATTGATCACAAATTACCTTGAGAAATGACTGCTGACCTTTGGCCAAGCTCTCCACTACTGCCACTCACCTTATGGTTTTTTATAACCCCACTAAGCACCTGTCAAACATATTAACAGGGCCTTAGTTCACTGCTTTCAAGAGGGTCACAAATTTTGAAAGCTAGGGTTTATAACTGCTCACTTCTTCTGCATATACACACACCAGTTCACATTTTAACACTCTCCTGTCCAGCATTCCTGCAGCTGTCATTTGGGACCATTCAAGACTTGTCTAGTGCACCTTGCACATTGCATCTCTGATCCCTGAAACAGCATTTGGATGAGGAAGATGTCACAACTGCAAGAGAATAATTATTACAACAAAAGAATTCCTTCTACCTTCTTTTATTCCTCTCTCCAATCTATTTCAGGAACTATTCCTATCCCTCTGACTCTCCAGCATCAATGCATGAACTGGTGTAGGCAGAATACAATGGCAATTAAAAAAAAAGCATCACCATGGCAGAAATGCCTCTCCATGAGGAAGAAAAACAAGGCAGACATAGTTTTGTTCACAATAATTTACATATTAAAAGCTGTATTTATCAATATTTGATTTAAACGTCTGCGCCTGCACATTTATTGAACAAAGCCAGATGGGTGCAGGCAGCTGCACATCTGTATTCATTAATAGAAAGGAAGAGAGACATTCACAGACAGCCACAGCAACAAATAACAGAATGAAAAATGTTTGGCTGAATTGTAAGCATTTTACCTCTGTTCATCAACAAAAACTGGAGCCTTTCTCAGGCCTACGTTCATCCTTAACTTTAAGGACCAAAGTACTTAAGGTAGGAGAGCAGCTGATGAAATCAGTGGAGAGAGATGCTTGCAAAGGTGCTAAACGCCACTTAAGGCATGATTAGGTTGACCTCTCCTCCTTGGCCACAGAGGGAAGCTACAGTTCCTCAGTCACACGATAAATTTCAGCCTCAGTATTTAACTGCCAAGAGCAAATTTGTGTTTACGGTGAACTAAAATGATGAAATGTCTTTTATGGAGCGGTCTTACATTATCGCTAATACAATTAGGTTTTTAAGGATGTTCTTAGCATAAAGGATTGAAGTAAAAACTTATATTTGTCCTTAAAATTGAAAAAAAATTCACTTTCTGACTGAAACTGTGACTGCACTACGTATTTGAGCATCACATGTGATGGAAAAAGATGTACAACCCAACTGCTCTTGCAATCTGTACTGATGGAACCTAGATAAAATATCTTCTGCAAGAATTCATCAGTTCATAAGGATGAGGCCAAGTATTTGGGACAACCTATTTTTAGTTACCAGACAAATAACCTTCAAGCATGCAAAACAGCCATCAGTCTGACAGCTACCATAAACAGGAACAGGCAATTGCTCACATGTGTAACACTTAAGACTCAGCTCTAAAGCCCCAGAGTTTCCAAAAGGCTTGGTGTTGAAATTAAAACTATCCATGAAACTCCTCCTAATTGCCAAGCACATTGGGTAGGCAAATTTTCAAAATAAAGATGCTTTCTTGCTTAAGTGGGAGCTGAGTCCTTCACAAAAATTAATTATTTCATAGGTGCTGATCACCCATAAAGCTTATGGCATTCTCTTAAGACTGTGGCTGAGGAAGTCAAGTGCACTAAATGCAAAAACAAACAAATTCATTATTAGGAGAGAGGTCTGATACAGGCAGTGCATGTTAGCTCTGATGGACCTTTCTCAAGGGGAAGACAAGAGAATGGAGGGGGAGCAGCTGATCTGCTCTACCAGCATAATGCAATTCAAAAATGAGCCTTGCATAAAACTGAAGGCATTTTGAGGAAAGGTCTTTCACATTTGGATCCTCCTTACAGTACTTGCATATGCTTCCAAATTAAATGGGATAATGAGACATCAGTGTGAGACTTAGAGATAACACAGGAGAGATAACCAGTGAGAGAAATGTCACCTGCCTTTGCACTCAAAAATGCATCTTTGGGATAAATTACTGAGATTATAGAGCCCAAACCATGCATGGTTTGCTCTGACTGAGGGGAAAACTCTATGCCTTTCAGTCTAGGTCACTACCACTGATAGCTCTGCTTCCTAGAAGGAGACTCATACACAAAAACGTAACTGGATACACTGCTGTGCGCAACAGAACTTAAAATTAAACACTGACATAATCATGGAGTTTAGATCATAACAGCCTCCTGCCAGTCTACAATATTATGTTTAAATCTGCCAGTAGACATGGAACAACATAAATATTGCATCAGTGCTTTGGAGCTTATACTGTGTTACAACTTTGCTTCACAAAGAATATACTTCATGTACTCTCCATTGGGAGCTAATATTAATTCAGCAGCCCACTGAAGTGCTTTATGCAGAATAAAGGCAAATACCTTAATGCCAGAAGGAAGAAGTTACTTCTTGTAGCAGGTTATGGAATAAAGCCAACCATCCAGCTTCCTACTTCTGTTGTTCTAGGAAGGATGCAGTGAAAATGGTGTCACAGCTCCAGCACTGGGCAGCAGGGGCTGAGCAGGCAGCGCAGACGTGGGAATTGCTGTGCTTTGCATCCAAGAACACTATCTCTGCAGAAAAGCTTTAGCTACTTATCATGGTTGCTAATCACCACTTCTGGGAAACAACAATGTGACAGGAAAGGCTTCGATTTTGTTCCAAAATCCTCAATGCAAAATAAAATATTTTTAAAACAGTCTCTTTTTAATTATTTTTCTATGTCTCAGAAATGAAACAAAGACAGAAGCCCTGCTGATACCCCACAGTGCATGCGAGCACAGATCTAATTTTGCAGGGAAGGTCACTTCCATGCATGGCATAAGTTATGCACAGAGTCATGACCTGCATCAGCTTCCCAGAGCCACCTCGGCAGACTGCACGCTGCAGCTCTGGAGCTGGCCAGGCTCCTCCTTCCTCCAGAAGCTCTGCTGGTCCCTCAGGTCTTGGAGGCTGCTCTGCCCACCGAGGGAACGCGTGTCCTTGCGTGTGCTTCACGCTCCCTCCCTACACCCCCTCTGCAGCAGCCTGCTGAAAGCTTCACCCAGCTCTTGATTCTGCTAAAGTTTTAAACAGCCTGTCCTGACACCTTCCCTCACACAGACGCAGACCTTGTCTCCCAAGGAGGAAATTAAGATCCAGATGAGAGGAGCCTGGGGCTGCATTTCTCAAACAAGCCTACAGGAGCTGCGTGTGAGGCTCTCCAGCAAACTGTCAAAGCTCCAGCTACAGTGAAAGTATTATACTTGCAGTTCTTTGAAATGATATGTTTTCATGTGGTGACCACACAGGAAGTCCCTCACGGTCACACATGGCCACCAAGGCAGTACTTGGGGATGCCTTGTTTACCAGCATGATTTTATGGACTTTTGCTGCCAGAAAACTGGGATGAGGAGTACTGGAAAAGGACAGAGTGTTTACATAAAGGAAAAAAGATCTCTGAGCCTGCCAGGAGCACAAGCCCTTCAAGCCCTTCATGCCTTGGCCCTTCTATGTTTTTTGTTCATTTCCTCATGACTCCACTGGAACCCAACACCCACACACTCAGCAAGAAAGGATTTGCTTAGTAAGAAGAACCTGATGAAAACCCCAAGAAATACAGCTTCATGATTGAACAGCTCCCCCAAGTCTTTTCCTATGGGAGGAGACCTGGTCTTGATTTAGCTGAAGTCTCAACTGTGCTTTTACACAATGGTAAAGCCTGACAGGTACCATAAAGGTACCTTCTACTCTGTGCTACCAATCACAGCAGCTTCACTGATCATCTTTTGCATTATTTCCCATTCACTAGTAGTCTGGGAAAAAGCAGACATTTCAGTCTGTTTTCCTGCACCTAAGAACTGCAATGAAAATCACCAAAGCTCACTTTTCAACCACTTTTCCAGGACCAGTGGCCACTGGGCATCACTCCTGCTGAGCCATGCAGTCATCTCAGGCTGCAGCCTGCATGACCACAGCACTTAGAAGCAGCCACCTGGCAAATCTTCATCTCAGAAAACTAAGGAAAAGTAGGTGCAGTGACATCTTGTACTTACTGTACACTGAAAGCAAAAATCTGACCGACTGCCAGGCCTCAGATCAGAGAAGAGCCACAGCTCCTGATTTGGCTCAAAAGAGAAATTTTAATAATTCAGCCCTCTACAGCATGCCATGGTAGATGAAATCATATATATTTCCTTTCCAGAGTGCTTTCAGTTGCTTATAAATTTGCCAGTGCTACTCAGCCCAAAGCCAAGGGCTTGGCTCCTGCATGGGAGAGGCAGACCTCAGCCTGGCTGCAGCACAAGGCTATCCCTGTTCTGACACCTTCCCTCCTGCCCAGCCCAGGGCAGCAAGAAGGGGCTGGAGGCTGCAAGCAACTGTTGCTCAGCCAAGGCACGTCCCCTCTCAACAAGTGACCTGAGGGGCAACCCCATATCTACCATAGCTGTCAGAAGAGATGGGATTTCCCCAAAGGTGCTTCAGGGGTTCTTTACAGATCTGACACCAGAAGACTGGCTGCTTTGACTGAAAGAACAAGACCTAAACACTGGGCTTGGTTGATTTTTAATTTCCTCAGTAGACCTTCTCCAGCTTTTCCTGCCGTAGCTAAAGAGAAGTCTGTCTCTACTTCTCCAGTGGCTCCAGCTGCTGCAAAAACCCTTTTCCTCTTTCTCTCACCATTCAAAACAGCCTTGTGCTACACAGTCTATGAGTGTATAGGTAATTAAATATACCCAAAAAATGTACAAATTTACAACTGGAAATTCTGAAGGAGTCTTTACTCCCTTTGATACCTAAAAAATTAGTCAAGTTTTCTTCTTGAGAGTAAATCACTTTGGAGCAATCAAAAGGTTTATTTGGTTTTCAGCCAACCATACAGATCTGATTTGTGCAACACCCTGTGAACACCTGAGAGCTCACCTGTGAATCCATTGATTTCAGCTCTTTTCTCCCCTCTCTCCTGCACTGGAGGCAGTCAAATACCCCAACCTGAAGTTTATATCTCACAAGGAACCACAGTCTCACAAATGATTTTGTATGCCAGGAACAAAGAAACAAGTGTCCCATTAAAGACTTGTTCCCCAAATATCTATAAACCTGAGTGTCACAACAAATCAGCCATCCTCAGATAAGAAAGAGAGTTACTTTATGTGATGCTAGTTAAGGAAGCTGCTCTCATGGAACACTTCGATGCTCTCCTGCTCACACACCATCTCAGTGCCTCACACAGCATGATTCACTGCTGAGCTACTGAGGGCCTCTGCTTCCAGGTTTTAAAAGCTCACAAAACACAAACTTGTCATCTCCAGAGGTAAAAACATAATCCCAGGCATAATCTCCCCCTTAGGTGGTAAGGAAGGGCATGAAAGGCAGACTATGTCAAAGCCTTTTGTATTAAAGGACTGAACCCACCACTCTTCTGCAAGCATAACTACCAGACTGAGATCAGAATTCACAGAGTCCAGGTTCAAGTTTTATTCCAATTTTTGTTACAGAAATTGCTTTGGGTGAGGCTCCCTTATCTGGGCTTTTGACAAATGTGATTTGTCATTAAACTAAACCAAGGCCCGTGTGCCTCTCTGTGCTTCAACAACTTTTAAAGTCATTGTCCCCTGGAAATAAGAAGCGTGCACAGTGTGTGTTGTAATCAACATCACAGGAGAATTCTGCTTCACTTTACACAAAATTTAGCCAGTGTCATTTTAAAAAGAGACATTCGGTACACACAGGTAAATGGACAGATAACTATAGATACAGATCTATAATCTCTATTTACGAACACAGGGAGCCCTAGATCCAGCTCCCTCCTTCATCTCAGGAAGAAACAGCCTGGCAAATGGTTGGCAGTAGGGTATTTTACAGTTTAAACAACACACACAATCCACAAATGCAATTCCTACCTGAGAAAATTCCACACTGTGTGCTGACTGACACGTCTCCTGAGGTCATTTTAAAAGCTACTTGTGTCCCATGGGTTTATGTTGCTGTAGAGTTGTTCTTTAATCTCCTAGTACCTATACATCAGGACCAAGTCCCATCTGTCAGTTAGCTGATGGGCTGAGGCAGGGTGATGGAGAGCAGAAAGCGATGAGATTTCACTGCCTCTTGTCAGTCACTGGGAGGGGATGTGTGATTTTTCCCAGTGGAACTTATAATGAAAGGTTGCCCACCACCACATACTTAAGGCAGACAGCAGGATGATGAGCTTCTCTGAATCTCAAACAATTTCAGCTCACATTCAGGACTGTGGACCTCAGTGCACGAATATATCCTGACTGCCAGAAATGTCGCAGTCATCAACAAGACACACTTCAGAATGAGGGGAAATGCCATAGGTGAAGAAACAAGAATTTTGTAGTAATGGCCTTCTAAAGCTATGTGAGACCACGTTTTCTTTTTTATTGTCCTTGCTCAGTGTTAACAAATAAGAGAGGCATTTATTTAAAAATAGTTCATTGCTGGTAAAACACCCGGGATAGTCTTTCGTTCCAAACTCCTGAAGCTTCAGACTGCAGATGTTCTCCCCTGCTACAATGAATCCTAAAGAGCCTGACAGTGCCAGGACCCTTAGAGCTTGCTTGGCTTATCATTACTTCTATAGATTACATTTATGGAAACAAAGCAGGGCAGTTCAAATGAACTGCTTTTCAAGGAGCAAACACAAGCAGTGATGCTGCTTGCCATGAAAAGAAACATTTTCAGTATCTTTTTTGCCTGTGATGTGGCTTTGCCTCTCAGACCTAGGCAACCTGGTGCTTCCTATGCTCGCGAAGTCTGTGTTCCCAGAGTCCACCAGCTGACATGTAGGATTTTGTGGTTATGAAGAAAGCTTGCATAAAGCACATTTGGAAATGCAGTTCCCTAGCAGGAGCCCTGGGAAACATTTGAGCCCAATGCCTCAGAGCTACAGAGGCAGAAAGAAGTGAACAGAGGTAGAATTAAGTTGAATGCGAAGTTCTCAGTGCTGCAGTTATCGAAGTGAAAGGGAGGAATGCAAAAAGGTAAGGGAATTATTACAACCACGATCTCATTCCCTCTCTGCTCCTGCTAATGCGCATAAGAATTTTGCAGTTTTCTGTTTAATGGATGCTGTTTCCATGGGCACAGAGGTAGTACTGGTCTCCACAAAGGCAACTCCTCTGGCTGTCCACAAAAAGCAATGGATATTTTTATCAATTAGCATTATTTCACTAGTATTCACTAGTGTATCCATACATAGACACGAAAAACCCAACTGAAACAGCAGCATTCTTGTTCTGTCAGTAGTGCTACATTCATAAAGAAAACATCAATTTGTGCTTTATTTTTGCGTAGCTGTGGGTGCTTGCTTTCTAAATGCACCCATAGAGACCATAACATAGGGCACACAGCTTTTGCAAATATCACCCTGAGGGGGGTTCACTGAGGGAGTTTACTGGTCATGTGGCTGTTGTAACATCTCCAGAAACCAAGATTAGTAGTCTTGTCCTTCTCACTGAATAAGTTGGTACAATGATATGCACAGCTTTTCCAGAAGAAACATCTGTGTCACTTTTATTTGCTAAGTGTATACAAGCAGCTTCATGTAATCATAATGGGTGCACAGGCAATTAATCCCAACATTTCCATTAGGTCGTGCAACACGAGTGAGACAATTCTGAGCTCTTACACTTATAGGTCAAGACAAACTTAACCTATCAGATCTTAAGTATACTTGCACTTTATTTTGACTCATCTGTTACCAGGGATGAAAGCATCACTGGTAATTCGTTTCACAGCTAATTTGATTTTAAAATCCATCCTCATTCACTTTCACATTCCCATGTAGACCAAGTCAGTTCGAAACGTTTCCTTTGACAGGACTTCTTTCATAAGTGAAGATCTCCAAACATTTAAATGCCTAAGAGAAAACATGCTTTCTTTCAGTGGATGCCGTCTTGAGATAGTGATCATTCTAACCTACTTATTTAAACGTTCACTGTCCTTTCTTAAAAACCATCATATTTCAGCAGTGTGCAATTCCATGGCAAAAAAACAACCAAACAACCAACCAAAAAAAAAAAAACCCAAAAAAAATCCCAAAAAACCCCCACCAAACAACAAACCCCTCCTTTTTTTTAAAGTAAAATCTAAAATGTTACCTGTTATAAGTAGAAAACCAAATGACTTGAAGTCAGAAGCAAATATAATATACTTATCTTAAAATTATAAAACACAGTAGTATTTTGAGGAGAAGGGGACAACCATGTGGTGCCTGGTTGCTGTGGCTGGCTCTTCCTGTGTTTTCACTGCCTGGGAGGAGTTGCACATTGCTGCAGCATCACTACTACTGTGCCTAGGTGAGGTAATTGGGAACTCCTAACATAAGGTGAGGTAATTGGGAACTCCTGCTGCCCCTGCAGGGCAGACCTGACCTAAGACTATATTTAGGAAACAAATCAAAGTATTCAAAACCAGATAGAGTTTTCTGTCAACATCAGTGTGAAGGGAGTTGATGCCATGGCCTGTTAATGTACATAAAGAAAAGAAACTCTCCCATTTGGGATTCTGTAAACTCTGTACTGTCTAAAATAACCTTTAAAGACACCTCAAGATATTTACTCTAAAGCAGTCTTATTGTCAAAGACATTCTTCAAATTTCTTATTGACTTCATTGTTTATAAATGATGTTGAATTTACTCTTTAAAGTGGGAAAACAAAATACTACCATTTCTCTACACGCATGAACAGCAGACTTGCTGTAGTGCTTGCATAATAGATGGAGGGAGCTCTCTGCCTTTGATGTCATCTTAATGAACTCAGCATAATTGCCTTTGTGAAACAATGGCAAAGAGCACAGCAGTACTTAAATACACTAAAGCAAGGATTGCTCTTGGGAGTGTGCCAACTTCCCATCTCCAGGTTCTTCATTACTTCATCTCTCCCTCGTTTCAAAACACTCTTTTCTCCAAAACACAAGGCCGGAATCTCAGCTGGGACAGGATGATGCAGTCCTTTGTGACATTTATGAATACCAAAAAAGAAGAGGCATAAGTGTATCAGAGCCTTCCCCATGCTCCACACTCAGCAGTGGCAGCTCCAGCTCCCTGTGACACCCACCAGCCCTCTCTCTGTACCATTGGCTGGTGGGTTGGCTGGGTTTGGTACCAATCTCCTGGGACAGGAATGGAAATTCTACAGCTCTCACAGCAACTTTCCAAAGCAAAACACTTTAATTGAATATAAAAGAATTTATTAGCATAGTACTTGATTAATCTCTGTTTATCTGATTCTGTCGTTCAGGTTTTCAGTATTTTGCACTACTACAGGTCACTGACACACAGCGGTGCTGCACAGACTAATAAACTGAGTGCAAAAAATATTTTGGGATAACCACTTATTTTTGAATGCTCAGTAATCACTGTATTGCAAAGTGAATGCGACAGGAAAGTGACAAAGAAATCATGCCTTTCTTGAAAGCCAAATTCATATTTGAAAACATCTCTCTGGAACTACACACAGCAGGGTATACCTGTCATCCCTAATTTGGCTGTGATGGGCTTGGCTTTTTGTGATTTAGCATTTGAATTTTCACTTTTTTAAGGAAAAAAAAAAAAAAAAAAAGAAGCCCAAATCTTTGAAACCTGGAAACTGAAGTTAGATACTTTAATTTGAGACTCATCAAAATAAAAGTACCCTGGAATATGCTGCTCCTTTTATTTATTTTTTTTAAGATATTTTAACAGAGTCTCTTAGTGAAAAAATAATGCATAACAGCTCTCTTATGATAGCCAGTGAAACCAGTTACTGGCTTTGTATGGATCTGAGCTGTACTGAAGTGGAGGGCTGGGAATTGTGAGTATCGTCACACTGTGATTTTTAATCCAGCTCTGACATTGCTTACATCAACTAAAAGTCTTCTGATGAAGCTAAAATAATCTGAGAATATGTCATTACATGATCAGAATGATTGTTAGTCTTTAGACTTCTCTCTAAATCACCTAAGACCTTTCCATGCCATATAAATAAATTACAACCAGTATTTTAGCTTCTTTCTGACGCAGCCATTATAAGAATGTCACTGACATTTTAGTCAGGATATTCTATTTAGTTTGAAATATGATAGGAGCCTAATGAGGTTTTAGCCATAGAAAGGCAAATGCTAAGAAGCCCAAATCCAAATACATCTAGGAAAATTAAAGGAATAGCCCTACAAAAACTGTATAGAGAGCAAGCTGATGGTCCCTAATGCTGAGCATGCCCTTCTCATCTGGAGCCCTAATCAAAAAAAGTCATAGCAGCAGGCCTGTAGCAGGGGAGATTTTGCTCTGGCTGCAGGAGGTTTATGGAAACCTGAGTGCTACAGAAAGGACACGCTGACCGCAGCTGGCCAGTCTTGGCTGCAGACAGGATTTCACGTGGCAGCCTAAGACAATGCATCCTACAGAACATTTGCCCGCAGGCACCAGGCGATGCAAACCAGAGGATGAGCTGGACAGTCAGCATGACAGAGCCCCAGCTGGGGCTTCCCCAGCACACAGCCCTTGCCCACTAGGCAGCTGTGGAAGAAAGCATTCTCCTGCCTTGTCACTTGTCTTTACCCAGCACAAGGCAGGGTGCACAACCTCCACGTCTTTCTACCATTGTGCTCTTCCATTTTTTTATGGGTTGCATAGTTCACCTAACAATCAGCCACTTTTATTTCTGCTTGCGAAAGCTGAATGCAGAGGTCCTTCAAGCCATTAAATATCCATCAGTAAAATAACTGTGTAGTTAGTGAAGGATTAACATATTCAAAATATGTATATGTTCTAAAGCTAATTAATTCCTAAGTACAAGCACTCATATGACCACTGGTTAGAACAACCTAAAACAATGCTTGAGCAGTATAAATCAAATTAAATTACAAACCAATTCTGAAACTGTGTGTTTAAATGCCCCCATCAACCTGTACAAAATTAAAAAAACTCGGAATTAGGAACAAAACTCTGACTTGACATTCTTTTCCTTAATTTGAATTAACTGGATTACACATGACTTACTAATTGCTGTTTCTAGTGACCCATGGTGATAATATGAGTTCTGTATTACAATGACCTGACATTTAATTAGTTTGTATGAGCAGATTATGCAAAGTTTTATCATGAAGTGATTTAAACGCATATTGCCCTTGGTAATGCAACATAGCAATAGCGAAGACTGTGCGTTGGTACAAACATAAAATTTCAAAGAGAATCCATTAAAGGAAAAATCAATTGATTAAATGTAAAAGGAAAACAAGCTCTGCAGAGTATTAGGTACTAAATTCTATTCAACCAAGCTTCAAAGTCTGTAATCATCAACTTGAACTATTAGTTCAAGTATTAGTCACACTTCAACTACCGAATAACTCAGTTTGTATATTACTTGCAATTCCAAAAACCCTGAGAGTTTCACTAGACATTTATATATGAGCTACAAAACCAGCTAATCTAGAAGTCGTTTTGTGTGGGAAGGAAGCATTTGCCTGCCTGGTTCCCATATGGAGTAACACTCCAAAATGAGTAGTGGAATAAGACGGCATGGACACCACACAGCAGAAGAAAAAACCAGAAGTTACTCTTTGACAAAGTATCTTGCCAACAAGCTGAAGAGCAACTAGCAAGTTCAAATACCATAATCTGACTAAAAAAAAAAGAGGCACAGATGCCACTGAAGACCAGACTCCACTTAATTTATTTCTGTCCATCACTGGAACATCTGATATAAATCAATAACAAAAATGTTGGCCCTTTCCAGCTTCATTTATTCCTTCAGGGCATCTTCTGATAGGATCTGATTTTTTTTTTCCGAGGTGTTAATTTTTTTTTAAACTCTTAAAGATTTATTAGGCGAAAAGGGAGTATTGATTTGCAGAAATGCTACTCCCATATTGAAAGAATTTTCCTCCTACTGAAGAAGAATTTACATAGATTACAGAGTTCCTACAGGCCTCATCTTTATCTGAAACTTCTAAAATGTGTTTCTTCACTGAACCATTAGATTGACATCATATAAGTGCTGCTTGTTGAAATTTTGGACATCTCTACAGAGAAATGAGTCCAGCCCCTGGAGGAAATGCTAGTTTGTCTAGAGTAGGGAGTAAGGAAGGGAGACCAAACGTCAGGTTTGCAGCCAGCTATTAGGGACACGTTATGATGTTGCCGAATAATTGAGAGAGCCATTGCGAAATAACCCAAGGCCTGCCACTGGAAAACAGACGCTGATCTTTGGCATGGAAAAGTGTGTGATCACATAGTCAGGCTGTACATTTAATTTGCTGTTCATTTTTGTTTCTTCTGTGCCATGAAGGACCATTTGATCCTGTGGGGGTCAAACAGGAAAGATGAAGCTGTGTCAGGGAAGGTCTAGGCTGGATAGGAAAAGGTTTTCCACAGAGGGGGTGGTTGAACACTGGAACAGCCTCCACAAGGAAGTGGTCACAGCACCAAGCCTGCCAGAGTTCAAGAAGCATTCGGACAACACTCTCAGGCACACGATGTGATTCTTGGACTGTCCGGTCCAGGACCAGGACTTGATGATCCTGATGGACCCATTCCAACTTATTATTCTATAATAACCCTCTCGCATGGACCAGTCTGATGTAGCCTGAAACATTTGTACAGTAAGCCTCTGAGGGAGCATTTTTGCTTTGCATTTCTATTTCTTGGGGTGGTGTGTGTGTGTACCTTTCTAGTTTCAGATTTCCACAAGCATTCATAAATAAACACACACTTCTAAAAATTATGATTCTAGATGACCTTATTGACTTTGTATCTGTCAGGGTCCATGGAGATAGACAGAAGACAAGAGGAGCTAGTTTGATTTGAAAAGGACCTGAATATTCAGGTATCCTCTTCAAAACCACAGGAACCAATTGTCTGTAAATCCAGCACATGGCCTGCAGCTAGGAAACATTGTCCAGAACAAAGTGTGGCACACCCTGTTCTTGTCCGTGTAAGTCACATACCAGCTGCTACCAGAGCCCTGTGCCGCAGGTCACCTTTGCCTTCGGCGCTGGCTCAGTGCAGAGCAGCTTGGTGGGAGCACACCTGTGCAGCCTGGGCTGCAGGAGCACAGCTGCTGCCCCACAGGATGGTACATCTCCTCCAAGCTCCAGCACACTTCAGCAGCACCCCAGAGGCCACCTTGCATCCAGCAGGGCTGGCAGTGCCAGTCTTGAAGGACATGCCATCCCCCTTTAAATACTTTCTCACTTTTCAGCACTACAGCCACTCAGCCCCTTGCTGTCACTGCTAGACGAGAGCCAATCTTAGAGGAACTAGCAATATTTTTCACTTAATCTGCCCTACAGCTTCTTCCTAACTACATTCCATTTCTCATCCTAGTTAGGCTGAACAGAAGTTCTCCTGTCTAATTGAGGAGAAGAAGCCTATTATCCCAAAGCACTGAAAAGCAAAAGCTTTCCCTGTGGTCCAAATAAACTAGGTTCAAGAGGTTTCTAAGAAGAGAAAACAAATAACCAAGAACCTGTGGGTCACAGTTTATTGCAGCCATACAGTTTGCTATGCCCTTTTGCCTGGTGCCAGAGGACTTGAATTTCTCCCAAGAAAAATGCAAAAAACAAACAACATACATGAATTTGCCCACTCACTTGCCAGGACCCTTACAAGTACAAGGGTACTTCACTCGTCCTCACTCTTCCAAAGATGTCTCTACTTCACTGAGTAAGGCTGATAATTTCCAAAATTATCTCCTGGCCATGCCACATCAGTATCATCAATTTCTCTTTAGATATTAAGCCCTTAAAATGTATTGCTGGCTTTGAAAACTACACACTAAGTGTATCCCTCGAAATTGCTTGTAATATTTGAAACCTACCCTACAGCGTGAGCTTGAAAATTGCACACAGCTGAAGTCTACCTCTATTATTCATTGGCTTCAATGAGACTATTCATGCAAAAGGTCCAAAGCAGTTTTAGGGCTTTTGGTAATATGTGTGTACATATATCTTTTTACTTTTAAAAATGAAGGGGGACTTTGGAACAAGCATGAAGATCATAAAGATTTTTTTAAACCACCACCAAAATGCAATCATGCTGGAAGAAGCTGACAAATTTCAGCAGCTCTTTTTCATTAAAGTGCATTACTTTAAACAAAAGCCCCCAAGGCAAGCTCTGTGAGAAGTTTGCCATGATGGGAATATACTCAAGTAAAAGAAATATAGCACAGTCTAGCACATTCATAGAAACATCACTTTTAAATATAAAGTCCATTATTCATTATTAAAAGAAATGGATACATATGTGAGAAAAACACCCATCTTGTGGCTACATGCCTGACAGCAGCTTATATTCTTTGCAGAGTATTTTACATCCACAATAAATGTGAAAGAGATGTATCTATCTTGCTTTTAGGTTGTTTCTTCAGGTTTATCACCACTGGGAAATAGCTGTCTGATTCAAGAAGAAAAGAAAGCTGCATTTATCGAGTGAGTTAAAGTGCCAGGAAATTCAAAGATGAGGGAATGCTGGACAAGTTGAGACACAAGTAGCAGTGGCTGCTATACACTGCAGGACACATGGTAGCCCCCGATAACGGGGGGGGGGGGCATTGTCAAGAGCTTGGCAAAATACATTTCATAAAATAAAGTGTGTAAATCTGGTTTCATTACAGTCACAGCAGTTTATAATGCAAGGTATTGCCTCAGCATTTTGTGGGGTATTATGATGGTCTCCTGTTTGAAACTAGCCAGAAAGATAGATGGATATTAATAGCACTGATGCACAAGCAAGTTATCAGAGTGCATCTACTTTCATTGCTGTTGTATTTCTTAACCCTAGCAGGGCACACAAATACTGAAAAACAGTCACTTGTGCCAAAGAATCCATATTCAACAAATATATCAGGTTAAGATACGATTTTTTCTTCTGCAGGATATTCCCACTGTTAAAATTAACAAATGACAGATGCTCTGAAGTTTTCCACAGTAAAGACATTTTAAGGAATGTCATTAACACTTTCTAAGACCTTTCTGGCCCTGAAATTGCACAGATGGCATCTCCTCAAGCCCTGATGGTCCTCTCCAGCTGTGCAGCGAGAGAGCACTTGGAGACTGGTGGTAGCTTTTTGGTTTGGAAGTTTCTCAAAACATGCTGCCTTGAAGTGTGGCAATTTCAATTCGCTGGGGCTTCTCTCCTTCCCTCCAACAATAACAGGGGACACATACCTGGGGAATGGAGAAAGAGTGGAAGGAGACAAAATTCACTGTGGATTGTATCTCCATCTGAGTTCCCATCTCAGCCAGAAGGAAAAGTTCAACAGGAACCCTTTTTTGCTGCATTTGAGTGGTTGAATCTGCAGTGTTAAGAGTTGAACTACTTGGTTGGATTTGGGGTTGAAATTTGGTTGAACCACTCAGAGACTCACTTGCACAAGATTTACATCTCTGAACACATACTGGAAGTGAGGTACATATTATCTTGCACACAGGACAGTATAAAAGGGCAAGAATAACCACCAGAACACCCTGCATTTGCAATTACCATGCAGTATTAGGTTTTTCAGGGTCTCTCTTAAAATTAGCAGCAGCTTTTGTGCAGCTAGGAGAGCCAGACTACGTTTGGCAGGTGATGCACAACAGGGGGCACATGAGGCACCAGGTGACTCAAAAGGTAATTTTGAGCCATTGCAGAGAACCAGAACCTGCTGGAGAAGGCAGCAAGGACATCTTTGCTTTGGTAACATGTATCATGTTCAAAATATCCATTCACCCTGCCACCTTCCTCTACTGCATTCAGGAAATGCTTACTCAGTTTGTAAAGGTGGCCTGTCCAGCAGCTGCACTGCTTGGCTTTACTGTGGCCAGGTGCAATCTACACCTCTCTGACTATACAGATGATTGCCTTCTACACCACAGGACTTTCTCTTTCAGGGTGCATGGGGTCAGTGTGGGATGAGCTTTGGACATGCTTGTTGTGCATGGTTTTTCCCCAAAATAAGGACCTGGGGAGCAAGGCCCTGTCATCAACATCTAAAGAAGTTCTAGCCCTCAATGCTACAGTGGAGAAGGATGAGCAACAGGCTGCTTGAAACCTGCATTGGGAGAGTGAGCTTTTCTCTTCTCCATGGAAAGCAAGAAGTAATTTTTAACCACTTAACTATAACCCCTTCATCACCTTTCTCCACCTTTGCAGTTGTAGCATGAATGAGATCCTGTCTTTAAACTTTATTGTTATTTTAGTGGGCTGCCAGCACTTCTTGGAGCACCGCAGGCAGCAAAGCGAGGTGGCCTTTTTTTAATATTTGATATTGCAGGACCATTTGGATGGAATTCTATGGAACAGGATAAAAAATAATAATAAAAAGAGGCATTTTGTTAGCCAAAGGACATCCTTCATGCTGCATATAATCACTCACTGCAAATAGGAAAAAGACAGGAACTTCTCAAAGGAAAGGCTGAAACCATCTTTTGTAATGGAAAGCTTAAAGCAATTTACAGGTAGTAACTGCTAGTGACCTCCCCATTAAACAAGGGAGATAAATCAGTTAATCTGGAAAAAGTATACAAACCCAACAGGAAAAGTTTCCGAACTGATCTATTTCAACTAAGATCAATTGATTTCACACAGGCACTGCTCCTGATTAGAATTGGAAAGCCAAGTTTGCTACAGTGATATTGTTTTGCTCTTGTGATTTTGAAGCACTGTGAAGGGCATAGAGACAGAGGCTGGGTTTTAACAGGAATTACATCTAAACTCTGCTCATCACTGAAGATAGAATGTAATCACTTAGTACAACTAAGGACAGTGGTGAAAAAATTTTGGATGTCAAAATGTTGTTGAAGTGACAATTTTATCACCATGAGAACAAAACTGCAGGAACAAAACTCTGCCATAGCATATTAGTAACCTTAAAAAAACTTGTGCCAAATGTGCTCAACCCCCTAAACTAAACCAGCATTAGTTTACTAAAGGCTCCAAAAGAGAAGTAGATTTTGAAGTTTCAGTCATTCAGTCACTCCTATACATTTACAAAATGCAAAATCAAGGGAGGATATGTGTCAGATTCACAAACCTAAGCATAAACCTGCCTGCTGTAACTACATTCCATTTCTCATCCTAGTTAGGCTGAGACATTCCCTCTGGCCTGAATAAACTAGGTTCAAGATGTTGCCAAATTGGGAGGCCTGCCTGTCTGCACAAATTTTTTAGCCAGCTGACAAGTACATTGAAACTTGGGACTAGATATCAAGTACATGTTAAGTGAAGGTCCTGCTGCCCACAAGCATCTCCACAACAACATGCAAGTGGAAGGGTAAACAAATACATATTTGTGTCCAGATAACCATATGCAGGAAATATTGATAAAATGTGTTTTCCTTTTTTAAATACCTTGAGTAGATTTTCAGATTAATCAAAGTAACTTCAAATCCCAGAAAGATATGGAACGAAATTAAAATACTTGCAAGACAATGGAAGTTATAAACAAACATAAATGACTCACATACATAACATATCCTACAAGCAATATATTCCAAGGCATCATAGCTCTTATGGAGAATGAAAAAGCAGTGGTTGTACTAGGACTTGATGTTAGTAACTACACTGACACTTGTTCACAAATTTATCATAAACAAGACAATCAACAAAGACATAGGTGAAACTCTACAATTTGGTACATGAGTATTTGAAAAATCATACAAATATCGCTTCACTGCTTCATAGGAATGCTGAATTAAGTGAGGAAACCTGTTTTCATTCTGTGAGTTCTCAATATTTTCACTAAAAAATTGGTATGATGGAGAAAACACCAGGCCTGGCAAGAGTATCAAGGTGAGAAGGCACAACAGATCCTTTCAAAGAAGAGATTTAGTGTCAAAGTAATCTTGACACAAAGGGAAAAGTGTCTGAGCAAATGAGGCTGCACTTCAGCAAGTACGGAGTTGCAGACTACGAAATGTGATGACTGCATGTACACACACACACACATCTGTATACCTGTGCAGTTGAAAAAAGCCGTAAGAGAGGAAACAACTGGAGAGGCAGTGTGTCTTCAGAACAGGATTTGGGAATCATAATAGGTGGTAAACTGCACCCAAGTCAAGAATATTTTGCTTTTGAGAGAAAGCAAATATCAAAGTGGGATGTATAAATGGGAGTGCTGCCCCTAAGACAGCTGAGGTAAACCTTCTGCTTTGCTCAGAAGCAGCAA
Source organism: Petroica traversi (assembly GCA_025920805.1). Classification (NCBI taxonomy): domain Eukaryota; kingdom Metazoa; phylum Chordata; class Aves; order Passeriformes; family Petroicidae; genus Petroica; species Petroica traversi. Next base: position 5,579,192 of record JAHLSL010000044.1, read on the forward strand.
GGCTCCCACAGCTGGGGCACTGCAGCCGGATTTGGGCGCAGTATCTGATACCAGAACAACGCAGGCTGGCTTGAAGGAATTCAGATGAAAAGAATTATCACCAGAGGTCTCAAAACCTATCCTTGGAGGGAAGTCTGGGAAAAGCAGAGTTGTTTAGTCTAAAAATAAAGATGTCTGAAGGGAGATGCGATAACGATCTTCAAATATAGAAAAGGGCTGCTAGAAAGAGAAAGGAAATAAGCCCTTTTCCGTGTGGGCCGAGGTTTGTAGGTATAGAAATAGGCTGAAATTGCAACAAGGGAGATTTAGGGTAGACTTCAGGAAGCACTTTCTTCTAGTGGTAAGAATAGCTAAGTCCTGGAAGAGTTGGTCTGCAGAGATCTTGTGATCATTATTATTTAAGTTTTTTAAGAACAGCTATATAGACACTTGTTAGAAACATATTGGTTGTATCTACACTGTCTTAGTGCAGGTGGATGGACTGACTGACCTCTAAAACATTCTTTGCTTTCAACTTCCACTGTAACTATGAAAAATAACTGATTGCAGTATTAATATTTTTCTTTCTAGCAGAGTCTCTCTCTCTTTGAAAATGTATGAGCACTCAATAGACCAGTGCTTGGTGTCTTCACAGCATCTCATCTGAGTTTTGGTACACAGATCAAGGCAGCAGAGGGGAGAGCATCAGAACTCACAGGCAGACCTGAGTACGGTTTGCAGTAATGTTTAGCTTCTGTCCTGGAATAAAGGGGACACGAGCTCAATCTCTCTTCCTCCCCAGGGAGCAGTTATTCAGTGTTTGCTCTTCACCATCCACACCAGAGGAACAACAACTGCAGATGGAGTGGGAGCTGACCTCTATACCACATTGCCCAAGAAACATTTTCATCCCTCAATTTTACTGCAGGAGATTTAAAAACAAGACTTCCTCTGTCAGTAAATATGCAGGCAGGAAAACTTGGTCCATTTTCTGCTAGATGTTTACCCAGATGACTTTAAAAGCTCTGCATAGATTTTGGACCAGCATTTTTTTCTCTTGTGGGAGTAAAACACCAGCTGCTGTTAATGTACCTTGGTGAATAATCACACTCAGCTAATTTTCAGCTATGAATGATTAAGCACTTCATACAGTATGTGAACATAAAGAGCCATTTGCTCACACTTAAAATATATTTCATTTGAGAACCCAGTGAAGCAAACCCACCCCACACCAGTATGAGGACAAGCTGCAGAATTAGGCAATTACTCTTATGCATCCATGTTCTTGTGTGACAAACAAGTTGTCCAGGAAAGCCATGACACCCCTGCACAAGCTGATACTCCTGCAACACTGTTCAAGAGCAGGCTGAACTGTATGCTTTTACCCCTGGGTTGCCATGCACATAATACACTTTGCATTATTCAGAAGAACATATTTAGAAAATCTGAGTTTTTTAAAAGGAGAAACTGTCAAAATTTGGCAGTCACCATTTTTTAAGCCTTACTTATTACTAGTATTTACTCCTGCAAACTGTTCTCTGGAAGTCAGTTTCACAGAAAGAAAAAAAAAGTTCACTGATCTGACACAAAAATTGCATAGTCACACTATCATTTTACATGAAGGCAACTGCTGTTGCTTTAGCACAGACTTGGGTTTTCAGCCTCAAGTTAACCAAAAACACAGTTTCAAAAAGCTTTATTACAGAAAAGATTTTAAAATTCTCCTAAAGCTAGAAAATTCAAATGCCCTTACTGTCTAGAGAAAGCTCTGCTCTCTACTCCTTCCTTTGCTCTTGTTTCCTGCGTGAATATCTGCTGCTAAACAGCAGTGGTGATCATGGGCTTGGCCACTAAAATGTGCTTCCACCAAGAGTGGTTATGTATTGTTCTCCACTACAAAAAGTTAAGAAAGATGCTGTATTGTTTTAGTGCTGATAGGAATTTTGAAGGTCCCATCCCCTGGAAAAGCCCTTGTAGTTATGCTCAGTAGGTGGTCATCCTTTCCTGAGTGGTGTTTGCTGCCCTCCATCCCCAAGAAACTCCTTTGTATGACACAGGCAACACAACTCTAAGAAGCATTGGCTGTCAGGAAATAGCTGTTCTGATTCTGCACCAGCAAATGGAGGTCTGTACGTATGGTAATAACAATTTACTTTTTATAGAATAATAATAGGCTTGGGTAATTCCTGTGCCAACAGATCAGCGGCAACTGTTTCCACTCAGAGGTTATGAAAGATTCTGCCCTCACCCCTTTCCAATGGCCTCTTGTTCCAGAACAGCTGAGCGTTATTTTTAAGCCATAAAATTGTAGGAGAATGGCTGGGCAGCTATTATTAACAATCATACAGAATTCTGCATAATGTGTGTCTCAGTCCACTTTATATTCTACCACTTCGCACAGAAAGCACAGACGGAAATAATTTACAGTCAAGTGACATTTTACATGTATAAAAGATACATCTATTTGAACAAGGTGAGTTCAAATCTGTGGTCTCTGTTCAAAGAAAACTTTAACGTAAGTCAATGAGAACAATGTCTGTGAAAACAGGGCCTGCCTGGCTGCTTTCAGAGCAGAAGATCAAGTTTATTCTTTCAAAAATTCCTTAGTGTGCAGGACTCAGGAATAGCTCTTTTATCTTCAGGTTCTCCATTCCCCCGATGATCCACCTGCAGTTACTACTCCAGCTGTCCTTTTCCTGAATACAATGCATTTTTTCTGCCTTTTTCTAGTTGATTCTCCCCTGCTTTCTGTTCACTTCTACATTTTCCTGACAATGATATCCTCCTCCCCTTGCCCATCCTTTTTTATGACACAGGAGTTGAGAGGGAGTAAGGAAAGGAAATTGCCATGGGGGCTAAAGGGATAAACTGGCAAAGAGAATTCATGTCCTTTAGGGAGGAGATACAGCAACTGCTATCCAGATTTCCTGTAGATTTTTTTCTTCCTTTTCAGATTTGTGGCAGAATCTTTTCCTTCCTCCTTTCAGGTTCGACAGGAAATTAGCCAAACAGCTAAACTGCCCACTCTGCAACCCTTCCCCAGCAGGCCGTATGAATGTCTCCAATTGCTACAGTTTGTTAATTGCCACACATAAGTTATCACATTAATGCAACTTTGATGCCTAGAATAGTTTAAACGAAGTTAAATGAGTAAAGCATGCCTAGCAGTTCCCATTGTTCAGCCCCATAGACAGGCAGTGAGTTGGATAATTGGGCATTCTGACACTTCCAACTCATTTGTTTCATTACACTGTGTTGCTTGCACTCAAATAAACATCTGCAAAACTTGAGAACAAACAGATCTAGGAATTCTTCACGAGGAAAAAGCTGCTGTATTCAGATTGATTACGCACTAAAAACTTGTAGGATTAGGGGGTTATTTTGTCTTAAGGATGAGGGCTTTTTCCTCCCAAACTCATGACGTGCTACAGTAACACAAGTCATTGAAGTCAAAGCCCTGAATATCACAAAACGGGCATCGTATTAAAAGCAGATTCCTCTAAGATCCTGAATTTATTCTAACATCACATCCCATTACTCTTATATAGGTGCCTTTCACCCTAACATGGACACACAGCACTTCGCAGTCAGATTCCCACAGCCAGATTACTGCAGTTCCTGGACTTCCACCACTCCCATGGGTGCCAAGAGATATCCTGCCCTTAGAGACAGGCATTCATCCCCTGCCAAGTGAAATACTCTTTAAGGGATATAACTCACCATTAAGGTTAGCTTTTTCTAGCTTTTTTCTGGTGTAACTCTCCTGAAATTTTTTTTTCCCAGAAGAGAAGCTCTCTGACAGCAAGAGTTACAGAATTACCAGGTTGGGCACCACTCATTTTTGTGGCCCAACGTGATGCTGGAACCCGGCGTGGACTCTCGGTGCCTTCATGCTGGCGCTTTAGGATGTGCCAAAACACATCAAGTCCACTTGCACATCTAGTTCAGCAACCTGCCTCCAGCAGTACCTCCCTGCTTCAGGGGGAGACAAACCTTTTCTACTGTGTATAATGAGAGGAGAATTTTCCCCTCTCCAGCAAGTCACACAGCAATTTGTGGATACCCTGATGGATGGGAATTGATTAGCAAGACTGGAAAGGTCAGAGGTACGCACAGACCTCATCTGCGGTACAAAGGACAGTTTATTCTCCATATCACAGGAAGCATATAGTGAAATTTTCATTGCTGCTGATATAATATGGGACATACTGCAACAGCACATTGAATTCTAATGCAGCTTTTATCATTAAAAATCCCAATGGAGCTACGTTATTCTTCTGAGCTCACTTTTTCAGCCTTCCCCAGTTAGATGGTTGGTTTTTTGAAGGCCACTGAATCTTGATTTTTTTGCTAAAATAAATTCACAAAGCTTCACCTTCCTGAGATGTGTCAATTAGCTGGTTGACCAGGCCCCCTCAGAGTCCTAGCATTAGATCAAGTTAATTTTATTTCTACATAATCTTACTGAACTTTTCTCCTTTTAAGAAATGCTATTTTCTAGAAATAAAAAGATGAAGATTCTTTGCATAAATGCACTCACTTCCCAAAATTCCATTAAAAAGAAGATCAAGCAGGCACCACACTAAATACTGAAATAAAACTGCAGTGCAGTAGTTGACAAGATAGAAGCCCAAGACCCTTCCGGTTTTGAAAGAAGTAGTTCAGCTGTTAACTTTTCTACAGAACACATTTTCTGTCCTTGAACCAGTTTTTTCCTAACATTATGAAATTGTGAATCTATAGTGGGTTGTGCATTTTCTTTGGTTAGTTTGTTTGGGGTTTTAACTCCAGCAAGTTTCACAGCATTTGATATAAACACTATATAAGCAGATTTAAGTTTCTAGCCCTGAAGCTTGTGAAGAATAATATAAAATCATGAACCTAAAGGTCTGAAATCCATATGGTAAAAAAGATCAGAAATGTTTAAGCTTTACAGTTTCTAGGAGTTTTGCATCAATCTCATCTCTTGGGAGCTGGAAGTATTTTCCTGAATGTGAACATGAGCAAAATTCTAAGCAAGAAAATAAGGCAGCAAGATGATTAACAAATTTTGTACAATATCAGTATTTTTATACAACTGCAGATCCATGGAACAAGATTTTGACTTTTTGATGACTGCAAAGAGCAATGGAGGGAGCCGTTGGACCAAATACTTGCACAACTAGGACTGAAAATAACTCATGCTTCCCGTGTCTCTTATTTCATATATATATACAAATGAACACATTTTAACTAGAATTTACAGTCATTTTTTAGCATTACTCTAACATTTCTGAATTGGGATATTAAGAACCAGGTGTTGGAAATATTTCCACAAAGTTATGCCAGTGCAGTCAGTAGTATTATGCCAGCAATATTACATTTACAGAACCAGGCCCTAAGGTCATAACAGTTGCTCTCTCATAGCAAGGGATGAGCAGAATCCCTGGGAATACTGTAAAAGTGGCAGATAATTACATATTTTTACACTTTTATTTAATAATTTTGTTAGCCGCTTCATTCTTGCACCAACTCTCCCATACTTCATAACTCTTACAAGTATTCATTAACATACTTAAAATGATTTAGCTTCTCATCCTGCAGTGCCTGCATGAATCATCATTCCCACAAGAAGGGAAGGAACAGCTACACTAACCCAGGACAGTGCAGATCTCTTAGAAACCTCAATACATAATTCACACATGTTCCCATCTCTTTTTTTTTTTTCCTATAGCTGCATCCTTTATATTTCCCCCCTGGCCAGGAAAAGTCCATAACTGCAGACAATGAAGCCTCACAGCCTGGTAACAGAACCCATTATTTATTTATATGCAGAAAGAGGATGCATATCATATGACTTTTTCTGCTTAATTCAAGTCTGTATTACAGAATTTTCTGATATCCCCTGTGTTTTAGGTTTAGTTAAATACACCAAATACTACTCTTAGTGTGTCATTTGGGTAACTGCATTAGAAAATGCAGTTTCCTTAGGATCCAGGATCATTAGAATAGAGGCATCCCTTCACTGAAAGAGAACATAACCTTGAAGAAGTCTAGAACACAATATGATATGATTATAATTTGAACCCAGGACAGGGAACCACTATGCTGCAACCATTTTTTCAACTCAGGACTAATTTTGTAATTTTTTAAGAGCTACCGTTCAAAGAGAGGAAACCAATTTAAGTTTTGCATATGTACATAACACAGACCAAGGTTAAAATTAGGAAAGCCTCATTCCACTCAATAGTTATTTTAAAGCAATTCAGAAATATCTGATAAATTTGCATTCTCCTCTGCTGCCCCCATCAGATTTTCATATATTCTTGAACCTTAGCATTCTTGTCAGTGAGAAGTTTTACTCCATTTGAATCTCACAGAGTGGTTGTAAATACAGAAAGTATTAGTGCTAGTTTCACCAGTATTTTGAACTCAACCTGGGTAAAAACCACCTGAAATTGCTTTGGTCCTGGTATCTGAATGAACTTGATTCAAAACTTCCTAAATTGAAAAAGGATTGTTAAAATGACCTGAAGCTCAGACTATCCTTTTTACACTGTCTTTACAAATCCCCTTTCCAAAGAACAAGATAACCTTCTCAGAACTGAAACATCCTAGAGCATCTTCCATCTGACACTCAAATAAAGCTCCTCAGTTTGATTTCTGAACTTTTAAACCAGCCAACAAAGTGTGTAAGCATGCTGGAAAGAAAAAAAACAAACTGAGGAAAAAAATAAAGACCTGAAGAGAAGAAACATATGTGAGAAGGGTAGAAGAGCAGAGGGAAGAAGGGTGGGGTGGGAAAAACGCATAATAAATCACAGCCCTGCTCTACCAACAAAGATCAGTAGATTTTAGCTGAAGAAACAGTCAAGCTGAAAGCTGCCTATGATTGCAATGAGATTCTGAGCACCCTAAAGTTTAATAAAATTGCAAAACTTGGCCAAAATCAGAATTTATGTCTTTCTTAAACACATGATATCATACCCATCAAAGACAACAAAAACTTTGCCAGTAAATCCAAATACAGGCAAAGACACTGCTTTTGTCCATTCTCAGTTCTCAGTACAGGGGCATGAAGTGCCTCTAGTGAGCAAGTAAGCTTGGAGCCTGGCATAGCCACCCAGTAAGGCACTGAGTCTTTGGCCTGGGTTGTGAACTGAAATTCAACCCCAGCACGTGGGTTGAAAAGCAAAACCACGGAGAGAAGGAGACACTTGCTGTCACCAAGCAATATTATATTGCCACAAGAATTTCAAAACACACTCAGGCATGTACATACCATTATGGACATGCACATATATATACACATATTATTCAACAGAAACGGATTAGTATCAGCTAAATAAAAGTAAACACACAGATTTCAAAGAAAAATCATGCAAGGTAAAAAGGTGCTTGCCTACCTGTGGCATCAGCTGAAGAATAAATATGATAATAATAATCATCACGAAATAGCATATGGTACATTTTTGTACACATATTATTCACTCATTTTTTATTGTATTTGACTTGACACTGACAATATATCTTACTCATTAGGGGAGCTTATATTTCAGTCTCAGCTGTATGTTAAAAATCTCCCACTGTTATGTGGCAAGAATACATAAAAAACAAATAGGCAAAAGCACGCTCGCCTGGAAAGACTTAATATTTCTCAAAATGTTCAGAAATTATTCTTCCCATTAAAAATCCAAAGTCAAAGGGGGAAAATACAATTGTTACCCTTGATTTTTCCCTGGTGTTCCATTTATTACATCAAGAGTTCCTTGATTGGATTCAAATGCAAAGTTGCTCCCATGGCTTCAAAGTCAGAGTAAATTGAAAAATGCGCTTCAACAACATTGATACTCAAATAATATCCCAGAATACTGTCTTAATGGCTTTACCATGATTAAATAAAAACATAACAAAACTTTGGGGGTCCTTTTAAATGAAATAACAGAATATATTAAAAAGCAACAAAACAAACCCTGTACTGAAGAAAATCTTGTCCCCTCTTTAAACTCCCCCAGGAAATACTTGTGAATTTCAGTTTCCCCGTGACTCTGAAGAAACCTCTCTGATCCACAGGCATTGACATCCTCACACGGACACCAAACTGGCATGCCAGATACTAAGGGGAAGGCTCTCATTGTGGGCAGTGCTTCGAGCAAACAGTTGGGTGTAAAACCAGACCAGAGCTGGGGAATCCCAGGAAGAACCGTTTCTCAGAGGGAGCATTTCAACACAATTCTCACCAGATTTCTCTCTGGATATATCCATCCGTCTGCAGGAAAACAGGCTGGAAAAGAGGTCCACAAATTGCTGTCTGAGAATAAGCTCTCAAAAATGTTCTCAAAAATAATTTTTAAAATCTAAAAATACTGCCAGGCTGTTATAGTATCTTACAGTACTTTATTTTTAAGTTTGACTCCACAGTTTTAGACAGCTGCCATTTCATTTCAATAAACCAGAAGAGGTTAAATAATTTAGGGGAAAAGAAGAAATAGCCCAAGAGGTGCTGCCCTTTGTAAAAATTATCAGATGATACCACCACTCAGATTCCAGTCTTTTGGGACTCCATCTAAGTTGAAACCACATTAATTTCAATTCTTCCTTTCTCTTGGGAAAAAAAAAACAGTGCAAGAATGCAGCAATGACACCTCCACTGCTGGCAAAGCCAGTATTGCTTTCCCATGAGGCCACCTCATGCCCTGTTCCCAGGTGAGCTTCCATCTGGAATGGTTTTCTTCAGAGAGAAGCCAAGGTTTTACATTTTCTCTCTGACTGGTGCAACTCAAGCAAAAGCAGGGTGTTTGTGAGAAGTAAACGGGGAAAAATGCTATATTGCCCTCAACCAGTTCCCCCTCCTGGACAAATAATCAGAAAGCCCAGGAGGACATTCACCTGGAGCAGTGACATCAACCCAGTCAGCTGCAATGAGTTCGTCATCCCCTTAATGACAGGGGATAAAACAGCCACAGACGTTCCAAACTGGGATTGTGTCCCTGAAGGGAATCAGCTGGACATGAACAGCCACATGAACACATCAGGGCAATGAAGAGGCTCATGGCTCATCTGTGTTGCTAACTCAGGAGCTGTCAGGATATCAGTCACACCATGCCACATAGGGACAGATGCACAGGGTGGTGTAACAGGATTTCCTGAACTACACCAGGAGTCCAGACAGGAGATTTTCTACAAAAAGCTTGTGCTGTTCAGAAGAGAACCAACCAGAATGACCTATTTTACCAATATCCCTTGCTCAATAGGAAATTAATACTCTCTGACTCTTTACCTTTGTTATAGAAAATATTTCTAAGAGTTTTCTAAGGGTAAAGACATGAAGTGGTAGAGTTAATCTACACCTAAGCCCTGAATTTAAACTGTGATATTTCCACATCATATAACCCCTGGAATGATGGCATTTTACAGAAGGTTTATCATAGCCTCACCTAAATTGCGGTGTGATAAAATGGGTTTTTCAGTTTTCATTCTTGCCCCTCCAGGATAACAGGCCCAGACTACCACAACTGAGCTATTTCAACTTAACAGTCCTGTGAGGGAGCACTGCTCTTTCATTTCCATCCAGAGAAAAAATACATTTGAAAGCAGCAGAGAATATTCTCCAGAGGGAGAATGCCAGGGTTTACAGACATCAGGTTTAGGAGCGCATCCATTGTCACCCAGGTGGCCCAGCATAAAAGGAGGCTGCAATCTCTGGCCACTGAGATGCATGAGGGGACTGCATCTCCAAGCCAGATATGACTTTCATTATATTTATGAATTATGCCTGACATTTATATTTGAGTGTAATATTTTTCGTTTTAATAAAGAATCACTGGATCATCAGAATAATGGATAGCACTGGTGCAAATATAATGAAAATGCCAAGCTTTAAATAGCTTGTTTAATTATTAAAAATGTTACCGGAAAAAACTAACTTTGCATTGCTGTCAAGATCAAATGAACATGAATTTCAATCAAAAGAGAGGCTATTGTACAATATATTAAAACACGAGGTTCTGCCTGCAGTAATTATTGTGCACAGCGCACAAAGGGGAAAAAAGGCAACACTATCAATCACAGTCTGTCCACATTCAGTCAATACGAGCCCCTCCCCTGCTTTGTTGCACAGTTTTCCCTTTGTTAGCCATATTATACAATACATAGGGCTTTCAAGAGCTTGGCATTGGATGTGCATTAAGGAAGGCTCTCGAGATCCTTCTTGAAAGGAATTCAATAGCTTTTCTTATATGAGAAAATTGCAATAAGCTATACAGCATCTTCTTTTTATTTATTTATTGGTTTTTATCGTTAAATCATCAGTCTTCTGCTACTTACCACATTATCCTTTCTATGTGATCATGCTACACAAAGCACAACCTTCACATGTTCATCTGCATTACAGTGACAGTACAAGCACCACACATTCAGGCTGCTGAAGGACTTGATTCTTCATCCAAGAGAAACACCAGGACCAAGATTTTCATTATGCACCACTGTGCAAGGTTTGCTGAATACGTAGATGCTTTTAATTTTCATACTAAGCAGCTGCTGGGGATAATATGGAATAAGTTATTTTGCAAGAATCCCACCACAGCATCTGTGCACGCTAAAAAATTTGAACTGCAAAGCACATCAAGGCCAGTGGCTCCAGGATTTTTCTTGGGTTTTTTTAGAGAAGCGGGAGGTAACACTGCACATGTACTTGCACGTCATTCTTGTCCATCTTTCTGCTTCTACTTCCCAAAATTTTGCTGGTAGGCAACTTCTATGTCAACCAGAATGTGTAGTATGTATCCTTGGCGGGATTCCACTGATACTGTAAAAGTATTTCCACCACTGCTCTTGAAATTCAAGTTCTTTCCCGTCCCACCCCTATTTTTTTTTTAATCTGCATTGTTTAAAATTGTTCTTGACTTCTGATTTTTTTCTGTTTTTACTAGAAGTTTTATGGCAAAATCTCTTGAGCTGTATTGCTCATTTGGATATCAATAAAGAGCCACATTTTAAAAGGTGAGATTCAACCTTCACAAAGTTATAGCTTTATGGTTACCCAAGTATAAATTCTGAGCTATATATAATGCATACACTAAAACCATTAAAATGCAGATATATATCATTTCCTCCAACTGGCTGTAACACATCCTGTTTCTGTACACTTCATCACATCTGTGGATCTAGTAGTAAAATATCCCCTTCCAGGGTGAATTTTCTCTTAGGGAAAGCATCTATGGAACCAGTTTATGCTGAAGCTGATGGGAATTTTGTCCTCAGGCTTCCTACCAAAGATAGAGCAGACATGAAAGCTCTAAAACATCTGTGTTAAAAGGGGAAGGCTTGCTGCCCATTCTGCTGAACACAGAGGTGTTGGTTTATTTACCCGTGTCTGTGAAAATCTTTACATTCTCTAAAATGAAGATTCACAGGGGTGCTTGAAATTAAACAGCAGAAACAAAATGTCCTCCTGCACACGCTTGAGGGTACGGTCACAAATTCTGTAACCAGGGCTTTATCTCAAGAGAGCTATAAAGCTGTAATAAAAACCATTTTATTGCTACGCTGTCCCGTGATGGGGCTGCTGTTCTCTCATGAATATTGGAGATGTCCTGCACTTAGCCATAAATGCCCCCAGCATTACAAACCACTAAGCACTTGACTCATTCCAGCAAAACACTTTAAACCCACACAACCTGAAGTGTGTATCTAGCCCTATGGAGACTATTTCCAAGTTCATTTTTAGAGCAGGACAAGCCTGCAAGGTTGTACCCCACACCAGTGTTACAGAACCAAAGCAGGGTAAGGATGTGGTCTTTATACCAATCCATGGAATAAAGCCTGTAAGCTGAAACCACAGCTGCTGACTGGCTGAATTTTTCCCCCAGTTTATGGCACTGAGTACATCTTCTCTGACTTCTAATGATTTTCCTGGGAAAAGGATATTCCTTCCTACCATACTGTCACCATGACATCTTATACAGGCAGACATGAAAGTTACAGCCAGAGATGGATTGAGTAAGATGGATTAATGAACACATGAAATGGATTTCAAAGCTTGGCTTTGAAAGACTTGCATAAAAGCTGTAGTTTCTTTCCTGTTATTTATACCCCATGACCACCACCCAAAGCTGGAGAGAGCAGGTCACCTGACAGAACCTTCACAGAAGCAAGAGGCAGATTTTATAGAACAGCATCACATTTGGGCAATAAAAGTATTTCCACCTTACAACTGGCTTATCTGTGGCTAGTGAGTGACTTAGCAAGATCAACCTTGTCAACTTATAACCACACAGAACAGACTAGCACTTTTTAAATAGCATCACTGTACCCTATACCTGCTCAGTCCTAAGCATGGTTTTTCATCATTAATCAGTCATGTTAGGACCAATGGCATAGGAGATACAGAGAAGTAACTACAGTGATGCTTCAGCTTTGTGCAAGTCAAGGGGGAAAAGCATGTCCAAAAAAAGTTGGGAAAGCACCAGACAATAAATTAAAAATTGCTGAATATATCCCCTCATCCCTCCACCCCACATCTTTTGTGGGCACAACTTCAAAGGGTCAAACAAGTGTAAGTTAAACACACAAACTCAGCCAAGGCATCTACTGAAGCATCAGGCTCTCTGCTCTAGTTACTACCTCTAGTAAATCTGTTCTGTGAATTTTTTTTAAACGTTAGTTCCAAAGTTTCACAGATCTTAATGCAAACCTATAATTTTAACTTATAATAGCATGAAGAAATTGTTTGAGGAAAGTCACATCTTGTAGCTACTTTAAGACTGACTGTGTCATCCCAAGGGAATTAGTTGAGAGGACAGGGACAAAACATTGAATCTATTAAGCATGTTGAGCTAAAAGCAGTAATTGGTTTCACTTTATATTCTGCAGACCTAGTTGCATTATGCTGTATTAACTTTTCATGGCTTCATGCAGTGTACATTTTTTGACATTGCTTTCCCCTTGTCCCCATGAGAGCAGTCTGTCTATTCGTTCATCTCTGTTTACATTCTTTCAATAAATTACATGGATAACACACTATTTTGCCAATTCTTCACTACTGGCATTTTTAGGTTTGCATTTACATAAGACTTTCTAAGTTTATGAATTGAATTGGAGGCCATAAAGTTAAAACTAACAAGGCTATAAAAATGAATTTGCTTTAATACTGCAAACATGCTCACAGCAAAACATTAGTTTCAGCACGCTTTTCCTCATTTTCTCCTGCTTCCCCTTCTTGTGCTTGCCTCAAGCCATGGAGGAGAAGGCACCTCACCCAAGCCCTTCATTAGCAGAATCTATCACAGCATATAGAGGAGCATCTCCATTTATAAATTTAGAGTTCCTGGACAGTCCAACAAGCCCATCCACAGCAGCATCACTGCAGTATCACAGTTTGGGAGTAAAGGAGCTCTCATTCTGTGGAATACAACTGCAAACACACTGAGCTGATGCTCAGAAATTTCCCACTAACATCTCCACAGCTGGTCAGAAGAGAAAGAGCCTTATAAAAATATATTCCAGAGGAGGAAAATAAAAATCAAAGTTCTGCAATCTGAGAAAGAAAGAGAAATATTTTCACAAGAAGAGCTGCTAACACCCATACCAAAACAAAGGAAATGAGAAATAGATGGGGCTGCCAGTCTGCTCCATAATTTAATCTTTATGGCATCTGTCTGGAAGGTTGAGTGCCAGTCAGTAGCTGTATTTTCACATAAATGACACGGACATCAGGTCAGCCTTTCAGACACAAACAGACTTCTGCTCAAGAGCAAGTACTGTGCCAAACCACCCCAAAAAACCAGAGAGGTGAGATGCTGCTGAGCTCCATTTGGCTCACATTACCTACAGACACAGCCTGCACCACTGCTGCGTGACACGGCCCCAGGGACGAGCAGGAGGCAAGGTAGTGGCTTTGCTTGCTCTTAAACCAGAGAACTTGTAGGCAAAGATGTAATTCTGTGCTAGCTGAGAATGTTCAGGTGTTTGCAAACCCAGAGATCTCAGGATTCTGGGCCAGATATCTATCTTTGAAACTGCAATGTGTGTAGTTAGGGTCATAAAATAGGAAGTATTTTGATATAATGGGTAAAAACACTAATTCAAAACATTTTAGCTAGACATCAAAACCTTGATAAAATTCTAATGTCATCTAAGAAACCAAATTCAAGATGACAAAAAGTTTCATGGGGTTTAATCATTCTCACAGGGAGAAATCCTGTGAAAATAATCTCTGAAAAAATGAAAGCCTAATGGTAGATCTGATGATCCGAACATCATAAAGACAGCCTAACAATTTCAGGTTATTGATATGAAATCTAGTTTCTACCTTAAACAACCACAGTTAATTTGAGTGTTTAATATATGAGTTATTAATTACAATTAGAAACACTTATCATATTCCAGACAGAAAATTAAGATTATTTCCTTGGCTTACATGGTACATTATCCTGATATTATCTAAACCTGCAGCATAAAACAACAACAGCAAGGAAAGATCACTCCCAAGAGCACAACAACAACAACAACCCCTGTTAGACTGAGTTGAAAGGATTTCTTTAGCCAAAATAAAGAAAATACATTAGCTTTCTTCTATAATTCGCACTTAATTTTTGGCTTGCTAATGAGTAAAACTTCCAGATTATACAGGACTTCCATAACACTACTTGGGAGAGAAGTCCAGCTATTTAAGGCAGGGAGCAAGAGCTATTAGAACTGTTGATATATCCAACATTTTCCAAAATAACATTTCCATGGCAAACATCACTTCAGCAAACAAGATTTCATTCATGAAAAATAAAACCAAAACATTCCTATGAAGCTGAATAACTTTGACCTTTTTAGAATGCAATTTGTAGCTTTTGTGTTGTCTTGTATGAAGTAAAAAATAGACAACAGAAATGAAATAGTTCTTTGCAAAGGGAAAGAAAGAGATCTAGATCTTTCATATGATATGTTGAAGTTTTGTCGTTAGTCTGCTCAAAAAAGAATTTTTCATTTGTCCCAAAACATTTTATCAACTGGAAGAATCCATCACCTACAACATTCCATGTTTTCATAATCTCTCCTGGTGCTAGAAGGTACAGGTGTGTGCATGCATGATCCTGGGAGTCATCATGGGCCCCTGCCATTCATTGTTGAAAAGAAACAAATATTTTTCCAAGCTAAACTGTAGAATGCATCTGTCCGCTCCTGGCTACACATGTGCTTTCTGTTAATTTGTGAACATCAGCTCTGAATGAAGCAGATTGAGAAAGACAATAAAATACTGTTGCCACTTGCAACCTTTGTGATATGGGTCCCTGAAAGTGGATTTGAAAAATTCCTGGAATTTCAGGCAAATAAGAGTCTCATCATTATTTGACTCATGGGGAACACAGGGAATGGAATAAGGTATTATAGTTATATATTATGTTATCCCTGAAGTTAGGCATGACAAGCTGTGTCCCAGGCCTGAGGGGTTCATCCAGGAGGGCAGCTCTTCATTGCAGGTCCCAGGCTGCTCCAGGAGACAGAGGCAGAGAAATAAAAACCTACAAAGTAGTTCAGGGTCACAAGGCCCCAGGCTGAGCTGAGATATTTGCCCCTAGCCACCGTGTGGAATCACAGCTAAACTGGTGAACACAGAACACTTAGAAAATCTGCACTTCGCACAGCCTTTTTTTTTTCCCCAGATTTCTTCAAGTGGTCAAATTACCTAAAGAGAATCCACAACTCTCACCCCCATCAGAAGGAACATGCCTTTTTTCCCACAAAGTGACAGAACCTATTTGTAGAATGGGACATGATTACCCATTCAGTGCCTTCTGTTATTGCTGGGCAGCGAAGAAACGCCATCAGAGATTTCCTCTGCACATACTGCTAGGAAAAGGGGAAGAAGAACAGAACAGAATAATTCCCCGGGAAGGGAGCTACAACAATCATGTAGTCTGAATGTCTGACAGCTTTGGGACCTACCACAACTTAAAGCAGGGAATTAATAGCATTGTCCAAATGCCTCTTAAGCGCTGACTGGCATGGGGCATCAACCACATCTCCAAGAAGCTGTTCCAGGGTTTGACCACCCTCTTGGTGAAGAAATGTTTCCTCCTGTTAAGTTCAAATCTCCCCTAACAGATGCAGCTTTGAGACATTCCCACACATCCTAGAACAGGATCCTAGAAAGAAGAGACCAGCCAGCATTCCCTTCTCCATTTCTTCTCAGGAAGCTGTGGAGAGCAGTGAGGTGCCTTCTTAACCCTTTTCCCTCCCAACTAGACAAATCCTGCATCCTAAACACTCCTCAGAGGACAGTCCTTCCAGCTCCTTCACCAGCATTGCTGTCCTTCTCTAGAGTTGCTCAAATATCTTAACATCCTTTTTAAATTGTGGGGCACAATTTATGGGATTATAGTCCTTTACTGTGTTACCTCACAGTATGAGAATGCAATTAGTACAGTTACAGCTAATTGTTTCAGGATGTGCAATGTCAGCATTGCACAGCCCTTTGCAGAGAAGAAAACATTCTTAAAATGCAGCGGCTAACAGTTTGTTTTCAAGCATAAGTCAACACATAGGCTTTAGCTCATAAATCCCATGCAATTTGAAATCCTTGCTACTTAAAGACTGTCTTTTTCCTAAAAGCTCTCTGGACAGTGGACACTCATGGCAAGCAAATTGATCTCTAGATTTATTCTGGTTGCTGGTCTATCAGGTCTCTGGACACATTGAGCTTGCATCAAAATATTAAGGTTATTTAACAGAATAGATAGAGTCTGGCAACTTTCTGCACTCACTGCAACAGTTTTGTCACCTAATTTTTATGTGTGTGCCAAAAGACTGCTTTCCATGTTTCTTTTATTAATTAAAAAGTTCTATCCAAAAAACATCACACTGACATTCTCAGGTGGTTTCATGTGGGCATATAGAAAAAAATCTTCAGTTCTGCTTTGCAGTTTTCTTACAGATCTTTAGAAAGTCTTAGAGAGAGGTGGTCATCTTTTATTGCCAGATGGACCCCTGGCCAGTCAAATCTTACCCACATCAGCATTATCAGCAACAAGCTCTTTAACTAGATGCTTGCAGAATTTCTTTAAAAACTCAGCAAATCTTCATTCACACTGCTGGAGAGCAAAGCATGTCCACACAGACAGGAGTACCACTAACATCAACAGATTCACCAGCATTTCATCTCTTGTGGCTTTTTCAGTATCTGAGCTGATTTGGTACTTTCTCCATGGACACATCCAAAATGGAACCTCAGTTAATGCCAGCTGTGGTTATTTTCTTTCCTAGGAGAGAGGTTTCCATTTTGAAAGGGCTTAGACTGTCATCAGCAGCTTCTAATTCACAGCACATCACCACAGTGCATCCACTGCTCAGCTGGGCAGGTGGAAAGCTGGATATGCCATGGCTACATGGATCTGTAGTCTAGCAGGCTACTGATGGGTGAAAGCCTCACAAGGGTAACTTCCAGGCTCTACCCTTCTTTCCTGGATGTCATCAAACGTATGAAACAGTGAACTGCAGGCCAGGTCTTTTAAATGTAGTTCGCAGAAAAGAATTAGTCAGTAAATTTAGATTTCCTTGTCCATATCAAAGTCTTGATTTCAAGGCATCTCAAAAAGGTAGAGCATATCTGTTGCTGGGCCTGATTAAACTGAGAAAAGCAGTAGGCATAGAAGATCAAAACCTCAAACTAAAGATCTCCATCATGAACAAGGAGGGCCAAAACGAAAACCTCAAAATGAGGTTTATGGTTAAAACCAAAAAGCAAAAAAAAAAAAGTTACTGTAAGTATTTTATTTTCCAGTGCATGAGAAGTTAGAGCTGAGGTCACATCCTACAAGACTACACTGCCTACAAGACCACCCACTGCATTCAAGCTCTTGCACAAGCTCTCTGTTTAAAGGTAGAAGCCATGCAAATATAACTTAAATACCACATACTTACAGCCTCATTTTCCCATTACAGAAAAATTCAGTAATTTCTTCATTGTCATTACTTTTAGATCTCATATATAATATCCTGCAGAGCATTAGTCTCTGTAGAAATTTGTCAGGCATTAATATTTGGGAGTAGAAGCAATATAATCTTGTTTACAACTCTAACTACAACACACTTCTTACTTATCTCTGCAAGATTCACTCACACAGATTGATGCTTCAATTTTATTTTTTTAAAGGTTTACCTAACCCAGCCACTTTACACCAGCAAGAGAAGTTAAGCTAAATTCAGCATGTTCTGAAGATCTAGAAAGACACAAAGAGCCACACCAAAACTCAACTCTGATGACTCCTGCTCTCCATAACAGATTAGCCAGGCTGTAGATCAGTCACACATCAGGTTTAAGCACATCCCTATACCTACATGTGGAACTAGTTTGTACCTCCAGTTCTTAATTGGCTGGACTGTGGCACCACATGAACCCAAATGCTTTCTCAGAAGTAAATAAGTTTCCCAAAACAGCACAAGTTACTAAACCCCATCAGCTACACTACACACATTCACAGCCAAAGTGGGATTTTTTGAACAACCACCAAAGTAGATGGCCAAAAATCTGCTGGGGCCAGGAGGAGGAGGGTCATACTGAGTCTTTGGACCATTTCTATCCACAGCCCATCTCTGCAAGGCTCTTCCAAGCTTCTCACAGCAGCTGAGAGCTCTCCCTCATCTTTCTGATCCTTCAACACCCTTAGGGACATGTGCTAAAAGACTAGATCATCTAAAATAATCTAAATACACAGACACTAAAGAGGAAAACATAAACAGTGTCATTCATCCATCTGTTCTATGATGAACATTTTGCATACACATATTCATGCACCAACTACCACTTCCACCACTGAAGTGTTTTAAAGCTACAGTGGAATTCTCTTCCCTGTGTGGCCCAGGCAAGCACCTATTGAGTTATGCTTCAGTATTCACATAGAAGACAACTGGTGCAGGGGTTTTGCTTTGTCCATCCTCTGTGTGGCAATTTCAGTTTCATAACAGCATTTGCTTGGCCTCCAAGTCTGCTGTCCATCAAAAATGTAATCCATGTGCTCCAGAGACAGAGTGAATCAAGCCAGTGCCTTGTAAGCAGGCAGGTTTAGCAGACTTGCTTCAGAGCAGCACTGCTTGGAAAAAAAAACCCTGACATCAGTGCAACCTGGGATACTCTGCATTCAACTGAGGTTGGAACAGATCTTTTTTTGCCAAGCAGTTCAGACCTAAGATTAATGCCAGAAAAAAGTGCAATCTCCAACAGAAATGCTTCTAGGTCCAGTCTTATGAGCTTCCCCATTTACAAAGGGTAAAATCTAGCCCTGGAACAATTAACCCATGTATCAAGCACCAAATTAGCATGCACTTGATGTCTGCTCCACTCAGCAGAAAAACAAGTGCTTTTGGCTGCAGGAGTGCAACTGAATCCTACCCTCTTTCAGCAGTGTAGCCTACCAAGGGGCACCTGTGTGCAGGATCTCTGCTCCATTCCTCTAGCTCGCATGAGGACCAGCAGGACTCATTACTTGTTTTCCTTGTTATGTTCTGTTCTCTTTGGAGTACTTCTAGTTAGACTCCAAAGAAATCATCATTAAAAGATATTACATTTGCACATAATGCAATGCCTAGAATGAAATGCCAATTCTTAAGTTTTGTTAAGTTACTATATGTTCTTTGACTAAATATCACTGTAAAAATATAAGAATTATATAAGCATAAAATCTCTCAGGTCTCTTTTCCTATTTTCACCACTCAGAATTTAAAAAGCAGACATAATTCCAAATTCTTAAACAACAGAACAGTAAGTGACACTAGTTCCAAAAATAAATATTATTCAGCCATTTTTCATTCCTCTCAGAACAACATATTTCTCTTTAAAAACAAATAAAAATTCAATGTCCTAATAGTGAAAATTGAGCTCTTTTACTGTACTTGTCATTGAACAATTCTATTCCTTGACTTTGGCTTTATTCTAGTACAGAAAACCCTACTGAATGAAGAAAGCATTGGTCCCGTTTCTTCCAGAGACTGCCATCCAGTGTGCCAATATCCATAGCACATATTCACTCATAGGATGATCTCTCATTAATAAGGCAGCCTAAATCCAACAGCATGGCCATCCTTTTACGAGAGGCTGCAAGGCACAAGGCAGGTGAAATAGCAATTTGAGTATTTCCTTTCATCCCCAACTGTACTGAGAGCACAGATTTGATCAGCTGCCTGCTGACAGATGTATCGCTGTTTACTCCATGTCCTTGCTCGTGGGTTTCTCCTCTGATCTCTAACAGGATCCACTGGGGCTTGCCAAGCTTCAGCTGCTCGAGCCTCTTCTCACAGGAGCCTGTAATGCTCATCACAGGAAGCCATGTAAAATTCAGCTACCAGAGTATCATATACTTACTGAAATCCAAAAGGGATGAAATCAGCCCTCAGAAGACAGTGGGCGAATCTCAGTTTCAAGTAAAAGAGCAGTCACACATTTAAAGGTGAAATACAATCTAGTAATAAACCCCCAGTGCTGGGAATAACTGGGAACAATTTCCAGAGTCAAATACCTGCTTTTATCGTTTTGTGTTTTCATAGGTTTCATATGGAGTTTCTCTCCTTTTATTCTGAAGCAGAAAATTTATAACAATAGTACCATCATTATTTGTTATACTTCCTTAAAGGCTCGGTTTGATTTATGCAGTGAGCAAACCAAACAACAAAAAAAAGTAGGTACTTCTAAATTTATGAGTTGGTGCTACTGTCAATATTTTGCAGCAACTAAGAAAGACAATCAACTCTTTCAATACTAATATATTTTAGTGCTATTTCCACTAACAATTTCAGGTCTTTCTGGAGTAAGACATTGTCATTCCTATACTGTACAGCCTCTTCTGGGGTGCATGGGCAGCCAAAAAGATGAAGCCAAAATAACACTGTTATTGGGTAAGAAGCAATCATCTTCCCATGAGAGAGGTAGAATTTCTAACCCACAGCAGACATACAGAAGTGCTGGGGACAAAACACTCTTGTAAATATATTCACAAATCGATTAAGTCTTATAGGAAACTTCCTAGAAAATGTTGCCATATAAGACTAGAGCTATCACCCATAGAGACAGAAAACAGCTATGAGCAGCTGAATTATGCCTTTCTGATTAATATCATCTTTACTGCTCTAATGCCCTTAAGATCAAATTAGCTCATACTGGACAATTACCACTGTCCCAAAAATGTGTTCATCGTCGAGAGTAAACTCAGATTTAGCCATCAGAACCTTAGCTGGGCAAATAGACCAGGCCACTGCAGACAGAGATAGTGAGCAGCAATTCTACTGCTAAGACAGCAAGTGTTGATGCTTCTGAGGGAGGCTACAAGAGGATATTGGGGTTAAATCTTTTTGTCATTGCACTGTCATTAAACTTGCACTTTTAAAAAGCAGTTTGGACAACTGGAAAAGGGAAGGCTTGGGGTGACTGTATTGTGGTATTCATGTGTCTGAAGGGAGCCTACAAAAAGATGAGACTTTTTGCAAGGGCACGTAGTAAAAGGGCAAGGTGGAACAGCTTCAGACTGGAAGAGGGGAGATTTAGATTAAAAATCAGAAATAAATTCTTTACTGGAACAGGTTACCCTGAGAAGTTCTGGATGCCCCATCCTCAGCAGCACTCAAGGCCAGATTGGATGGAACCCTGAGCAATCAGGTTAGTGAAAAGTATCCCTGCCCACAGTAGGAAGGTTGAAAAAGATTGTATTTATGGTTCCTTCCAATGCAGGCCATTCCATGACTCTTCAATACAGATTTTTCAAGAATGAGTTTCCTGCATTCCATCACCTAACAAGACATACTAGGAGCCTTCTACTAAAAATGGCAACTTCCTTACTTATTCACATCCAATTCATTGATATGCCTCTAATTTTCACCAGTGTAATATGCAAGAGGATTGATGTAAAACATGATAGCTTAGATCTGTAACAGGGTAAGTGTATTAACCAAGACCCAAGACAGTGCATGGGTCAACAGTTGAGACATTCCATCAGCAATCTAAACCCTAACAGCAAGGAATATTTTGCAAAATGTCGAAAAATTCACAAAAGCAGTTGTCAACTTCTAAACTCATAAGAAATTGGGTAACCTTGGAAATTCTTTTTGAGCTCATGTCTTTAACTGCAGTTTGCACTGGGATGATGGCTGTTGTGGAAGTACCAGACTGAATTATGATGCACTTCTTACTGTGTTACTAGTAAGATTATGATCAAGTTATTAAATACACTTTTCTGTTGTTTTTACTTACCAATATACTAAATTTCAGTCTTCCTGAATTTGAAATGTGTATTTGTTGACTTCTTTGGCAAGATTAAATAACTCTTCCTGAATCTTAAAATATGTCAAGTTCCCAAATAAATAAGAGTATTTTCTAAAATATTCTACAGGAAAGCAGTATTTCATGTAGACCTTAATTTCATTGCAAAAAGTCATAAGAATCACAGGAAAATTCAGGAGTACCACTCCACTCAGTCAGCTTAGGCAGAGCACAGCCCTACCTAGATAATGCTCCTAGGCCTGATCATCCAATTAGATTTTATTTATGAATCTATTTAAGCACCTGCCTCTAACAGGGCCACAAAAATATTGCAGGAGACCACACCAGAAGCGTTGCTAAAGACAAGGATACCCTCCACTCCTCCCTTGTCCACAGGCCTAGTCGTTTTACCACAAAAGATTGGTCAGATGCTTTACTCTTGGAAAATTCATGCTGTTTCCCCACTCATCCTTTTTTCTTTAATCTGTTCAGAATTGTGTCATTCAGCTTTTAAAATAGACCTAAAAACATAAAGCTTTTTTTTTCCTCTTATTCAGGACTCACAATAGTAGACCAATTGAGAAGGCCAGCAGGTGCTAAGAACAGGCACTATTTAAGATATTCATACTACTCTTTTCTTTGCATAATAGTCCAAATTCAAAACACTTGTGCCAATTCATATTATGATCTTCAATAAAGAAAAAAGGTAAAGCATTATATCTGTCTCATGTGTGCACACATAAGATATGGGTGGAGCCTTGCAAGCAGTTCAGATTTGAGACCCCTAGAAATCCATACCTATGGAAAAATTCCACCTCTGACTGAGCTACCAAGAGAAGCATCAGTTAGAGCATATGTTTAAGTGTGTGGTGTTCCAAATGACTACCAGTGATTTCAAGAATAAATCAAAGTCTTTCTGCTTGAAGTAATAAACATTCATAGCCTTTAAACCAACATGTAATCATCATTTTGTTAATGCTCCTTGAAGCCAATAATACCCAGAAAGTAAATACTTAAGAGCAACCGAGAGGCTTGGGAATAAATACTATTTTCTAAATATCAGCACTTATGACTAATGCAGTTTATCATCATATCAAAAGGACAGTGTAGAGTACTGTGACTGCTTGTTTCTTGATGCTACAGCTACCAAAACAACCCCCCTAACTTCAAGGTTACCATATGACAAAAAACAAATTATGTGGCAAACACTGTTTTCCAAGTCAGCAAACTCTTAAATAGATCATATGGAAAAGTCATGATTTCAGTCCTCAAGTCAAATTTGTCTGCTTTAAAAAACTAGACTGTTTAATTAGTTAGTGATCTGCATATTCTTAGAAATACAATAAATTCAGTATATAGGGAGAAAAAAACCCCAACAACAACAACGAGGTTTTGTTCAACAGGAACATATGTTGGGAAGAGCACTGATGTTAATGTTTGCCAGTCATATCCAGCAAGCCTGTAACTTTGTTTGGGACCCTAAAGTTAAGTATATAAATAATTTCAAGATCAGAGTTTCAAGTTTCATAGCTCAGCCTCAGAGAGGTCAATATAACACATACGCACATATTGTTATGCTGACATCTCACTACAAAAAAACAACAACAAACCGAGTTGTGCATCAGACATCAGAAAATAAACAAGAACAGACACATCCCCTCTTTCATGTATGCAGCATGAAACCTGGAGGGAAAAAAGGAATAAAACCTAGATCTATGTTTACAATCACCAGAAGATTCACATGAATGAAAATAATACAGATTCTGAACAGGGGAAACTGCAGTCTTCCAGGAACTGTACTTCCAGAGGGTATTTTAAAAGGGACCACAAAACATTAATAAAAATGAACATTTATCTCTCTTGCCTCTATTACATTTTAGACATAATGGAAGGGAAAGCCAAGGCAGCTCCTAATCAGAAATTTTGATTTTTGAAAAAGCTGCAAACATTCAACAAAAGACAAAAATTGATGCCATACAAAATCTGGTTTAGAGCAGACTGATGCATATGCAGATATTTTCATCGGACAATTTTTGATCAGAAAAGGAAAAGAAATCCCTTCAAATCTTGGAAATTCTTAAAGAGATTAATAAAAAGAACAATAAGAGTAGCTCTACTCTTAGTCATAACAGGAGCTTGTCAGAACATGTCAAGACCATCTGCACATTCCAACAGTACAGAAAAGTACCAGTAATTCCTAAAAACTCTGTGCAAATACATCACTCAACATACATCCCTTCTCAGATATTCAGGTGAATCATGTTTCCAAAGTGCACATGATGATGACAGAATCATATGCAAGAGTAAGCTCATTAAAAAAAAAAAAAAATCTATAAATCCAACTGGAAAACAATCTTTACCTGGAGAGAAATAAGACCAAGAGCTGCTTTTCCTCTCCAGGTACATCTTGACTTGCAACTAGAACAAGCTCTTCGCAGGTATTCCCTGCAAGTGCTTGGTCAGTACCTGTGCTGTAGATATTTCTTTTCAAAGGAATCTTTCAGTTTGTACTAGAACTTCTTGGGAAAGGTACAGCAAAAAATAAATACAACCGTATTTTTTACTAACATCATACATTATCATACAAGAAAGCCTGAAACTCAAGTGTCAGCTGGTATCTGCTAACAATGCTTAATGCAGTGGAACTTCTCCCTCCACAAATGAGAGGTGTATTTGTGGGACTAATCCTATTTGAGGTCACACAATTTCTCAAGTTGTATGAGCAGAAAAGAGTTGAATTTCTGATAAAAAGGTATCTGATGCTCAGACTTTCCTGGCAGAGACACTTTTTTGGCTGATTCCTTCACTCTGCAATTCAAACTACATTAGATCATAAAAGAAAAAATTATCACCACAAAGAATCTCATGTTTCTTGATTGCTCCCCACAGATGAGCTGCTGAAGCCAGAATCCACCAAATGGCAGGAACACAGCTTAGCAGCAGTGCCCTAATGAAGTTGAGGGACTACAAAGTATATCTGGGCTCAGGTATCAGCTCTTGTTTTCTCCACTCAAGTCTCAGCCTCTGGTCAGGTCACAAAGGACTTTGCACTGTTTGTTCCTGGCATGCTTCAGGCTCAGCTCATACCATGAGCACGACGTGCCAGAAGTGAGGAATGATGAAAGAGGAAGAGGGGAAGAGTCCTCAGGCCCTTTTGCAAGGTCACCAGTAGCAGGTGCCTAACAGGGAACTGAGATATAAGGAAGAAAGATAAGCTTTATAGGGATAAAATCCGTGTGCATGCTGAAAAACTATTGATGGGTAATTCCCAATGAGGACAGCAAGGCAGGCAAGAGCTTTCATGCCTACTGCTGGAGGAATGAGGGAAAAGAAGGAAAAAAAAAAAAGAATAAATTACACTGTTAAGACAAATTCTTTTGTAATTCCCCTTGGATACAGCAGACCAGTAGAACAAAAAAATGTCTCCAGAAAGAAACAACTGCTATCCCTTTTGCTCATCTTATCTCATAGTTTAGACTGAGTAAGTGGGCTGCTGAGTATCAGAATTTGAGGTTTCATTTCAGCATGTCTAAAGGAGAAAATAAAGGTCTGGTAGGAGAAGAGACAACAAATGGTATCAAAACAATTTCTAATTTCTTGGCCTCCATTTGAAACTTAGTTTTTCCTCTTGTGACTAAAAGGAGAAAAAATTATACAGTGCCCCTTATTAGAGAATTCACCTCCTTCCATGAAGAGTGCAAGAAACAGGAACTTCCACAAAGCTTTAAAACATTATTTCATGTGCCTGCTGATCATCTTGGTCAAGCAGCAGAGCTACAACTAGTACCAAAACTAGCACCACACTAGTCTTATCTCTTGCTTGAAGCCATGATAGGACAGGTTAATGTCGGTGAGTAGGAAGTAGGAGGTGGCTGTCATCCTTGGGATAATGACACTTTAGCAGATGTTTTTAGATGTTTTCCTGAAATCATCCTGGAAGTAATGCTGCCAACCTTATTCAGAGCAAAATTTAAATGCCTACTAGGAATTGCACTCTCCCCAAAAACAATGGTGGCAACGAGAGCACACATGAATTTGAGAAGGAACTGCAACACATAACAACAGGTTATAAACCCACCTGGAATTCCAAAGCCTTACAATGGTGGCCTGGTTAAAAGCAAAGACTTTGAGCTTTGTTTCCAGGAATGGTAAAAGGGAGCTCTGAAGAAACCTCTCAGAAATGCAGAAAGTTACTAGAAGACGCAGAGCTGAACCCAGAGTCAAACAAAGGAAGCACAGCTGAATGACTTACACCACAGGCTGAGAGGACCTGATCAGAGAAAGGCACTGCGTACAATACCTGTAAGGAAGGGGGCTCTATACATAGTGGCTATTAGGAGCATCTTCTGGCTTTCAGGGCTCCTGCAAAGCCACAGCACAATAAAAACATACCATGACAAACACTTCAGGAAAGGGACAAGAGATGCACATCTGCGAAGACAGAAATCAGAAGAGAATACAGTAACTCCACCAAAGCATTGGAAATGCCAGCTAACGAGCTCAGTCTGAGCTCCAAGAAGCTGGGGAAGCAGACATGCAAATAATTCACTCAGTAGAACTGGAAAAGTGTAAAAAAGAAGGAAAAATATGATTTTGCATGAGACACAAGGTAAAAAAGTTAAAGAGAAAGGGTACATATAGGTGAGTAGAGAAAAGCCACAACAAAGTTTATAAGAAAGAATTTGTGTACAAAATCAGAGCTGATAACTATGACAAGAAGATTATACCTATCCTTGCAAACAAAGGGAAAGCACACAGCAGTAAGACTGCAGGCAGTCTCAAAAGATGAAATATTGTATGCATGTGACAAAAGTAAAAAGAATGAGAACAGTTTTAAATCACAGACTAGTATCAACACCAAGGACATATTTGTGTGTTGATGGCACAAAATAGATAACACAACTAAATGGCTCCAAAGACAGCAACCAAGATCAGAATTCAATCTTCACATCTTTGCTAGAAGCAGACAGTAAGGTAAAACAAAAGATAAAGGAAAATCAATATGAATCTCTAAGAGTAGAACTATGTCCAGACCATGTGCTCATTGACCACCCAAAGATTTTGCTGCTACCTGAAGAAGTATGAGCACTACAAAACAAAGAGATTAAATAAACTCAAAGGTTATTTAGCTTTACAAGCTGTAAAAGTGTATTCTGAAGTTTTCATCTCACAAACTGCTCTGCAGTTACTAAGTAGTCAGGAAAAGTTGGATCTTGTGGAAATTGCACTAAAAAAAGAAATAAGTCTGAGTCCTGAAATTTTTCCGTGAGGGAAAAAGGGACTTTTCAACACACAATTCTGAAGTTCCCAGTGTCCAGATCTCTTGTGCCGTGTTCGCTTCTGCTGAGGGAACAAACTATCACCTAAATGTGGAAAAAAAAATTTTTGAAGTCTGACAAATAGTTAGACTCACACCATACCACTGAATAATATCCACGAGTAGGATACCAACAGACAGAGAAGACTTACAGAGAAGTAAGGTCACTGCTAGTACCACTACGAGTTAAAAAAATGATTAAGGGACATATCAGTGACTTCTATAAGGAAGTCTTGAAGCCGAAAAGCATAGAATCTGAATAAGAACATGAACTGTTAAACCAAACTCATTTCAGTCCAAGATCACAGCTGGGGGTGGGGGAGAGGGAATTAAAAAGGAAAAATTTATATCAACTGCACCTGCATAATCAGACACTGCAGGAAAAAAGCTTGATACTCAAGCACATTTTAACTGTCAAGGTGTTTTGAAAAATACTTCAGTTTTACACACAGCGAGAGAAAACACTTTGGTTGTGTACTATAAAATTCTTTTTAAAAGTTTCTCAGTGGTATGTGAGAGTCACTCAGAAACATTCTCTGGAGGCTCCAAAGATACAGTGCATTATCCACGAGGGCCATGACTGTTCCCAGCACAGAGCTGTGATGTGCATTAGGATGTCCAGCTTAAGCAACAGGCTGCAGTTGTGCTGAAATGCACAGCAGATTTTCAAGCACAGTAGAAA
Source organism: Petroica traversi (assembly GCA_025920805.1). Taxonomy (NCBI): domain Eukaryota; kingdom Metazoa; phylum Chordata; class Aves; order Passeriformes; family Petroicidae; genus Petroica; species Petroica traversi. Next base: position 5,607,386 of record JAHLSL010000044.1, read on the forward strand.
TCACCAGTTTCACCACAAAAAAAAAGCACACAATAACATCATTATCACACACTATTATCTAGACTCCTGGGAATTAAAAAAACCTGTCAGACATTACCTCAGTGACCACTGTAATCAAAACAATGGACCATTTGCTCAGCCAAGATACCTGAAAACGTATCATTACAGTAAACTTGGCTCCCTTGTCTTTGTGTGATTTACCTGGAAATGGGAAGTCAGGCATGTCACACACGATTTGATAACAGAGAAGTTAATCAAACAGCAAAACTCAATAGCAGTTAAAATTGTTATGACTAGTCAAGACTGGAAAAATAAAAAAAAATAAAAGTGTGGCAGGCCATTCTGAACTGAAGAAACTGGTAAAATACTCAAACAGGAGAAGAAGTGAGTTTAAGGCAGGTCTTTTGTGTCATTAAGACATGCACTCTGCCATGTGACAGTCATACACAGTGGTTTGTGCAATCTTGAGATGCACAAAAACAGCCCTCCTAAACACAGCTGAAGAAAGGTCAGTTACCAGAAAGGTTAAGTGATTACTTGCATTAGTAGGACAACATAGATCTTACTGGTTGTAGCAGGACATTAAACAGTTTACTTATATAAAACATTTATTTCATGCTCCTCATAGTGGTTTTGACACATCTTTCACAGGAGAAGAGGCTAACAGAATGTAAGGCCTGTGGCAGAACAACACATAGCACTGATTATGCAACCTGGAAGCACATTATGGAAGCACAACAAAGTGCAAAACAAAGGAGAGAACCTGGGTGTTAAACTGCTTTCACTGTCTCCTTTTTACGTTCTAATAATGAATACAATGAAAATAACAATTATAAAAGCTACACTTAACCTGAAAGTGTAGCAAGAGGAAAATAATTTTAGGTCAGAAGCTAGACCTTGCTAAAGCTATTTTACTAGAACAGCATCATTAATTACAATCCAAAGCTTCCCTAAGTTTAAAAATAAAATCAAAATTACCTCAATTTAAAAGTAGGCATAACCACTCCTTGATATGCACAGTACCCAAGAAAGCATAGAAATATACTGATGCAGTATTTACTTATCACCTTGTATACAGTCTCACTGGGCATTAATTAACACATGAAAACGTCCAGTGTATTTAATAACTAATTAGAGTGGAAGCTGGATGATGTGATCCCAAATTCAAGCCCTGGGCTGTGGAAAGACATGTGCTCAATAGACTATTGAAATATAAAGACAGAGCTTGGAGCAGAGGAAGGTTACCAGCCCCACGTTAGCAGAGCTCCCTGCAGCACAAGTGGGGGAGCACAGGCCTGCCCTCAGCAAGGAGCATTTGTGGTTGCACTCAGGATGAGAGCTAAACAATAGGCTGCTCTTCAGAAATGCATCTCTGGTATCAAATGCTTTTTTCCTTCCTTTTTAGTTGTGAGCCTCTAAGCCACAGGAACATCATGACTGTGTGTGTGTCTGATTGCTGCAAGAGTATCAGAAAGCACCTTTGAAGTATCATAATTGGTAATTTAAACCTGTAATACATCTTAACACAATAGACTGCAATATCCCTTCCCAGGTAGAAGAGGTGTTCCTTACACAAACATTTTTTATACATTTTTTACTCAGGAAGAAATGTCTTTTTAAAGTGGATTTCAACACACAAACTAACTTACATTAACCAAGGCAGCAGTCTAAGGCACACAGCAGAGGATCTGCATTTACAGTCAGTCAGATGAAGTCTAACACAGATGGTAACAGGTAGGACATCTGACATTACAGATGATACCATGTCCTTAAACAAATTCCATTATGCCCAGGTACGTATTGAGCTGCAGTAGTTTCAGATAACAGTGACCTTTCTTCCATATGTGCTTTGATACTTAAGTAAAGGAGGACAAATTAAGGACAAAATACAAGCTTTCACTTTGAATTTCACCTCCCCTTCTCCATTTCTTTCACATGCATTACCAGGTATAAAAAGCATACACAGCAAACCACCACCAAGCTTTCAATAGTCTGTTCACCAGGACGCAAGTGGGATTTCATTCACATTCAGCAGCACTGTGAAGGGATCAGACTCAATTAAACCACTCTCGCTTTTTAGAATTCTCTATAGCTAGCTTCTAAGAGAATTATCACCGTGCAATCAGACCACATCCTCACCAAAAAGGTAGTCTAGAAACACGAATATGCCATGCTGCGTTTCTGAATTACTGCAAGCAGCTGAGCAAGCAACTTATTAGCTGAACAGGAAGCCAGGCATGCTTGAAAATACAATTACTGCGATGCTAATGTGTCACTGATCTGGACTTTAGAGTTGCCTTCACAAAGGGAAAGTGACCAAGAGTGATAACTATGAAATGCAATGGATGAGAAACTGTCATGGAACTGTTGCGGGGGGGGGGGGGACGGGGGGACGGGGACACACGACATCTTTGCTTTAATTGCTGCTTATATGTTTTTTAACTGTTTTTCCCACCTTATCAAAACACCAAGTAAAACCCTACTATGTATGAGAGTCTTTGATGTTTGGATTCTCCCCTGCTAAATTTCCCTCTCCCCAGCATCTTTATACATCAGAGGCAGCTACAGATATTCCAAAGCATGTTTTTAATAAACTGAGATACATATCAAGGACCTGGTTTAAAAGTATTTTAAGATTTAATGCTTCTGCCTCCTTGTGGCAGATGCTGGCATGAGCCTCCCTCCAGAGCTGGTTCAGCTGCAAATGCATCTGTCAGCTCTGAGACACACAGAAACATTGGCTCTCCTATGAAATCATTAAAAAGCAGATTACAGTTAATATTTTAACTGAGAGAGAAACGACAAGAAGTTGCAGGAAAAAAAAAAAAGGAAAAAAATTCACTGGGAAATTTGTGGTGTTCTCGCCTTTTCCTGAGTTAATGACTATTTAACAAACCTCTGCAGGCACCAGCTCAGGGGAAAGCAAAGCTGAGCTGGGTCCTGGTACTCATCTAGAGGCCTTAGCAAGCTGAGCCAACTGAGTCTCTGGCTTTGATGTGGAAAGCATTAAGTTGCTTGAGACCTGCAATGCTTCCTTGTCTTTTTGGTACACTGACACAAATACAATATGCCATGGTGATGGATTATTGTCCCACTGCAGCAGGAGCTGGAAAAGCTGACCTGCCCTACATGTGAAAAATATTCTCTATAATAAAGAATAGTTTCACCTTTAGATCCCAATAACACACGTTAAGCAACAACAGAACAGCTGTATCAGTTCAGAGTAAATGTCCAAGTGGGTCCTGTACTCCTCCAGTCCTGAGATCAGCAACTGCTCCAGGAAAAGGTACAGAACAAGATTCAAGCATGGAGTTGTACTGCTCCAGAGTGAGCAATCCTGTCTTCTGAGCCCTACTAAAGTGACAGGTTCAGAGCCAAGGGTGAGATATGCATCATTATGCTGAACACACCTCAGTAGTTTTTTTTTTCCCTGAGGAGTCAGTGAGCTTTTCCGTTTGTTTTAGGCACCTTCAGAGAAGGACTTCAGTCAGACTTTTAACATTGGAACCCAAGTATATTGCAGGACCCATGGCACTTTTACCTAAGAGTTTGCCAGCTCCTTGACAGAGTTCAGGCAGCTTTCCTTCCTCATGGCAATTCCAAATTACAGAAGAGTTTTTAATCAGGATTCTTTCTAGTTGCAAATTCAATATATATGTATATATTTATATATGCTATATGCTATATAATATATAAGACTCAAGCATCTCTTTGAGAATCTGGCATCATATTCCACAACTCTGAGTGACAAGGTATGAGGCAGTTTTGAAAGCTGGGTACTTTCAGTTTACTTGTGTCTCTTCAACAAGCCCATTCAATAGTGACAGGTTTTTTTTTATTCAGGGACCAAAATGGAGTAGTTCTTGAGAAAGGTCCTATTAAGGGCAATATGGGAGAAAGACTGAAATACTCAAAATTGATTCTGCAGATGTTTCTATACTGTAATGGGGCAAAGTACATAGCAGTTAAAAAATGCTACAGAATATGTCCCTAAATGAAAGGTTTTTCACTGAAGACAAAAAAATAGTCACTGGAACCTTAAACATGAAGAATTCTGAAACTCTTCTGGCGGAAGAATAGCCACTTAATTGTGACGTGAGAACACCCCAGTACTCTAGTAAATGGACACTTCCCACATCAGTCAAACACATGGCCTTTTATGATTTCTTTTCTCATACTTCTTAAAGAAGATATAGCAACAGTTTTACAACCATTGTTATAGGGAGGAATTCATATTAATGTTTGTACAACAAAGACTGGTACAGCCACTATTTCTTAGTAACTATAAAACTTCTCATATACTGCATTTGGGAAATAGCATCCTAAAAGAAACAAGATTAGGAAGAAGTTAGACTGGACTTAAAATTTTAAAAAAAAAAAATTTTAAAAAGCAAAGCTTAAGATAAAATAAGTTTCTACTTCACAATGCAATTTAGTAAGTTAAATAACAGACTGAAATGAAAGGATACCAGACTACCACCCTGAGATAAAAGACTTAGGTCTGATGACTAGAACTGAAAACAAGTAGCCAAAGGGCACGGAAATCAGAACTTAATCCTATGTTCACTTATTTTGAAAAGTAACTAAGGAAAACTAGGTGTTAGCACAACATTCCTAGATGAAAAACAGCACATAGAATTTATGTGAGCATACAGATGCCAGTAGCTCAGATAATGCTTCACAACCTGAAGTTTGTCAATATGTAGTCATTTGATACATGCATTGTACTATTGCTCCAGAGAACAGGGAACACAAGTGGTTGAAGCTCAGGAGAAATACATTTATTTTACCAAACTGTATGTTGACTATAGGATTCACGCTTCCCCTTATAGAAGGGGAACCTCAAGAACAACTCCTGCAATGTCCTCCTCTGGACAGTTCTTGCTTTTAATTTTTATTATCAGATACCTGTAGTATACGTCACTCAGTAAGACAGAGAAACTCCTCCTTTAGAAGTTCACAGTGTAGTACAGAGAGATGTACTACATTCTTTGAGAGAGATATTTCATTGTTGTTTTATTTTCCAAAGGAATCCAAAAAGAGTTTGCTGGGCTACTGCATATAGTGTTCTACTACAAGGACTAAGTATTCTACAATTTTCTCCTTGTATGGTATATTTTCAGTTCAATACAGCTAGATTTCCACTGAGACCATAACATCATCTGTTTATATATTCTGTCAAGTGTTCCCAAGACCTACTTCAATTGTTTTTCTATGTGTAGGGCCTCTGCTGTAGGTCCTCAAATAAAATGTGTGCAATATGGATCAAAGGCCTGCTTGCACTCCATGCAAGATTGAATATATTCCTATTAGATGGGTACAAGCAGAACTTGATCTTCAGCAGGATAAGCAAGCACTGTACTGCAGAAGACAATAGAGCTCAGTTGTTCTAAGTGGCTTACAATTTTGTCTTGTCTTTGGAGGTCCATTTATAAGTCACTGGGAAGATTAACATTTTTTTCCCCCACTCCTTACAGTCAGTCATGGTTATGAAGGCACACAGCATGATTTTGCTTACCGCTTCCACTGCCCACAAAAGCAAACCATGGAAAGAAAGTTCATGTGCTTTAAATCTAAGACTCATTAGCATACACTGCCAGATTATCATCTCCCTCCACAAGTTTTGATGGGTGCTTTTGCAATCCTGACCCCTACTCTAGTTTTCACTTCTTAATTTTGCAACAATCCAGTTGCATTTTAACCTTTGGATGAAGAGGGATTCAAATCAATCTCATCATTGAGGCACCATCACTTTTTCTTGGGAGTTCAGATGCTTCCCCCACTTGACCTCCATTCACACTAAACAGAAAAAGAAACCAACAAAACATCTCGTTTTGCCAGGGTCACGTTTTCATTATGTCGTTGATCACAACTTTATGTATCCATTGAAGCCTGTAGGATTCCTGCTTTTACTACTTCAGCCTTTTCAATAGCTTCTTAGTGGCTTTTTGAAGACTTAATTCAAGTCTGTGCATGTATGCAAATCTTGCCTCGATACATCAATTGTCTTGCACATCCACTACAGCTGAAGCAAGAAGTACAGTGAATTTATGACAATATTTAAGTCAAGTTTATACAGAACTGTTTTTTCCAGTTCTTTGCCTACATTATCCCTATTTCAATTTCTTAGAAAACCTGAATATTTAATTTAGAATGGAATTAAGGTCCTGGCCTCCCACATCAGTGGACTTTGAGGTATATTACTGTAAGTTATCCATAAGGCCTTGGCGTTTTTAACAATCCCATCCCCCAAATGTGTGAAACATTGGTGTTTTTTAAAATAATCCCAGTCAAAGCTGATAGCCCACTTCACAGGTAGGGTGATGGTTACTACAAAATGTTCTCAGGCACTGACAGAACCACAGAATAATAAAGATATTGATCATGGATCTTGAAAACAGAACTTTTAGATAGGGTAACAAACTAGGGATACAATCAAATAATGCCAGCTTTGGTGACTTTGGGGAAGTTAACTAGCTCCTGCTAGGAAGACAGCATAAAATTCTCAAAGAATTTCCCTCTAAGTCTAAAAGCTGATCATCAGAATGAAACAGGATCTCTAAACATGCTGGGAGAACCAGCACCCTGAACCTTACATTGATTTAAATCACTAATATAAAAGTCTCATTTTCTTTCTAGCACCATATTCTTGCCTTTCAGATAACTTCCACCAATGCTTAACATTGACAAGTAACTGAGTCACTGTTAATACAGAATGGGAGAGGGGGGAAAGGCTTTAATTTCCTGATTACAGTTTGATTTCAAATATCAACACAGCTTGATGGAACAAAAATGGAGCACTCACACAATTAAGATCTTAACTCAGTAGGCAACTAATCTGTGCCTTGAAACCTGAGGACTAACAAGCATCTTGATATAACTGAATTTTTTTAGTGCTCAGTGACTATTCAAGTTTATGTAGAGCCATGTAGTAGACAGTAGAGCTCACAAACTGTTGAAGCAAACTTAAATATTGAGATCTCTAGTTAACAAAAGCTTCTTAGCCAAGACCAGCACCAAGATTAGACAAAGGAGTCCTTTCTAGAGTCCATGCTCAGAAAACCTGGGACAAAAAACTGACCCTTGACAGAGAATATCTGTTTCTCCAATTTTGAGTTAAACTGAACTATATCCTTTGAGGAACTGGTCCATATGTTCAAAAGGTATTTTCCATCTCCAGCTTTTATGATTCATACATAGATTGCAATTTCATTGCTACGGGGTAAATACATTTTAAATTAGACTATATAAAGAAGCTCTAAAGTTGCCATGACAGTTGTAGCAAAACACCTTGTCGTTTCTCATTACAAAGCATAACCTATCTTTATAACCAAATTAGCTTTCTCAGCTATTCCCCCAAATGTAGCCTGCAGATTTATTTTTGTTGATCCACCAATTGTTTCTCTCAGATTTGCATGGTTAATTATCAAACAGAATGATCATCACTTAGATTATTAAAACAATCCATCAGCCAGCTTTGTTCTCTTTCATGTGAAAGATGGGAAAGGGGAAACGCTCTTAAAGAAGTATTTGTCTGGACTTTGTTTAGAAAGGCAGAGAAACAGTTCTATGCCACCAGCCCAGATTTGACCCTCTTCCCTAGACATGTCCCCAGCCCCAGATCAGCCCCTGGACACAGCTCAATGCCAGCTGTTTCTCCTCCAAAGGTTAGTCCTCCCCCTCAGCTAATGTTTGCTCTGGAAAACCATCAATCCCTTTGTTAGTGCAGCTGATGGTGGGTCCAGCCATGTCTCTTGGTTGCATTTCCTTTCCAGGTGTAAGGCTTCAGGAGCATGAAAGATGAGAGACACAAAGAGCAGAGTCCATATGTTACTTTTAAGTACTAGAACAAGGGGGCAAAAGGCCCCTAAAAATAGTTTAAACTCTTCTGCTCCCATCTATCTTGCAATCTTTAAAAACACTGGAATACTGCAGAAAGCGGGGGAGATACAGTTGTATCGTGTAGTCTGCAATTATCATACTAATTATCTTCTACATCAAATTGATTGCGTTAACCAGAAAGCAGAATTTTTTTTAAAATAGCTCTGAACTGTTCATTCCAAGAACAATTAAATCTAAAGTAAGAAGAATCATGACGAATTGCTGACAAGTGTTAAAACATCATCTGTTGGCAGCTTCTTTTTCTTTTAGGATGTCACAGCAAAGTCAAAACGAAGATGTCTACAATTGAAGATATCAAATGACACATTTAATAGAACATGAGGCAAGATGTTTGTGTGTAATACACTTTGTCAATCTTTGCTATTAGTCAACACATCAGGGATACTACAGAAAACTTAATGAAAAGACCCTATTGTAAGATTATGCAGCTTCAAACAATATTATCTGAAGTTTATCTGACAAGATCTGAACCTTGGGAAGAATCAAGAATAATGTTGCTAGACACAGCAAGGAGGTAGTTTCCTTAAAAGACTCACCAATTTAAAGAGTTCTGAATTCAATCAATCCACTATAGAATTTTGTTAGAATTCAACTGAGTGGCTGTGGGAACAACAAAACTAATTAAGCCTGATAGTGAATGTACACACATCTTGCAGCTGATTGACTTTAACTGAATTATTCCTTGAGCTCTGGGGTAAGCTCATCCCTTAACCAGAAAATCTGCAGAGCAGAGGAAGTTTAGCCTCATTCTTGAAAAAACACAGACACCAATAACTAAGTCCTTTGTTCCAGTGTTAGGAAATCCATAACATGGCCAACATAGGAGAGCTAATTGTGAACATCAAGACTGGAGGCAGACTGGGCTACAGTGACCCACTGTTGCTAGAGCTTACAGTCCTGAGAGATATGGGTCAGGTAAAGACTAAAGTTAGGCCCCTGAACTTCAGGAAAACAAACTTCCAGCTCTTCAAAAGGATAATCAATAGGAACTCCTGGGAGACTGCCCTCAGGGACAAGGGAGTAGAACAGTGCTGGTAAATATTTAAGGTTTCCCAGAGAGTGCTAGAGCTAGCAATCCTCGTGAGCAAGAAATTGGTCAAGGAAGGCAAGAGACCCACATAGCTGTGCAGAGAATTACTGCTGAAACTATTGGGAAAGATGCAAATGCACTGAGGAAACAACGACAAGTAATCTGGGAAGAGTACAGAGATCACATTCAGCTGTGTAGGGATGGCGTGAGAAATGCCAAGGCAAAGCTGGAACTGAACCTGACAAGGGATGCAAAGAATAACAAGAAGGGCTTCTACAGGTTTATTAAGCGGAAAAGGAAGGTCAAAGAAGATGTATTCTCTCCAGTGAACAATGCTGGAAAACTGGTAATAACAGATGAAGAGAAGACTTAAGTACTCAACAACAGTTTTGCCTCTGTCTTCAATGACAGTGTCTCTTCCTACAGTGCTCAAGTGGATGGAGAGCATGTTGGGGACCACATTTCCTTCTGGAAATACAGAAAAGGTTCATGACCACCTGAGGAACATGAATGTAAATAAGTCTATGGGGCCCAATGAAATGTTTCCCAGAGTCCTGAGGGAATTAGCTGACTGCAAAGCCACTCTCCATGACATTTGAAAAGTCATGGCAGTCAGGTGAAGGCCCAGGTAACTGGAAAAAGGGAAACATTGATCCATTTATAAAAAGGGTAGAAAGGAGGACCCTGGGGCCCATGTCAGCCTCACCTCCATGTCAAGATCATGGAATAGATCTTCCTAGAAGCAATCCTTAGGCACAGAGAGGACAAAGACTGAGGACAATCAACATGGCTTCACCATGGGCAAATCTTTCCTGACATACCTAGTGAGCTTCCATGGAGTGACTACATCAGTGGACAAGGGAAAGGCTACAGACATCATCTATGTCCCCCATAACATTGCTCTCTCTAAATTGGAGAGAGATGGATTCAATGGCTGGACTGATAAGTGGATAAGGAATTAATTGGACGCTTGCATTCAGAACGTAATGGTCAATGGCTCAGAGTCCTAACAGACATCAGTGACAAGTCGTGTCCCTTGGAGGTCCATACTGAGACCAATGTTATTTAACATCTCCATTAATGACTCAGACAAAAGGATACACCCTGACCAAATTTGCAGATGACACACCTGAAAGAGGGGATGTCATCCAGAGGGTCCTGGACAAGCTTGAGAAATGGGCCCATGGGAATCTCATGAAGTTAACAAGACCAAGAGCAAGGTGCAAATCCTGGCATCACACACAGTCTGGGAATAAACAGATCGAGAGCAGCCCCACTCAGAGGGACTTGGGGGTGCTGGTGGGTGAGAGGCTGGACATTATACAGAAATGTGCACTTGATCCAATCCAATCCTGGGCTGCATCCAAAGCAGAGTGGCCAGCAGGGCATGGGAGAAGATTCTGTCCCTCTTCTGGCATCTGGTGAAACCCCACCAGGAACACTGTATCCAGCTGTGGGTTCCCCATATAGAAAGGACAGCAACCTGGAGCAAGTCCAGAGGAGGACTGCCACCATGATTAGAGAGATTGAGCACTTCTCCTGTGAGGAAAGGCTGAAAAAATGGGATTCATAAGCCTGGAGAAGAGAAAGTTTTGGGGTGACTAAGTTATCACCTTCCAGTACCTGAATGAAGCCTTACAAGAAGGTGAAACTTTTTGCAAGGACATGTAGCCATAGAACAAGGGGAAATGAATTTAAAGACAATAAATTTAGATTATATATCAGGAAGAAATCCTTTATTGTGAGGGTGGTGGTGCACTGGTAGAGGCTGTCCAACATGGATGTCCCATCCCTGGAAGTGTTCAAGGCCATTTTGGATGGGGCTTTGAGCAAGCTGGTCCAGTGAAATATGTTCCTGACCATAGGGGTTTGGAACTAGATGATCTTTAAGGTTCTTTCCAACCCAGGCCATTCTATGAACCTCCCTCATGAGCTGCCCAATAGCTGCTGAAGGGTGATCTCATGCTTCCCTTTGGTATGGCATTACCAACATCTCTCCTCTGTTGTACTCTTACAATTCACATAAAAATCTCACATCTCTGAAAGGTTCAACAAACTTGCATCCTTCCTTCACCAAATTCAGTCAAACAGGGAGCAGTCAGCATTCATAGATAAAATACCAATAAGCTTAACTTGCTAAGTCAAACAGGCAAAAAAGACTTATGGGAGGAATATTCCTGGGAGTTCTCAAATTGAGTCTGTAGTTTTGAAGTGAGGTTTCCAAAAGAAGCTGAGCATCTTTCAGGGATGATACAATATGTGACACAAGGATAATTTTGTCTTTATGGTTAAAAGATTTGTAGGACGATAGAGTTTTCTGTCTTTTTAAATCTTATTAAATTCTCCTTCTAGAAAAAAATAGTTCTGAGAGACAACATAAGTGCAGCTGACAGATAGCTTTTGGAAATGTTTTACATCTACAGGAGTCATAACAAATGCTGCTAGTTTCCCTCAGGCCCAGCACACACATTTCTCTAGACAAACCTGAGCACACTGAGCAGACACTTAGCACAATACATTCATTTGGTGTTTGTCATCAAAAGTAATTACACAACAATTGGAGGGAGTAAAAAGTTTGCTGGCCTAGGAAAAAGAAAAGCATCTGCTTAGAAACATCAGTTTGAACAAAAGCTTTTTTTCCCCCCACCTCCTGATTTTAAAGATTAGCCAAGCTATAGATGGAATCTTCTGAACCTTAACTTGAAAGTGCAACATGATACCAACAGTATCTGACTGAGAAATGATAACTTTCTCTTCCTGAGAAAGGAAACATGCTATACTCTTTCTCAAACCAGTAGAAGAGAAAAAATATGAGACTGGGTCTTGGAAGAGTCCTCCTATGTTTTCATAAGCATTACACCTAAAGTTTAGTACTTATACACCATAATCTGGGAAAATTTAACATAATTGGTTTATCAAGACTTGGGCATTGGGAGCTAATGCTCAAATCCCATGCTTGGTGAGAAATATGTATGTCCAACCCACAGAATAGCTGAGAGGTACCAGATAAACAGATTGAAGAAGAAAGCCTGCAGTTTGTCACTTACACTGACCTATAAAACATAAGCCCTTGTTTTAAATATAAGTTTTGGGTTCTTTCTAAAGACACCTATCAGTTTTCATCCTGCTGTGCTAGCAATTGTGATCACAGAGTGATTCTTCACAAGTAGTTAAGAGAAAGCATGGACTTTATCAATGCCATTTCTTCCCTCCAGGCACAGGCTCTCACCCTACTGGAGCTTACAAAACAGCTTTGTGTTCAATTCAGTCAGCTGCCTGCTGATTATGACCAGGTAGCATACTTGGATGCGCAACCTTTGAATAACAGTGCATACATTTACATTTACTCATATTCCGCCACTGGCCATTTAAAAAAAAAAAAAAAAAAAATCAGTTTCAATTTTTAGCTCCCTTCTTATTTCATTTACAAGAGCCTTAATTTTTCAAAGCTAAGTTTATGTTGTACTTTGGTTGGCAACAGACACAACTGTTCCCGAGTCTCATTTGGCTGAGTTATCTTCACACAATAAAAATAGCTTACGCATCCTGGTGTACTGATGCATTTAGCTGAGCAGCCAACTCAGTGTGCCCTGCTCTCCTGTTACTTGCAAAGCAGTCACTGAGATTAACAAGTCTGCTCTGCCCTTGCCCATGACCTTGGTGAAGTTGGGGTTGCCAGTGCAGATTCCTGTGGCTTTACAAGGCACATGTCAGGTTCAATCTTCCCTTATGTTGGCCTACTAAAAGCATCATGCCAGAAGCAGCAGCTCACAGGTTTTACTGAGGAACTATCAAACTTTGGAGTCAAGCAGAACCTTTAACACCAGGTTTCCAGCTGAACCTACCAAGCTGCAGCAGAAGAGATGGATGAGTGGATGACAGGCGAGACATACAAGAAAAAAAAAAAAAGAGTGCCTAATATTTTGCCTACTGCTGACCTACTACATGGGTCAATCTTTATCAAGAGCAGACAAAACCCCACAAGGTTTATATGTGCATAACATGGCATATATGCAGTGGATGTAATAAGGGCAGCATGCCTGGAGTGCAGGTATTCGGATTTTCCTAACTTTCAGTGACCTTAGTGCAAGGCACAATATATAAAATAATAGTTATACTTCTAAGTGTTTAACCAGTTTCACTTGCTCTTGCAAGGCACTGTTTCAACTTCAAATTCAAATTTAATGAGTGATCCAAGGTAAACCTAACAGAGGCTTGTTGAAATTCAGGAAGTCCATTTGACAACTTGTCAAAAAATTCAGTTTCTATCATTGCATACTTGATTTTTCCATGTGCTTATCCAAATGTAGCTAGGATGAAAATGCAAAGCTGTGAAACTATGATGATGTATGGTATAGAGGTATGACTAGTTCTGAAAAGATATATTATGAAAATGAGGTATTTAGGGATTTTTTGCATTTTTCCCATTTATTGCAAAACTGGCAAATTTCCCTTATTAAGTCTAATTAAGCCCACTGAATTTTGCCAGGTTTTTTGGGTAAACACCAAGTGCCAGGAGGAAGGAACATATTTCTGTGGCCTGAGTTGTTTTGGTTTGCCTTTGGAAAGTTGCTAGATCTCATTTGACCCTTAAAAATAAGGATTAGCCCTAGTAGCTGGACTAAGTCACTGCCACTTAGATGGGCACACTGGTGCATCTCAAACCTAGGGCAAGGGTGAAGGAAGTGGCTTTTGGGAAAGTTGTTGATGTTCTCAGTTAGTTTTCTAGTGGACAGGCACACAACCTGGGGTTTACTGCCACAGTGTGCAGTGCTCAGCAGAAAAGCAAAGAGTTGAGTCATTAGTGAAATTGTGACCTTCTCAATACTAACTTTTTCCAAGTCAGACTTAAGGCACTGAAGGAAAACAAATAAGATTCAAAGCAGCTGAATACTATTTATTACTCTTTATTTGGTATTTATAACTAGCTATCTTCCACCAGTTTAAAAGAAAAGTCACTTCACAGGAATGGATCTTCTGAGCCATTGCTTCAATTATCTTTGTTTTCAGGTAGCCTGCCAGAACCCATCAAGGAAACTCACTATTACCCATCTCCCTGCTCTAAGTAGCCATGAATTCTACTTGGAGGCATCTTAGGCTACAACAATCCTAACTGCTACCAGTAGCCATACTGGTATGGCTTCCTAAAACTAAATAAATGCTCTACTCTCATGCTGCACAATTAATCACAAGGTTCATTTGACCTTGTGCAATGTGAAAAAGCCTACTGAACTGACACCTGTCTAATTATCTTCTTATCAACACATACACAGGAAGAACACAAGGGCAAAAACCAGGCAAGGGGAGAGCAGGGATACACACATAACACGGACAAAGCAAGAGAGAGAAATTATGTATACTGAAATCTCTGACCTGGAATTCAATGCAACAGCTGCCACAGTAAAGCTGAAATATCACCTTTCCTAGCTTTTGTCTTCCTGACTGGTATTTCCATCATCTCCATCACAAAGAAGCTGTATTATAAACTATCCTGTGGAGAGGTAACATATTTTGGCTGTTTGAAACATAGATACTACACTGAATGTTTATCAGCATATATTGTCTGTCCAGATTCCTCTAAGAAACTGCTAACGACTGTGTCCTAAAATATAGTGCTTATCCCTGTGTTTAAAGAGTAGGATATTGAAGAAAAAGCACATTCTGGCCTTAAGGCACTGATGCCAAGTTCAGCAATGAACAAAACTCTGACTACCAGCAAGAAAGCATGAGCTTGTTTTGCCACTACCAGAAAGTCAGAGCAATAACTCTGTAACAAAGCAGCAGTGGAGCCAGACAGAGGAACATTATGGAATCACAGCTGAGAGCCCTCCTGTCCTGTGGCTCATTGGACATGGTTTCGCTTTCTGCATTTTTTACTTCATTTGCTCATAAACTAATGCCTTGCTAATAGATATGAGGAGGAGAAAGATGCTGAAATGTTCTATATTATTTTTAATGGCATTTAATACACACCAATTATTCTGCAGGCTCATTTAGCACCTAATATTGAAGAGGCATTTGAATATTTCTAGAAAGTAATATAATCTAGGCATTTCTAAAGATAGTCTTGCTATCAGCCTTTGTGCAAGAGACCTGGAATATTGCCACTAAGATGCCAGCCAACAGTGGAGACCAAATGAATTGTCAGATTTCACCAGCTCCCTAGTGTGCTCATGAGCAAGAAAAGTCAGGCTATCACCATCTTCTACCTGCATACAAGGTGGATTTATTTGTGAGGCCCGAGTAGGTGCTACTGACTTTTTGCCTCTCATTAACAGTTAGGACATAGCAAACCAGAAGGATCATTGTCTCATTACTCTTCCTTTTAGGACATTTTATCTATGGTTTCTTTCAACCTTAAGCTGGCATCTGAAATATATAGTTTCTCCTCTTTTTTTTTTTTTAAGGAAAAAAAACCAGGGGTTTTTTTTCTTACTTTTCGTCATTTTTACTAGCACACAGTTCTCAAGTCATTACAGTAATGAGTGAATTGTTAATGTTAAAACTGCTTGCAGGAACAGCTGAGTGCCTTGTGTCCCAGCCTACTTATGATCCTTAACATCAGACAGACTGTCCCACACAAGGATTTGCCATCACTACAAGAAGCTCTGCCTTGGCTGTCATCCCAGTCAGCAAAAGCAGCACCGTGTTAGAAACAGCTCTATCATCATCCCTGATAAAGTGCCACTTCCTCATTCATTTTCATCAGTGGTGAGAGCCAGTTGCACTTCAGGAAGCACACGCAGCCTTCAGAGTACCACAGAAGGACTAAGTTCAAAGCTTCTCATAAAATTGCTGCAGACTTCTTCACACATCAAGCAAAGCCACTAGCCGAGAACACAGCGAAGGCAATTTTGGCTCATTAGCATCTGTATCCCCTCAATTCCATCCCTCAAGCCACTTCAGTACATCTGAAGGGAGTAAGATCCCACACAGCTCCATGGATGCCAGTTCAGAGGCTGAGATTTGGTTTGGCTTTGCTGCACACCCATCAAATTCCTAAAGTCAATAGATTAAGTCCTTGAATTAAAAAAAAATTTAAAAATCAACTTTTTAGACTACTGGCCTCTTATTCTGATATTGAGAAAGAGGAATGCCTGAAGAAACCTAGCTTGAACTAGGTACTAATGCCTCCTTCCCAGAGCAGTCAGAACCTCTAAATCAAGTTTCAAAATTGTCTCCCCTGTAACAAGACATTTTCCCAGGCTCAAGGGACAGTGGAAAAAAAAAAACAAAACAACCACCAACAAAAACCAAACAACACTATTCTCTGAAAAGCTTCATGTAAAAAAAACAAACAAAAACACCTGAGCACACATATTCCATGTGTCCATGAGAGCGATGAGTTGATAGAAACTTATTAAAAACCTTCCCCAGATAGTACATTTGAGATAGATAAACATGCTTCAGTTTATACAACACATAGTATAAGCATGTCTGGCTAGCACAAAGCAAAACAAGTCAGGGAAAAATGTGTTATTTTCTGTGACTCACTGACCCCACCCTTTCAAATCTCTCACCCAATGGACCTTCCAACTTCACATAGATAGAGGAAATGAAAAAAGAAAAACTTAGGGGGAAGAAGGAAGAAATCAATTTAACTTTTAGCATTTCTTAGATGCATCAAAGGTCTCAGCTATGTATTTCTATTAGGTTTGTGTGAGGATTCTTGTAAGAAGCATGTGGAAAAGCCTTCACTGGGTTCACTGCATGAGACTGAAGAAAATGCAGACTATGAATTTTGAACTTTAATCTTTTTCTTTCCTGGAAAGCCATCTTAAAAAAAAAAAAGGAAGTTTAAACAAACCATATATAGATGCTGGCAAGTCATAAGGCTGAATACAAATCTCTGATCCAATACAAATATTTTGCCACTCAGCTCAGAGAGTGCACAGCAGTATTGTAGTCTCCCAAACAGAACCACAGCAAGCCTATACATCCTCACAGTTGGTACTGGCATTTATAATATCCATGGGGCAAGTTTATAAGCTTATTAAACCCTAAACACAGAAGACAAAAGCTTACAATAAACAAGGATGAAAAAGAAAAGATTAGAGTGGAAATGACAAAGGAAAACGAGAGTCCAGTGTGAGGGGTACAACATACATGGAGGGAAATTACCATGGGCATACTTTAATACATTAGAACAACTTTTTTCCTGCAGATGTTGGATAGTCTAGACATACTTTCAAGCAACATTCCTGGTAGTTAATCCCTCAATTCTGCTAGCAGTTTGACAGGGTTGTAGCACTACAAACAATCTTTATTGTACACTTATGTTTCCCTCCCTTCTCAAAAAGGAAATCAAATCTGTAGAACATAAGGTGCATTTCATATGATTTGTTAGTATGATCTCCTCCTGACTTAGGAATTCCTCTTCTATTAACAGACAACTGCAGACACACACAGGAAGAGGAGAAGGGAGCTCGTGATACTCCATGTACTTTTCCTTGCTCATTGTCTAACGCCCTAGGACGGAGCAAGCAATAAACACTGAAAAGAGCTAACCTTTCATCTATGCATTCTTCATTTTTACCCTCAACAGTAAAAATTCAACGTTGAAGAAATGACAGAAGAACATGGAAAACTTAGCGAGCTAAAGAACCATATTTTTATATGAAGAGAAGGCACAAAACTCTCACAACACTTTATGAAAATAGAACTATTAACACTGGGAGGATAGTGAAAAAGGAAGCTAATAGCCCAGGAAGAACTTAACCACATTTTTCTCCCATCCCAATGTGAATACAAATTAAATTCATTGATTCTTTCACTTTAATTTTTGAGGCCAAATCACAACTTAGTGGAAGTTGCCTCTATTAGTGTACAAATGTCTTTCACAAGGAAAATCCAGCACGTGACATCAAGGTTTTGCTCACCATGCTAATTTAAATTTTTCATACCATCAAGGGGGAGTGGTGGTTTTGGTTTTTGTGGATTGCTTGGGTTTTGGTGGGTTTTTCTAAGAAATGAAGGTAGAAATAGAGAGGAAAAAAGGGAAGTGGAGGCTGAAAGAAAGCAATGTCAATGCAACCATTACTAGGAAGATACCTTTAGAGTTTTTTAATTTGTTTTAGTTGAAATACATTGTTCTTTAAAAAGCAGGCCATATCCAAGTCTTTTGGTTTTCATAAAGTAACAGAAACCCTGAAATGGCATTTAAATTCTTATAAAGAATCATTAACAATAATATTCTTTCCTGGCTACCACGGATGAGATTTCTGTCTTCATTTTAATTTAGAAGAAGTTTTTCTGGAAGTTTTGGCCATTGTATCCACTTCACAAAAAAAACTCTGGGGTGAGGAGGGAGAAGGCTAGCATAGGAGGACACAACTTCATGCATTGCCAAAGGGAATGAACACACACACTTGTAGCTTAAGTGACAAGGTGTAAAGAATAGGGGGACACAGCCACAAGAACCATCCCTGACAAACCAGAAAGGCACCACTGCATTAGAGGAGGCACAGCTGTACAAGCTCCTCCACAAGCAGCCTCTGCATCCAAGACTTTGCCACAGGATTTCCTGCAGCAACCTCAGAGACCAGCGTGACCTAGTTGGGCTAGTGCAGGCAGGTAACACTCTCAGACCCCCTCACAGATTCATTCTAAAAGGAAGCATGTGTCAACCTGAGCTTCATATCCTTTCTGACAAGGGCATATTACCTGATGGGGCTGTGAACTGGACCATCTGCTGTAGGAAGGAGCACCAGAAGTCTTGTTGGCTGTAGGTCTCTGCAAAATAAAAGAAGGGAATGTCAAATATTCACCATGTCTGTCATACACAGAGGCAACTGTGACAAATTCAAACATCTAAATGCCTATAGTTAAAAAAAAAAACAACACACCTTCAGAAACCACAAATATAAGATGGTAGCACTAAAATCTCATAGATGAAAGCTTGATAAATTTGCAGCCAATGCTCTGTTCAGCTTTGAACCCCAGAACCCTAATATTCACTTCAATTTGTACATGTCCTCTGGTCTGCATATTTAAATCTAAACCCCAGCCTCAAATGAGGCTATAAAGCCCTACCCATCAGGCAGAAAATTTACTCTGATTAAGCAAACATGCTCCAAAGGAAGAACAACTGACATTATTTCTCTAGACTTGTGCAAATCCTTTGACACTGTCCCACACCAGACCCTTGTCTCTAAATTGGAGAGATGTGGATTTGACAGACCCAGCAGATAAAGAACTAGCAACAAGGGCGCACTCAGAGTTTTGGTCAATGGCTCAGTGTATAGGTAGAGATCAGTGACACATAGTGTTTCTCATAGGTTAGAAGGATAGAAGGGAGGGTATCAACACAAAATAAAATAGAATTTTTCTTTCAGAATCACCTAAGTTTCATTTTTTGAATACATAATGGATTATTTATATATCAAGTTTTATTTTTAAGAAAAAATAGCCTTTAGGATTTATCCCCATATTTCTTTCATCTATTTATCTACTTTTTTTCTTAAACCCTAAGAGAAAAGACCATACCATGTACTTTCACATCCACAGCATATTTCTGCATCATGTGTGTCATATACAGACTTTACAATCAAACTGCCTTTGATACTGAAGAAGAATCAATGCAATATGACATCTTTCAGAACTCCATCAATTACTTTATTACACATTATCTCTGGTTTCAAAATTATTTTATACCATCAACTTCAACACCATCTACTCTCAGTTTAGACTAGAGCCTGGCATAACAAAAGACCTCCATTACTTATGTGAATTTGGTGCTTCTAAAAAAAAAAACCCAAAAACGCCAAAAACAACAACAAAAAGAAACAACAACCAAAAATCCCAACAAACCCACTGAACACCACAGCCAATAACCAAGTTTCTTGCAAGCATATCACTACTATACTGTGTAAACTCATGTATTACAAAATCTTCATGGCAACAAGGCTACTTGTATCAGGAAGACCAGGTAAGTTTAAGTTTCTTTCGCATGAAATCTGAATTCAAACAGGCATTCCAGACATGAGATACTAATTTATCAGTACATTATGTCACCAGCAGGAAGCTAATAAGGGGGACAGATTCATATTTGAACCATATGGACATAAATTACTAAAAAAATGCAATTATGACAATCTATGTGAGATTTATACCACAGTGTAGTACGTTCTTTGTAAGTATGAAAATAAATAGCTTATGGCTTTTAACACCCAAGGATATAGTACATTTCTATGCCAATTATAACCACCAGGGCTTATAAATCATTACATATTCTAAAGCTGGCATGTCATTCCCACTAATGAGAAACAGCCGCTGTTGGAATTGTATTTGTATGTTAGTCTATCAAAAAGCAGTTATTTTACAAATTTAATTATTAGCATTACTCTATAGTGCATTTATCTTCTCCCAGACACCCTTAAAAGGACAGGTGTTTCTAGTATACAGATACACCATGTAGCAGAGTAACACTCTCTTTTGATAGAAACTTCAGAAAAGACAAAGTGGACACAATGCTGCTTTATGATGCAGCTTTATGAAAAACTATCCCCATTTGCTTCAGAAGAATGACTGGCCAATCTCTGAATAACAAGTTGAATAATGAGATGGCTGGATTTTTATCTAGAAGCATCTGGAAGTTGTTTTCCAGCAAGATGCCTTTCTACAAGCACCACACACCTTTCCTAATTAATATATACGTAATGTATGTCTGCCTTTAGTATCGTCCCATAAAACTGCATCTTCCTCCTGTCTAAACTCGTAAATACCAGTCTTGGGTTTCATTATTTACTCCAATACCTTTACAAGCGATATTTCCCACACAGCAATCACTCTTTTGAACCTTTCTGTCTCAGTTTCAAGGATATCTGAAAGATAAATATCCCACAGAGAAACAGTACTGCAATATTACAGAGAAACAGGCAAATCCTTTCCAGGACCATTACCAGGAAACAAATACCTCCAAACACAAAGGCAGAAGATGATTTTTTTAATTTATTTTTTTTAACTTTACAAACAAGAAAATACTAGAGCTTCAGAAGTACTTATAAGCTGACCTCTATCTTCTAATATTATTAAGAAGGCACTTAAAGAAAACTGCAAATAGTAGCATAAAAGATGTAAGATCAACTTTTATTTCCTCATCCCTCCAGACTTTTTTTCTTTCTTCTCCAATCACAGGCCAAGAAGTAGATTCATTCACACCTTCCAAGGCAACCAGACTGCTGGGTTATAGAGCAAAGGCTTGCACTGCTCACACACAGAAACTTCTTTATCAAACCATTGGGAATAGATTCTGAAATGTCTGGAAAATACTTTCATCCAAGGTTCTAAAGGGCAACAGGAAAAAGACCCGAAGGCCACACCACAACCCCTGCTCATCTCAATGGTTAAAATATATAGAGCAAGCAACTTGAAAATTTATCCACAAGCAAATTCCAAGCACACCCACTCACCACTATTTTACTACAATTGGTAGAAATTAGACAACCACCTACCTCTAGGAATATGACTCTTCACACCTAGCAGCAAAGGTCATAAGCCAGACCACGTCCTTTGCTGGATGAGTAGCTTTGCATGCAGTTTGCACCTCAAAGACCTCAAGACGTTGCATTTTCACAAACTATTTTACCAGGGAGAACACAGGCTGCATTTAGCCCTTTAAACCCCATCCCTGTCTTCACTTAAAATCACCTCCCACATAATCATTCCTTTTGAGAAAGAAAGAGCACAAACACAGAACATTTAAGAATGCTCCCTCTGGCACAATTAGCACAAGCCCTGGACATAAACTTCCTCCCTCATCTACGCAGAGCTCCCTAACAGCATCACTGAAACCACCTAAACCAAACAACCATCAACACCTCCAAAGCCTCTAACAAGCCCCTCTCTTAGCTAACTTTATATCCATTGTTCTTTCCCACCTCATTTCTGCTCCCTAAGCTGCCTCTCAGACATATGCAGGTACAAAAACCCCTCCCCAACTATTAAAAACTAATTAAAACTAACTGCCCTAATTACCTGCCTGTCCAAGCTGTTCCTTATGTCCCTGCCCCTTCCCTCATTCCCCCCACCTGTGAAGAGAGGTCAAACTCACTGAGCTGCAGGCGATCACCATTTGTTTTAAAAGACCACGAAATTCTGCTGAAAATTTTAGAAAGGCTTAAGAATCACACCAGACTGTACTTCTAAAGACAGTAAAACTGGATGTGTGAGCCTTGTATCTAAGGTGGAGGTTGTGGGAAAAATGGAGAGGAAAGCTGGTGGTCTGCACTCTGCTGCCCAGGCAGCAGTCAGTGTGAGAGAAGAAAATCTGATGTAGATTCAGGTGCAAGTCTTCAAGCATACAGTCAGACCTGAGCCTGAATGTGAGGAATGCTGATGAAACATCTCACTGCCTCCAAATCCCAGTGAGACCAGGAAAGAAAGTACTTCTCATAGCAGTAAAGTGCCACAGATAAAAGAAGAGCAAATGGTGCAGTAGATGTGCAAAGATGCTTTTTTTATATGCAGCTCCCAGGAAAACTGTTTTCTCAGAAGATTCCTACTACTGAACACAGTAGATAACATTGCAAGAAGCCAGGGGGGGAAAAAAACCCCAAACTTTTAGAAGAATGCATGGAAATCAATACCATGGAGTATGGCTCAACAGGAGAATTCATGGAAATATGTGCTACTATTAATTCTTGGGATAAGGCTACTAGTGACTGTATGCAATACAAGCCAAGAACATACACAGTCCCTAAATAGTTCCTCAGTCAGTCTAGGTGAGCTTCAAGATAATTCCACACTTCAAATTTATGAAAGAAAAGCTGAGCCCAGAAGTACTCTGAAAATATCTCTAAAAGCAAAAAAAAAAAAAAGAAAAAAAAGAAAAAAAAAAAAGAAAAAAAAAAAGGAGTATATATTCTGATAACACACCTGAAGTTTATAACTTGTTCTATGCCCAAAAAAACTTATAAAGTCTTCTGATGGGCATGTCAATTCATCCCATTAGTCTGGAAAAGTATCTTGAGATGGGATGATTTACTGTCTGGAAGTCTCTTTCCATCCACTCACCAGGGAGAAAGGCTAAGCAGGCAATTTTAATTGAGACATCTAACTGGGGATGGCTAATATTAGGTGAAATTAAATATCCCCACAGTCCCTGTTCTCCTTCCTACCAAGGGACCTAAGCAATTTGTCCTCTTCTATGTTTCAAAGGGTTATTATGGTAGCAAATTTGTTATGCAGTCAGGGTACTTGTGAACTGCCTTGTGAACTCCCACAACTTGTGTTAATCTTTAAAATGCAGCTCATTGGTGAAGACATGAAGTACTGTCTTGACTTGCAGGACTTAGAGATTTTTGGCCGGGCAAGAAGGGGAGAAAAGAGTTTTCTTTATAAATAGAGAATATAAGATGTGAAAAGAAAGGGAACATATATTAAATATTTATTCCTATTAAAAAAAAATTATTAAAAAAAAAAACTACTCAGACTTGCACCTGTAGCACTCTGAGAATACAGTTATAGTTACATGGAACACCTGATATACCACCAGTTCCTGGGTTCTTTGGTTTTCTGTCCTGGCATTCAGCTGATCTCTTTTTCATCAGGTTTACAAGAGATACTCCTTTAAAGAATATAGAGTCCAGTTGTTTATGTAAGATATGAAATTGAGGAAGTATTTTGCACTATCCAATATCTAGATTACTTTTTTCCTAGTATTTGCTATGGTATTTCCCTGATTTTCTCTTAAATTAAAAAAAAAAATTCCTGAACAAAGTAACAGAGACGGCTGAGAGCTCTGTAAGATGTTAAGGCACTGAAGTATTTTCTCGGAAGTTTGCTTTCATTGTTTTAATGTAGTTTTATATATCTGTGACTTTTGCAAAGAGGAACCAGCAATGTTATGCTAAAAAGAAACAATATTCAGTGGATGCTTCTTCTGGGACACAGGCCTTTGGGTTTACTTGTTTATTTTTTTTTTCACAGCAGGAATTTATGAAGAGAAACACGAGTGAAAAATAAAGTTTTGACTTCTCATACTATAAAGGGCTATAATGTCCTTTATGACTCTCCAGGAACGAATAATGAGTGAAGTCCTTTTGACATTAACCATAGCAGACTGGAGCAGAGCGAGATGGTTTTTGAAGTATTGAGTTTTATTTCTTCTTACTTATTGAGCTTATCCCACAACAATGCAGTACAGAAAATGGCAAGTTATTAATTTCTATGTACAAGGTAAATAGAAGTGGTGACAACTTATCTGATTGTATCTGATCAAAAATGGTGCTTAGAGGAATTACAGAGTCTGAAACCTGAACCGGTGATATCTCATGAAACAACACAGGCTTCTTGCCTACATATCAATCCATACCTGCCTCTGCTCTGGCTCCAGACACCCTTAAGCCATGCTGATTCTCTGTGTGAGGTAAGACCTCACACACTTGATAATACTAAATCCTTTGCAGCTTCTTCCTCACAAACATCATCTCAAGGGATCAGAGAAGTCAGCTCAGTGGAAAGGGTATCTCTGTGTTTCCAATCTGGAATCACACCTGGCTCCATGGGGAGACAAACCCCAGTAAAGCCTGTTCATTACAAATGTGCTGCTCACCCATGAAGCCTTTTTCACTACTGTGCCATAAATATACACAATTTTTTGCTCCCTTCAAAACCTCATTCCATTTTTCAACAATACCAATACTATGTTGGAAATTCATAGCTAGCACTCTGGACATAAGACAAAACAAATTCCAAGTACTTTAAATAACCATGATTCCTTCAAAACCATCAAGTTAAAAATCCTTCAAAAACTTCCCAGAAAACTGCCCGCTTTCTAGTGACACAGAGTGAGATAAAATTGCAGAGTGATGGATTTTTTGGTTTTTTTTTTTTGATTTTTTGTTAGAAAAATGGAAGACAGAAAAGGTTAGATAATCAAATTAATAACAGGAATGCCATTTCATTACAGCTATGCAGCAGTTTTTACCACTCAACAGTAAGCACTCCTGATCACGGGGTTAGAACACCAAGCGAAGAGCAATGATGTTGACAGCAGTGGAAGGATGGTACAAGACATGACAATATGGTTTTCTCCTCCATGGAAAGGGTGCAGGACACATCCTTCAGCTTGCTTGGCAGCTGAGAGAATTGCATATGTCAGAATGACATCATTGTTTTGCAGTGATGACATGATGCAGGGGAATCACCAAGCATGCTGCTCCATAAAAGTGTAAAATCGGGAAGAACACATTAAGAAAGCAGCTGATCTGGATAGAATGTAAAAGAGTTACAAGAGGTAAAGTTTGTAAGTAATGAAATACATTTATAAGTTGCATATGAAAAAGTGTGCAGCGGGAAAACAATCTTTCCTTAACATTGTTACACAATGTCATTAGGGATTACTTCCTCTAGCTTACAGAAATCAATGTTATGACAGAAAGAGATAGAGCAGGAGAGATATTGACTGAGCTGTCAACCATAGGAGTACATCTCTCTGAACCTGTGGGTTTGGGCTTTGATCAAGCAAATGCATTCTGTAGATGCTTTTATAGGAACTCAGGCACTCACTCAAAGTACTCACATTTTATATTCATTGTCTAGTCTCCATCTTTGACATAGTGACTCATAATTTTTGAGGTGAAACTGCCAAAATTGTATATGCCATCTATCACTCACCCCCGTCCATGGATTCTTGACACCTAACAATTTGACATGGGCTCTGAACCATGTTGTAGGGCTTGTCATGACACTGTGACTCCCTCTTTTTT
This sequence comes from Petroica traversi, assembly GCA_025920805.1. Classification (NCBI taxonomy): domain Eukaryota; kingdom Metazoa; phylum Chordata; class Aves; order Passeriformes; family Petroicidae; genus Petroica; species Petroica traversi. The sequence continues at coordinate 5,633,027 of JAHLSL010000044.1, forward strand.
CTCTTTGTCCAGTTATGTTTACCTATTTAATAAACACAGAAAAGAAAGAAAAGAAGAAAACTTCTAGACAACGCCAGAGACCAAAATATTGTCTCTTCAGAAACTCTCTTTACACTTACCAACCAGGAGTTTTGTGCTAAAAATGACTCTGCCGTTCCCCATATGACCTCCCATATCCTACTGGATTGTTATAATTAATGTATTTTAAGTTTCAGAGTATGTATTTCAACGGTGATAAAGTCCACAGGCTTTTTATACCTCACAAATCAAATAAGAACTGATATTAGAAATTGTGCCATCTCAAACCACATCTACGTTAGTAGAATTGACTGTTGGTCAAGCTTGAGCCAACAATACTGTAACCACTAATTCCTTCTCCATTCCAATTTGTATTGATCAGCCGAAGTGCACCATCCTTGAAATCACAAACAAGCTGAACAACTGTCATTGCTGATGAGAAGTAGTAATTCTTTGGAATTTTACACACTGAAAGAAATTCTCTATGGAGATGCTACAGACACCATGGTTTGCTGTGCAGTCAGAACTTTCTTCCAAAGCCAGAGAGTTTGAAGATAAGCTGCAAAGAGGTTGAGGAACAACCTTCAAGTCTTCCAGAGGGAGTTGACATAAAGTTGGCATTCTTACCCCCTAAAATGTACAATTAAGAAATTGTAAGAAAGTCACAAGATTTGGAAATACACAATAAGATGAGGAGGAGAAATTAGCTAGAGAAAAAAAAATAGAAAAAGACACCTTCAATGCTTTGAGGTTAAGAACTCTCCCAAGCACTACAAAGAAGGTAGGGAAGCACAGCACAGCCATATGAGAGAAAATTTAGGGTGGTTTTCTGAAGCAGCTGCTTCTGTGGAAAACATGACTGTGAGCTAAGAAGTAAGTGTAGTCTTAAACTGAACAATGTTCTATTATCAGCAATCAGTAACTTAAACAATGAGCCAGGGAACACCACAGTATGGATATCACCAGGACACCCACTCCTTTTGAAAGAACATACATGGAAAGCAAGAATCATTATCAGAAAAACTTGGAACACATGACATCTTTTATGTCCTTTGGAGTCTCACCATTTTCCTAAGTAAATGAAATTCTGGGCCACAAGGAGGTGTAGGGATAGCGGTCAGAGCACCAAGCCTGACAGAGTTCAAGAAGTGTTTGGACAATGCTCTCAGGCACATGGTGGGACTCTTGGGGATGGTTCTGTGCAAGGCCAGGATTTGGACTCGATGATCCTTGTGGGTCCCTTCCAAGTCAGGATATTCTATGTTACTATGACTCTGTGATTGGCTGTAGCAGAGTGCAAAATGAGATTAGTTTTGTGGGACCAAAAGATAAGGCTTTCTTCAGAAGCTTGTATAGGTCTGCAAAAATGGAATTAACAAGTCTATGTTGATTTGAGATAAAGGAATAACACCAAGAACGTAAAATAAATTGATTGTAATGAGAGCTGTTCTCTTTGAGCAGCTATTCTAAGAAAGATTATCTCTTCCATTATAATAGCAGACAAGAAATAGGAAAAGTGACCCAGAATCTTTGAGTAATATTGGGTCTGAGGTAATAAAAGATAACAAAGTGACCACAGTGAAAACTGATATTGAGTTGGAAACCATCGGAGATGCACTAGAGAGAGTATCAAAAAACATCAGAAGAACAAATGCAAATATAAAGACAACGGATGCTCTCATAAAAGCGTGGGGCGATCTTTCCCTTTTTTATTAATGTTCACCAAAGAAAATAAGAATTCAGATTTATGCTTACATTGAAGATTATAATAAAGGCAGAACAGAGAACAGCCTTGATAAGACAATGCAAAAGACAACAGTGTAGAAATTAAAGTAAAATATGGCATACAGTAGATGTAATAATCAGAGTATTTTACACGTGTTTCAGTACCGGGAGGCAAGGGCATGAAACACGAAGGTTCAGCAAACTACAAAAATAAAAATCTTTATTTGCAAACAATGCAATCATAGAAAGGTGGAGGAGGTACAATAATGATCTCTTTAATGGTGAAAGATAAAAATGAACAACAAATGGTTATTTTCTAGATAAAGGAGACATTCTCAGAAGAATCAAATTTTTAAAGTATTCAAAAGGCAATTAGACATTCAGGAAAACTGCTGGCAATTCCTGCTAAATTATTAAGACTTGGATGCAATAAGCTTAGTCAATTTTTTTACAACCTAATTTTGATAATATTTCCGAAGAGCAGAAAGAGAAAGTCACATTTCCAGTTTCAAAATAAGGATGTATTAGAAGTGTAGGAGTTGTTTTAATGTTTCTTCCCATTTCAACATCAAAAAGCCAGTTTCCATACCTTTTACAGACACATACTCTTTAAACACAGGAAACAGTGAGTGATGGCAAATATTGGTGTCTGGCAAAGAGTTCCTTCCCAAGGTTAGTAACAAAAAATGAAAACAAGCAATCAGTTTTAGTTAGATGTTGTCTCAAGGGAAAACGCTGATGCAAAGGCAATTAAGGTGTAATTTCTTAGAGGATTTAGGAATAATCTAGTGGGCCTTTGGCCTGTAAGAAGAATATTTGACATCTTGGAACACCACAGCACAAGTACACAACTGTTTATTATGTAGGAAGTTGGATGCTTTTCAAGTAGGGAGACAATGAAATTTCTGTTCTGTTTCATAGCAATCCAATGCTGAAGTGGGAAGATGAAGAAGCCCCACACTTTTCAGATCAGCCCAGTCTTTGGCTGGAAGGCACTGAAGCAATCTGCTTGACTTCTGAATAAATGGCTGCCATAGGAAAGATAAGGTCAGAAAAAAAATGGTGAGGATCAGTGAACAAGAATGATATTTAAGGATTGTAAAACCAGATAAATAGCTTTGTAATGAAAATATTTTGAGCAAGCTTTCTGTCATGCAATGAAGTTGCAATGAGTTTGGCAGCCTAAGCAGCTGGCAGCTTTAAATAATAGAAGTTTGTGGGAGTATTAAATTCAATCATTTGCTGCTTTGAACCTAATGACAAAAAGTAGGAAAAATGTTTTTGTACAGAAGACCCTACAAATTCACGAAATTAAAAAAAATATTTTGCTTTACTAGATTAGCACTGGTATTGCCTAATCCTAAACTGAGAAAAGAAGCTGACAAATGGAAGGGGTGACATTGTACTGCAGTGTGAGTGCAGTCGGTGCAAGCCCGATATAACTAGCATGGGTGACAGCTGCTGTGGCTGGGATGTGCTGCAAGGTTTGCTAGCTGTCAACCACCACAGCAAACTCCCTGAGCTCCTGAGTGCATAAAGGGATCTCATTTTGCTGCAGACATTCTTACAGAGAACTACTGAGGATGTAGTTATCTGACTGTTCTGCATAGGATCCACATCACCACTCTTACTGCCCAAGCAATGTGTTGGACATGGTTTTTGTAGGGATTCCAGTCATCCAGGTGATACTCTACTGCTAACAGGATGCTTGTTCATATAAATCCTGTGAAATCCTACACCTATTGTCTCCACCTACCTACCTCTTCTACCAGCAGCAGCTTTCAGGTTCTCCCTGTTCCAAACCTCTGTGCTCACTCCCTGTATTAGGCCAGCATTCCCTCTGCCCCAGGCCTATCGTGCAATCGAAATCCCAACACCACAGAAGGTGAGACAGGCATTCAAATCTGGCTGTCTCTGCAAGAGGAGAGATGCGACATAGTGGTTGGAGCAGCAATAACTGCGAAAATTTATCATCTCAGCTTCTTCACATGCCCCTCCCTGCTCTGAGATCAAAGCACACCAGAGCAATAAATTCTTCGAAGAGCCCTTAAATCTATCACGCTAATTGCCAAATGCAGAGTAGCCATTCATCTGTCCTGGTAACATGGCAATGCATGAATTTGCTATAAGATTTTTTTTTAATGTTTCTTTATGATTAAACTATAAAAATTAAAGAAAATTCAGCACCTCTGTCAACTTTCAGGCTAAGGCTTTTCTTGAAGGCTGGAGAGTTCAGCATGAAAATCACAAAAGATTAGGACTGTCAGCACAGAGGGACAGATATTTTCTTGCTCTATTCACATGCAGTCTTAGCATTTAAAAATGCAAGTGAATAACGTTTATTTCTAGACTGCAGAATTTGTTTATTCAAACAAAATCCATATTTCCAGAAATTTCCTAATAACTTCTCTTTAAATTTCTTTCTAGAAACATCGCAGCAAGTCTTCCTTCATTTAACATTGAGAGTAAGTGAAATTGCACTGTGTTTTACCAGAGGGGTCAAATATTTAAAATAACAATATTCTTTGCAGTTGGTGTATAAATATACATGGAGAGAAACTTCAATGAAAACACAGGCAATAATGAGGGCAAACTTCAGATCGAGAGCTTGTCCTTTGTCAATTTGTTCAGCGTACAGTAACCTTGTCAAATTAAGAAAATTCCAAGTGTATTAGGAAAGGCTGCCCTCTTCAGACAAACTTAATAAAAGGTACACAGAAGAAGTTCTGAGTGTCTTGAAGTAAAAATAAGAATATGGTAAAATTAACAGTGCATTGCAATATTAGTATATTAACTTTCTTCTGCTTAATAACAATTTGTATAAAGAAAAGCATTTTTTGTCCTTAGCTATGTATTAATGCCTGTTTGTTTAGACTCATTGCAGACCTGTTTATACAGTTTCTGTAAGGCTGCTATAACTTTAACTCATATGCTGAAACATAGCGACATAATTAATTAAGAAATTTATTGAGTCTGAACTTTCCCTATGTCATGGTTTGTGCTGTCATATGGAAAAACACATTTTGCAGCAGTGAATTTCTACCACAGGGGAATTTTCATTAAACATGATAAAATTGCCTTTTATACTCTAACAAAACTTGGGGTTTAGATATTTTTCGATCTCCCTAATGATTCAAACTAGTGAGTGGAAAAATGTCTTTGTCATCATGATTGGTGTTTTATACTTGATGGCTATTTTTAATTTCATTCATGAACAACTAGGAAACAGCTTACTTAGACAGAAAGTCATTTTCTCTTTTCCTCACTATTTGTCATCTGAGTGTCTTCACAGGTGAAATTGTGGATTTTTATCTTGCATCACACCAGGTGGCAAAACACAAGGCTATCAGTTATTTTCCTGGTGAATATCTTAGAATTTCCAAAAGGAAGACCACCTGTATGAAGTAAGTAACTGTATCTGGGTTAATGACTGTAAATAACAGCTTCCAATTTATTGGGGAGGTGAGGTGGACGTAAATATTTTTTATTGGTATTTTACTTTGAAAACTGAAAGCTGTACCATAGAATCTTTTGAGGAGACCCAGAAATACATATTATGCTCCACAATACAAAACATAATACTTATCTATCCACATTTTTTGAGTCCTTTACCAGGACTGGAACTGTACTAGTCAAAACAGCCTTTAGCTCTCAATACAGCCCTCTAAAGTTCTCCAGAACAGGGAGCACAGACAATGCTACTAAAGGATGGTCCTAATGACAGAAAGATACAAGGGATTTAGCTGCCAGTTTGATAGAAGTCTCTCCATTCATCCTTAGAAAAGATATTTTTTCTAGCTTTTTAGCAAAGCCTCCAATGTCATGATGTCTCAGGAGAGCACGCCTAACTGCCCAATAAGTGTGTGACTGCAAGATTGCTTTTTTCCTTGCAAAACACCTTTTTTTTTTTTTTAATCTTGTCTTATGATAAATCCAATTCATTCTACATTCTGATCCAAAATTTGAATCAAGTTTCCTGCCTCCTTCACCACATCATACAGGCTTCCTGGACAACAGGCAATTTCATCCATCATGTCCCTTTCCAGACAGCCTCTTCACTCTCTGAAACAGGCAGCATTTATAAGTTCTCTTTAAGGAACACCCCCTGCTCTTAGGTTTAACCATGTGAGAAAGTCCCTCTGAAGACTTGTGGGGTTTTTTTTTCCCCTTTGTTAAATAGGATTCAGTTTAAGATGTACTTTAAGTTAAGAATTACTTAAACGCTTTGTTGAACTGGGGCCTGAAATGGGACTTTAATTTCCTTAACAACTCTCAGTATACCATTACTAGAATAAATGCAGAAAAATCAGACATTCTGAAAAAATGTGCCTCAAGGGTGCTAGTACAAGCAAATTATGGAGCAGTTAAATAATGCCAAAATATAAATCTCATATCTACCAACACTTATCCATCTGTCTTACCAGTATGCTAAGGAATAGGTCTTGTTTAAAGACTGAGATGTTAGAGCTGGAAATGAATACTTGCCTTTTAGTCCCCTCCTATACTATGGTATTCAGTTTCATGTATAATTGATGGGCTGAAATTTTAAGACAGACTGAGTAAATAAATTATGAGTATTCAAAATATCACCCTTTTGCCAGTAAACCCCTGTTATTCTTCACACTGACTCAGCCACCTCTCACGCTGCTATCTTTATTTATAGGAATAGTATTTCCTGTGATTTTGTAGTATATACTTACTAAAATTATTTCAATAGAAATTATTGTAATGTCAAACATAACCATAATTTTGTAATAATCAAAATACAGTACAGCTTTGTTTGGGTATTTTTCCTTCATTCAATTGAGACATAGTGTAAAAGAAAGGCATATTAGTTGAATACCAGCATTTTTTATGCTATTGCTAGTTCTTGCACAATAGAATTCCTAAGAACTGTGCTGTAATTCTTTCCTGCAGTGAAACACAGGGGTGTCCACATTGGCATTCTTGAATTTTCTTAGGCTGTTAAATCATAAGGCTGCCTGTACTATGCAGAGAGATTGGGTTATGAATTTTCTGAAGTGACAGATTCCGTTATATAAGCCACTGGTGAGTCTGGGAATGCCATTCAACATTTTCAGCTTGGAATTAATTTTATTCTACTTTTTCCCATGAGAAAACTGAAAATGTTCACTATTTTACTGGTAAGGAGTGCAGTTTCCATGACAAAATCACATCCCTGGGAAAACCCCAAGTATTTCTTCCAGCCATGGGTATACAAAGGTACAATTCTGACCTGACAGCTGTGCACCTGATGTGACTTATTGAGAAACCCAAACAAGGATCCTAAAATTAAAAGGCTGCTGGATAAGATAGCTGCAGCATATTTCTTGTAAAAGGCAAGGCTAGTGGACTTGGAAAAAAAATCTAAGAAATCGTTTTTGTGGAATGCATTATAAGCCTCCTTTATATAAAAATACTGGTCTTTTCTCACATGCAAGACTTTCCATTTCTTTCAGGTCCAGGCTAGTGACAGAGCTAGTCAGGTAAGCCCACTGTCCTTCATTACTACAGAGGTGGCATCAAAAGTGAACTGTGACATAACTGTCCGAAACCACTTACAAAAGTTAATATCATGTTCTTAGACAATTTACTTCATTCAGTGACAATCTGTAATCATAGCTTACTAAGTCCTTCCACGACTCATAAAGTAAATAACTGGGCCAGTAAGAGCTCTTTCATGGACAGTAACTTTCAGTAAAAAGAATCTGAACAGGTAAATGAACACATGCAAGTTTGTTAAAACAGAGAAAGAATACAAGAATTGAAAATTTGCAGTGAGATTAGTTTTGAAAAATTAGAAGAAGCCAGTATAAATTCAGAGTAAAGGTAAAGATTACTGATTTTCTTTAAATTAAAACAAGAAAACAAATTAACTCTGTCCCAAATATGGCTGATAAATCCACTCAAAGAAATACAGTTCTATTTTTCCTGTCTACTTTTTCTAGGCAAAAGCCCTTCAACCTATCAACACTATTATTCCAATACCTGCAAGTTCACAGTCCTCTTAGATATTCATCGACAAAATTCTAAAACCAACAAATGGGGGAAAATGAAAAACACGCCTCTCTAACTACCCAAAATCACATTGATGTAACCACATTACCACTGTTCAGAACTACTTTAGATATTCCCTCTCCAAAAACAGAAACACCTAAAATTAGGTGCTTCCAACCGTATCTCCAGGTCTCAGCAATTATTCTGAGCAGAAACTCCCTAGGTGTGCACTAGGTGATTTCTAACACCTTCTTATCATGCCAAAGGCAAGTGACAAACTGAGGACGGCCACCAAGGTCTACAGTTGAAGCAGGCTAGGTTTCTCTATATCATAAAAGTTGTATCCAGAATGATTTGTATACACTGACTGTATTAACAGATTTAACATCAGGACTTTTAAATTCCTATTTTAATCAGTGGCTGTTCTGGCACACTGCACTGAGGAATAATTCCATCCTCAGCCAACACAGCTTATTGCAGCTATGTCAGAGAAACAGCCTCTTCTCTTCCAGCTGCATGACACTGGTCTGGTGTCAGATTTTGTAGCATTCCTTAGGTCCAACTTAAGTACTCCAACACAAGATCACCATCTAAGCTAGGACTACTCACAGACACAGAGACTGAAAGAGGCATTGGCAAAACAATGTCAGAAGTCACATTTGGCCTGTGCCCCTTGTGCCTTGGAGTTGGGATTTTCGAATTTCACTGGTAGATGAATGAGAAATACCCCTTCATGCCTTTGAAGAAGCCAGTCTGAAGCTGCAATGAGCCTGCAAATAGTGATTAGCATTTAAAGTGGCACCTTGAATAATAAAATCACTTTGAGCTGGATTCTAATTTTCAGTAAATGAAAGATATTCTTTACATTTACCTCATAGGAGCCTAATTTTGGTCTTGTCCCACTAAATGAGAGGTCACAAGGTATCAGCTCCGATGAATCTCTCCTAGGTTCTTCAGGTAATATTTAATTCTTGACATTTCATGTGCAAGTTTTCTGGAGACTGTAGTGTGTGGCTCCCTGCCCTGTTCCCTTCCAGCCTGACGAGCAGTACATGTTGTGAGCCAGGCTGCAGGAGGCTGCAGTGGTACCTTCCTGCTCCAAAGACCTGCACCTCCCAGGCAAGCCTGAATAACCATTTCTGAAGTCTGACTTTTCCATAACACTCAAAAATCCTGCTCCCCTCATCTGGACCCTGACAGAGGTATGGGACTGTGAGGGTTTTTGTGGTGTGTTCGCACCTCTCCTGCCTGCTGAGACAAAGTTCATGGCAACCACTCACAGTGTTCAGCTCATTCTTCAGCCAAGAATTTAATCAGTAAATGTTGTACCAGGCTAGTTAAAAGCACACAGGAAGGATTTATTGTGACATCTAATTGAAGCCTAGTAATACCAAAAGAGCAAATGAAGAAACCTTCAGCCAGGTAAAAATATCTGAATCCACAGGTGGGGAAGCGTTCAAATATCAGTAAATTCGCATTCCTATCTGCTTCTGTGAAAGTAGTGTTAAGCAGAAATGCCTAATGGAAACAAACCTAACCTGGGCAGGCTCTTTTCAGGAGAGCAAATAGACAGAGCAATCTCTTGATGCCCATGTAAACGTCATTACCTCTCTTTCTGCCTTCTGCTGCAGCCCACACAAGGACATTGGTCAAACAGTCCACAGAAAAGGGCAAGCGCAGGCTTAGGAGTTGTACATTCCCCAGAGAAGACCTCCTCTGCTCTGATTTTTAAGAAGCATAAGGTCTCTTGCTTTTCTACAGTAATCTTGAAATCTGATCCATTTTCCATCCTTGACTATAGAAATCCTCTCTGGATTCACTGAAAGAAAAATATTAAGCAAAACACCCAAAGTTTTTTTTTTTAAATAATGCAGCACTTGAGCCTCTGCCTGCCATTCAGTGAAACACAGCAATTTAAAATTACTGAAGCTCTTAAATTAAGTGCTTGAATTTGAAGGTGATCACCACTCTGAACATATGAATTGAACAGCTATCTGAACTATCAAAGCTCTTCAATTTACTCTAAGCAAGTCATTTATGGAAGTGATAAGGGAGTCTGTGATTGCCCAGACTGTACTGATTTAAAGCTTCTGTTCAGTTTTCTATTCCTTTTTACAAGTATTTGAGTGATTCTGCTAGCCTATAGCAGAAAGACTGCACTGAACACATTTGAGCAACTTGGGGGAACGTGTGTGACTTTTGTTTTGCTTGTAAATAACCATTTTGGATCAGCGTTTTCCTTCAGGAGTCATGTCAAAGCAAGTGGTTTTACCTAGTTCTTCAACACTTGTGTGGAGATAAAAATTGAAAACCCATATCCATTTTCAAAATCTTCAATTCACTTAATAGACAATGTACAGTTTCCTGAGTGTACTGGAAATGTCACTGCTTTGTAGCTACAAATTGAAACCTATAATGCTCATCTCCAAGAAGCAATTATTAATGTCTTTTTTTTTTTACATTAAAATGTATTTAGTCTTACAATTTTGGTACACAATGTCTTCTGAAAGTATTTTCTTTAATGAACTAGTAACAGCTAGCTACCCTCTGTAATATATTGCTCGGTGATTAAATACTTCCATTCCATACACAAAATTCTTACAGCTGTAAGGACTATAGAAACGCAAGAGATTCTAAAAATCCTGCATGATTCTGTCCAAAGTACCATCCGAAGTAGCTTCAGGCCAGAACAAGGCCTTGACAGGTTTGTTGTTTTTTGTTTTAAAATTTGGACAGCTTTCTACATATTCCCAGAATTGTTAAATATTGCACTATTTCCCACACTGCATAAAGTTCAATGAGAAACATTGTTTCTGTGGGCCTTTTTCTTCTGCTCCTCCAACTACCCCGTGGCAGAGCTGTCACGGCTGAGGATCTGCTTTGATTCACAACTCCCAGCAAATATTTCCCATTTTTCTTATTGAATAGTATTAATGATTAAGCATAATTATCTGAAAACTCTGATGAATTCTAGTATTTGTTATAAATTAATTCCACTGAATGCCTCACATTTTTAAGGCGTTCTATCTATCAGAAGTAACTTCTGAGCTGAAGATTTCAGTTGCAGACCCTTGAAAACTGAGTCTCTCACAAGAGGAGGCACATTTTGGCTATTTGACAGCATATCCTCTTACACATCTATACTGACACATAATCTATTGCAAAGGATGTGCATTAGCATTTGTATGCTCTGCCTCCTAAAATAACACGTGCACCAGGAGCTGGGGGGTTCTTGCTGCAGTATCTGTTGTTCACTCACACCTGACTGATAACCAGCTCATATTTACAATGCTAAGATGTCTTGAATGCACCGGGGGGATTTTTTATGCCATTTCAATGACTTCTGCAACCAGCAAAATCTAATTGCAGTGATGGCTTTTGAGTCATATGGTGCTTCTGCTGTATCCACCTACTTTTTCTTTTAGGGGCCAGTCAAATGTCAGAGATGAGATAATGCAACGATGCTTGACATTTATCTATTATCAAATCATTCACTCAAGATTACATTGATCTACCTGTGCACACTGCACCTCAATAAAACTATATTTACAGGTACACTGTGACACATCAAGATGTTTCAGGGTAATTTGTAAAGAAATCTATCACGTGATTTCAGAAAAAGTATGAAGGTTTTTCTGAAACCGTTTGATGTTCTCTTGAAGGATTAAACCTTGTGTGAAAAATGAGTTGACAGGTTAATTTTCCATGTCAAAGTCCAGGCTGCAGCACTGCCACTTCTTTCATTTTGTTTTATATATCTATGTGGAAGAGTCGACAGAAGAAGTTGCTTGCTTTAATTGCTATGACTTTTTACATCTCTCTTCTTTGATATTTTGGCTATAATGTTGTATTCTCCATTATTCTGTGGGATTTTTTCCTATTTCCCTGCTTTGCAGAAGAGTTCAGTAATTTATCAGCCATCTCATTCTCACAAGTATTTCCCTAGTAATATGAGCTTCATCTGAAGTTTTCTCAAGTTTCTGAATGCTTATCATGTTTTTCTACTGTACCTGTAAAGCAAGTGCTATAATAGGAATTTCAGAACAGACTAAGTCTTAAAGCTCTAATAGTTCAGCTGGTAGAATACTTTACTGCAGCTTAACCAACTCTTTGACCTTCTTGATTAAATGATCCATGTTGTTTCCTTCATTTCTACTCATGTTGCCTTGTACTACACTGTCCTTAAAACTTTTTGCTGTCCCTTTTTCAAAGGTGGTTCTGAGCAGTTAGTACTTTTCTCGTCTTGTTTCTTTTCTGTCCTCAGTTATGCAGGGTTCAGAGACGCCTTTCTGAAAATCAATAACAGCTGTTGCAGCATCTATGATATGGTCATTCAAAAAATACAATGGCACATCAGGACTGACTTGTGCAGGGCCTGAGCCTTGACACACGCAGACTCCTTTCATTGGTACAGCCTGAAATGTGATGTTTGTGTCTTGAACAGCCTTTGCCTTATGCTTTTTACGATTGTAAAAAAGAAGACTTGAAAAAGAATTGCAAGGCTATTTTGGCCCCATTCTTTGCATTGCAAGCTGGGATCAAGAAGTTTTAGACTATCCCTGGCAGAGTTTCCTTTAATCATTTTTTTTTTTAAACCTCTAATGAGGAGCCTGAATGAGTGTCCCAGTGCCGCAACAATTGCTCACTGCTCCTCCCCATCGTTCATATATGTTTTGGAAGATGAAGATCCCCCTCAGGCCTCTTTTTGCTAAATTAGACAAATCAGTTCCTTCACCTGATTTCCATAAGCACGTTTTCTAATCCTCTTTTCCTGTGAGTTTCCTCTGGGGTCTAGCCAGTCTGTCGACTCTTAAGCCCATCTCCCAAAATCATATTTCAACTGCAGTTGAACCAGTTTCAGGAGGAGCAGAGCACATTTCCTGACACTGAGACAAAAACGTTAAAATATCCCACAGCCTTCTCATTCCCATGGTTTTGCATCATCATAATAAAAGGGTGTGCTTTTTTAATGAATTTGTTTTTACCAAACAAAAAACTATGGTAACATCTAGCATCAGCTCATCTACACCAGCTCATGTCTTCAAGAGCTGACCCAAATTTCCTTTTAGTAGAAGTTAAAGCAATGAAGCAATCCCTGGTGACTCTATTTGGATGACTCCTATGACTTGCAGACAGCCAGTTTTAACAATGATTTCCATCCACTCTGAACTCTGACACTGGGCACCGATTATTATTTTTTCCTCATGCTGATCTAAAATACAGGGATGGTGCTTCCTCATTGCATTCCTCAGTATATTTTGACTGCCTCAACTTTTGTTATTGCCATTATTGCAGAGATCCTGGCCCAGCAGTGTTGTCAGTCGGAGCACGCTGATGAGTAACTCCGCAGTCATAACTGGCTCTTAGCCTATGAGTGATGGTGCTGTTTCTGCATTAACGTTATGCTCACTGAATAGTAACTATCTTGCACCCCTGGATATATTACAGATTTCCTCATTTCTGAAATGCTTTTTGTCAGCAGTGATGCTTGCGCAATACAAGGATTTAGGGCTTGCATTTGTCCATTTCTTTCATTGTCGCTATCAACTTTCATTATTGCAACTATCATTCTAAGTGCTCTAGAAATTCTTGTGCATACTTACCTTCAGAAAAGTCTATTGTAGAGACCTGGCTTTCCCAACAACACATGGAAAGACTTGCAAAAATTGCCCAGTGCATTACCTTGCTTGTGTGACTACCTTAGCGTGCTTTTGATGCTTGACTTTATTTTGCTAATGAGTATAAGTTACAGAACTATCAATCACCTGCCAGTCTAGCAAAACAGTGAAATTCATTTCATCTGGCCTCTTTGACCTGTTAGACTTAAGTGGCCCTACCAGGAGTTAAAACTCCAGCCAGCAGAGATGATAGGATCACTGAAACACAGGCTCTTTCATTACCACAAGGGGTAGCCCTCAAAGACTGAAATCTCAGTGGTGGCACTCATAAAGATTAACATTCTGCCAGAAACCACTGCCCAGCATATCAAAACACTTCTACCTAAAGTGAATGCCTGAATGCATACTTAGGCAATGAAACTGAAGTAGCCCGTTTTGGGAAGGTGCTGAGTATTTACAGCTTTCAGCAATTTTATGGAATTAAAGGAAAACAGTACGTGAAATAATAGACCTAAGAGAGACAAACACAGTGGCACATGGCTATAGTCTTTTCAAAACAGAAATAGATCTTTGTATGAACTTAAATAAAAATTCTTAAAAGGTACAGTTACTAACTGCTTCTTTTTATATAGTTCAATTGATGGCCTAAGGCCAAGAACAGATTTTAAATTAATCAAAGTTTTCTAAATAATTGTGACTTCATAGTGATACAGCCCTGAATAATGGACTGAATAACAGGTTAATCAATTGACTGATTCTTTCACTGAACAGAATATCAAATGAAATATTCACCTGTTACTTGTATTCATTTGTATTTAGATGTAAGCACATACAGATTTGACTTCCTGCCATACTGAAAAGGGATGGAGTATTACAGCATGAAGTGTTCAGAGAGAATTTGTCATCTGAACAACTGAACTGCAGGCAAGGGTGACTGTAACAGTGCCTGGTAGAACTCACAGCCCAGCACATGCTGTGTTTGATGTGCCAAGGAAAAGGCACTGACACTTGTCCAGCCCATCCATCAACAGCATCTCTTTGGGAAGCTCCCTCTCTGTTCTCTGCAGAAGATTCAGGGCTGTGCCAGCAGGACACTGAATGGGGACAATATGAGCCATCTACACCGGCTGAACATTGCACGCACCTCTGACACCAGCTTGCAGATTTGGGGTGCTGAGGGGACAAACAATGCACTGAAAAACCTCTGCCAAACAGAGGACTCTTTAGCTCTAGAAGATTGATATCACTGCCTCTCTGAAGACATCAGTGCTCCCTTCATACACTCCCTTCATAACTTCATGCAATTAGGTTTGAAGTGCACTTTTTATGAGAGAGCCAACTTATAGTATGCAAGAGCCCAGTTAGCAGTTGTTCACATAAGGAACAAAATGTGGAGGAAGACATTGAGATAATCAGGTTATAAATAAATCCATGAGTGTGCATTTAAAAAAATAAATGTTTCAAATGTAGGGAATCTTTGAGTCAGGTGCTAAGCTGACAGGCTGGCAGGCCAACACATTTTCTTTTACTCCTTTTGCTAGTTCTAGGTTATATTTTCAAGCATCAAGTTACTTTTCAGATCAGTACTGCCTATTTTCTTACCAAAGCAAAGCAATACAGATCTTCTGAAATAAAAGTGCATATTTATTTGACAGCATCCTGCATTACAGCAACCAAATTAAAACACATTTAATATTTCCTGAACTGGCCTTTTACTACTTATAAAATGTTTCCATTTATATATATTTATATTTATATATATATACACATATGTATGTATGTATGTATGTATAAAACTAAATATGAGCATCTTTGAAAATTCATTATCAATTCATTTCTAAGACCCCTCCAACAAGGTCTTTATTGTTCAAAGATGCTGTAAAGAGAGCTGCACCAAAGGGAGCCATTTGGACTGCACAACAATGAACTTTATTGATACTACATAAGTCATAAGCACAGTTACATTTTTCTGACTGCCTTCTATGGGCACATTTTCCTAATGGCAGTGTATGTGTGCCTATGTATTATTGGTAAAGACAACACCACCATGCATCACAGAATTCAGCCAGAATGTCATCCAAAATTTCCAGTTTTTAAGTGGGAACTTTGCAACCTTATAGCACTCTCAGTGCCATTATATCAGTTTATTTGGAGGCAGCCCTGGGCCCACACTAAAAGACAAGACTGCAAAGATTTTCTGGCCTTTTTATTTTCACTCAATTAAACTGTTTCAGTTGTGGCCTTGACAACTATAACTTTATGCTAGTCCATTCACTCACATTAAGGAAAAAAAAAAAAAAGCAGCACATGTATGGAAGTGAAATAACTGCCCCCAAGTAAGTGCTCTCACAAATAATCTGGCAGGTTACTCAGTATGCACCATATTTGGATAAATTTTTTGTGTGCCCACAGAAATTTTTTGTGGGCAAAAATTCTTTGTGTGAAGCACAGAAAGGAGAGCTCTTGCCGGCTGGTAACATAAACATAGCCAATGTCAACAGGTTTTATTTTACAGCAAACATTAAAGAGGAGATTTTCAAAGAAACATAGGAAAGTTATGAGCCACCAGGGATCAAACACCTTTAGGCTCCTTTAAATAGCACAAGGTCAGTACACCAGCCCATACCAATTGCCACACTCTAATGCCCCCCTGGGCTTCAGTCCAAGAAATCAGGACCTTGTTTATGGAAACATAATTAAAGCACTTTCTTTGCTTTCCTGTAATAGACACTTTAGCACCTGATAATCAAAAGGAAATACCTGAAAAATCTGTCATTGGGTTTCACTAAGGCCATGCATTAGAAGCCTATTTGCTTTCCTGTGGCAAATTTGGCCTCAAATTCACATGCCAGGGGTTCTTTGTTTCACTGGTACAAACCAGAGTGCTCATCCCTAAATCCTCTGCTGCTTGGTAAGCCTACCTGCAAAAGCGTCCTTCCCCTTCCCACTTAGAGGACACATTTTTAATGGGCTCACATCACTTCCTCTGTCTAAATGTTTGGACCCTAATACCTGCTACAATGCTGAGGGCATCAAATGGGAATCCTGCCCTTAACAACCACAAGTGATTCACATATATGCTTCCCCTGGCTCAGACTGTGCTCAGGCCCATCTGTTTGAAAGCACCAACCCTGCTTTGCTGGTCCAATGCTCAGGCAGTGATGCCAAGGGACAGGAACACTGAGCAGGCAGGCTACTGCTTGCTCACATAAGGCTACAAGAGTCCTTTGCACTGCTGCCACCCCTGCAGTCACACTAGGTCACTTCTGCTGCCAGGCCCTCTGAAAAAGGCCTCACATCTGCTCACTCAGAGTACGGGGCCATGAAAGTGGGATACGGTCCAAGGGAGCTTCAGCTACACATGGTGGCTGCTGTGGGTGAAGCCTGTCTTGATGAGCTTGCCCAAGAGCCCATGCCCATAGCAGAAATCTGCAGCTCAGGAAACAAAAAGTGATTCTGCGATGAACAAATCCCCTTCTTATTTGAAGGATCAATATAGCAAAGGTGCCGCGGGGACCCAGAGCTCCCCGCACACATACTCAACACTGAAAAAACTAATGAAAGACACAAGTCAGAAACAAAGGACTCTGAGTAATGAAATGATTAAAGAGAAATACAGTTGAAAACTCCTGGAACACATTATAATTTAATATCTCATTATTTACTAGGCACATTGAACATAACATGAATTTCCCTCTGCTCCACCAAGCCCACTTCATATTCCACAGAGCCTACGCTTCTGTATCTCATCCAAGCCGAGATGAAATTGTCTTGTATATCAGACAAATGTACTAGAGAGTAGCCTACACTTTGGTAATGTACAAGCTGAATGTTCCCAACAGTCCAACTTCCACATCGTTTAGAGAATTTGCACTCACACATTTTCAATGCATAATGAGGGTTTTTAGCAGTTCATAATTATTAAGTAGTTATTTTACATGCCCTTGTGTGTGGTAAATAATACCATAGAGAAAAAAAATTACCAAAGGTTTGTAAAAATGATTCTGCATAAACCTACAAGCTCAGGTTTTAAATCTGCATTATCATGTTGGTTCAGATCTTTAGGCTTAGGTCTGAACAAACATGAACTTCAGGGACATTTGAAATTCAACTCTGTATCCTGACCTGGATTTTCTAAATGACCTTTGAAATTTGGAACTAAATCCAAGTGTTGCAGAGTCTCTATCTGGAAGCTTTTTGCTGATGGATTTTCATTCAGTCTAATGTCGGTGGCAAATTATGCTGGGAATAAGTCATTTTCAAGAGATCCAAGGTCTGGCATACAGACTACTGCTTCCAGCCATTTTAAATAGAAAACAAAGGTTCTTCATTTACCTCTGAGGCTTCTGTCTGATTTATTTTGCTGCTCTGGTTTGCATTTATTTGATTGTTTTTGCCAGGTATAATGGAGAAAATGCAGGCATTGCTAGAAAAGCTGCAATCTGCTGTGCCTCAGCCACCTTGACCTCTTGCAGACACCTCTGAATCACAGCAGAAAAGAGAGATGGCAGCTCCCAGCTGCACAGGCCTTTGCAGCTTGCCCAGATGTCAGAAAACGGGTCTTTACTGGCCAAGACTGAAACAGCCATAACTTTTTATAAAGCAGTGAAGCTCATACTTAACTTTACTCACGCATTTTAACTTAAGAATGCACTTAATTGCTTTGCTGAATGTGGGCAGGCACAAACACTGGCCATGCTGCACTGGCAATGTAGGGTCAGTCACTCTCATAGCACTGAAATATTCTCAAAAAATCCTGAAAATGGGAAGTGCAAGAAATCCTATTTATCAAGTAACTACTCCAGTGTCATAAAAATCATAGCCTTATAGAATGGTTTGAGTTGGAAGAGACCTCAAATATCACCTGGTTCCAACCCTCCTGTCATGGGCCGGGACACCTTCCACTAGCCCAGGTTGCTCAAAGCCCCGTCCAACCTAACCATGAACACTTCTATGGATGGAGCACCCACAGCTTGTCTGGACAACCTGTTTCAAGCCTCACCACCTTCACAGTACAGAATTCTTCACAATATCTAATCTAAACCTACTCTCTTTCATCTTAACGCCATTTCCCCTCATCCTATCACCACATGCCCTTGTAAAAAGTCCCTCTCCAGGCCCCTTAAGGTACTGGAAGGTTCTCTAAGGTCTCTCCAAACCCTCCTCTACTCCAGGCTGAACGACCCCAACTTCCTCAGTCCATTTTCCTAAGAGAGATGCTCCAGCCCCCTGAGCACCTTAGTTGGCCTCCTCTGGACTGGCCCCAGCAGGTCCACGTTCTTCTCCTGCTGGAAGCTCCAGTATTCCAGATACTGAGAGTGGAGTAGAGGGACAGAATCCCCTCCCTTGTCCTGCTGGCCACACTGCTTTGGCCACCCTCTTGTGTCAATAGATGGAAAATAGGAAAATGTCCCTTCATCTGAAAGCATCTGATACTCCAACAATCCCAAGAGTCCTCTGCCCTTTTCTGTGAAGGCAGACATTCAACTTATTTTGGTAAGCCAGCAGATCTAACCCAAACAAAAACTGAAGAGAAACAGCATCCCAGCAGTCCTCGAATTGTACTACAACTAAACGAATATATAAACGTAATTCTGAAAAGCTGACTTGTATTTCTAATTACTATCATATGTCTTGGTTATATAGAACCATATACAATTAAAATTAATAACAAATAAATTATTTTTGAAATGCACAGAAATTCAGAGGCAGAAGTCAGTCATATTATTAGGTATCTATTAATTGCTTTCTTGATGTGTTGAAGAAAATAAAGGAAGATGAAAAGAATCAGTCTAGTTACTACCTGCATGAACTGATTGTCCTTTAAAATAACTTCGGTTTCATAAAAATGTAAAATCTAAAACCTTCAGTACAGTTTGAGGAAAAAAAAATCTAAGTTCCAGGGACAGTAAGAAAGCTACTGAAGTAAGCCTTTTGTTTGCCTTTTGACCATTTCTGGAAGCAGAACTCCCTGCAGTGCTGTCCAGCTCTAATTCCTCCTTGCTGAGAAAGAAGCAATCTACATTTGACCATGCCTTTATCTACATTTTTTCAGGACAAAAAATTCTTGGCTGCTATGCCGATCACCCAACTAGAATTTTTAAGTACCCTCTAAAAATCTCACATCAAAAGAGTGCTATGTCCTCTGCCCATTTTGCTGTCTCACTTTTCCTTCTCTTTTCTTAATGGGAACTATGGACACGTTTTATTTCTGCTGTACTGGCAGAAGATTTACGTCTCTACAGATTCTTCAGCATAATCATCTCTGCATTTTAAGTGAACAACTGCAATTTTTTTTAATTGCACTGTGTTAACTCGCATTTTAAATAGAAATTACACGTAGATAAAGAGAATTAAGTTCCTGCTGAGATGAAGACCACTGGAGTCAGGATTATCATATTGTTTTTTGACAGTATTACATGTGGTTGAAAGATGACCTGAACTTACTTTCTTCATCAGAAAAGAAAGAAACATGAATGAAAAGTCAGCCTCCCATTTTAATCAAATTGCCCAGGTTATCTGGTATGGATCTAAAGAAGGAAGGTTTAAATACCCTCTACAATGGAAATATTTCAGAATTAATCTGACCTTACAAGCAAAAAAAAGTATTAATATACTTCTATATAACTTTATAATATACTTCTATAATAATTTTATTACTATAAAAGCAAATGAAATTACACTGTAGTGATCAGGGGATGACTCGGGAAAGGGCACAAAAATTGCAAGAACCAAATTATTACTTTGGATTGTTTCTACGTAAAAAGAAAAAAATTCATTAATACATGCTCTTAAGGCTACTTAAAAGGAAGAAAGAGAAAGGAGAACATAAAATTGTCTGTATATAGAAGTGCATTACTGGATTGAAGTTTGCTGAACTTTACAAAAAGATAGTAGTTTCATATTAATGAAAAAACTGATTTGGTGATATAGTTTTCTTTCTGGAGAATCAGGGATAGTTTTATGCAACGGGGTTAACGTGCGAGTTCAATAAGTGGCAAATCCAGAGTCAGACTTCCTGCTGAATGCTTAGGAAGGTAAATCAAAATCCTTAACCAAGAACAGTGGTCCGATTTCTTGCTTTTCCTATCAGAGCTCTTGGGAATAATAAAGTTTTATATTGCCCAAAGAGCCTCTTACCAGGAGGTGTTGCTGATATTTCTGTCATCTTCTCACCTGGACATAAGAAAGATACTGGGGGAATCACACTGGGCTGTGCAAACAAACCCCAGATGCTGTGAAACAGTTGAAGTTCACTTTACATCTAAACAAATTTGCTATTGATCTCTGGCCAACACAAAAGTCGACAAAACACATAAAAACTCTATGAAAACTCTTGAGTCCTGCTTTATCCAGTGAGAAGTAAAGTTTCTCAGGTGTGCTGCCTAGAAAATTTTAAGAAATCATGATCCTTTTCATAGAGTGCCATTGGAAATAAATTTACATATCCAAAATTGTAATTTGTCATAGGTCATACAAAATCTACGACATGCTGTCAGATTAGTACCTGAACATGCTTCAGAAATATTTTTCAATCTGAGAACTAGCAAACGACAAAATAAGCTGGCATTTAGGAAGACGTGTTCCAAGGACATGATTGTGACTGCCTTTAACAAGCAGTTCTTACTGTACCATTCATCCTTAGTTTGTCAAATGTTTGTTAAGGCAGAAACTAAAGCAGTGCAGGATGCAGCTGTAAAACTCTGGACAACCCTCTTCTGTAAGAGGATCAAGTTAGAAGACTGTGGAAATTAAAGGGCTGTAATGTGAAACCTAATGTATAGTAACTGTCAAGTGAGGTAATGTAGAATCTGGAAAGCCTTGTCTTAGAGTTAATGCCTTAATCCCAACATACCATTTACACTGTGAGGAAAAAATGTCAGAAACTGAAAATCCATGAAACAAGGTTATGGAACAAAGACAATAAAATAAACATTGTCAGTGACAATGTGTTGAAATTGATTTTTTTTCATTCCTGCAACAGGTACTTACTTTTTGATTTGCCAAAATCTCACAGCATCCTTTATGTTCAAGTTATTCTGAGGTCTGTTCTGGACACTAAATATTAATTATGAGTATATATGAAAACCATTGGCACTAAAAATGGAATATTTATCCCATACAATGCCTGAGCTCTGAGGTATTAATCTCTCAAAGTTTTGGATTGCCACGAAATAAAACTGTGACGCTAAAGGATGTGGTTATGTGGTGAATAGTGAAAAAATTTCCTTTTAACTAAACACAAAGAGTAGAAAAGTTTCCTGATTATTAATGATAAGCTTGTGTTTGGGGCCTAGCTAAATTAAAGCCAAGTATTCTCAACCACGGAAACAACAAAAAATATGATTGCATGATAATCACATGTGTTTTGATTATATGCATCCTACAGGCTCCCACAGAATCCCCCAGCCCTTAGCCCAGGCCAAGCTCATCTGCTGTCCCACGGCAAACCATGCTGGCTCCAAACTCACCAACTTGCACAGTTTTGACATTAAAAAAAGAGATGAGTGGGTGGGCAAATGTAGCCTAAGGACCACCATTTTGCCAGGGCCCTGACTGTATCTCTGGACAAGAAATGGGGACGCAGGTCGGACAGACATCATCAAGACTCAGTGAAGGGACACAATAAGACCAGTAACACTCATGTTGGCCCTGAAGTTTTCTGTCTAGTGTTTGGAGCAGGGCAGCGTTGATAAACACCAGACACAGGTCAACATATTAAAGACAATATTATTTGGCCTCCAAGATCACATCTGTGCTGCCCCTTGCCCCACGTTTCCCACTGGATGCTTGAACTGGGTCCCAGGTTTTGAAGGGCCAGAGAGTTTAGCAGCGTGCACACACATTGTGCCACACCCCTTTGCTTCAGGGATGTCAAAGAATCTTTAGCACAGCTAAGTGTAGAGACTTGGGTCTACAAGGGAGAGGCAGCCACAGGGTCACCAGAGGTGAAAAACTGAAATAGAGACAAGAACAGTACTCATCTTCCATATGAATATTAGCAGCAGGAAAGTTCTGCACTGCCCTGGTTATTTCTTCCTCTATAGCAAAGAAGCATCAAGGGCATGAATGCTTGTTAATGCAGGTGTCCCCATACCCTGAAAAACAAGCTAGGACTGATGTTTTCACCATTCAAAATTGCAAGGAGTCAGGAAATGTTGCTGCCAGTGGCAGGGGTGCCTGCTGCCACTGTAACTACATTGCCCTTCAAAACAACCCCTCCCCTAATAGATGGTAGGCATGACAAATTTAAGTGTTAATTTGTTAAACTGCAATAGCACTATCAAATTAGCCTGGCTGAAAGTTAAAAATAAATCCATTCATTATTACAGAGCCAAAAGAAGTATCAACTACAGAGCCAAAAACAAATATCGTACCCTTGATAGTAAAATTCTGCGTGCAGAGCAGTCTTGCAAGTCCAAGGAAAAAAAACAGGGAAACAGGTAGGCAGCACAGAATATTCAGTTCATACAAATGCAGCAAGTCCAACAAGGATGTTGCCTCTGAAGAGACTTCAGAGAATGAGCATATGCATCTGCTGAACACCCCTGAGGTTTACCAAAGAAGTGACTTGAACCCTTGCTTCTCTGACTGTTGCTCTGGTATTATCAAAGACTGATCACTTGTCACAAAACCAACAAATACCAAGTAGTGAATTGCTTCCTAACAGATAAAGAAAAAAATACACTATCACAATCCTTTTTTTTGTGGATGGAGGCCAAGCTGAGTCTGTTCCAAGCATCAGGGCCAAAATATCATCTACAAGCATTAAAGCATTGCTGACAATGTTGTTGAGGCTACATGAGACAGAGTAGATTACAGGTCATCCTGCAACTTGGAGGTATATTGGCACTGTGATGGTAGCAGTAATAAAAATGTGTTTGTGTCAGTAAAGCAAGCAAATATGACTCAAAGCACACAGGCAGCAGACAGGCTGAACAAGAATTCACTTTTCTAAACATAACCACAATTTGAAGCGCCAAGGCATGGTGGCCTACAGAGCCTCACTGCTGGACAGCTGTTGTGGAAATCTAACAGAACGTAATTGAAATTAATGAGAGAAGAAAGTGACACTCACAAGCCTCCCACAATAACTGCTTTGCAAAAGCAGAAGTTCTTTTCTATCATTGATGTATTCAGAAGACATTAGATAGAGTGAACTGTGCCATGTGATAAAATACCACAGCATAGGCGTCGTTTAAAAGGTAAATGCAGGCACTGTGGAGGCCCCGCCATATTCTCACAAGAGGAAATAGAGAATTGTGGAGATGAAAAAAAAAACATAAAAAAACCTAGTACAACTGGAGCAGAGAGCATAGCCTTCACCATGTGGAAACTTACACCCCTTATCTGGGAGTAATCTCTAAGCCCATGCTAAAAGATCAATGAACTGCAAAAGATGTCTCAGTCTGCCTGGGAATTTGAAGAATGAGTGGAATCTGATTTTGCTTTGATTTCAATTTACCCTGCCCACATTACAATTCTGCAACATACTGTCAACCCAAAAATATTTGTTCTATTGCCAGTGTCCTATCACTACTGAAAGGGAAACAGTGATATTTTGATCATGATGGATAAACTGCAAAAGCACATGAAATTAAGTGGGGGTGCAATGGCAGTGGGAGAGAGGAATATCTGGGGGAAGACTCATTCCCTAAATAACTCAGTAAGCCAATACTTTAATAGTCATTGTGAAGCGTGATCATGCTGCTAATGAAGCAATAAATCCTCCCTTGCATTGGTGCTGGAGGGAGGGGGGTCAGAAGGTGGAGAGAGCTCCCTTCCCTTTCTCATTACAAACAGCAGTGCAAAATGCTTTAATAAAGCTCAGCAATGTCCTAGAAGGAATAATCAGCTAATGCTTCTCCTCACGAAGTCATGCTGCAAAATGGCACATCTCCTTGGCTCTTCTGGCTTCCCTCTTGGGACTCCTGTAGTGCAGTCAGCACCAGGCCTGGCTCTGCCCTCCCCATCCTCCCTGCCAGCCTTCATCCACTTTGGGACTCTGACAGTTGACTTCCAGACCTGCACCAGCCAATTTCAGCAGAAGCATCACTGATTAATGCCTAATCCCCCTCCCCCTGCGCGTCTATTCTAAAACGCCTTTATTTTAAATTGCAAAGGAGAGAAACATTTTCCTTCCCAAAAACTGAAACTGGCAAGGAGAAATGAGCAAAGCCTATCTCTAATTAACGCTAATCTGTCTGCCTTGTGTACGCACCAGTGAGGGAGACACAGTACGCTGCAGATCAGAAGATAAAAACACACTCAGGAGTTCAACTGCTTTAGAAGCACAACATCTGTTAGCCATGTTATTCTGCAGCTACCCAACAAGCAGAGCACTCTTCACAACACTTAATAGCTTATGCATTATGGATGCTGCCGTGGGTACAGAGGTACTTGGGCTCAGGGCTTCATTCTGCGCAAGTCTCAAATTTAAAAAACCACAGGCAAATCTGGGGAGTGTCTCTCCCCTCTCCTTCCTTGCATGGGAAGTGATTGTTCAGGGCCAAATTCTCCTATCAATTACACTAATATGGCTCCACTCAAAAGCAGTTTGGTGTAACACAGAACAATATCTTACTGACTCCATCCTTAATTCACTCAGTATGTGGAATTAGAATAAAATTGCAAAAAATCTCTTTAGAAGAGAGCATTTTAAGTAGGTTGTTGTAATATTCTTGATTGATTTAGCCACTACATTATTATTACAAATTAAAAAAGGAAGGGCACACATTAATGGAGTTTATAGACTTTTCAATTACTGTTTTCCTATTATTCTTTCTATTATTCAATTCACCAGCTTCTTCATATAGTTTATCTATACCTCTAATGCATTATAGTGCTTCAGAATTTATGAAGTATATACAAATCATATAAATCCTACTAACTGGCCCATCATACTTATAATTGATTCAATTAAAATGTTGTGTGTGTCTACAGTACATAAAGGGGAGAGAAAATAAAACTGAGACTAAGGGGTTAATAAATTCTTGATTGTTTATATTTTCTTAAACTTCTCTGCCACAGTGGAGGCAAGACACAGCACAAATATGCTACATTCTTCTGCTTAAACCCTATAGCCCAGCATGTAAGTATAAGGAGTATAAGAGACCTAAAAGCAAGTTAAAATTATTTTCAGATTCATTTTAAGGCCAAAGCGACTGGGTTTTCCTCCTAACACGACTCTAATATTCACATGACATGAGCCATAGGATTTCACTGAGGGATTCTTTCATAAAGCTAATGATTTCTGAAAGACTTGGTTTTTTTTCAGGTATCCAACTTCCATTTAGGGATTTCCATCTATTTGTTCCAATTTTGTAACATAGCCTTGCTTATAAAAATATACATTCTGGCAGGTTTTCACACCATGTATGCATGCCCATGTTAGGTATCTAGCTTAGGAATGATTCAACAGATCAAAGCACAGAACTGGAGTTCCCTGCCTAGTCAATGAAAGGAGGCAGTCACTCAACTTCAGCAGATGAGTCAGAGATGGCTGAAAGAGCTAAAAGCAGCCTAGGAGAATAAATACCTACACCGACTTCTGCTCTGAATTGCTCGAGATCCTCCTCCTACTGATAGCTGTTCCTTCCAACTATTGTCTTTGGCAATACACTTCATTTGCCAGACTGAATAGGCAGAAGATTCTTTCTCTATAGCCATACATGCAACTCTGCAATAACTAAACCACATGGAATTTGCAGTGTGACAGTGAGACAGATTTTCCAGAATTCAGATCATTCAGAGAGGTCTTTCTCTCCCTTTTTTTTTTTTTCCTTTGCTGCTATCTTTATTTCAGTGCCAACTCAGCACAGGGTTTAGGCAACAGAATCCTAAGTGTCACTGAATTGAATTTGTGCTACAAAGTCATTTAAGTGCTTTTGTAAATCACACCCTTGAACTCTGGATAGGACTGTAGCATTATCCTTGCCACAGACTCCCAGTGCAACATCAATGTGTTAATTCCTATTTGTAAAGCACTTTGAAGATGTACATACTACTGCATTGCATCCTGCAGACTTTCACTGGTGCTAACATGGTACAACTCTGTTTTCTCCCTCCCTCCAGCCTGAGAACACAAGAAAGACCAAAAAATATGTTTTTCCCATACATTTGAGAAGACAAATTTTGATGTCCCAGCATGAATTATTCTTCACCACACAAAAATGCTAATTAAGCCTTTATTCTATAACCTGACAGATGTTTCTGATGCACTGTTCATCTACTTCATACTGTACAAAAGCTAAAGTTTTAAAATTTTTGTATTATGATGCAATTAGCATTATTCATGAAGACAGCCATCAAAAGTCTGCTTGAAGGGCTGTCTCATTCCTCAGAGGGAAGAATTTTGAAAGGCATGGCTGGAGTTTGCCCTCCCTATGCACCAGGCAGACACGATGCATACACACACATATATATGCAAGAAATTCACAGATCCCCCATTCCTTCTCCTCTCACACCCTCACTTGTCTTTCCTACTAGAACCATCTTCTGTTGCACCTAAATTCCAGTCCTGGTGGCTTACACCCACTACTCACACCCAGCCCACACACCCTAGTGTTGTGCATACTGAGAAGCAGTTCAAGCAAAAGAAATGGCTGCTTTTGTGACTGCATCATCCCAGAGAACAAAAGTTGAATTAAAAAAAAACTGGTAGCTGACCACCTTACTCTTCTTTGGCATAGAAGTCTCAGTGCCCTTCTGTCCCAGCAGTGGCCAAGGTACCCCATCAGGAGCAGCCTGCTCTGCAGTTCCCATGCATCCCTGATGGAGCACAGCTTTTGGCAGACATGCATGCTGCACCTTTCCTGCTGCCATGCTCACCAGGACAGATAGGTGAAGACAGAGTCACCTGCCCACAGATCACTCTGCTGTCCTATTGGGTGTGGCATGTACACCCCAGGGAATGGCTCATCCTGTCTCAGCCTTGTGCCTTCACTATCCCCAGGGCTACCCAATGGCCAGGGCTGGGGCTGCTCCCACTGATTCCCAACTCTCTGCTCCTGACCAGGGCAGGTAGGATGAGCCCTGGCTGCCATGTCCTGCCCTAACACCCCAAGAAGCCCAGACTGCTCCTGGATCCCAGCACTCACTGTGCCCCAGTGCTCCCCCCCAAGCAAACCAGCATTGGCTCCCACTGTCAACTTCCCTGCAGTGTCACAGCAAACTCATCTTCATCCTTTTGTCCTGTCTTCTACACCTACAATATCCTTCTGGGTTGTTTTTTTTTTTTTTTTAATTCCTCTTACCTATCACGATTCCCTTTCCTCCTCCATTCCCCTAAAAGAGCACATTAATACCCCAGCCTAATCTCCTGCCCTTGTCACCAAATCAACACCTGAGAAAACACTTGTCCTTTTCTCTTTGCTCTCTGGAGTAACTGTCAGGAAAAGAAAGATTTCTTTTAAAATACAGATTCAGCAACTACACACTCTTAGCTGGAAGGAAACTTGTCCCTGGGGAAGTGATTATACATATAAAGACAATAATAAGACTGAGGGCTGCAAAGCTGTGTAGCAAAGGTAAAAATCCTAAAGTCTGCCTTTAAAATTCTCCAGAGGATTAGTCTATAGCATAAAAAAATCTTATTTTACACATATGTAAGTGCTGTGAAAACAATGCATTTGTTCATCACAAATTGCACTATAACACATCTCAAGAAATGCATCAGTAAGAGGATAAACATAAACAAATAGGCATAGAAAATGTTTAATAAAGGGATGCACAGGAATTAATATCCCCAATAAAGAATCAATCCATTTTTTTCTATTTGCAATTTTTTAAAAATTGTATGTATTAACAATATATACCAGATTATCTGTTATAGTGAAGCTGAAGATGTAAGGTATGCAATCTGTGAGTTACCAAAGTAACGCTAAATAGTCACTTGTTCATTGCTTTATGTACTTAATATAGTACATCAGTAAATAGACAGGATAAAGATTTCTAAAAGCAGAATTAATTGAGTCAAATTAGGTTAAGTTGAATTGATTGCTGTACAGAAAAGACAGAGTTAGGTAAGTGAAACCTGAAAGTGTGGCACACATAATTTAGCTATCAGTTTGTCAAGAATCATGATGGAGTATTAGACTGAGAATGAGACCAAAAAAACCAAAGACATGAAGACTTCCTATGAGGATCTTCCAATCCTAAACCCAATGTCCCTTCCTTCTGCCAGGCTGAATCAAAGATTTTGTATGGGAACCCTGTTCTTGTGAAGAAATACACACATGTCATGATTTAGGAATGGTCCTCACCAATTTAGTGCTCCCACTGAGAGCCTTCAAACCATTTGCTGCTTACTCCCTCCCCTCTCCCTCAGTGGGATAGACAGGACACCTGGAGGCACAAAAGTTGAAGATCACAGGCTGAGATAAGAACAATTTATTTGAAACAGCAATGAAATAAGAAAATGAACAGTTGCAGCAAGGATACTAATGACAGAAGGTAAAAGAGGCAAAATACCCAACCACTCCCTCTGTCACTCTACAATGACCTGGGAGAGGGCCCTTCCCCTGCCCCCAGCAATGACATGAGGTGATATAAAATATCCTCCAGGTCCTAGCCATTCCCCCTCCTGGCTGCTGCAAAAATCAACCCTGTCCTGGCTGGAACAGGACAACACCTCAAAGAGGCAGTCCAAAACAATCTATACCCTCATGATACATCTAGAGCAAGCAACTGGGCAACACCATGAAGAAGGATGTGACACTGACACTGTCCTTTCTGTGAACTCATGAGAACAGTGAGAACCAGAGAGAGGTTTCCCTGCTGAGCTGGAGGGATGGCAGGGGAAACAGAAAGGGCACCTTTCCTCTCTCTCACACAAAATTACTGTGTGGATCAAGATTTTTAACACCAGAGCATAAGAGCAGAAAGGAATTTTCAATGACAGCAGCCTTAGAGTCAAGGAAGTCCTTTTGGATGCAGGGCACTGAGGTTTGAATGAATCCAGTCTGGGACAGCAACTGACTTCACTTTTCCTACTGAAAAAAAAACAACTAAAGTATTCCAGATCGTTATATATTTGTATGGAAAATAGCTCCCTTCTTCCTCCAGTGAGTTAAAAAGATAATTACCATTTCTGCCTCTTGATGAACTAGATAAAGGGAAGAATTTTCCCAGAGGTATAGTGGATGCCTCATCCCTGGAAATATTCAAGATCAGTTTAGGTGGGACTGAGCAAACTGATGTAGTTGAAGACGTCCATGCTCACTGCTGGGGATTTGGATGAGTTGATCTTGAAAGGTCCCTTCCAACTCAAACTATTCTATGATTCTGTGTAGGACCTGGTTGTACTAGCTTGTGTCAGGGAGAAGTCAGCAAACCTACAGGGTGATGGCCAACAAGAGGTTTAGGAGCACACGGCTTAGGTTTAAAATAAAAGCCAAGGAGCTGCCTCTTACCTGAATAAATGTGAGCCATATAATCCCAGATCCTGTTTACCCAAGCAGAGAAGCTACCAGCAAGTGCTTCCACATCACCAAGTCACTCAGCTTCCCTTTGAAAGATCCACAGCAGCAGGCATGGGACCTGCACAGTCGGGAGATTTTTCTTCACCAGAGGCTTTCCACTGTCTCAGTATGAAAATGTTTGGTCAGAGAAGAGCAGCCCTGACCACATGCGCTAGAAAGAACAGCAGCATGGGGTGTCTCAGAGACAAAATACTCTGTAAGTAACTTCAGACACATCCAAGCTATGGCAGTGGCTGTTCCTTATTTCACTATTTGTGAGATACATGACATACAGTGGGATTAATCTAATCTATAACTTGATATCCATCATAGTGACCTAGTCATTCTCAATCCCCTTTTTAGTCTATGGCTCTTTCTAGTCTAGGTCACAGTCAATTTTTAGGACACAGTCAATTTCAACTGCTTTAGATATGTTACTTAAGAGGTGAAAATCACATCCTCCCTCTTGACAGAAGAATGGGTCTAGATGACCAGGAAGCAGCAGGTATCTGCTGCATGCACACTGAGGTTCCATCAGAGGCTAGATCTGGTTTCTTTTATGTCACTTTGTCCTGTGGAGCTAGCCATAAAGATCACAATGACTCCTTCAATCCTTAAAATCTATTAATCTTCTAATTAGAGCTAATTAAAATGAAATGCATTTTTACTTTTTTTTAAGACAACTTTCTCTTTCATCATTAAAACACTGACATTTTTTAAATGAGCTCCCCTAATAACACAAGAGCATTAATGTACCTGATTAGTATTCTTTTCTAATAGTTAAGACCTTGGCTTGTCCAATTACACATTTTTATACTATTAGAAAACAAAGTGAGAAGCTACATGTAACAGCACACCCTGGTTAGCACAAAGAACCCAGTGTAAACAGAAAACAACCAATTAAGTGGTTCTTCTGGGTATCAGGGATGAGGGAAAATACTTCACTGTAGTTTGTGAATTGTGTTTAAAGTACATGCAATACTTTTGTATTAAATATTCGGGATAAAGTTGAGTGCTGTAGAAATGGGAGAACAACAGCAAGAAAGCAGGGGGATGCATAAGCAGGACATGTCTCCTCTCAACCTTCCATCTCTCTCTCTGTAGCTCTTATGAAAAGCTTACAGCAGCAGAAGACAACAGGAGATGTGTCATTTAAACAGAGGTCGGCCATTAATATATTGTTTAGAGTAATTGAAATGCATTGCACAGGATTAGTTGCCTGCCAATCATCTCAATTAAGCAGGCGTGTCATTGATCAGCGTAGCAATTAAGAGGATTCTAGGGTATCAGCAATTTATTCTTAACTGCCTCAATACTAACTGCTTTCAAGCACAGAACGAGGTTCAACTTTCTTTAAAAGAGAAACTAGAGAGTTATTGGAAAATTTCTTGTTCTTTTCCCATGAACAACCTATGGGCTAAACCAGATTAGGAGAATTCAAAATACTGCAGAGTTCGAATAGCAACAAATTATTCCATCATTATCTACTGCCAGCAACAGGAGATGACAAGATGAAACGGAGCAATACTAGGTGTTTATTTTAATCTGGATTTTGCAATGTCTCTGTAAGTCAACAAACAATTCAAACTCCAAAGGCAGCCCACAGTAAGGCAAAGGCTCTATGGACAGACCAGACAGACAGTGCTTTCCTGCAGGTTCTTTGAGAATGAAGAAATGCAGCCCTGCAAACCACCAAACTTTCGGCATCCATTTAAGTCCAGTTTCAAATTGGTGTGACTCCCCACACTAACATTATCCAGCTGGTGTCCTTGTGCTCAACCAGCTAACACTAGGTGTATCTTCTGAGCAAACTGATTAGTTTGACACCAGTCTGTGTTTAATGAGTGTCTGGGATGTCTGGTGGTGTCTGCTGTGTCAGACCCCCTCAGGAAATCCTCTGTGCAAGCAGGTGAGACTGAAAGAACAAGGCATTGCACTCCAGGTAGATCAGAGGCTCTCAGGAGCCAAGTTGCCACAAGCATGAGTAGAATAGAAAAAAATTGATAATTACATGGGCAGAGTGAGGCATTGCTGGGCCACAGGAACAGCAAGGAGTCAGGCTTGGTCATAACCTGAGCCTTGGCACAAATCAGAAACCAACAAACCTCATTAAAGTTCCAGTGAGAAACCTTGTGAGTGCTGCGGAACATTGTTCTTTGTTTTCAGGTTTGGTTTCTTTTTTCTTTTTCTGTTCATAAAGTTTTTATTCATGTGCATCAATGAGGAAATAAATAACACATATCTAAATTGGAATATTTACATTTTTGCTTTTCTTATTGTTTTCTTTTAACTCCAAAACTACTGTGAACTGAGTGAAGAAATTAATATGCATAATACCTCCTAAAAGCACACTGATTATACTTGAATGCTTATGTACAGCAGCATCTATGAATATTATTTTGATGTATCAAAATCTTAGCACAGGACTTTATGTTTCTGAAAACTCAAATATTTTGTACAATAGAAATACATACCAAATTTAAAAATATTTATTATGCAGAGACCATAATGTTTGCTGTTAATCATAGGACACAATAATTATCTCTATATAAATATGCTATTTTACAAGCTACTCTTTAAGTGTATCATTTCCCTCACCAGGATCTGCAGTTCCTAAGGGGAGATGACAACAGCAATGCAGATCAACACACTGGAGGCAGTGAGAGAAAGAGGGAACATTCTTCTCAGTCCTTGGAAAAATCATAGAATCATTAAGGATGGAAAACACCTCTGAGATAATCTATTCCAACCTTTAACTGATCACCACCATGTCAACCAGAAGATGGCACACAACTAGACCAAGTGCCACAAGCAGTGGTTTCTTGAACACCTCCAGGGATGGTGACTCTCTACCACCTCCCCGAGCACTTCATGCCAACATTTAACAACTCTTTCCATGAAGAAATTCCTTCTGATGACTACCTGTATCTTCCCTGGTACAGCTGGAGGCTATCTCCTCTCATCCTCAAAATTCCAGATCTCTGTCCAATTCATTTTGAAACTTCCAAAGCCTTATGCAGAAAGTAAAGATTACACTTCAGCCTGGAGAAGAGACTGCTCCAAGGGAGACCTTAGAGCACCTTCCAGTACCTACAGGAGCCCTACAGGATATCTGGAGAGGGACTTTTACAAGGGCATGTAGCAGTAAGACAAGCAGGGATGGCTTTAAACTGAGTGTACATTTATATTAGAAAGCAATTGTTCACTGTGAGGGTGGTGAGACGCTGAAACAAAATGCCTAGAAATGCACTGAAACCGTGACTAGAGCAATTGTGGATGCTCCATCCCTGGAAGCCTTCAAGGCAAGGTTGGATGGGGCTTTGAGCAACCTGATTTAGCTGAAGATGTTCCTGCCCATGGCAAGCCTGTTGGAACAAGATGACCTTTAAGGCACCTTCCCACCCAAATAATTCTATTATTCTATGGTTTTTCTGGTACAAACAGCCCACCAAACATGTATTCTAGCTTCACAACCATAACAAGACCTCAACATTTCCCACTTGAATTTAACCTCCTCAGACCTCAGCTAAAATCCTCATTTTAGAGGTGTGAGGCCCAGAATGACTCACTCAACTGAGATCACACAAATAGCCCAGACAGATCCCCAAATGGGATTTGGAATTTCAGAGACCCAAGAGTCTATTGCCCTAACTCCTGAATATACAAACCAGAACTACCTTTTAAGGAGCAGCTCTTCTTTTTTAATGAGGACTTGGGATGAGGAGTCTTTTTAATGAGGCCTGGGACTTGTCACTCACATTTATTCTTAAGGCCTTGTTTAGCAGTTTTGAAAAATTGTGATGTTCCCCCCCCCAGTATTTCTCCCTGTAAAAACTAATGTTGGCATCAGTTTAAAAGGCTTTGGTATCCTGGCCTGACAGACACATTTCCTATTTATCCCTTAAATGCTATTTGGCATTTTGGACCTTTGCACCAAGAGACAAGAAGAACACTCCATTCACATGCTCCTAGCCTAAAGAGTAATAACTGCAATTAAATTGTACATTGGCTTTTGCAGAGGCCAGTGAGGCTGCTATTGGTAATGGGACAGAGAGTGTAAAACTAGCAATTAAAATAGCCTCAATCTCTCCTAAGAAAGGATGCAGAAGCATGAAGTAGATAGACACACTGTGCATGCAAACATATGTTGTAACTGCATATTTAGCAACTCAGCAGATAAACAAATGGGTCAGTGAGTTAAGAAAAATTGTTTCTTTGCTCTGTCATTTCAGGAGGGTAAAGCCTGCAACAGCCTGCATTTTAAGTAAAACAGACTCTTTCTACTTGCAACAGTGGAACTCCTGATTTGCACAGCTCCACGATACATTTGCTTAGAAAAAGGGAGTGCAGCCCTTGTCCCCAAACCAGCTTTTTCCTATTAATTTCACTATGCTTGCTCTATGTGTAATGGAGCCATTTGAAATCCTTCCATCTTGTTTGCAACTTGAATCATATCTCTATTTTTAGCGGACTTGGAGCTACACTATGACTTTACCAAATGGAAAATGTAATCATGTCTGTGTTATGTATAACAAAGTGTGTGTTTGCCCTGAGCCAAATGAACTGCATCATCAGGATTTTGGACAGAGTCAGAACTTGGGGACAGTAACAACCCTAGGAACTAGCCCTGCCAGCAACTTTGCTTTCCTAACTTGCATTAGCTGGAGTTTTGTGATAGCTCCCCAGAGAACGGCGCTGAGGCAGCACAGCAAGAAGACAGTGTCTCAACAATGCATGAAACCAAATTACTCAATTTGTCCATATAGTGGAACAGGATCTGGTCTATTCAATGAGAAGGGACACAGTAATCTTGGGGAAAAAAATCCCAACACATTTCTTTAGGAAGGGCATGTATGCAACACGCTTATAACTGACTCTCAGTTTAACTAGCATTGGCAGAGATTCAAGGGGGTGAAACACTCCTCCCAGACTCCATGGGGGCTGATTTATGCCATTGGGCAGCCTTTTCACATAATGAGTTTCCCTCCCAGAGGGTCACATTTACTACTTCTGTCCTGCTCCAGAGGCAAATCACTTCTAGCTTCCAGGCACTGCATTTAACAGGAACAAGAACAGCAAAGCTGACAGAGAAACTGAAGAAACATATGGCAGCTTTGTGCATACGGAAAGGAGAGGTGTGACTGGGAGCATACTGCATGTTGTTGCTATTGGAGCCCCTCAGAAGACCTATATAGATGCAGTAAGGAACAGGAGCCCTGAGATGCTTGTTGGTACACTGGTTTTCAGAGATTTTTAAACTAATACCTACTGTTATTCAAAGCATTCTGAAAGAAAAAAATAGCCATTCTTTTTCAAATACTTAAGACATTTAAATATATAATGTGCCTTTGCTGATGACAATAGAGAAGCATAATGTAAAAAGAACTGCGTGCAGCTAATCTGGTTTTCCTCTTACAGCAGTTTTATACCAGTGTAATGTCATTGATCCGAGAGAAATTGCTACAGATTCACTGGAAGAGAATCCTGAGAGAGAACCATCCGGTGAATGTCACTGCTTTAAGAATGGTACATGATATTTTTAAATGCCATAATAAATGCCCACAGAAGCCACAAAATCTCTTGCAAAAGGAATTCTGAACCAGCCACATGTGGGACAATTGTTCCTCAGCAGAGTGGTCTTCCCTCAGTGGAGGAACTGTCAGCATACAATTATAGATCTCTGAAAATCATTAAATCTCCATGTTTACTGGAAATACATTAGTGAGAAAACACCATTCTATTTCTCCAAATGTCTTTTGAACATAATAGCTAATTTTTTTCTGAAAATGAAATTCCCAAATCTGTTAAGAAATTACCACAAAATGTCACAGTTCTGTAATTAATAATTCAAGTATTTTCCCTACCCCAACCCATAAAGAAATCAAAAATACAATTGAAATGTTGTTTGCCTGGCAATATGTATTCTACTTCACAGCAGCAGTTGTCAGAAAAGTACTTTTCGTGTTAAGAAAGACACTTTGGGCTTGGTTTATAAACAAATTTTTGCTGGTACAAATGACATAAATCAAGCTAACTGCATGATTTACATCAATTGTATTATATCAAAATAACTGCTAAAATTGAGCAAAATCATTCTGTTCTCCTAAAAAAGTTGCTAAATGAAGAAAAGCAATTCACATCAGGCAATTTGTAGGCACTTCCTAGTTGTTTGCAAAGTTATGCTCCCACTTTTAGAAAGGCTGCAAAAATATTTGGCATAACATCACTCCACCATACGGTAACTTTGCTCTGTATCAATTATAATCTTGCCTTAGCACTTTGCTCTTCAGTAATTCTGATGCTCTGCAATTTAATTTTGTCTCTGCTTCCACGTGGGGGAATAAAGGAACAGAAGGAGTGGGTTGAGCCATGGACCCTGCCGTTTTCCCACTTTCTAAATAAAAACCAGTGCCAACAAGCACAGCTGTGGCAATGAAAAGACAGAATAAATTGTACAGGTAAAGGATGATGACAAATGCTAGGGACCAGGAATTCATCAAAAACATGAATGTCAAAACAACCTTCTATAGAAAAACAGATCCACTTAAAACCAAAGTTATTCCTATCTTCCAGTGCTGTCTGGATTTGGAGGAGTATCTGATGGTATGAAGTTGGTCCGGTCACAGACAGACACATTGTAAAAAGCTGCCTGCAACTAAAAACCTCCTCTCTTTGGAGACTGCAACAATTCACTTCTAAAGTTCCCAGCATAATTTTGCTGGATCTCACAAAGCCCCATCACTAGGCAACCACTTTTTGGTGGGCTCCAACTTATTGCTTAAGACAAGTTTCTTTCTGCTATATCCATCATCTACCACTCCTTCCCTAGGGGTGTTGAAATCTGTCAACATTTCTTAAGACAGAGGCAAACGGTTTTATTTCTACTTGACCCCATGGCAAAATGGTATTGCTTTCCTTCACTGCCTCTAAATGTCCCAGCATCCATTTGCTTCGTATTGAAACCGAATTGGTAATTGCCCGGAGTCTTGTCTATTGAAATGGATTTAAATTCTAATCCATGACTGTACCAAACTTTCTTTCCGAGTATTTGAGTTGCATTTTAAAGGCGTCTAAAGCCTTTGATACTTGTGCTATGTATAAGAGCAGCAACAAAAACGGTGTGGGAAAAGAGCAAGTCGTTAAAAAGTTTGCAGGCAGTAGAGAGGGACCTGGAGCCCTGAGTCCCCCAAGTGCCCTCCAGCTCCCTACCAGCACAAGACCTGGGTTTGGAGCATGGACCAGCTCTTTGGGGGATGGTGTGCAGACCAGAGAGGTGCAGAGAGTGCTCAGCCCCTTAGACAGGCTGCAGCCTGCATGTAAGGATGAAGCCATTGCTTCCTTATTTAGGAAGCCTTCTCTGCTTCAGAGTCCAGGCATTGCAAACAGGATCACAAAAAAGGATGTGCGCACACTCTGCAAAGTGAAATGTGGGATGTTTGAAAGAGGATCCCTCCTCAACCTCCTTCTTTCCTCCTCTCTTTTTATTTTTGTCATTTTACTTTTAGCCACCTCTCCCCACTTTGTGACAACTTCTCGCCATCAGAAAAATATGTTTTAGAAACATATTTCACCTCTCCAGTCCTACTGCCAGATTTGCTGAATCTGTTTTGACGTTTAGAGAGTACCACGTGCTAATGATTCTTCTTAAGACTGTGCATTTTATAGATGGAATAGGACAACAGGAAACACTCTTTTATCATTTATGATTAACCTGTGGTAACTCAGGTCCTTGAATTAGGAAGTTTCCTAACAGAAACTTTCCCCTATCTATATCTATATCATCTATATCTATATTTATATCCATATCTATATCATCTATATCTGTATCTATACCTATCTATATTCTTATCACCCACTCAATAAAAAAAAAAAATTCAACTTTGTAGAACAGATTCTTATGAAAAAATCTTTTCCTGCATGAAGGAATTTTATCCATATAGAAAAATTATACCAGGTTGGAATCTTGCTGAATCTTGGTTTATGCTGGATGAGCTGTATTCCTGTTTTGAAAAGTCTATGCTTTTGGCCATTCAGCATTTACTTTACCACAAGGACGATATAAACCCTGCAGAGGAAATCACTACCACTGGAATACACCCAGAATAAACAGAAATCCCATACCAGTTGAGGGGGAAGTTAAAATCCTGATCAGAAAATGCTAAAATACTCATCTTGCAGATTTTTTTAGTTGTCTATTAAAATTATTTAAAACAGATATCAGGTGTCTTTGTGAAAAACAACATATAATATTACATCAGTGCCAGCAAAGAGGTACTGCTGCCAGTTTTACACTATTCCCAATAAATCTTGTCCACACCTTGTGTGAGGTATTTATCATTTGCACAGCAATACCACACAGAAGCTCTAAGCAATGATGTGGACTCCATGGTCCCAGCTATTAAATGGATACAGGTAAAAAATTACTTCTTTCTTACAGAGCGTGATGAAGGCATCCAAAGCAGAAGATTGACCTAAGGGAGACAGAAGTATTTTAGAAATCTATCTAAACTCAACTGCCATTCTTTCATTCATTTTACTATGTTTGAAATGCTAAAGTTCCTACAGTTCAGAAATCAACTGATAGACCTTTTTGTTTCACACAGCTCATTTGGACTTTGATACACCTAAATATGCTCATATGATACTCATAATTATGGGATAATTAGTTAAACTCAGTCTAGGAAAGTCTGAAAGCTATTCAGAGCAACATCACTTAAATCAAGAGCTATTCAGTATAAAAGAGGTCACATGGACACCCTTTATTCTGAACAACATTTTGCAACTTTATCAAAGCATTAGGAAACCAGGAACCATATCAAATTAAGAGGACAGATTGTTTTACAATGCAAACTCCTGGATAGAAGGAATAAATTAAAAAAGTTATTTGTGGTTGTAAAGCAGTCATGATATTATATCATTAGCCTATGGGGTTAACATTTATGGTTAACCATTATACCAGAGAAAATAGTTCCAGTGCCAGAATACTTAAAATCAGCATTCAGATGTGCTCTGGTCAATTTATCAGTGAGTCTGAAAAAAACATTCTCATTTGGATTAGGTAAGACTGAGCTGCCCATACACAATGTTTACAAAAGATTGAAAAATATTAAACTAGCAAAATAAAGGTCAGTTTTAGGGAAGTTTTCAAACTAGTTAACAGAGTGATCTTCCTTTTTGCCTTCTTTGAACAGTAGCTCAGTGAAGATTCCATTTGTATCAGAAAACAGTGTTAGTAGCCACAGATCAGAATCAGGTCCTAAATGGATCAAAACAAGTGGCATTAAATAGTAGTTGGGATGCAGAACCGACTGAAGCAATTAAGAAATAAACCCCTATCACTCCTTGGAGCTCTAGGTCAATAGGGCAGATCAAGTGTCTAAGCCAAGAAAACTGCAAGTTTGTTTTTGTTAGAGAAGTGAGAAACCTCTTGTGTATGAGAAACCTCTGAATGTCCCTTCTTGCTTAACAAAAGACATTATCTCAGGCAAGGCAAGAATCTTGCAATGAAAAATCCCAGCATCCATCAGAAGTTTTGTGTAGGACCCAGAGATGCAAGCAGTCTGCAAGCACACAGTGTGGATCACTTCTACCCCAGAAGGGCTAATATGAAAAGCATCACCAGCTTTTGATTAGGAGCAATTTGAGCTGGTTTATTATTTTAGTTAGGAAAAAAAAACCTGAAAAATCCTATCTTGCTGTGTGTTTTATCTTCCATTGCGGAAAACTAAAACAGCAGCAGCAAATAAACCTTGTACCAATTCAATTTGGAAATCACAAGTTCAGCAAAAACGCAGAGACACAACAAATTATTGAAGTTACCAGGTTTGAAAAGACCTTTATAGGAAGACAAGGTGAACTAGAGGTGTAAATAAGTTTTTAAAATTGAATGAGTTTTCTAAGAAAGCTTTAAAACAGACAACTTACAAGGCGAAGATGTAACAGAGATTTAGAATGTCATTTAACCATGGGAATTCAAAGCAGGAAACAAGGCTGCTCACCTCTGGGACAAATCCTCCAGCTCCCCAGGAAATCTCCTGGAGTGCAAGGAACTGATAACTGTTCCAGGAGCAGGTGGGCAAGGGCCCCACGAAAACCTTCCCCACAGCTGTGCCTATGACAACACTGAAGGCACTGAAGGCCTGTTCCACAGATCAACAAGGACGTAAAGGCACATGAGGAGCAGGATACACACACAAGCTTCCTAAAACAGGCCAAGGACTCAGGCAGGAAGGAGAAATGTGTAACTGAGGTTGTGCATCATCTCTACAGAAAGGATGCTGGGATGATGAGGATGGCAAAGGCCATGGCCATTTCCTCCTGATCCACAAACATGGCACAGGTAAAACAGGCCAATACCACAGACCCATCACTTCTTCCTTTCCTTCCCACCTAGAAATTGTCCCAGAACAGATGATATTTTGGTGGTAATGCCAGTGAAGACAACAGAGGTTATAAGCCTTTTGCCTCAAAGTCAAATTATTGAAAAACTTCTCAGACTTTCAGAGCTCCTTCCATGACTGCTCTAATTTGTGTCTCCACTGCAGTGAGTCACCAAAGAATCACCTAAAGAACTAATATTTTCCAGTTTGTGAGCCTTCTCTTTTCTCACCACTCATCTGTGCTGGCAGGTTGATTTTTTCCTCAATCTGGTCTAAAAAAAAAAATACATCAATTTATTTTTTCAAATACTAACAAAACCCAATGGGAGAATCAGGCAAGAAGAAAATTGCAGGCTTTTCAATCTCCTATTGTAGGGAAGTATGCTGGAAAGACATTCATAAAATGAAATGAATGTAAAGAGTACATCCAAGAGTGCAGATTAGTGAGGAATGCATGTGCTAGGATTTGCATAATTCCAGCTAGTTGGTGGAACATTTCATATTAACAATGATGCTAAAAATAACGTATTTTGAATATACTTGAATAGACTACGCTTAAGCACTGCTGTTTTCTTCACAGTCGATGGGTGCTTTACGACAATCAAAGGCAATGGCAGGGCAGGAAAATTCAACCTCGAGTGAGGTGGTTACAGACAGCATGGCAAACAGCTACAGCTATTGCAGTGAAAAATGCCAACATATACAACCAAGCAACACAAAATTCCTCCACCTACTCATCAATAGTCCTTTAGTGCCTGCAAGAATCCAGACATTAAATACTTGGCCAAGTGAAGTTCAGATTTGTTCGATAGTGGGTCTAAATTAAGCATTGCAAGGGAGAGAGACTTCTGGAACTCCATTGTCCCAAAAACTCACATGCTTTCAAGAGTCTTTATTTCAGTGCCTCTAAGCTTTGAACTGTTAAAAAGATATTCTTTTATGTATATAGGTTGCTCTCTCTAAGGCTCCTCTACCCCTGGCTCATAATTTTATTTAGTGTCTTTTGATTTGGTGGAGATTTTTAAAGCCCAGATCCTTCAATGCTATGTTTATGTAAGGATTTAATTTTTCCTTTAAAATAAAAACCCAGATGCTCTTAACCTTCATTGTTGAAAAGAGGAGTTTTGAAAACATCTCCAAGCTGAAGACAAAAGATCAAAAATCAGAAGGCAAGTAAAAAGAATGTATATTTTTTTAAAAGCCCCATTTTTTTCAGATGTTTTTGAAGTATAACACGATTTATAAAGGTTGAAACTGGATAAAAAAAAAAAAAAACAAAGAAAATGCCTTTCCTTGCAAGCATGAAAATACCTGTTTAACCATGCATCTCGTATGCCAAATAAGTGAATGGAATTATACACATGCATAAGTGTGAACAGGTATGAATATTCAAAATATGTGTTACAAAGTTCTATTCATTTTTGTTTCTACGTATTAAAAGTGAATATCAGCCTTTAGGATGTGATTGATCTTGGCTCAGTCAACAGAGCATCCAAAAAAAAACCCTAAATCAAAAGTGTTGCATGTAGACATACAGTATGAAGATGAAAAAATAGCAACCAAGCTCTGTAGGTACCAGGTACCCACACCAATAAATAAAATGCGGCACTGACCTGTGAATAGAAAATACCACTTATGTAAGGCTAAAGTTGGGGTGGTGAGGTCACAAAAAGTGGGAATTCTTGAACTGACAATCTCCTGAAAGACGAAGGCAGCAGCCTCCATTAAATTTAGAAAGACTCAGTTTGTAAGTCTGACTTACGAGCGAACAGTAGATATTTGATTGACTCATTCATACCTCAGCTTTAATTTTTCACTATGTCAGTAGCTTGATTTTCAGTCCCGGAGCACCTACAGCTCCACTGAAGTAGTAGGAGATGTGAGAATTCAGCCTCTTTGAAAATTCAGCTAAAGGCACTTGGAGTTATGAACAAAACGCAGGCTCAGTTGCATGCCTATTACTGTACCATCATTATGACTGCTCACAAATTAGGCACAGAGTCTCACACATGGTCTTAGTCAGATGGGAGACAGTTTCAAAGACGCATCATGAGATGATATGAATCCGACTCCCTATAAAAGCACACACCTTTGAAAAGCTCACCCTGGGCTTTGAACAGGTTTTCACAATGGTTCTCTTCGAGGATTTAGTGGTAATAGAAATCATTCCTTATATATCACTGGTCAAAACCTCAAGATTATTGAAAAAAGGCTTAGGTTTTGTGCAAGAGGAGGGAAACTTCGCACATTGCTCCTGGGAAATCTATGTTGCAACAAGAGGAACAATGTAGGGCAAAGATCATGCAAGAATGAAAAAAAATATAGCTGCTGCACTGCTACATGAGGGACATCTCATTTTAGTCCCCTAGTA
This sequence comes from Petroica traversi, assembly GCA_025920805.1. Lineage (NCBI taxonomy): Eukaryota > Metazoa > Chordata > Aves > Passeriformes > Petroicidae > Petroica > Petroica traversi. Next base: position 5,675,595 of record JAHLSL010000044.1, read on the forward strand.
AATCCCTTCCTTTTTTTACAGCAAATTCATGCCAGAAGGGCAAAAAAATAAGCTACCTTCCAGTTAAACCCATTCACAAAATCAACACAATTTTGAACCATCCCTTGTTAGCTTTCATTCCATTACAGTTTAGAATTAACATAACCTAGTTTATTGATTTTCCATGCCCTTCAACATTTGTCTTTTTATACTAGGCCCAAAACTAAACTACAGGGGCCAAAACTGGGGCAGGGGGGAGGGAGCAAGGCAGGCTCCTTTCATTAATCTCAGGCACAGGTTTCAGTCTCAGACTCACTTAGGATTCACAGTATAACCATGCACTCCGCTTTTTAAATTACCCAAATGTATTCAAAATGTTTGCTTAGTTGAATCTGTTATGCTTTGATAGCATCACTCCATGCCATAAGGGTATGGCAAGGAAATATAACATGAATGATAGCACTAATAAATTATCATTGTAAACTGCAACCACACCTTTACATGATCTTCTCTGATCTTTACTGTGAAAAATGCATTTAGGCAACAGGTAAAAAAAAAGTTCCTTGGAGTATATAATCTTCTGAAATGTTATGAAAGAATAGGAAAAGAGTGATCCATCGGATAAAATTGTAATTTCATGTGCAGTTCTGATGAAGCCAACAGGAATTTTGTTGATGTTTGGGGGATTTTACCCTACCCAGATACTGTTATGTACATTGTTATGACCTATCTGGATATTGTTATCTAGATTTTTTTTCTCTGAACACAATAAATTGCATACCTGGCTCTGAAAGAGGAGGACGAGCACAGGACAATAAGCCTCACAGTCCCCACAGGATAACAAAGTGATGCCATCCAGAGTCTGGGCAATATATTGGCCCAAATAACGTTTACCACCTGTTCCATAAATCTGCGTATCGGTCCACATGTGCAGTTTCATGAGTATCTCTCCCTCTATTCCTTGACTAAGGACAACTTTGGCCTCTTCCTAGGCAAATTTTAGTTAAGGATAGGTGGATTACTCAAATCAATTTCAACATGATTTACAATAAGCCTGATCTCTAAGAGACAATTATCAAACAAGGACTTGGATATCTGAATATTTTGTCTCCAAATTAATTTCTTCCCATGGGTGAATGTTTGATGCCCTGGTAGGTTTTAGTTACAAGAAGAATGAAAGATTCCTCCCCTTAAGCCCTATGCAACTTGATTTATCACCTAATCCCAGACTTAGAAGAAACCAAGAAAGGGCGGAGAGCATAGTGATGGCCAACTTTTACCCAGAGAACTTAAAAAGGTAGTTTGATGTTCTGGAGATGAGATTTTCATTTGAAAACAGAATACAACCTGAGCTAAATAGATGTTGGAACACTACTAAAATATTATTTGTCCACAGAACATCTGCTAAGAGAAGGGAGGAATCATTTTGAAAGTCACCACCCATGATCTAAGGGAAAAAAGTAAAGATCCCATTTGAAAAGTACATGGCATTTGGAATAGTTTCATGGGCAACTGATGGTGTTATATATTATCTAGTCTTCAGAATGTTAGCTTTTGCTCTCTCTATTTATTTTGCCAGAATCTGGTTTTAGCCCAATGCTTTTCAGTGAAGCTCTTTGGGTTTTTTTTCCAACTCAGTTACAGGAATAGTCAGAAGTTTTGTATTTTCTGGGTTGAATGCAATGGGCAGATGCTTATACATGCTAAGGGACAGTTAATTTTCTCTTAGTGCTCATACCAAGACAGGAGTGAGAATAGCATTTTGCAGGCTTTGTACAAAGAATACCAGAAGAGCTGCAGTTATGCATCACAGTTCAGTCACTGCAGCTGGATACAATCCATATGATTTGCTTATATCTTCACAAGATCTTCAAGGCACATCAGCTGCAATGCGTTATTCACAATGTCAAATATTCTAGACAGGCCAGAAATAAATCTGTCTATGAGCTATATACTAAGAAATCATCCATCAGCAGCACAAAAGTAATCTCTGCTGTATTCTAGTCCAAAGTCCAATGAGAAGGTCTAACACATTGGCTGAGACCGGTTGCTTCTGAGCTTGGCTTTTTGCCATTTCCTCAATCATCCCAGAAAGAAACAAGGAATTAGGCAGTGTTAGCTTGCCAAACCAGTGACATCAGAAAAAACTATTAGTCCTGATTGTATTATTGTGTTTTCAAGGAAGGTGATAAATAAAAAGAAAATATATTTTACATTATGTACGTGATGGAAGTACTTTTTAGACATTCTTCATAATCTGAGGCATATCAACTATTTTTTCCTCAGGTTCTTCCTCCCTCTTAAATCCTCTCCAAAGGGCTGATATGCATCAAACGCTGAAGACTTGAAAGAGAGAGGCATAGCAAAATAATCTAATTTGATGCATTGCCATTGTGCCTGTATGGATGCAGAGCATAAGAATTGTTTTAAATGAGAATTTGTTTTCTGTTTGTTGCCTGATAATAAGAGAAGGTTTTAAGACCCACAAGCATTCATCCCCCTATCTGAAGAATTCCTACGTGTAGGTCACTTCTAGAAACAGCTAGTTTTGACGGGGGGAAAGGGCAAGATATGCTAAATATTGATAATATTTTGGATTTCCTCCTCCTCCCCAGTCATATCTTCCTGAACACTCCAGACAAATAGAACTTCCATTACTGCTGTCTTAATTTCGGTCAACAGTGAACTTCAAAACAGGCCTAAATCTGCTGCCAGTGCAGCTGGTGAGAACACCTCTTTAACAGGACTAATGTCAGCCTTATAGCACAAATCAGCCTGCCCTTAAACCACTTTGAGTGGAATCCCAGTTCCTCCAAACACTTAGAGATGATCACAAAAGAGAAAGGAAAGCACAAACTCCAGGTATTTTCTTCATCTTGAGATTTTTTTTTTTCTACAAAAGCAAAACAGCCAACCCATGAACTCCCTCTAGAACAGGGTGTACTCAACTCATATGCTTCAGTCTCAACAACAAACAGCCGATGCTGCTGGGCTTAATTGCTGTCTGGCAGTTCCAACACACAAACTTCTCCAGCAGTTTTCAGATGCTTCAATCGCATGGCTCCCTGGGAAACCATCAGAATCCATTCCCTGTCCTGCATTTCTCACACTTGTTCTGAAGATTTTTCTTCGCAGTTCACACTGGGTCACAATTGTCAATCATCACAAATGCTGTTTTGACTACAATTCCACCCAGACCATACTGCAGAAAACTAATATCTCTGGGATAGGATTCATCTCACCTAGCTCACTTTATTGCGGAGTTCAAGCATATATCCTAGGCTAGCCTGCTAATTCCCATTATAATCAGAATCTTCAGGCAGCTGAAGATTCATTTAATTCCAACACAGGCTTCTAAATTAAGTGCAATGAATTTACCTCCTTAACTCCTTGACGGTAGAAGGAACCCAGAGAATTAGCTCTGGCTATTTGCTAATAGCCAGAGCTAATTTTATATCTGGTTTAGCAGCGGTTACATGATCCAGGTCCATGCAAAAATTTCAGATCCTGGTGGGAATTTGATCAGTGTATATATTCTAGAAGATTTCAAATATCTTTTTAGTGGCTCTCTGTTTACCCAAAACACCATATGTTCAGTAACTTCAAGCTAATCTCTAAGAAGTCTAGCTGAGGCGTTCAAATGTCTTAATCTGTTCCTCCTGGGAATCGGAAAAATACCTCTTATGAGATAATACAGCAGGGTCCGTCTTTTCATGTTCAGTTTCAGACTTGTATAGGAAACAAGGTCCCTGTATTTTTCAATGTACGATACCTTTCACTTTGATTCTTCACTGGGCTTCAAATCTGCATACAATTTTTGCTTTTAAACCAGCTGAACATACAAATACAGCTATAATTGATTTTGGCATTCAACAGAAGAAATAAAGTCTCATGTATTTGGGAATCCTATTATCAGAACCCATTTCAGCTAGCTTTTTTTTTTTTAACATAATAAAATGATTATGCAAGAAACTACAGTGGCATGCTAAATCTTCCAGACAAGAGAACAAATTAATGACTTAGTGGGTGAAACTCTGGAATGCAGACAACTGCAAGCTAGGCTTCTCTAATGTACTGGTGGTAGCTCGGTTAACAGCCTGCAACCAAAATGTCTTATAATCTTTATGTGAACCATCAATTTATTCCTTTAAACTTACACTGCTATTATACCATTAAATTCCTATTTTTTCCTTGCCAAAGCTCACTTTATTTTCTTGGGCAAATTCTACACTAACACAAAATGTTGGCCTGGGGTTGTTTGGAGAAACAGGTGTATATAGAAACGAAACATACATCAAACTTTGTAGGCATTGACACAGGGTAAAACAGATTTAGCTTGAGATGCTGGAAGGGAGAAGTATCTGAAAGAGTAATTAAGAATAAAATATGGTAAAAAGCCATGTATCCCTTTTATCTTACACCCTCTTTAACTTCCTGCCTTTTCCTTCAGCTTCCTCACAGTCAGAACTTCTTGCATATAACTTACATATTAACTACTTTTATGCTCTGTGTAAAGATAGTGTCAGGTTGTTCTAGTTCCTAGCAGGGCAATTACTGAGACACAGGTTGTTGTGAAAAAATAGATGAAGGAAGCCTTCTTTCAGAGCCTTGTCAGGGAAAGAAAAACCAGATGTTGCTTCCCCTCTCTGGCCCCCCTCTATTATTGTACTTTTTGCCTTAGGAAGTTCCCAAACCTAGGAAAAACCAAATCTAGGAAACCAAGTGGTATCTCCATAAGCTCACTGAGACATCTGCTACTTCCTTGTGCTGGAGATACTTGCTGGACTTTCACTCAGAGCCTGTTTCTGGTGCTTCTTACATTTACTAATTCTCACCTGAAGAAACAGACCCATCAGCCCACAAAGCCAGGCAGCTCTGGACCTATCCCTGCCATGAGACACACTCTAAACCAGACCAAAGTAATTTTTCCTCCCTGCAGAAACCTATGCCAAGACCCTGTCATTGTGAAATCTCTACAATAACATTTCATGGCCATTCCAAAAGACACCACTGCTTACAGAATGTAGTTATAAAATACTACCCCATGAACTCTGAAAACTGTTCAGGGGACTATAAAATCATCACATAAACTCTCACCAAAATCAAGGGGGGGGGACAACAAGTAATAGAAATTCAAACTTCTTGAAGGAAGGATACTGAATATTATTTTATTTTATCGTAATTAACACCACCTCCTTGTTACCTTCAGATTTTTAAGGTGCCACTCCAAATTATACTTCATGAAAAGTAACTTTTAGCCATTTCTAAAAGGCAGGAAAATTACTTCTCAGTAAGAAAGCTAATTTGCTTTTCTTAAAACAACACATTAAAAAATCTCTACTAGTGCGTCCTGAAAGAAATAACTGCATCAAAAACATAGAGATTTTACTCTGGTTTTATGCTTATAGGGGGATACCTTATTCCCACAAAAGCCAATGGAAATTTTGACATCCATTTCAATGGTGACAAAATTTCACTCACGGAGTTAAATGACATTTATTAGATTTTCATGTTAAATGCAGAGGAAAATCCTGTTCAGGATTCCTGCTAATCCAGACTCAGAGTTTCTACACGACTAAAGCAAGAAAGTTGGTAACCTAAGATCTCTTCTAAACTGTACAGAAATGACCCAATTTCCCACATTCTTTTGAATACTAAAACTTTGAAGCCTGTGATGAGGGAGGAACCGCTATGTTGCACTTTGAGTTTCACTCAGTATTCTGACTGCAGTCTTTGTGAGTCTGCAAGGATTAACATTCATTGTCTCTCCAGAGTCACTTGCAAAATGATTTCTAAAAATTCTCTCTTTCAACTACTAATAGACACTGTCTAATACGGGAACAAGGAATTCCTGGCCCAAGGGCCAGATAAAATCTGCAACTTAATTTCAGGCAGACTGCAGCCAAATGAGTTTGCATGCGTGTGTCTTTATCATGGCTGAAAAACAAAAGTGTTTATTGACATATGACTTGTCAAATGCCTCTGAGAGACCTAGCTGGTCCTTCTCAAGGAAAGGGTCTCTACTCCAGGGCTAATAAACTGCAACTCAGCATTACAGCCAGCAACCAAGCAACACAGAAACATAATGTTGCAGATTATTCCACGGGACATAAATGCAATATTCCAATGTGATTATCACATAGGTTTGCCACGCTGGTGCAAAGGCACCTTTAGCAAGGCATTAGTGAGGTTACTCAGTGCTGGCAGCTTCAAATCAGTAAATAGCAAAGATGGAGAGAGAGGAGGACAGAATGAAGACATTACTATACCTTGAGCTTCAGAGTTCAGAGAAGATTTGGGGACTGCCAGGAAAATAAACAAACAAAAAAGCACCTTTTTGCTTTCAAACATTTTTGAGCATTTGAAACAGAAACTGAGGAAGAGACAACATAAGTTCTGCAAGGTTCCTTTTTAAGCAGAACTGTACTTTTATATCAAGCAACATTAAAAGAGAATGCAATAGATTAAGAGGGAAAAAAAGAGTTCAGAACTGAGGAAGTTGGTCACATCCTCCTGTTACTTGATCTGAACCATCTCATATCCATCTAGGTTATTGCTGTTTCCTCTGTCTGTCACAGATAAATGACTGTTCATGCAGTAAGAGCCACTGCTATGCAACAGCTGTGCTCTAATGGACATTTTAATGCTCCTTGGGCTGGCAGATGCAGGAAAGGAAGGGAGGGAGGGAGGGAGGAGGGGAAGAAGAGAGGAAAGAAGAGATGAAGGAAGAGAGGAAGGAAGAGAGGGAGGGAGGGAGGGAGAGAGGGAGGGAGGGAAGGAGGGAGGGAGGGAAGGAGAGAGGAAGGGAGGAAGGGAGGAAGGGAGGAAGGGAGGAAGGGAGGAAGGGAGGAAGGGAGGAAGGGAGGAAGG
>JAHLSL010000044.1:5682453-5730169 GCA_025920805.1 Petroica traversi
GAAGGAAGGAAGGAAGGAAGGAAGGAAGGAAGGAAGGAAGGAAGGAATGAGGTAATGGGTTTACATTGTCACCCTTCATAAATCTTGACCATGTCTTCTACAAGATCTAGAAAAATCAAAATTTCACTCCAGGACAGAGATGTTCATTACCCAGGTTCAAACTGAATAAAAAATTACCGTGGGAGAATCATTTACAATTGATTTATGGTTAAATTGAGGGAAGTGGAAGTGCCATGGCCAATCCACTGCCTTCAAAATATCCTCCAATCTTGCACTGACACTAAAAGCTTTGCAGGAAGCTGCTTCTCTCATTTGTGTACCCAAACACAAGGCATTAGCCCAGCACATCCCATTAATCATTCCAGCCACCTAGAAATGAAAGCTGTAATAAAATGGAGAAAGGGGAAAAATTAATAATTTAGTACTTGATCTCTATCTGGAAAAACATACCATTCTAAAGTAAACACTTCTCTCTGTATAAACCTGAGAGAGTCCTTAACAATATTTGTATTAAAAAACCTAACCAATTTATTCATGTTTCTTTAAGAAAAAAAGAAAAATCTTTCTGTAAGATGGAAGACATAGGCTTCAGTATATTTGTTCATCTTATTTTTAAAAAATACCCATTTTCTTGAGAGTTGTTCAGGGCAAGCTAAACAAAGGCATGGCTTCGAGATCAGCTGTTCAATGTCGCCATATGCTCCAAATCAATACAAAGGGCACATGGATGTTTAGATTAATTTCTGTGCTCCAAGAAGTGCAAAAAATATGTAAGGCCATGCATTCTATGCTCAGCAGCAAGTTTATCATCAACAGACACATTACTTGAGAGCTGCATCATGCCTTCAGGAAAATTTAACTCTTTTGCTACTGTGGCACAAGGAACGTGTGGACCCCAAGCAGCAGCTGAGTATTTGGGAAAGTTAAAGGAGGTTAAAAATGTCAACTCTGTTTCAAAGAACAATCACTTAAAAGCAAAAGGCAGCTTTCTGACACTGTGAAAGAGCCATCAGTGTACAACCCTGGAAGAAGGAAGTCATGAAAGCCACTAGAAAAAGAATCTTATTCTTGTTGGCATCCTATTGGGCGATCCCCTATCGTAAACTTCATCATAAATTCATTTGTGCCTGCACACACCCAGACACATACATTTGTTTCATGTACACCTGAGAAAGTGGCTTTAGGCCACTGATTTTTTCCAAAGCATGCCAACCAGACTAATGAGATACTAGATGTTATAAAAGAGATTTTTGAGGTTGCACAGTAGCTGAATTACTGTATCAGCACAAGCATTAGACATCTCTATCAAAGGCTTTTTTTAAAATGAGCACAGTACACTGTATTATTAACTTCTCTTACAGAATATAAACAGGATTTCAAAAGAGGAATTAATCACAAAAAATTCAAACAACAGTTTGAAAACTGGAGCATGAAGAAATTAAGTAACAAACCCTCTGATGAGGCACATTTGTTGGGAGTTATGCTTTTGCAGAACTATGGGTGTCACCTGTCCTTTATCCCTCTTAAAAACTTAAAGTTGAGTTCATGACATTAAGACTGAACTGTTAATATCACCTCCCATATTAGTCATAATTACTATCTCTTTGAACCACTGTGGGGTTTCATCCTGAATCCCTGTGGGCTTACACTGTGGGATGAGAAGAGACTAAGTTCCTGACCTCTCTCCTCCAACATAAGCAGTATCCTCCATACTGGTATCATTTCTCCTATTCTGTATCTCTTAAGGCTAAATTTTTGGTCCTTCTTCTGGCAGCAGCCTTCTTGAATGCTCTTGTCACCCGTTTTCCAATCCCCCTATTTCAGTCCTTTTTGAGCTTGGGCGGCCAAAATTGTGCACTGTGCTCTAGCTGAGACCACAGGCACAGCTTTATACAAAAGGCTGTACAATACCCTCTCAGTTACTCAACTTCTTAGGAGCCTTGAATGGTGTGCAACCTAATCTCACAGTTGGGTTTTGGCTGCTGTAATTTGATCAAGTGTCCCCACTGATCTCTCATACTCATCTCTTCTGGATCTGTCAGGACTGACTGTTCACATTCAGTCTTTCTTTATTCACCACTGATCTTTATCCAGCACTGTTCTGCCTACTTGGTGCAAAACTTTAGAATTAATAGTTCTTGCTACTCCTGAATAGACTGTGAAAGTATTTCCCCACAGATTTTGCAACATGGTGGCTCCAGCTCTCTCTCAATAAATAGGTAAACAACAGAAATTTTGTTAATTTTCAGATGTCCAAAGCCCAGTTTTGGTCTCTTTCTACCCCAGCAGATTAGCCTAACCCTCTACTTTTCCTCTCCTCCCCAGCTTTCAGTCTGATAATAGTATGTTGTCTTTTACTCCACGACACTGGAGTTTTTGTAGGCTTTTTTGTCCAGAGCTCTGTCACTCACAGCATTTTGTTTCCAACTACTCAAATACATTCTCCATGTTAGAAGATCACTGAAACATTGGCTCCTATTGCAAAAAAAAAACCAAAAAAACCAAAAAAACAACCAAAACCCAAACAAATTAGTGGACTACATCATGCCTCTCTGGTACTTTACTATTGTTTTTAAATGAGGATTTCAAGTTGGTTGCCAAGTCCACATGTAAAGTGTTACTTAAATATATCACTGACTTAACTAACTATGCCTGTACTGATTCACAGCCGAAGCTCTGTTTCCAGCAGAATTTATAGGAGACACAAGACTCAAATCACTGCTAAGCCCAGCCACAAATCAAAGTCCTCTGGCATATGGGACCAATCGTTCTAGCAGAGGTTTGCTGCTGGAGCACTCAGCAGTTCATGCTTGAATGCCAGCCTTTGGTCGCACCATTTCTGCTCACAGCCCTTTGCCATTTTCAGTATTGCACTGCTCTCCTTTGCAGATTTGCCAGGTACCCATGCAAATTCATGGCTGATTCTGTATGACTTCTGGAAACCAGAACATGCCCTGCTATTCTAGAAGCCTTTCAAGGGTTCTTCTTGACTCAAAGCTCTCCAGGATTTTAATTCTGAGCTCCTAAGGTTCATCTGCCATGCAGGAATTCAAGACTTTGATGTGGGACACAAATAAGCAATCCAGGAAGGACAGGAAAAATGAGTAGGACACAGTCTGCTGCATCAAGGAAGCAGCTCTATCAAGGATGCCTTTCTAATCCTTCCGCTCCAAGAAAAGGTCAGCTGGATGCTGTGTACCTTTGAAGATGAACGCTAGGAAAGAACAAGCCAGAAGAATTTCACCAGCATATTGGGGGAAGGAAACACAGGAAGAAAGAAAACCTAGCATGTATGATGTGGTCCAACTTCACTTTCATCATCTTAGATGGAGAGACAGAGATTGCTGAAACCATAGTAGAGGCCAATATGACAGCAGGGTTATTGTAAATTATATCTGTAATAAAAAATGCAATAGAATTACAAGGATGCACTGCTTTATTACACTTTAGAAATTAAATTCCAGCACTGAAAAACTCACAGGCATAGACATATTCTGAAGTCATTCAGACAGCCTCACAATGACAGCATTGCTTCCTCAGGGCTCAGTCCTGCCTTGCCTGAAATTAATTGCCTTGCCTCCTTTTCGGTTTCAGCGCTGCAAGAGTGCACCTTGGCACCTTTGTTCTGTGAAAGCATCCACTCAGGTCAGCAAAGAAACTGCAGCCACTGTCCCGTGGACCCCTGTCTCACCCCTTGTTTGTTCAGGAGTCTGCAACATTATCAATGTCTCAGTTTCAAACCAAATGCCACCATTGAAACACAGCCCGAAAATGCTTCTTGTCTATTTGCCCCCAAGTCAACAGCACACAGGGCAAAAAGACAGCAACAAAAACCCCTATGTGTGTGCTTCCCCTGCTCCATGACAGCTGCATTGCATCACATCATCCACCCCAGGATCACTGTCTCTGGGTTGGGAATACAGCTCTGCTCCCAGCATGCTCCCCATTTGCCTGTCAGTTTGCTGTTGTGGGTGCTGAGTAACCCTCCTTCTTCCTTACATCAGCATCTTCAAGGCTTTAATATTCTGTTTGATCTGTTTGAGGCTGTGGGAGGAGTAAGCAATTTTCTGTCTGGTTTATTAGCTAGGTAGGGAATACTCCCCAATAAACACACTCTGTGTCATTGCCTTTAGACCGCTTATCCATTATATTGTTCTGCCTTTTTTATTGTTTTTTTAATAAGACTTTTTTGTTTAACTTTACGCATTGAGGCAAGTAGATATAATGCAAATAACCTGAGAGCCAACATTATTTATAACTTTACTGCACATAACACCCTCATTCTCCCCACCACCCTTTCACTCTATAAAAATATACAAGAGTAAACAGGCACTCCAGAAAAAGAAACCCAGGCATCCAGTGTTAAAATTGAACAGCAGCAAATATAACCTCACCTCCCTGTGAATAATGCCTTGCTATTTAGTCTGGTTACAGATGCACCATACTGCAAATACTATACTGTGGTATCAGCTTTTCTTTACAATCTTTAACACAAGTCTGAAGGATCATGTAAGTGGAGGCCAAAGAACCCATTTGGAGAATTGAAAAAAAGCAAGAATGTTTAAAAATTAAGACTTAAAAAAAACCCCACATACAAGTCAGAATGAAAATGTTGAAGCATAGACAGTGCAATGTGATGAAAATGATGGGAAGGGAAGGGAAGGGAAGGGAAGGGAAGGGAAGGGAAGGGAAGGGAAGGGAAGGGAAGGGAAGGGAAGGGAAGAACTATAGTTAAACAGCTTTGTCCGAAGTTCTGCCCAGATATTGTGAGCAGAGTGTCACACCAGGGCCTGCAGTTTCTTTCAAGGTACTGATAAAGGGGTAAGTGTCACTTAAAACAGAAACATCTATTACTCAAGTCTCCTGCTCGTCACAGATGAGGCATATCCCTAGTTAACCATGTGGGCCTCATGTCTGTGGAAGCTGACAATAGCTTCAGAGCACTTGGCCAAATGTCCCAACAAGCCTGCCATGAGGCTAAGAAGGGAAAGCGCACCCAAATGCTTTGTTTGTGTTGTCTCATGAAGAAAATCTTTAGAAGAATTTTACAGGGAAGCTTTTAGAGAAAATAAAAATATTTATTTTTTTCCTCTACTGAGGATTTCTGAATTCACACTGACATTTGACTGAGCAGTTATTTAGCATGCTGTACACCACATTTCACTTACAACAACAGTGGACACAGTAAAGTTCTCCTTTTCCCCAGGTGATGACAATAGTGTATCTTTTTCATAGAGAGTTACATTTTTTCAAGGTTTGGGGGTTTTTTTCTCCTTTTTTAAAGGCTTAAACAAGGGAAATATGTTTGAAAGGTAAGATCTATGGTGAGAGGGATACTGAAACTGAAGTTACAAAACTTGTTTCTACGATACATTAAATATCCTACCATGGTCAAACAGAAACACACACAATAACATTTATATCTGCAAAGGATCCACAACCATAGGTCTTCCACCACCTCTAGAAGCTGCTTCAGCAGCAGATTTTGTAATCAGTAACAGGCACCTGTAAGACAAAAGAATAAGGAACCAGTATTAGCAGATAGACACTTCTACCATCCGCAGCTTGTTGCTCATTAGAATTTGCAAGAATCTTTAAGTTCAAGGTGACTAATTCATCTCCTGGTCCTGCACCATTCTGTGATCAGATGACTAAGACTGGATTTATCTATGATCTAGGTGTACAGCAGGGCCAGCAAGGCTGTCCATGGAGACACCCAGCAGTACCCAAACCTATAAAAGATGGAGAAAGTGCAGCAGCATCCCACTTGTCAGCCCCCAATCAGCAAGACCACCCTCCATTTGGTGCACAAAGTGGGTATTTCTACCCACCACACAGCAATATTGTTTATGTCACCTGTGCTGTTAACAGCACACTGGGGAAAGGTAAGACAGCAAACACGCATTTGTAATACACCACCCAGCTCATCAACAGGAGCAGTAAAACCTTTAAAACAGACATAACAGCAAAAGCAATTAAGGAAACTCCTTCAGTTCAGAGCTACCTGGGGCGAGCACATGAACTGGCATACAAGCTGCCTGGAGGCCCTGGAGAGCAGTTGCTGAATTAGTGAGGATTGGAACAACTAATTGGTGATTGTTTATCAAATAATACACTAGCAATTCCACTGTGCTCTAAGAGGGAGGCAAGAATAAAGCCATTTCAGGTGCCACCACTGTGAACTTAGCATTTTTCTAAGATACGTAAGACATATTCCTTAACTCTTTTAAGTGTCCATGTGCAGACTAGACAGAGGCTGGCAGGAAGCACATTTATAAGTGCATTTATTTCAAGTGTCTCTGCTAGTTCAAAGGACTCAAACAAAAACCGTTGTCTAAGAAAAACACAGATGTAGTTTGGAGAGGAGAAGGAGGACAACTTATCACTTTTGAGGTGGGAGGATGGGATGGCAAATATGGTACTAATTAATATAAAGTCTTCTTCTTTCTTGCTGCCCCGCTGTCCCCAAACACACAAAATGAAGAGTCTACTCTGCTCTGCTCTCTCAATACTCTTGGCACGTACCTCCTCCTCTCTCCCCCTCACACTCCCTCTCTCTCCATAAAGGGGCATGAAATGAGAAATTTTAGCAAGGTTTCTTTACAGAAGAGAGGCTTGGCTTGGAGCCCAGTATACATATGTGGGAGGGAGTCTTCAAAGAGAGACTCCCTCAGCGCTGCCCAAGAAAGCCGTACTCACGGTCCGCAAGCGAGGCTTTCTGGGACTCGCTGGCTCCAGCCCCACCAGTCCCTCCGAGACAATAAATGCCCAAGGAGGTAAAAACATCTGCACGATGCTGCCTTGAGTTTTCCTTAGCTTGAACTTTAGGGAAAAAATGACCACATGTCAAGAGGAATTGCTAAAAAAAAACCCCAAGCCCAACCCATAAACAATCTGAAAAAACTTGGAGTATCACTGGATTTCTCCCTTTTATATGGAATGTCCCATTGTATGAACTAGTCAATTTCTACTAAATAATCCTTTATTTGTTGTCTTTAGCTTCATACAGATGATTTCAACAAGTCCTTGTAGGCTCTTGTAATGGTGTGTGGGTATAGTTATACAAGCATAGACAAATTACACCTATAAAAAGGCTGTTTGCAGATATAGTTTAGCAACACTTCCATGAACAAATTGAGTTTTCCAGGAAAAAAATCCTTTTCTTTTTTTTCCCCTGGTCTAACTGCATACATTCTAGGGCTTTTGCTAGCATAGCAAAGGTGACAAAACTATAATAAATCCCTACCTGACACAGCTATGCAGCAAGACTAAAGCCTTCATCTCAATTAGGCTGAAGTACTTCATACTTCAGCAACATTTATATTACAAGCTTTCCCCCTCACAGCACAGTGCATCCTCCCTAATCACCTGGCTTGTCTTTGCTTCCTACCCATATTCTGGTAACCATGGATCTCCTAGACAACATTTGCAGCACCAAGTATGCAACTGCATGCTCACCTAGGGCCATTTGAAACGAGTTTATTTTTGATTGTTTAAAAAATTTCACTCCATCATGTAGACAGGCATTCTGTAGTTTCTGGTGAGCCCTCACCCCCAGCTTACAGGCAATTTTGACCCACTTCTTAGTATTGTAGTAGCAAACACTGTACTACACAGTTGAAATGTATATTTGCCTTACTTGTGTCTCTATCTTGTTTTAAAATGTACAACATCAATCAAATGCATCTAGTTTCCTCAGCCATATTTCCATTTTGAACATATTAGGAGGTAAACAAAGCAGACAGCTCTTAACTGATTCTTTTTTCTGTAATTAAGTGGGAGTTTCTTACCATGCTAAATGAAATCCAGAAATCTTCAGTGTCGATGCCTAAAAAAGAGAGAAGAGTGTTTAAAAGACAGCCTTTGCTCAATGGAAGTCTAACTCCAAAAAAAAAAAAAATACTATTGCCAGCATAATTCTATAGGTTGAGTTAAATAAAAAAATACTTATCTGATTAATTGTTGCCTGGAATCCATTTGTGCTTGTGTCTCTTGAGTTAGAGGTCATATTAAAAAAACTGCACAGGAGATTTGAAATCTGAGGACAACCTAAAGCTTGATTCTAAGAAGGCTCAATGCACCAGTACTTTCCCATGGCGTGGGTGAGACAGGTTTAGTCATCAGGTGTGACAGAGAGCAGTCTGTTGCAATCCAACATTACGTGGAGAGCCAACTAGAAAGCAATGTATTTAGCACACACACTGCACACATTACAATACCCTCAAAGAAAAGAAAATCAGGTGTTTCAGTACACAGGTTTTATTCAGGTCAGCTGCATTTCAGTCTCTCTGAAAAAGCCACAGCAAGTGCCTGGATAGAAAGATGTTCACAATTTGGAGATTATTGCCAGACTTCAATATTACCATTATTCACATGAGGGTGACACTCCAATGTACTGTGTATACAGCTATTAAGACAAAAAGACCCTTCAAAATTGTTAAAATATATTTGCAAATTAGGACTTCTCCCAGAACCTGGTTTTGTCCACCTCAGACTTCTGTTTTCAAAAATCCTTCTGCTTTTCTCTTCTGCAAGAACACTCACTGAAATCCTTCCACAAAAGCTCAAATTGATTTTTGAGGGCAGGAGCTTGTTTGTCATATATTTAAACAATACCCTGGCACAGGGTGGGTGTAATTACACAGGAAGAGACAGATGGAATTGGCTCAGAGACTGAGGAAGTCAGGCATCCTATCACACTCATGACTTCCACTTTTTCTTCCTCAGGCAAGTGCAAACAGCCTCAGTCCCTTCCCAGTCCCAGCCTCCCAACCTCTGGGGCTCCCCAGCTCCCAGCAATCTCTGGTGAGGTGATTCCCTGAACCATTTTTGTGTGCAATAGCCTTTGGGAGAGTTTTGTTTAAGGGGTATGTCCAAACACGGGATATGTTGGCATGGGAACTCTTGGCATCTACAATATCCCAGGGCAATTTCACAGCTACAGGAAGTCCTTTTTGCTCGCTTTAAGACTGTCACCTAGCCATTCTCTCGAGGCCCCTTGGCTCCCATGGCATGGGAGAGTGAATGGGCATTTTCTATTTGCTTTCTCCATGCCTTTTGAGAGTTCACAGACCTTTGTTTCTTCCTGCTCAGATAGATTCCCAAGTGTTGTTTTCCACATGGGAGTCACTCCACATTTTTATCAGTATTTCCTGTATCATCTCTCCTTCTTCTGCATCCTTTCTAAAATGAGGGAGTAAGGATGCAATATTCGAGTGTGCCATGCATTTATGCTGTAGCATAAAGACCTTTCTTTTCACTCACAATTTCAAAAAACCTAGAAAATTTGTTTATGTGATTATAACAGAAGCACAAAC
The DNA here is from genome assembly GCA_025920805.1 of Petroica traversi. Classification (NCBI taxonomy): domain Eukaryota; kingdom Metazoa; phylum Chordata; class Aves; order Passeriformes; family Petroicidae; genus Petroica; species Petroica traversi. The sequence continues at coordinate 5,691,771 of JAHLSL010000044.1, forward strand.
ATCCTGAAGCTCAAAAATCTTCTGTCCAAAATCTACTGTCCAAATCTTCTTTAAAGTAACCCTTATCCTTCACACACACACTAAGCTTTTAGCTTCTTCCTGAAATGACAACAAACATTACTTACACCCTGGAACAACCTCTCCCTAGCCACAGGAGTTATCCCATCTGTGGGGAATGTGTCACTTGCCTTTGAAGAGAGCTTTTCTCACTGTGCTTTCTTGGATCACAGAGAACTGCAAACAGAGGGCCAACTCCAGACCCAGTTATGGGCTGCAAGTGCCCCATTGCTTCCAGGACCATTAAGCCAAGGTAGTAGGAGACACCAGTTCTGGAGAATTTTTTCGTGTACAGTCCATCTGGAAAGACATTTTTTCCTGTTCTTTTGCGTTTTGGAAAAGCTGTAGCTCTTCTCTCTCATTCTCAGCCTTCTTGTACACATGCATAGGTTGAACAATGGTGCATGCTCCATGCTCACACAAACCCTCTGGTTTTGAATGTCGTTCAAACAACACAATGCCACATATGGTTTCCCAGTGTTCAAGAGCAGTTCAGAAGTCCCAATTTAGACTCTGAGGCCCACCAAATAAAAAGGAATGTGATGCATATGTTCCCAGTTCTTGCTCAGTAAATGTAGGCTAGAGAAAAACATCAAGCCTTGTAACTTAATATTACACTAGATGAATAAGTATAATTTCCTAAATAAAAATAATTGGCTCAAATATAATGCCAATAACCCTTCAGGGACTTGAGCTGGTGAGTACCATTGAGAATAATAAGAGAGGCAATTCTTACTGCGTGCATACACTTTAAGAACAAAAACTCAGTGTGAGAATTTTAATTCCAATGATTTGGATAAAGCTGACTGCCCTGAATCAGCAAGCAAAGCACAACGAGTAGAGTGAGGTACAAAACCAAAAGAACTGTAACTTTTAGACAGCAATCCAACCTCAGCTAAACCGAACTCCAGGATTGCTAGGCCAACACGCCGAGTGAATGCTGTGCTACAACATGCAGCTTCTTTAGGAACAGGACCTCCACCACAGTAGGTACAGGCTGCTGGCACATACCAGATCTGAAGAGGCTGATGGTCATCACAGAGCAGTGCTGTGGATGAAAGGTGTCTCCTCAGGCCCTGCATGTCCCTTTACTGCACCAGAAGCGTAATTGCTCCTATGCAATGAAGAGTCAAAAAAAAAATAAAACTTGAAGGAAACAGGTTCTGGTATTATTCTGATTCTGCCTTCTCCAGCAGAGTTCTGCTCCTTGAAACCCTAAAGCACAGAAGCAGCTGGTACCATCTCCTCAGAGGAGACTACTCCAGAGACTGGTCAACATTGCAATTAAAGGATGCACTTATTCATTACAGACCCTCTAGATTTCCCCAAGGTAACCACTGGAAACCCCAGTCTTTTTCTTTCAGTTTATTCCTTTTCAAGGAATAAACACTGTGGGAACAGAGCAGTAAGCCCATGCCATCGTGACCAGGATGCACCTCCTGCAGCGCACGTTGCTTGCTTAAGACCCAGTGCAGCAGGGAGCAAGGAGTAGATTCAGCCCAGCTCAATCACTATTTAAAAATTAATGGCAAATGCAGCCTCTCTAGCTGCAGGTAAGGCACCCCAGAGACCTCTGAAAACTAATGTCAGCCCTCTGACTTCTGTTCCTATTACAGCACTGATCTTCAGGTTCATCCACACACCAGTAAATGCTTAAAGCAGCCTGTTAACTCTACCAAAGGACTGATTTTCACTCGGCTCACATACACAGGAAGGTAAATGCAACATGCCGATGCACACATTCTGCTATCAAAGAATGACTTAGAAGTATCAAATTTTTAATATAGCATACTTATTTACTGACGCCTGCCCTAGCAGGCATATGTAACCTAATACTGTATTTTACTGATATTGCAGACGGTATAACCAATCTCCTAAACTCTCAACACTCTCAATGGATTAGTACGATGTGTGGAGCAGTTTTAGCTTACAAAGCACTACTTTAGTGTGTAGAGTTATTGATTTAACTTAGAAATTCTGCTATGTCATGTATTTCTACTGATTTACCTTTACAGTAGTGTAAGAATATCTTTTCTCCCAAAAAAAACTTTGACACACTCCCTTATCCAATACAAAATATTGCTCCTAGTAGGATTTCGGGACAGGCACTCAGTAATCAAAATTACAGACGTTTGGAATTTTTTTTTTTGTGTTGCAGGGCTCCTCCCACATTACTCATGTCTTTTTTCCTAAAGAAACCTGGCATACCCCCTAAACGTTCTAGAAATTTCTCAAAGAAACACCCACAATTAAATATCAGCATACGCTCTCCTCTCTTCCAGCCTCAAGTTGGGCAGACACTGATACACAGGGAAAAGCTTTCCCCCCCCATCTGGACTACATCCCAAAGGTACTGATACATTTTCCTTCTTCTCAGCCATAGTCACTCAATCCTCTCATCTCCTCTCCTTTAGAATGCTGTAGGAATCTCCCGTGTGCCAGCCCCAGTCCCAGCTCACAGTTCCAGCACATATGGAAAGCTGCAGCTGAATAGTGCATACAAATGACAGCAATAAAATAAACCTGTGGCACTGCTAAAAGCTTATTTTGAAAGCACATTTTAAAAACAAGACCAAGCCTGAGAACCACTCAGGAATGCCAATGGCATTCTCCTCCAGCTTTTCTTCATCATCAGCTGTCTCTGCAGCCATGCAACTCCAACTCCTACCTTCTGCCCTGCAGAAGTATATTTTTTTCTGTTAACTATTTTGTATGTTTAAATCCTCCTTTACTCTGCTATGTTAATCAATAACAGCCCCTACCACCTCTATCTTTCATTCCTCTGCGAATCAATGTAATATTGAAAGTGCTTCAATTTTACCTTATGATGACTTCACAGGGCACAAACCATCATCATAAAAGCAGCCTAGAGTCTAAGTCTCTAAATATACTTTACCCTTTTTTCCTTTGCTGAGGTAGAATTACATCAATAGTTAAATATGCCAAAAGGCTCTCCTAGTCTGTGTCTTGAAGTACCACAACTCACTATGTTTTTGTACATTTAATGAATTATAGTCTTTGACTGTATTCATCAAAACCCTCCATATCAGCCCATGGCCAGTAGCCAGTGACATGGCATGTGACTTTAGTAAGGGCTTAGACTTACTAACAGTTGCTGCACATCTGTTGATTCACATTAACCAGTCACATGTATGTTTTCTCTGGCTTATGGCAAACGCAGGATAACTCACATTAACTTCAAAAAGCCTTGCCTCATGGAAAGAATGCCATACGGTTCTATCCCACCTCAACACCTCAAGGAAATTGCCACAGAAAAGATTTGCACGTGAAAACATTGCTTTAGTCTCAGATACTTTACCTTGGTTTACAGTGTTTCTACCCCTCACACTTTAAGATAATGTTATCATAGTATCTGGATGCTACAAAATTCTCACTATGTTAAAAAAATATATTTAAGTCTATATCTAAACTTCTGTTACGGTAAATAAAGCCCTGCGATTTCAAAAGACACATAGATCATAGATAAATGGGTCTAGCAACCAAAATCTTCTCTCTCGCACAATGATAAATTGTGCCATTCCAGCAGCTATTTAGACCTCACTGCCTGAACTCATGCTGACCTGAAACATACCCATTCCTTCATTACCCCAAGCTTTGTGTCATGTGCAGCATCAAACAACTTATCTTCTTCCTGCTTACAACACCTCCAGCAATAGCTCCCTTTTCAAAGTTAAAAAAAAAATTAAAAGGCAAAAAAGCAGACTATTTAAAATGAACTGATGCTTATGAAGTTAAAACAAAACAGAACAGCAGAGCTGACTCCGTTCTGTATTTTTCAGCAGCACAATATCCTGCGGTGGCCTCAGCCAGCTGGGCTCTGTGACCCTTGGACTGATCCCTTGAGTGTGTTCCCATTTTATCAAGCAATGAACACTCCAGCCCCAAAGCCAGCAAGAAGTTTGTCACTGACTTCAGCTGAGAACAGGAACTGGCTCAATCATAAGAAACCTTGAGCTAAATAAAGCAGCAAGAAAAGGCACAGGAGGGAGGTGGGGGGTGTCAGCTCAGTGTGCTGTGGGGCACAGCTCTGCTTGTTACCAAGGTTACTTGGTACTTCCCCACATAAGATTTCATCTTCAATCACCAATAAATCTGCAAAAGTTCGACCCCCTTGACTGGGAAACTGGGGTTGAAATGCATTAAATATGTGCTGCAGCCTAATTTGGGGGGGGAGGAAAAGGTTTTCAGACATAATATTGTAGGCAGTTTTGAGAAAGAGGTTACAAGGAAATGTTTGGAGAAGGAAAGCTCTTTTCCAATAAAGACTTGCCACTATGGCCCTGCTTTGGATCTGACAACAATTATGATATATCAAAAATTTGTTTGTTTCAGGAATGTGTCTAAACAAAAACCTACCTGAATTTGGACAAGGTGTAAGTCCTCAAACAGAATAGAAGAGAAAAACACCAGTTAAAAAACAGTCAATAGAGATATATTCAATTTTTAGCTGCTTTAGCCCATAAGCTGCTTAGGCAATTTTAGCCAGTCCCTCAAGGCTCCCAAGCCAGCAGAGGTTTGCTCCAGGCTGGGGCTGAGCAGGGCTTTCCCGAAACTGCAATTCCAGTGTGCTGAATGCCATTCTGAAAAAGCATGGATACCATCTTCCTTCACCAGCGTCTCCCCAGCCAACACACCATTTGCTCCAGGGAACATGGAAGAGAAAATTTTCAGAACCAAACATAGTAGGACAAAAGTGTCATGTTTGCAACATTTAGGGAGAAATAGAGGGGGACAAAGTATGTAGGTATGGAAATCCCTTTCCCTAAACCCCTGGCGAGGCTGAAATTAGAATAGATGAGAAACGGGATCTGCAAGTCATGGAAACTGAGCTCATTCACTAGCACTGAAATCTGGCTAAAAAACATGGCAAGGAGGTGGGCAACATGGGTGTGAGTCTCAGCTCTGATGATCTTGGATGCAGAAGAAATGCTGAGACTATGTCCAAGGGATATCAATTGGCTGAAAAGCCTTTGGAAAGGAGGCCAGGCCCAAGGTCCAATGGGAACAAACCAACATGGTAGAAAATACCAAAGTCCAAGCAGAGACAGACCAGAGGAAGATCCTTGATCCTTGAATTTGTGGCTGAGCCAAAAATTGACATTTCTGTCAAATATCTGTGAAGTGAATCATAAATGGGATTGGTGCTGCTTCATGCCAGCCTGTGGGAAAGATGCCACCAGTTATTCCACAAGTGGTCCTGCTTGATGTGGTGGACGGGAAGAGTTCTGGTCTTTCCAACAACTCAGGAAGATGTACATTTCACACCCTATCAGGGATTTGGGGTTTGCAAAAAGTGAGCTGACAGGGAGCAACTTCTTCCCCTGTGCCTCTCATAGCCCCTGGTCTGTTCATGTAGGTTTATTTCAAAAGACTTGATTCTGTTACCTATTGCTGAACCCATATCTGTGGTGTCTCAGCCTGTACTTATCTACACACCTCTATCTCTTGAAGCTCAATAAAAGTTAGAAAATTGTGTTTTGAAATGTGCACCTTGTCATTGCATAAAGACCTTATACTCTGGAGGAGATGAGAAAAGGGATATTTTCCATGCTTGAGAAATAGTTATGCCCATATTGAAGAGTACAGCCTCCTTCCTCTCAAAGAGTGTTTTAATCCTAATATCACACAAGAGGATAACTTCTGCACTACGGTAAAATCTGATCTGAGCAGCCTCATTGACTTAGGACAGCATTCATTCTCATGAACAAGCACTGACAGTATTGTTCTGGGATATTTTTTATGCATTTATTTAAAATGCAGTGATTTCAAGTTTTCCATGCCACTTTCTGTCAGTTACTCAGAGAAACTTTGATAAATAAAATCTGTAAGCATCACTACATATGGGAAAAACAGAGCCCCATGAGAGAAGAGTATTTGCCCCAACTTCCTATGCAACCCAGGAGGTGATTTGGAAGAGCAGACATACCCTCCTACAGCACAAGCCTCCTCTATAGCAACCCAAAAAGACTCCAGGTCCAATATTATTTAGCTCATGGTGACACCTGCCTTTCAGTAAAAAGACTGAAAAATATCGTGATCACGGCCATAGTTCATGAATTTACACAAAACTTTCCAGTTCAAAGCACACAATAAATCTGGCATATGGCCCGTCTCACCTGGCTCTCTGAGAACTACCAGGTCATTTGTGTCCTGGAAGGATCACTTCATTCAGATCCTGGTGCTGTTTCCCTCCCAGTACTACACTGGTTGCATGGCTGACAAAGGAAAGGATGGTTCTTGCTAAACTTGCAGCATCTCAGAAGTTTCATCACCTCCAGGGGATCTCCTTTCCTTTACTACTCCTTCCCCCTTCAAATGCTGCTTCTTGATATTTGCTGTTCAGCACAGATGTGCTGTTTTCTGTACAGGAGTTGGGCCAGCACAAGCCATTTAACCTGGCAGTTTGAAGAAAAATGCTAGAATGCCTTTTACAGAAGAAAAAACATTGACTCATGTTAGGAAATGTCACTTGTGCACTGCGCTGTTTTGCATGACCACCATGGTTGCACTGCTTTACTCTGATCAGCCACATTAATGTTCGAATACTGGATGACAACAGTTGAAGATTAATTCCAGTAAGTTATTAGTGCCTGGAGGTTCAGATTTCCAAGCAGAAGTATGTGGGCTAGACTATGGGAATTCACCTTATCCCCAAGGAAAGTGCCATGGGAAGTCACGCAGGCCCAAGAGGGCCAGAGCAGCTTGTACCTTTGTAAAATAATCCCTCTTCCAGGGACACCTCAGCATCGAAGGTGATATGCCAAGGGCCTTTTCTTGCTGCCAGCCAGCCCTGCCAGACAGTGTGCTTACAAAAGGTGTGGACACACTCATCCTTGTATCCCTGTTGGAGTAAGACACATCAGTTATTTAGCCAGGGAAGCAAAAACGGCCATTCTCAGACAAGCAATACAATGTGTTTCTCTGACTGATGAAGTCGAAACCTGTTTGGCCCTCAGCATTTATTTCAGTGGCATACTCCTTACATAAGAGCCTTCAAGCGAGAAAGATTTGAGAACATGACAGTGTGAGAAGAGATACTGTCACAACAGAAGTGAGAGGGCCTATGCGGTGAAGAGCCTCTCGAGAATGCTTTCTGCCACAAGGACAAACCACTTTCCTTGGATTGTTTCTGCACATGGAGCATGAAACTGCTGTCCAGGAGCATTACTGGAAAGCCAGGGCAGAGGGGCTCAGCCAGCCAGCACCAAACTCTCTGCAGAAGGAGATCCAAGGAGTGCCTGCATCCCACTGCTAGTTCACACCTAGGGTTTGGGGAATATAAACAGCCATGAGGTTATTTGAGATTTTTTTTCCTGAAGTCATCACCTTTATCTTCTACCATGTCTTTTTTTTAAATAAGGAAGAATGAGCAGCCTGCTTCTCTGCAACAGCTCTATCCCAGCAACCTAAGAGAGTGCCTTCAGCATGCAAATTCCACTGAAGACAGGACTAAGAAGATATTACTTGCTGATTCCCACCTTTGAAATGAAGTTTAGAACCAGCAAAAAAAGTGTCTAGTATAATACCCAATACTACTGAATCACTGAGACATCAGGTCTTAAACACACCGTTATTATTGCCTTCTTGAAACTCACTGCCTGATATCTACTCGTAGTGACTAAGAAAAGATGAACATTTTGGCTAAATATTAAGAGATATGCAAAGGAGTACAAATTGAATCTTCAATATAGTGAACACTAACAACTGAACCCATGTTTATGCTTGGCAGAAGTTCAGAGAGAAATTATCTTGACACGTGGCTTTCAGTTCCCACATAGGAACAAACTAAAGTAAAATAATTATTAAAAATAGCTGCAAATTCTCTACTGATTGGTACTGAACTCAGAAAGGTTTTTTAAAAAACCAACAAGAGTGGGAGAAGTTTTCTTGGGCTGAATATAAACAATAAAAACATTGATCTTTTAGGCTTTCTGAGGGACAAAAATGTCCAAAATTAAAGTCCTCTTCTTCTCCCTCCCTTCTATGATCTAGGCAGAGACAGGAGACATTTATAATGATATGCAATTAAGTAAATTTTTCCACTGCTTTGCAGTCATGTACCTCCATAAAACAGAGAGAAAAATGCTGCCAGTGGAAAGACAGGGAAATTCTGGTGTGTGCCTTTTATCCTACTATTATACAGCAGTATGGACATAAGACAGGATCTGTAAAAAAGTCCAGGTCCACAAAGATCGGGCTCCTTGTCTAAACTGTCAGTTGTGACCCTCATGCTGGGATTACCTCTTCAATTTCCTCTTCCTTTCTGCTCAGGACACACCAAGCAGCCACCACCAAGATTCACCCCCACCTTCTGGCTCACTCAGGGCTGAGGGGCTGAGGACACTGGATGATTCAGTGATGATGCCAGGCTGCTCAGCAATGTCCAGTTCTGTGAGGATCTGTAGGGCTGCAGGTACCCTGCCTCTGAAACACACACATTGCTCTGGCAAAGGACTGCAGGAAGTGATTCTGTGCTGCTGTCTGCTGAGATTACACAGACAACTCCAAAGGTTTCCACCCCTTTCACATCTATTAGCCATTCACTGAAGTGCAGTGCCACAAATTATCCATATTGTAATGCAGCATGTTTTATGCAGCTACAAGTTACTTGAGATCACCAACACCTTGAGGAACTGAGAAAACAAACAAGCAAACAAAAACTAGCCAAAAAAGGAAAAAGGGAAAAATGTAAACACCAAGCTAGAAAATCATCTTCATCTTAAGCATGCCATGTTAGAGGCTCTGTTTTAAAAGCAGCAAGCCCAGGATTTCAGCCTGAGATATAGACAGTCTTGAGACAAGGGGTTTACGCCAAATTCAATATAACTAGTATTTACTAGAGGAAGGAAAAGGTTCAGAATATAGAGCAGGTCAAGTAAAAGGATTGTGCAAAACTGAAAACACCTGCAAGGTGGGGCATACATGGAAGATGTGCTGACTCTATAAGAGTAGACAGGAAGAAAAAGGGTTTGGATTCTGTCTGGAAAAGAGCTGTCTACTGCCATGAGCCAGCATCTGAAACTGTTGAACACCATTACAGCCATGTTCCCAAGCAAACAGCATTAGACTGTGTTAGGCTTAGTCCTCACAGCTTCACAGGGAACAGCATGGGAACTTACTAGAGGCCAGTGCCTTCCCATTTTGTCTCACTCCCTTCCAAATCTGGAGCATGTTTGGGTGTGAGCAAACATTTGCAGAAGTGTTGCTGTCATCCTGCTCAGGCTTCCTTCAGCTCAGATTCTAGCAGGGCATGGACACAATTATTCTGAGCAGATTGTGAGTAAAATACTGGGGGGTGGGGAGGAAGAGGGAAAAAACCATCCCCCATGTATCTAAACTACAAGAGCTAAAGCAATGAATTAACTTTGTTATTTTCCCTTCAAATTGTGCTTAAGAATCATTAGAAGCTAATGAGATAGGAAAAATTCTGAAGGAACAGTTGAAAAGATATGATTTTACAGCCTGTCATAGCATTTTTTCTTCAAATAAAATTGGTTTTAATAAAATACTAAGTATTAGCTATAATAAGCTATTGGGAAAAAAACCCCAGTGTGTTAAATATTAGTAAAAACCTCTCTAACAGTGTTGTTCCAGAATCACACCCAAGAGCCCATTGGGAACTGGCTGTGACAACTCTGAGCCTTCCAAGGGGGCAGGAGCAGGGGAGACAGAAGTAACTCACAGGAGGTAGTTTTCAACATTACTCATTTTTTTCTAAGAAATAATCTCAAGAAGAAAACTTAGTTCCATTACTCTCCCCCACACCCCCAAACGCAGTCCCCCATCAAGTTTAGGTTCTGATCCTAGCTGCCCATATGTGTAATCAAGCCTTGTAATAGTCAATAAAAGCACGTATTAATAAATGGATAATTAGATCTAAGTATTTTCATGATCCAATTCCGCCCTGGCTCTTGCTTCATTAATCCATGCACAAATGGCCTTCAAGCACAGGTGATTAACACTGCCAAAAGCCAGACATCCCACTTCTGCACTTCACAGCAGTCGAGTATCTGAGGATGCAGCTCACCCTTTCACATTAACTGAAGCTCCTACTCATCAGAAGCCCAAAGGAGCAGTACTATTGGAAATGCCACTTGATTAGTCTGTGACTCAAGAAGTGCCTTATTTATTATTAAAGCAAAAATTCTCATTAAACTGTATTTTTCAGTAAACCTGGGACTAGTGATCTCCACAGCTTTTTAGCTTGTTCTGGTACAGTTTTAAGCGGCACACAAAATGCAGTGTTTCCCAAAGCTAGTTGAAAGGAGTTTGCAGAGCCTTTTTACCTGGCTCTCATCTCAGCTAGTATAATGAAGATGGACATAGAAACATTTAGCAGAAAAGTAGGATTTTCCCCTTCCTCAAATTCTTACAGAGATTCACTTTGGGGGCAATTCAGCCTCCTTGCAGAGCTGCTCTTAGAGACTGTCTTAAAACAGATAACATTTAAGATTTGGAAAGTGAGAGGTCACATAATGCAATTACTTCAGATAATCAGATCTGCTGTGTTACTGAGACATCAGCAATGTTTCTCACTGCCTCACAGGAGCTTAAAGCACATAAACAAAATCAATTCCAAGTCCAGAATCCCAAACAAATAAATCGGTTACCCAAAGAGATGAGGAAGAGGGAAGCAGTTTTCCCCGAAGCCACTCAGATTTACATCAACAGAACACAGTAATCCACTGTTTCCAGCCACTTTAGAATGTTAAAGGCAAAACATAAATTGACACCAAAATGCCATCTTAATAAATACAACCAGTATCAGTATCACAGTCCAAGCCTACCTACCACTGGTCCAGCCTATCCCTTTGAATTTATTATTGAACAGGGGAATGTGAATGGGTTTGTTGTTTGTATTTGAAATCAATTGGTGAGTCAGTATTCACCAACAGGTAAGTCCAGACAAGAACACTTCCATGCATGGTCCTCCTCCATGAGGTTCCAGCAAACTTTCTGCAGAAACCAGTAAAGAGTTGTGTCTGTATAAGAAAGCGTTCAGCCAGGTACTGTGAGAATTATGGTGCACAACACCTATTCTATTAGAAATAAATGATCTCATTTACATTTTAATTCTGTGGAACTAGCCACTCTCAACAGGGCAGTTTGCTAGAGTTACTGCAGATGAACATAAGTTGTAATTTTCGTCATAAAAGTACATTACGCTCTCATCAGAGAAATGAAAGGACCAATAGGCATATTAGAGAAACTGCCTATCTGGGGGGTCCCTCCAGATCTTCATGAACACAGTCTCTTCCTATCTTGCAGTGCATTGTTGCACAGTTAAATATTACAAGAAGTCTTATTAGTCAAATGGAAATAAGTACAGAAAATGTTGTACTTTACATTGACCCTTTGAAATGCATGACACCACACAGATGGAAATCATGCCCAAATATCTAAAGCTGTAAATAATTTAACTGAACAAGCTCGAAATACATTCCAATAACTACAGAATGTACTGATTTCTCTCTTTTATTTAGGGTTTCATTTCTTTGAATCATGCAGTCCTTAAAATAAGAACCTGCCATCCCTGGTGGATCAGAGGATGGAAAGACAAACTCTTGTGTAGGTGCTGCAGTGCACCAAAATACCATTTCTAATTTTTTTCTCCTTTAGCAAAGACTGCAATCAGGGCTGGGTGAAAGACTGCTTAGAGGATGGGGACATTGGTTTTACTGCATGCCTTTTGTATTCACTGTGATCTTAATATTTCTCATGAGAAATTCAAGTAGTAGTTGGCAAATAACTATGGCTCCGTGAAACAACCAACACCCACTGAAATATTAAAAGACCTTGAAATACACTCTTCACAAGTTATTTCTACAGCAGCAATCACATGTTTATGGGGTGTTAGTACTTACAACAAACAGAGACAGACTCTTCATTTTAAGCTCTTAGGTAGGAAAGTAAAATTAACCCAGCGCTTTCATTTCTGAGGAGACAGACACAATCATTAAGTTGAAAGCTATTCTGAAGCAGATTTTTCATCCGCATTTCTAACTGGGCTGGCATCACTTTATTCAGAACAAACACGGGAGCCAAAATGAGAACCTTTCCAAGTCACTCTCACTATCTTTCTGGCATTATTGTTTCCACGAAAGAAAAGCTTCAGGAGAACATCCCAGGAGAACCTATAGCTCTTTAGTGAGCAGGGTTTTGCACAATGTCAAGATCTGGGTCAATGCCGAACACAACCCAGATCAATTCTCTGGGATATCCAGTGGTGGGGTTTCAACAAGCACTGTTTCCTTCTTTCTTCTCTTCCCTTCCCATCTTCTGAGGTTTTTTAGAAAACCTCAGGATGAAGTGGAGTTACTTCAGGATGAGATCACCAGTTACCCACAAATGGTATCAATAAAATGTTTTCTTCCAAGTTTCCCAGAACATTAAAAAAAAACCAAAAACCCAAAAAAAACCCCACAAAAACACAGAGGAAACTCCTCTCCCAAACCCCCTTTCCTGCTACTCCAAAAGAGGCAGAGGGCTAAAACAGCATTATCCACTGATTCAGCATTCATTATACATTGAAACACATTCAGATCATTTTCAAGAAGCTGTCAAAGGTAAAAAAAGAGTAGCTTGATGAAAAACTTCCCTTAGATTCAAAATTTTATGTGCAAACAGAGAGTATGACTTAAGCAGTTCTACCCAACTTATAAGCACACTATTGTCAAAGGAAATCCTCACCTCAAGTGTGTATTTTTAAATTATTTTATAGACTCTGCCTGAGAACTGGGGCAGCTCAAGAAAGACACAACAGCACACAGATGCTCGAGTAGCACTGCTATCATCTCTAACCACTCACTAAACATGCCTTGCAGCATGGAAAGGGAAGTCTGTAGCCTACAGAGCAAGGAAAGAGTCAAAATGATTTTGCTCATTCGCTGCCCCCCCTCTCAGCTTATCATCATGCAGGAGGAGGAGGACGATCTATTGATACTGGGTGTAAAGACAGCTGCTCTTCTGATCCAGCGAGGCTTTTGTTAGCAGCGTAGAGCTGGTGAAAGAGAACAAACGCTCTCCCATACGTGCATTGTTAGGGCAGGAGACAAAAGAATACCTGTTTTGAATCACTGAGGACTATTACTGCAACAAAGTACAAGATAACATTTCGCCAGAGGATACAAGAGATTCTGAGAGGAGCAACAATGAAACCAGACAACCTTTCTGTCATCTTATCAAAAACTGCTTGGGGTACTTACTGAACAGTGGGGGGGGCAATAATAGCAAATAGAGAGCAAACACAGTTAATCTTTGCACAAAGGCTTCCTGATAAGTAATAAAATAGAGTTAAGAGTGGCGTGCTGGCCTTTGCCAACTCACATTTCTTAGAAGAAAGGATATAAGACAGGCCTAAACAATTTTAAAATAAACAAATCCATACAGAACGGGGGAATGTTGTATGAATTAATTTCCTCGTTCTCCTTTTTCAAGCAATTCAAGAAGCAATCAAAGCACTCCAAGGTTTGCTATGCCTTTACAGACTTTTTTTGACACGTTGCTTTACAGAACCTTCACAACAGCCCACTATCAGTAGCTTTGGTGTCACTGTATGGTATGCAAAAGGAATAGGTAGATCTTTGACATAAAAATAATAATCTCTGGTAAAATTACAGTACTACAGTGTATCATAGCATCAGAACTATGGAAATATTAATACATGGATCTCTGACAATACAATGTAAGGTGTCACTTTGAGCAGTTATTATGCTAATAACAGATACTTATTATAAAACAACATGAAAGAAGCAAGCTATGTGGGTGTAGAAAGGGATATTTAGTATTCAGAAAATGTATTTAAAAGGGAAAAAAAGCAAGTGCTTCATACACCATCTAATCCCACATTAGGCAGATGAGGGGTTCCCTGGCAGATGGGTGTCAGGGTACCCTGGGACTTGGATGAAGCAGCACATTATCTCTCAAGGGAGCACACATGCCAATATAATTTACAACATCCTTCAAGCTTTTTTTTATTATGCAGTGGGCCAAAAACTGGGACCAAAATCATGAAGGCAGGGGGACAAGTGGCACTAGAGCTTTGAGAATTAACTAGAAAAGCTGCTCATCAAGTCCAGCAGGCTTTCAAGAGAACATATTCTGCTCCATGCTCACTGACTTTAAAATAAAATAAATTCTAAAAAGAAAGAATGAAGGAAAGAATGAAAGAAAAAATGAAAGAAAGAACCAAAGAAAGAATCAAAGAAAGAACCAAAGAAAGAACCAAAGAAAGAACTGCAATGAGGAAAAAGTCTCATACCATATTCCCTACACAAAGAAAGCAAGAAGCTAGCATGATGACTGGTTCCATTTAAGCTACAAGAAAGTGTCCATTTACATTAAAAAAAAATTCTAAGACTATTAAATGTTGCATTTAAAGCCAAAGGAAGTATTTACAAAGAGTTTGTAATATAAGGAGGAATCCAAAGAAAGAGAGTCTCTGTTTGCCTGATGGCTGAAGAGTAATTTTTTCTAGGATTTGTCTAGTTGGGAAAGGAGAAATTTATAGATATTCTACATTAATTCCCACCTGGAGTATTTTACTCTGTGCTAAAACCTTGTTTTCCTCCTAATCTGAACTACAGAGTTACTCTGGGGGCAGAATCACCCATTTGGCACAGGGTTACTACATTCTAAATTCAAATCTTAACTGTGCTTTACAAAAACTTCCATACAACCAAAGCCATTCTCATCGTTACAAATATATCCCTCAGCCCTGAAACAAACACAAATGCCACGTTTGTGAAGACAGAGCAGAAGATGCACCACTTCAGACAACAGCCATAAATAAAATTCTTACACGCACAAACATAATCCATTTCAAACAGGAATGTTGGTGCTTATGCTACAGCGGTTGGAAATACCTGTCTTTCAACATTAAGCCTTGCGAGGATAATGCTCAGCTGCAATCTAAACCTTGGTGATTGCAGCAGAACAAGCAGAAGCTGTGTGATTACTTATTGCAGCTCCCAGTCAGCGAGAGGGAAATCTGCCACGTAGCTCATATGCAGGTACAAGGAACCCCTTGTCTCAAACAAAATAACACAGGGAATCATTTGGATTTTGCTTACAGTTGCAAGGATTTCCTCATGCACACTTCTGTTGACAGACGCATTTCCAGGCAAATTGCTCTCACCATGGACTAGATCACAGATCCTTCTTTTAATTAGATGACAATTTCCTGGACCAAGTTTATTCAATCACCCAGCCATGCAGCACCTATCCTTCCCCCTCTTTCAGATTCCTACAACTTTTCCAGGTTAGATGCAGGCTCCCTGATAACTTTCTGGCCTTTTACATGGTTTAGTTTCCTCCTGTGGTAGAGGGAAGGCAATGGCCACCTGCAAAAGCTATCAACAAAAATCTCGGCGCCTGCAAACTAAAAGTTACTGCTTTAATAGCCTGACAGCAATAGACAGCTGTGAGAAGCCACTCAAATCCCTGTTCAAACCCCTGACACCTCACAATCTACAACTCATCTTTCCCCTACTTTTCATTCTGAATTTAATTACTGCCCAACATACTATGAATAAGATTTGGAGAGTGGTATTTATCCAGTAGAAAGCACTACTGTCATCAGTTAGACCTGGAGCAGGCTGGGAAGACAACAAGAACACAAGGCATATAGGAGAGAGCAGTAAGTTTTCCACTGTACACACCCTTTACAGATATGCAGATGTAGGGAGGTAAAAAAAAAAGAAAAGCCTTAGGCACATTCCTGCTAACTCTCATGATTAAAATACTACTTTTACAGTATTTAGGGGGTTTTGTCCTAAACCTTCAGTTCTAATAATCAAGGTATTTTGTCATACTTGCAAATTTCCCTTTACAGAAAGGTGTGGGCAGAGCAAAAGAAAAGTCTTGAAAAGAAGATTCCTCCAGAAGCTAAAAAGCAAAAGTCATTCATAAATCATTCATCAGTCCTAAGCCATACTCATCACTGGGATCCTGTTTCATTACTTGAACTGCAAAGTCTACCATAACTGCTGAATTTCACTTCCCGACAAGTGAACATAACTCATTTTGCTCTGTGTGCTAGGAAGCCCTGGAATTTTTCTTGGCATTTTAAGATAAACTGTCCCTTCAGGCTCTTACAGTCTCCTCTTCCCTTCTAATACTAAAGCCTCAATTAGACCATGATTAAAGATGTACTTACAGATACCAGCAGAAGGTAAAGGTTGTCAGTTTTATTACAGGGCAGGAATGTGTTTTTCTCTGTACTCTAGAATTCAGAGTTTCATGGGGAAATAGAGTTTACTAACAGGCAAGTCAGATTTTCTCAACAGGATTCAATCTTGATTATCAATTCAATAGGCATAAAAATATAGAAACCAGATGGTTTCTGCCAGTCAACAAAAGTCTTAAGGGGAAGAGAACTTAAACCCATTCATAGAAATATCTATCAGAAAACTAAAACAATTCCAACAGGAGATGTGCTTCACGTGATGTTTTAAATTCCTCTCTGCTAAAAAAACCAAAACAGTGAGTCTGTATACTGCAGAATATTGTTTAACAGAATTCTTCAACTCCATTTTCTTCATGAATTTGTTTATTATACTTGAGAGTGCTGATCAGCTTAAAGGAAAAGGTGATACAAAATTATTTAATACTGTGGCATAGAAGCCACACACTGAAGTCCTCACCCCATTTGCATTGAGGTCCAGCTCCATTTTTTCTCCTTTGCTGTTGACCAGTTTCCCTCTGCTTTCCTCGCACTTCAGCTTCTGTGCAGGTTCAAACAGATACCTATTTTTTAATTGCCAAAGAAAACATTGCTTTCTCCTGCACAGTTCATCACGTGGTTTCCTCACAAAGATGACACTGTCCCATAGTGTTTAATGCACAACATTCATTTTTGGATCAGTAGCAAGTTGAAAGTCTGGTAATGCACGCTCTCCTAATTTAGAAATGGAGCTTTGTAACACTGAAATATTGCAAGAAGCTCCACTGCTTGCCCTTCCATTAATTTGTTACTTACTGTGTTGGATTCTCATCAGCAATTCTTAATTGATGTACTCTGAGCCATGCCATCAAATATTCTCTATGGATCTAGTTGGCAATAATGGTTAATTTCTAAATTTTGGTAAGTTAGTGATTATTCAGGTTGTGATTACTTCAGAATAAATATATCCTTACATTTTGGAAAGCCCCAATAAAGAGTGGGCACAGCTACAGATAAATGATATATTGCAATAAGTATTCTTATAATGGTAATGTATGATGCACGGCCATTTTCCAGATGCTACAGTACTAATTGTGCTGCCAACTGAAGCAGCCAAATCCAAAACAGATCCATATGAGGAATTACTGTTGAATCAACCTCATCAGTGAGAAAAGCTTCTGCCATACAACCGTTTTCCACCTTAGCACAATCTTCATGAAGTTAATGAAATGCAGCGTACCCCTGTCACAGCTGTAAAACTAAAGTAACTCCCATACAGGTGAGCTGGAACTGATGTAAAGGAGAGGCAAGACTAACAATATTTTCCATCAGAGCAAAAGTGATCTCTTAACGCAGTGATGTGACACCACTGCAAAGCAGCCACTGCGTGGAACAAGCACTGCCTGCCACAGATTCCACTCTGACCTGGAAAAACAATGTAGTGGCACAGCCACTACTGGAGCTGCAATACTACCCAAAAGTTCTTTACACCCCCAAGTCTTACAGCACAATTGGTCCTATTAGTTTGTCTGAAGGGTAAAGTATTTCTCCAAGAAAAGAAAATCCAGGTTTCTCCTCAGGTTTTAAAGAAGTACGCAAGTAGGATGTACTGACTTTAAGACCAGAAAGGGTGACTGGAATATCTAGTTTGACTTTCTTGAAACAAAAGCCAAAAGCCTTCAACCAAATATACAATACAAACAAAACCACCAAGAGGAAGACTTATATCACAGCCTTTCCTAGTCATCTTAGCTTATCTTTAAATTTTCAATATTTTTAATCCTTCCTCATAAATCAGTACCTCTAGGTCCCGATTATTTTGGTAGCAGGATCTCTGAGCTGTATCATGTAAAGAAAATTAATGACCTTTAAAATAGAAGGTTTACTTACACAGACATTAATTGCTATTGTAGCACAGATGAATAGTTAAGCAGGCCCATGAAATGTTTCAGTCAAGCACCTAATTCCAGAGAAGGGAATACTTTACGCAAATCCTTGGATGACAAAAGGTCAAACACAATGAAGTTCCTACCAGAGAAAAAACCTGCTTAGGTCTATTTGCCAAGTACTGCAAACAGGTTAACCATACACATCATTAAGTTCTGAATCCCATTATGATCATGTGGCATCAACCTAACTGCAATTACAGTGTCTTAGGTATAAGATGTCATTTTAAGTAGAGAATTGCTACTCTGGACAAGTTTTATAAATGATTCTCATTTATTATCATTTCCAATTAGAGGAAATAAAAGCATTAAATGGCCACTTTGATGCTGGAAGTGACCTTTCACCTGGACTGTTTCCCTAATGGATGAGGGTTAAATTTATTGTGACAGCACCTAACCATATTTGGTGTGGCCTCAAATTTGACTGTACCAGTATCACACAACCTACAGTGTAATTGTCTCCTCGTTGCCTAAATATTCAGACAAGGAAGGAAGGGATTAGGCCTGTAAGTCTTCCTGCTCACTAGCCAGCAGCAGATTGAACTGGTAAGACCATGAGATGCAGTGTTTGTACCAGAAGTATGATTATTATTATCCTAGGGAGTTAGAAAACCTATAGGCATTTTCACATTACCTACTTTATATTTCAGTAGCTAAAGAATGACACATAGCTATGCTATGACTTACAACAGGATTTACATAGGAACATACGTTTTCTTCTGTATTTTTTTTCTGCTTAATGTATCTCAACTTTATTAATTTCAGCTCGAACATATTGGCATTCCCAGTAATAACCAATAAACACAAGTAAGCAAATCATAGGTAACATCCCTCTCCCCAAACAAAGAAAATATTGTATTTCTAACATAGTAGTGCCTTTTTCAGTTAGCACAGCCATGTGAAATTAAATATAAAAGCTCCAGTGAGTGATTTTTTTACTAATCCTGTGTAACACATTTTGCAAAAGTGTCAAAAAGAAATATAGTTCGGTTGCTGAATACAGAATGGAAATTGTTTACTTTACAATCCAAACTTCTCTATTTACATAAAAATAACCTCACTACAGCAGAAATTTTAGGCTACAACACAATATTAATGGAGTTCGATTGCATATTATTCTAATGGGTTATTTTACAGTCATTGTAACATTAGATCTAAATACAAGACATAGACTCATATTTGCAGTATATTTTAGATGCAAACAATATTTCAAAAAGAACCATGGTTAAGCATCAGAAAAGAGCTTTTCTAAAACCAGCCTCCTAAACCCTGTATTTGTATACAGACACAAAAATCTATTCTAGTATTAATGTTACTTATCTCAGAATTACAACCTGATATTCCCATGAGAAAGACTGACAAACACTACCTGGTTGTAGAATGAGCCACGTATCACCTTTGCTTTATTTCTTCACTGACATTTTTTTAGTGTTCCTTTTACTGGCACGGTTTTGTTTTATATCGGTTTTACTATTGCCCTAGCTGTAACAGTGTGTTACACATGCCTCTCTACAGTCCATCCACAAAGGAAATGAATCATTACAGCTTTTACTTACAGGCCCTGACTTTTCAGTGCAAGCTGTAAGGCTCCTGCTTCCCTCCTCAGCATCACTCAGCACAGGGGCGCTTCCATTAGATTGTGTTATTAGCCAGGAGTCCTCTGGAGAGCTCTGTTTCCATCGGGAAGTGCCATAAACATGAGCTGCAGTGAATGCCAGCTGGGAAGAGAAATGCATTGCTGTATCCTTTAATGGGAGAAGTTGCTCCCCAGTGCAGCTGGCAAGCTGTTCTCAGGCTCCCCTTTGGAGCCAGCCAGAAGATAGCAGTTCATGTTCACCAGGAATTACTTTCTATTTGCTTTCATCTTCCTTTAGATTTAAGCAGTATTTTAGCAAATGGAATAGAATTTTTAAAGCTGCCATACCATATGGCTGGGAAAGTCTGCAGGCTTCTGCTTTGGGAGGGAGGTGATCCCCACCACTTCTCTGAGCCTGAGGGGAACTGGTATTGATGTCAGCAGTAGCCGTGAGCCTGAGGAACATGCCATTTACTCCAAGCAGCTGCCACCTCCCAGGGCCAGGGCTCCAGGAGGGCGATCAGCCCTCCTGGCAGGCACACTGCCATGGACTGTGAAACCAGAGCTTTCACACCTTTGGTTCTGTTGCCTCTCCAGAGCTATCTGACCTTTTGAAATCTCTAGGCTTTTTCCTGAGGACCTAAGAGGTAAGCACCATTTACTGCTGGGACTGACACAGTTCTGAAAGTCTTGGCTCCACACCAAGTGCCAAAGAGCAAGGGTATCAGACTGCTGCAAGGAATATCTTCACATAACAGGCTTGTTCAGCTTGCCATGAATCCGTATCTGTCTCTGAGTTACAGAAATTCTTCTAATGAACAATTTTTGAAAAATCTTTTAACTAGCTAACCTCCCCTACTGACCCATCAACTCTCCCTTCAGTCTGCTGTATCTGATGAAGTTGCATCCTCAGACATCCACAAAGAGGGACTAGAAGAAATGGAGAGGAAGAGAAGAAAGTAGTAGGCAAAAAGTAAATCTTGACTCTTTCTTGTCCAGTGCCTAGCCCTCACTTACATTAATGAAGAAAAATAGAATAATAACTAACAAAAAACCCAAATGAAACCAAGGAATGAAACCAAGAAAAAAACTGAGGAAAAACGGGGTGGGAGGAGAAAAATACAGGGAAATTCTCTGACTTTGAGTATAACTGGGTCATTGTCACCAGCTTGTGACTCTGTGGAGTACATCGTTTGAAAGACAGTCAGAAGACTTGGCGCACAAAGCAGGCCACAATAATGAGCAGTGGCAGATTTGCATGTCAGGTCTTTCCACCACAGTACAATTAGCCTACTGATATGGTGGGCATGACTAAGGATGGTGGGATATGAGGGTAAGTGATAGAGACAAAGTTAAATGGCCTCAGATCTAACTTGTGACCTCATTCTATCATAAACAGCAAAAAGTGAGAGAACTTGTGTGTGGATCAAAAAAACCTGGCAGGGTTAGCTGAGCACATGAGACAAAAGAAATAGCACAGTGCACTCATTCTTGGGCTGCCACCACATTCAGTCTGCACCAGCGACACAGCAGACTTAGGTAGCATCTGGGTCCCAGAACAACCTCGCAAACTATCAGGGGAGATGATTAGGCTGCTTCCAAAGATAAAAAGCAGCAGCTGCTGATTAAGGAGAGCCAAGAGGCAGCAGAAACACTCTCAGTGTCTGCTGCAGAGCAGTAAGCAACAAAAGACTGGAACTCACATGAAAAAGATGTCACTCTCCAGACCTCTTATCCATGTAGCACACAGCTCACCAGGCTGAACAGGGAGCAATCCAGAAATGCTGGTTAACTCTGCACTGCAGCCTTCCCCATGGTCCAACTCAAAAGCCTGGTCCTAGGTTCTTCTGTTTGCTCAGCAAAATGCTGTCCCCTTTAGGCTCTAGGAAGTGTGTTCAAGAGGTGTCAGTATATGTCTAAGAGACCAGTCCACCAGGGTGTGGCAGAGAGTGAGAAGAGGTCATCAGCATTTTCCTGCTCTGTCTGCATTGCTTCTCCATTTACAGGGGCCCTTCCATCAGACTGTGATATTAGCCAGGAGTCCCCTGGAGAGCTCTGTCATCTCAGTTAATTTGATTAGCAGCTACAACCATGAACATGCCACCTTGTCCTATGATGCACTCCCATTCCCAAGAACCAAGTTGAAAGTTTTCCATTCCTGTCCTATAGTCATACTCTGGTAACCAGACAAAGGTATTTGCTATTATCCACCTGTGTATGAGAGACAGTCACCTTTGAAGACAAATTTGTGCGATTTGCTCTTTAGAAACACTGAAACACAGTGATTGAAATTCCTAATGAGACCACAAAAGAATCTGCTGTGGCTTTTAAGGAATAAGCAGACATGATGAGAGTTTGGAATGAAATGGGCATAATTATGGTAATATGTACAGTAACAAGAAATTGCTACTGGAGATCTACCCAGACACAAACCTGCAATGAAGAGATTGCATGAGCAGCTAAATACGGCGGGAAATTGACCTCATCAATAACAGAACTGCTTCAAACAAACATGCATTTACCTTTTCCACCATTCTTTTTATTTTTTTAATCCCTGCCACTGAAATTGGATGGAATCATAGAATCATTTAGGTTGGAAAAGACATTTAAGATCATGGAATCCAACAGTTAACACTTGCCAAATCGACCCTTAAACCATGTCCCTAAGACTACCCTGTTAAACTCTTGTCCTCAAAGTTACCCAGCGACTTCAACTTCCATCAGCAACAAGTTCCCAGCATGGCAGAGCATTTCTTCTTGACTTCCTTTTGACTTTGCCAGTTTCAACTTTCACCATGTGCTCCTTGCTCTTCCCTGATGGTAGAATAGCATTTTTTGCTCTATAAAGCCTATACCTTTGTTGTCTGTTGTAACCTTTTATCATCTCACTTCTAATTCATTTCCCCTCCAAGGTAAACAATCCCAATCTTCTCAGTCTTGTACTATATGTAATTTTTTCCTTGTCTGTTTAAAAACTGATTTATGTAAACAGTTAAAAACTTAGCCTGTTAGCTTAGCTTGTATCTATAAGTTAGCCATGCATATTAAATCTGTATTAGCTAGGTTTAACTGAATTAAATGTATCCACACAGGATTTTTCACCAAATTCCTAAAGTCAGTTTAAATTTACACCTTTTGTTGGAAGTGTAGTTAGGCCATAGCCAGTTTCTGATCCACAAATACTTCCAAGAAGAATTCAGAGAGTGCTTTGGGAAAGGGTATATTTCAGCAGACCCCTTAGAGAGTGTTATCTCCATTATCCTGCAATTCAGGAAGCCTCCACGCATAGCAGGGAGTAATTCTTCTGAAATATTTTCCATCAGCAACACAGGGATTTGTTACAGAATTAACTTAACATGTTTTACCTTGATAGCACCTCCATTTCTGGGAGATAGTTTATTGCCTAGGCAAGTCAAAGTGCTATTAAACCAGAGATTTTAATTCAGTTGCAAGTAAGCTGCCCTATTGCACCCAGAGCACAACAGTGATATAATAAAAACTGCTATCAAAATTAATTCTGAAAAAATCAAATACAATCACTGTTAAGTTTAAACAAAGGATATTTTCTAGTTCATTACAAGACTTAGCTGCATTCAAAATCCAATGAAAACTGGCTTTTACACATACAGACACACAGAGACATTTGCCTATGGAATAAAAGTTTTAAATTGTGACTATTAAATGCATGGTATTTCTTAATGACAGATTCATTGTAATCCTTGTAATAATACATTTAACAGAGGAAGAAAAGAGGAATTTATCAAAAAGCTGCCAATGGATTTTAATAAAAAAATACTTCCCAACAGAAGGAAACAACATCCTTATCTACGAGGCCACAAGTGCTTGAGTATTTCTCAAGGAATTTAGATGCATTATTTTGCAATAGAAACTTACCGAAAGTTACAAAGAAGCAAGTATTTCTAAAAATCAAACATACAGGGCACTGAGTTGAAAGAAAGTAATTTCCCACATTAACATTCAGATCTATTATACATGCATACAAATTTCCATGCAAATCAGACTTCACTTATTGTGTATTTTGCCTTATTTAATGAAAAATTAAAGAGACAGAAGAACACCTAACCCCCTTCATTTTGCCTATTAAGTTGCTGCTGCCAGCAGGACCCTGGTGATGGCATTTCCACTGAGGCTAATCACAGAGAAGAAGTGTGCACATAAACATAAGAAAACTCATGCTCAAGTTAGAGAGAGCAGCCACCCGGCCTGTTCATCACGTTCACCTCTATTCACACAGTAATTTCTGTACTCTGGAAAGCTGACTAGACCCATCATGATCTCAGAACACTAGTTGTCCCCTACTGAATCATTTTCAAAATTGGTAAATGATACAGCTAAGTATAAAAGGAGAGATTGTCAGACAATTCAGCTTTAGAGAACTCACTTTCACCTTATGCAGAGAATTGGCGAAAGTAGATGAAAGACACAGTCAGTCCTGGTCACTGCTACAGCTACAGTCCTGGCAGAGATGCCCCTTGCTCAGACTTCTTTGTGTCCATGCCATGTGTGTGTCTCCTTGACACTTCCCTATAACCTTCATTCCCCTTTTCCCTCAGGGAAATGTGCTGGCAGTCTCCTGCTCATCAGCTCCATTAGTGGGATGTGCAGGCTGGATAGGCAGAGCTGCTTTGGGAAAGGTTTTCACAGAGCCCCACTTCCCATCGAAACGCCTTCCTGCCAGCTCACTTCTCCTGCCTAACTCCACTATCTATAGCTTTCAAATGCTTCCCCTTCGTAATCACACCTCCTACTATTCTGAAGACTATTTTCTGGGAACGCTGAACATATTTGTTGGCTCACTGGCCCCTAGCACACTGACTGCTCATTCAATAGCATTCACACAAGACTGGAAAAGACTTGTCATCCTCTTACTATCTGGCACTCTGTTACTAGCTTACTACTGTTTCCCTTTGCAGTACAGGTCCAAATTGAATGTCAGACACAGGAAAATGCCAGCAAAAGCTCCAGTTCACAGTCAGGAACCAGCCACATGATACAGTTCAAAACCAGATACACACTGGCACATTACCATTATTAACACAAGGTTTGACATGAGAAAAGTCCTTTGTCATTCTTCTTTTTGACAGTGAGAACAGGGAAAATTAGGGTTATTACAGTATTTCAAATATTTGCTGGGTGATAACATCTTATAGCGGTAGCATTAGTTAAAAACTCAGGCAGACATTAGGATAAACAGATTCTCCTGCTTCCGTGGCCAGGACTTCTCAGAAACAAATTCTCATGGAGATCACACAACCTACAGTGTAATTGTCTCCTCGTTGCCTAAATATTCATACAAGGAAGGAAGGGATTAGGCCTGTAAGTTTTCCTGCTCACTAGCCAGCCTGCCAAGCACATCCACCACCCAGCCTCATTCCCCCCACTGCCTGGCTCAGTGACTGACTGACCCTCCCAGGCTCTGCACAGCCACAGCAAATACACCTGGGGCATTCCTGACAGTGGCTGAATTGTCAGCTAAAATAATCACCTGGCTGTCACCAGGAGCAACACAGGTAGGGCAAAGGGGAGCAGCTCAATGCGCATGCTTTGAGTTGACATGGTAAAAAGCTAACATATGGTAATTCTAAGGGGGCTGACATGCTGCAGCAAATTATAAAAAGGCTGACACTCAGCTGAAAGAGCTGACACTTGAAAGTTACTCCCTAGCACAAAAGAGAAAAAATGAAAGTGAAATGTGACTGAACTGTTGTCTCACATGCTCATATTTTGTTGACAAATGTAGGTATGAATTCGGCCCTTTCTTAAGAGTGTCACCATCAGCTGCTGATAAAAAAGCAACCTGACTCTATTACAGATGTGTTTCCCTTCAAACTGATGCTCCAGCAAGAGCAAGAGGACAAAGAATTCTGCTCTTATAAATCTGTTGTGCAGACTAAGAGTACACTATCAACTGCAACATTTGACATTGTTACGCATCCCATCTAAAAAAAGACTACTTAGAATTTGAAATATTGTATTACAATGAAATACCTCTTTAAATATATCAACCTTGGAAAACGCAAGTTAGCCGACAGTTTCAACTTCAACTTCTATTTCCTTTTTAACGTGCTTCAAACCACTGTTCAGTTATTACACTAACACTTTGTATCAACTATCTACTACCAAAAATAGATTAAGTATCACATCCTGAGCACACTGCTGTTCCTGAGCTCTAAGACTAGTTTTGATACAGTAGGGTATGCAATTTTATACTGCTGAAATATTATACATCGTGCTACATGAACATGTAAATGTACATGTTTCGTTGTAGCAGCACTGTTTAATTACATAAAGGAAGATGGTACTTCTCACTCAAAACCTCAGAATTCCAAGACCAGATCATGCAAGTATGTAAGACTGCAGTGAGTAATTTTATTTATAGTTGCATTCATTTTAGACAATTGCCAGGAAATTCATATCAACTTTTGGAGTTTGAGTGCATCTGAAAACTCTCTGTAGATGCTATTTTATTTTAAAAAGCATCAAAGCATTTTCAAGCACTGAATCATACAAGAATGACGTGGAAGATTTACAGCATTCTCCTGCTCCAAGGAAGGATAATTCCTAATCCAAAACAAAATCTCATCAAGGTATTGTGTGAAATAGAGTAAGATTTGGACTATGCACGTTCAGTAAAATTGTTATTTTAGTAAACTTTAAACCTTCCGATTTATTTCAAAATGAGACCTGTCTGTGTTCCTTCTTTTTTCTCCAAATGTGGAAATTATTCCAAAAATTATGTTGCTCAAGGTAGTTTTCTTACAGCTTTGAAGAACAGAAGTGAGTTTCAATTTCTCATTGATACTATAGAATGTCGTTCTCCTAAGTTTGTAAATGTAAGAATTCTGTAGGCTGTTAAAGCACTGACAACGTGCATCTGACCTCATCTGAACCTACTAATACACCTTCCTCTGGATTATTTTTTAACAATTCGTACTTTTCCATTCCCTCCTGCATAGTTTCTACTCATAACAAGTTTTACTTGGTCATAAATCATTTTAAGTCAGTAAAATACAACATGCCTGCAAAAAACGTGGTGAAATTCCTTTGCCAGTAGAACACAAAATTTGTCCTTACCCTTCTAAGAAGTCAAATATTAGATCTCAGGTTTAAAGATGCTGTTAACATAACAGAAGTACTTTTTCCAGACCCTGCGTTTTTTAAATTTAATAATTTACTAGTCCTTTTGATCCTTACACATTTGGGGTGATGCTAAAGTGCTGTGAGAGAGGTACAGTAATATTCATGGCAAGGGTGTGGTCTCTGTTCTGTGTTGCTGAGTCTGCAGGAGAACTGCCAGCACACCCTGGCACTGGTTTGCAAGGAGATCAGAAGAGAGGATAGTAAGAGATTACAGTTGTCCCTCTCTGTGGCCAGTACTGCACTGGCATCCAGTACCAGCTGGACAGATGGAATATTGGAACTGTACTTCACCTGTGGTGAATGTGCCTCCAGATACTACAGATCAAGCAGTGGCCGGCCATATAAGTAAGTCCCATTCTCTCATTCTTGCTAACTGAGGGAAAAGGATGAACTTCCTTATTCTTCTTTTTTGTAACTTAGCCTTTAAAATTTATCACTGTTGCATTTATGTATTTTACACTGCTTTGGCTTTTAAATATGAGTTTTATTATTCTTGCCTCACTGCTGTATATACGCTTCTCCCCCATTATTTTGTGCACCATGATAACACAACAAGTATGGGTCGGAAGAACTCGACATTTTCTGCCTTTACTCTGCACAACACATACACTTCTGTTTGTGCACAGAGTAGCCTGGTGCACAGTGTTTCTGTACTTTTCATCTGGTAGCTCACCTTTTAAATTCTCTGCGGTGATCTCC
This sequence comes from Petroica traversi, assembly GCA_025920805.1. Classification (NCBI taxonomy): domain Eukaryota; kingdom Metazoa; phylum Chordata; class Aves; order Passeriformes; family Petroicidae; genus Petroica; species Petroica traversi. Next base: position 5,719,393 of record JAHLSL010000044.1, read on the forward strand.
ACACCACCTTTCAGAGGTCCTGACCCTGGCTACTGAACTTCTGTACTTCTCGCAGTGTTCTGGGTAGCTGTGACAGTCTCTGCCACAGATGTATGACAAAACAAGGACCACACTGCATGCTGAGACTATTGATACCACAGAACTGTGTCAACAGGTGCAACTGCTCTGACCTGTGTCTTAAAAATGGCAAAAGTTCTACCTATGACAGATTCGTCTATAATTTTCCTTTGTGTAGGTGAGAAACAAGTCACCTCTATCAGTAAATAAGAGAGTAATGCTTTAGGCTCCTGTTAACTGTTGCATCACTGTGTCTTCCTGCTCCTAGTTCTTAATATCACACAGTACATGATACATAAGCACCTATTATCGATGGTTTTCTGACTTTACTATCTTTAGTCTCTTCCAGTTACTACAATCAGATGTGGATCTATGACTAAGAGGTCTCATGATATGATCATAGGTAACATGCACAGGTACTTGTGAAATACAGATGGATGTCACAGAGTGACACCTTTCCATGAACTTTGCTCGAATCTGCAGACAAACATGGGCAGTATGGAAAATGTGGGAATAATGGCACAGCCAATAGGACAGTGTGACCAAACAGATAACCTGCTATGAGCAGTTAAGTACAACTGTGACTGCATCATTTGATAGGTTAGGAAGACCTCAGTGACTCTTCTTCATGCAGCAGCATGCAAAGGATATGACTGTGAAACACTGCCTAAAGAGAGAAGGTTGCTCAGTCTTACCAACAGGCGGAACATGCAGAGCAGAGAGCAGACCAGAGAGCCCGGAGCCTTTTTCCTGCCCTGAGCAGCATTTCTCAGCACAGGATGATCCCAGTTTTGATGCTGATCTGGCTGATTATCTCATGACAGTCCTGTGGTGTAACCTCTTGTACAGATTCCCTGAGCCACATCGACCTTGATCACCTCTGATGCTCTAACCTCCACATGGCCTCTCTTTGAATTGATTCATCAATTATTTATCTTCTGCAGGGTGTGTCCTCTTGACAATTTCAAGAAGTGGCACCTTTGGATCCCATTTTGAGGTCTAATAAGGCTAGGCTTTGCGTGAGACCACAACAGCAGGTGACACTGCATTAGCCACCTCCCTACTGTGGGAGGCGGATGAAGTCTGACTCTTTGTTGCTTCCTTGCTCCTCTTGGTCTCTTGAAAACCTGCAGGGTTTTCCTTCCCTCTAAGCTTGCTGTTCCTCCTGTCTCCCTTTGGAAACGTGTTCATGACCTCCTCCAAACTTAAATGTTCTCTGCAAAAATTCCCCCAAGTGGACAACAGGCACCCTTTAACTACATGCACTTAAGTGACTACAGAACATCTGTGGATGTCTGTCTTTGAGGCCATGTCAGCAACCTCGCCATTTCCCTGAATCCATCTCAACAGATAATGGTGTGACATTTCCTGTGCCACACCATGTGTGCAGGGATGTAGAGATAATGTGGATGATGGTTGCTCTGCTTAAGGAAAAAGTCATTTTATCACTTGGAAATTTCAGCATGTCCCTGCACAGTAAAGTTGAAACATGCTTCAAGTTATAATTTTTTTTCATATAGAAGCACTCTAAAAATGGACTGATCTTCCCAAAACCACTTACTAGATTGGGGAAAATTTAGTTTAAGAGCACATCCTATGATAGTCATGGGAGAAATAAGACAGGACAAAAAATGGGGATTATTTAAGTTCCAAGATCTTTGAGGAGACCCTTTTTAGCCTGTCATATCTCAAACCCAACTAGCCTAAATATTATTGTATCTGTTTTCTTTGGCAAGGACTTACTGTTGCCTTTTATTAGATATTAAACAATAGGTGGGAGAGAGTAAGCCAATTAATTATTAAAAGTGGTTTTCACATACTTTGAAAGTCTGCGTGTCCTCGAAGCACACTCAATAAAGTTAACAAGGCTAACCAGGGCACTGTGTAATATCTGAGAAGCCTCGGTAGGCGTTTTGGGAGCTCTGCAGAATTCTGCTGTGTGCTTCCTTAATTCCACATGGACCCAGTGCACACTTCATAAAGTTCTTTTGCCTCAAAACATGAACCTTACAAACTTCTCTCTTCTAGCCCTACTCAAAAGTTGCTGCTTTCAGTAGCTTTCCAGCTACTCCCTCTCTGCCCATCCATGTCACTCCCTCTCACTCTTAATTCACCCGAAGAGCAGAAGTTATTTACAACCTACCCCCACACATCATGCTCACCTGATCATCTCTGAGGACCTGTAGTCACCCTTCCTGTGTCATGTCTGATTCACACAGCTACTTCCTCAAGGCAATAACATACTCTTTATGAATCCTCAGAAAACACAATGCCCATTTATAGTATGTTGAATACAAAATAGCTACTAAACATAATATCCATAAAAATTATCTTTAGTAGAAACTAGTCCTTTAACTCCCTTTCCACAAACACTTTGAGCATGTGGGTTTGTATCCAAAACCAGATTTTTTGTTATGGTCTCCTAAAAATCAGTTCAGATTCGGTAATAACCTCAATGAGACAACGATCACTAGGTTATAGCAAAAAAGAGATGTCAGTGGTGCTTGAGGCACTTGCTGAAATCAATTAACACAGACTCTGTGCTGATGGAACAGGCATGGGTTCCACAGCATTTTAATTTCATTCTCCTATCAGTTATAAAAATCCCCTGCAGATGGTCTAGAAATAAGGGGAAAATTTTACCTTTATTTTCCCTGCACTTGCTGTTCACATTATCACTTTGAATAACTTGAGTCAAATAGCTTTTTGGAAATAAACTCTGTAACCATAGGACAAGGTGTTCAACGGAATGAACTCCCAAGTCCAGGAACACCAAGTGCATTAACCAAGCTTTGTGGCTTGAGTCTGTAATTTTTATTCACCCAACACTTGCTTTTCAGTCAAGGAAACTATTTCTATTCTGCTTGTGTAACAAGATTGGTCTTCACTTCATATAATGTATAATGAAAATAACAGCTGTATTTAAACACATGGCAGAAGCCATTAGGCATGGAAGAATTACTTTTTTTCTAGCAAATCATGGCTGTCTAACAAATTTTATACATGACTGTCCTTGTCCATACTATGAGCCAAATTGTGTCTTGTTTTATCCCAGTTAAGATGCACTGCTTACTAGAGTTCCTGGAACAATTATTATCGCCCCTATATCTCACATTGCAACGTGGGAAATTGAAATAAAACAGAAATTTTTGTTATAGGCAGAGGAAAATTTCAGAGCCATGCAGAAAGGATGGCAGTGAGGAAGGAAGAAACTACTGTAGAATACTAACTCCTGCATTGCCTTTCAGATATGTTTGTTTTTTTTTTTTACTTGTACACGTTTAAACATCACACTAAAACCTGATCTGATTCCTACTTTTATGGAAATTATTATTGTTACTTTTCCCATTTACAGCTGTAGTCCCATTTTCTTTACTATTTGGATATTTTCAGAGACAAGATGTTAGAAAACAATAACTCTACCGGGACTCTGTAACTTTTTATACCCTTACCCAACAATTACTACTGGCAGCTAGTCAGTACAAAAATCCACCTAGCACAAGGTGCTGGGAAATAATCCCAGCCACTATATGAGCAGCATGGCTACAGCCAGGCAGAGAACAACCAAATATGGAACCAAACAAAAACTGAACCACTTCACACATCAGTAACTATACGTATATAATAGCTTAGGCAATTAAGTAAACTGAAACCTCAGCCTAGTAAAAATTACTGTGCCGTAAGGTTCCAGCACAACACAGTAAGTTTTTACCACAGATAGAGATGGTCTAAAAACACTGTGAGCATCTAGGAAAACACTGGGAATAGCATGCAACAACATGGGTATTGTTCATCTCTAGCTTCATTGATTATCCATTGTTTGAAGCCTCAGATTTGTTACAAGCTGGCACTCAACCCTTGGCCAGGAACTCCTGTGAATAGTGGGCTTTTGAGAACAAGCTCTGCTTAAGTGGGAAGGATATGCCATGCACTGGCCAAGCTCTGAGCTGTCATATGCAGTCCTGAATAGCACTGCTTTCCAGTCTCAGCACATAGGCATGAACACATACCGCTACATCTGAGTCAAGGCAATGTCCCAACTGCTCAATAGGAGATAACAAAGCCCTTTTCAGTGCTGCATCTTCCTCCAAGTAGGGATCCTCTCAGTCCTTCTGCAGCCAAGACAAAATTGCCTTTAGCCAAAGAGTCAGTTCTGTGTCTTCTGCATACAAAACTCGTGGTTGTGCTGCCGATGACTCAAGAGCGTTGTTCAGCTCCCACCCATGATGTTCATTGTTTATGTCCCTGGATTTGTTACCTAATCAACTATATATGCACTTAATTTCACTTTATATTAACTCTAAGCAGTACTTACTTTTCATGAAATCTCTCTATTACAATGAATATATCTATGTTTATCCCAGGAACCAGTCAGAGTGTGATCAACTCTTCAAGCTTCATCCACTTATTGATCAGTTGGATGAAAAATTTAAACAGCTGTAAGACTGTTAAACTTGGCCAAACCATTTCTCATACAATTTATCTGAGGGGACAACTATTTTAAATAGCATATTCTTCTTTCAGAAATCTCAGTATTGGGTAAAATTTTAAAGAATCATTCACATGCACTATCATGTACACTGTTTTAGCACAGACACAGGTAAACCACAGAAGTCAATTCCTCACTTTTCAACTTTATGCTTTAACATAAAATCAACATTCTCCATATTACAGATTCTGGGATACAGTTAATTTTCTTCTCAGTAGCTGGTACAGCTACTAAGTAGCTGTTGTGTCTGAATTTCGTATAAGAATAATGTTGTCCTACTGTTGACATCTACTTTGAGGTAAGGTTTTTTCCCTGTAGACACAGAATCATAAAGTGGTTTGTGTTGGAAGGGACTTAAAAAACCCTCTAGTTTCTTGCACAGGTAGGGACACTTTGTACTATACTAGGTTGCTTAAAACCCCATCCAACCAAGCATGGAGCATCCACAACTTCTTTGGGCAACCTGTTCCAGGTGCCTCACCACCCACACAGTAAAGAATTTATTCCTAATACCTAATTAAGAATTATCTCTTCCAGTTTAAAGCCTTTCCCCTTGTCCTATCACTGCACGCCCTTGGAAAAAGTTCCTCTCCAGTTCCTCTGTAGGCCCCCTTTACATAATGGAAGGTTGCTGTAAGGTCTCCAGAGCTTTCTCTTCTCCAGGATGAACAACACCAGCTCTCTCAGCCTGTGTCCACCAGAGAGGGGCTCCAGCCCTCTGATCATCTTTGTGGCTTCCTCTGGACTCACTCCAGCAGCTCCATGTCCTCCTTATGCTGGGGTACCAGAGCTGGAAGCAGTGCTCCAGCTGGAGTATACACAAGAGTGGAGCAGAGGAGGAGAACCACCTCCCTTGACCTCCTGATCATGAAGTAAAAGGAACTCCCAAAATACAAGACAAAAAGTAATCTTGGAGATATAAAAATGATGAGGTCTGGTTCCCAATATCTTTTCTCCTTTTGGATTCTCTGATGCCTAATAAAACATGAGTTTGTTATTCTTGCCTTCAGATACAAACAGTTTCTCTCTTTCTCCCTATTCTTCACATCTGCTTAATTTTGTAATAAAGGCACAATACTAGGTTCATCTAAGGATTCCTTCTCTCACTAGAAAGCAAGAGAAGAGTGAGGCAGAGTACAAAAAATGCATCAAAATGCAGAAGTAGAAGCCTGCAAAGCAAGGCTTTCAGTTCATAGTGAATTTAATCTTTTTCATTTCTTTTTAATCTGAATTTTTTATTTAGTCTCCTCAAAGCAGATGGCTCTTGGGTTTTGCTCATCGAAACAGGTTAATGGCACAGTTAATAGCTTTGCTGCCCACATCAGCAGTATAAAGGACTAAAACCTCCCTTCCAGAGGCACCTGCCAGGTGCTGTGGCTTTGGGCAGCCATTCCAGGAATACATGTCCAGGAGTCTCCTCACACTGCCTGAGTTAGCCTGCCCCAGAGCTGTGATCTGGGAATGTGCAGGACAAATATCTGAATATGAGGAATGCAGAGCATCCTGGGTCTCTGGCTTTGGATCAGGCTCACCACCCAGGCAGCCACCAGGCTCTGGGAACTCTGGAAGAACAGTCTGCTGACTGTTTTTCTAACTTCATCAGGAAGAAACTGAACTATGCAGATCAATACCAATATCACAATAGGATAGGAACAGGTTAAGAATGAAGTACAGGTGCTTAAGAGTGGTCCTGAAAAAGACAGAGTTGATGTTGCTGGGCTGGGAATGATTTCTGAAATCTTCTTAGCAATGATTTAGACAAAGACGCTTTATTCTCCAGCTCTGTCCTCACCTTAAGCATACATTTGAATTTCTGTCTGACATCAAACTCTCAAAATAGCAACAGTCACAAGTATAATTTTCTGCCATGTCTTTGTGGTGAAAAATTTGTCCATCTATGCAAACAATGGCCTGACCTTGACTATTGATGCCTGCATTACGTCTTGGCAGAACCATAGCCCAAGATATACTTGGCACAAAGCCTTCAGTACTTGGAAACTCCAGCTAAATACAAGGTGGTGTATTTACACTACTATCAGGAGAAGCTGCTACCATCAGCAACCAGTAGTGTTGTCTGTTTCTGCTTTCTTTATCCCACACACCCCATACCAGTTCCTCATATCCATTACTGATTTCAGGTTCAGCTTTTGGTTCTTAACTTCTCATTGCTAAATGGGATGGGTCCAGATTATCCATCAAAAGAAAACTCAATCAAATCTCCAGGAAACAAGACAGTGGTTGATAACTCCTCTTCTGTCACAATGGAACTGCCTAAGCTAAGAAAAGCACATCTGATCTGAGACTGGAGTGATCTACCCCCTGAAAGAATCCCCACCATCTGCTTCAAGCATAAACTGCATTTCTTGAGCCTTCTCTTTCTAAATGTAAACACATAGTAACATTTGGCTTTCCAAATCAAACACAAAACTAAATACATAAGATAAACTATTAAAAAATAATTTCCCTGAAGTGTCTTCCACTATTCCTGACCTACTGTTTGTGGAGTATGAGTGAACAAGCACTGTATTGTTGATAGCAGTATTCTTGTAAATACGCTAGCAGAAGGCTTTTAAAGATTGATGATCAGATCACAGAACGGAATTCCCAGGTTAGTACCAAGTGCCTTTCTCCAAAGCACTCAGCTTTTCCCCTCTAGAAGCTCACACTTGGGTGCCATTTTCACACAGCACTATCACAGGTGAGCATCCTGGGAAATAACATACAAATAAGGCCACAAATCACCTCAGAACTCTGGCATCAAACCCTGGCAAATTGATTGTGAACTAGAATACAATGTACCCAGCCCACATAAGCTTGCTTTTGCTATAACCTCGGTGTGCTCATTTCCATGTAAATACACAGAAAGTTCTTCACTTTGGAGCTATTTCACAGATGGTTTTGTACCTGGAATGTAGGTATAAAGTGAAAGCTCTGGGTGTGCTTGTAGATCATTGTGCTAAATGATTTGAGCATACCACAGAGATGCAGAAGCCTCCTCAGTATGAAACGTTACATTACAAAATCCATACCTCAGAGCAACTTTTGGAGAACTTGAGGGCTTTGGAAAGTGGAAACACTGTGTAACAGACTGGCCATAGCTGAGGGCATGAATGTCCTGACTCAGGCTCTGGGTACCTCTGGGAAAACTCTACTCGTCCTGAGCCGTGAGCTGTGATAAACGTCACCCAGAACCACCAGTCTGCAAAGAATTGCAAAGCTGCCTTCTACTCCCAAAGTACTCCGTACACTGATCCTTGCAAAGATGCAATCATTCCAAGATAAGCTGGAAAGAATCCTTGATACAATTTAGGGGCCTGGATCCCTTGGCACCGAACCATGGAGTGGCAAGATGGTGTGACAATCCACCCACACAACCTGTCACAGGCATCAGCTGCACCTCCAGCCAGGAATGAACAGCCAGGATTGCAGGTTGTTCTCTCCCTCAGTCACTCACTTTGCCATACTGGAAAATGTCAACATGCTTCTGTAAATAGGGTTAGACCTATATGCTTTTAACTAAAATAACAGAAAATATTGTAGGAGTGTTGAAAAATATTTCTTGATGTGTTTTACTTTAAAAGAAAAAAACTAGTAACTGTACAGAGTCAGCCTATTAATTTTCTAAATCTTGCACTCTACTATTTGTGCTTCATTTTCTCCCACCCAAAGGCAACTATGCTTTAAAGCACCAAGTATTCTATACTTAATAAATTATAAAGTCAATCTTCATAATTCCTATTCTCATACATCAGTCAGAGATGGTTTCAACAGAAAGATATATGAGAATTAACCTAGGTCTTTCTCCAACAAAGCACTTAAGCACACACTTTGGCATGTCAGTATCCCAGCTGAAGACAGTGGGATATATTTCAAGTTACACACTTCAAAATTTTATTGAAGTTCAACAACAAATAAAAAAAACTAATACACAGCAGGAAAAAAAGCTTCAATATCCATGTAAGTGAGACAATGGTAGTATCTTCCATTGAAATTCCATTGACTTAGGCCATATACTTGCTTTGGCTAATTTAGCAATGTTCCTTTTGGAGGTAGTGATAAAAACCACTTTTATTAGAACATAAATTTGACCCAGGTCCATTTAGATGGAAGTAAAACTCTTTTTATCTCCACTGGAAATCAAGCTAAATGATTAAAGAGAAGATTTTTTTATAATTGAAGTATGATCCCAAAAAGCAAATCTGACAGTGACATCATGAGACATTGCAAGATCTTAATATTTAGTAAGTCATAATCATACACGTCAGGAATCCAGGTTCTAATGCCCTTTACAATTTTCACGTAGAGCACTTACACTTCTAGGACGTATCAGTGTGCCACTGATGTTTGTAAAAGGGCCACATAAACAATGGTAGAGTTATTTCAATCAATTTAGAAAGTTCTTAGATGATGTTTCCAGAAATGCTTGAGTTTAGTTTTGTGGTTGACTTGGGTTTTTTTCACAATAGTGTTGGATTTTACTATTATGGGCTTTAATGGGTTTTCCCCTTCTCATCATATTTCTGCTGCCAGTACTTTACCAGATATCTGAAATAGTTCTGCACTAATAAGAAGTACTGGTTGTCCTGGGACAGCATCCAGAAAAGATACATACATTTAGGGAGGTTTGAAATATCACAGCACATCCCAAAAATACAAGCTAGTCATTGCAACAACCTTGGCAATGGCAAGCTTGGAAAAGCTAACAGTGGATTTTAAAAAGAGGAATATATCACAGTACTTTAGCATGGCTATAGATAAGGAAAAAAAAAAAAAAAAAGGTAGTACTTTTGTTTCCATGTCCAGAAAGTGCTGGCAGAAACAGAATAAAATAGTGCAATCCTGAGTCATCTAAACATGTAAATTAGCCATATCACAGAGAATCAGGCCTTCTTTGGTGTTCATTCACCTTGAGTCACACCTTCTTTGCCTTCCTCATGTCCGTGATTGGTAAAACATTAGACAGACTGTGGCACAACAGAAAGTAATTATAGAGCATGGATTTCTGCTGATGGCAGGGGTTTAAAATTCACCAGGCAGTGGCACAACGAAGTCATGTGTAAATGGCAACCTTGGATCCACATTTTAATTATTTTGAGATAAAATAATATTAACTTTAGGATGTAGCACGATGCAAGAAAAAAGATCCTAGAAACAATCACGCACACACAAATCATTCAGCTATGTACAGTAACATGCAGTCACGACAGAATTAAATATTCATAAACTCAAAGGAGATGAAATTCTGTGTTCATCCATCACAATATGTAAACCACCAGTTACCGTTTTAAAAATAAAGCCCTCGTATCCACCCTCTTAAACTGTACAGGCCCTGTTTAAATGATCCGGCATCAATACTCTCTTTTAATTAAAACAATAGCACAGATTTTACCGAACAGTAACAAACCTAAAAGTGTAGGAGGCAAATGCTGAAAACTCGGGGTCTACGTGTAAAAATACAATTTTTAAAAAATACCTTATCTTTCTCATGACAACTGGAGCTCTAGTCATGCAAGTATGTGGGGTGACATAGTTGTTGCATCGATTTATTGCATTGCTCGTTTACATTCCTTCATTGTGTTACTGTTCTCTTACACATTTGTAACAATACCAAACTATAGTAAAACTAGTTGAAAAAATACGGCTCAAATCCAGTACATGCCAACATTTCTTTTTTACATTACTCTAGGATTATAATCTGTTTGGGGGTATCTGTGCATTCAGAGAATTACTCGGATTTCCATAAATATAAACGGATGTGTTTTACAGTCTAGCACACACGGATCGCACCTTGCAACCATCACCGAATTACGATGAAACTTACACATTTATCAGTCTCTGCCTGTCACAGACCTACAGACACAGCAGAATTCATCGGCTTCAGTTTAGCAAACCCACGCCGAGAAAAAAATGAATGGAAACGAAGACAGTGCCCACAGACAAAAGCACTGATCAATGCACTCCGCTGACATTATCTTAATGGCAACCTCTTTCCATCCCATCCTCCCTACTTTCCGATTCTCCCAGCAGCAGACACATCCGCACCGAAGGGTGCGATCTGACCCATTTCTCGCTCAACTCCGTCACCCGCAGGTTCTCACTCGGCAACGAGCGGCCGTCCCCCGGTCCGCAATGACACAGCAGGGCTGGAGGGACACAGCGCCCGGGCTCCTTCCCCCAAGTGACTCGCCCCTCGCCGCCGGCTGCGAGTCGAGGCGCGGCGCGGGGAGGGAG
>JAHLSL010000044.1:5730569-5792116 GCA_025920805.1 Petroica traversi
CACGCAGCACTGCACAAGGAGAACTGGAGTAAGGAGAAAAACAAGAACAAATCCAGGCTGGCAATCTAAATCAGTACTAGCCACCGGCTCTCCGATTTTATCAACACAGATAGAAGAAGAGAAAAGAAAAAAAAAAATCGCGTGTAAGCTGCTAAATCAGTTGTGACCACAGTGCACTCTCGACTGTTTTATTCTTTTTGTTTTCTTCCTTCTCAGACTGAAGTTAGACATGATAGGGAAAAATGCAATCTCATTAAGATTGGTTTATACCAAAACAAGAATTTCCTTAATGGTGCCAAGCCAACTCTGCAGCTATTCCCCTTTTCTTTGCACAGAGATGAATGGTGAGCAAAGACCTGATCGTTCGTAAATCAGGACACCATCAAGTGACCAGTCTGCACTTCTAAATATAACACCACATTGTCCTGAGGAGCAGCTGCTCTGGAAGTTAACTGGAAACATCTCCTAAGAGCCTGCAGTGCAAAGATCTGAACTACACATCATTTGGCTGATGATTGTGCTGACCTCTCCAAAAGCAACTATTGCAGAGACTCCGGGCCACATCCTCGGGAGCTGGTCTGTTTTACACCAAGAGAGAACCTGTCCCAGGATATTTTGGGATATTATCAGGTACTTTATGACACCCTTTTATTCCTGGCCTTGGGTTCTGTTATCCCCAACAGTACTGTTACTGTGGGAACCTGAGCAGTTCTTATTGCTACAATATATTTAGACAAAGGGCAAGAGCTAATCTCACCATAGAGAAAAAAAAGTCTTTGTCACACACCAAAACTGTATTTTTAAAATACACATCTCTAAAGAGACTTTCATATTTTTCTCAAAGCATGTCAAGGATTTACAGGCCCTGCTGTCTTCTCAGACTGGTGCAAATGAGGAGCCTTTCTATTGAAATTATCAGCATAAATGTTTCAAATTGAGGTAAATGATTAGACAATCAAGCCATATATATTAATGTTTATAATCAAATACTTTAGACTACTTACAATCATCCATTTGCAATAATTTCAATAGATTTTATTGAAAGACTACATTTTGTCATAGAAATCCTTAAACCTTGTGGACGCTCTTGCAGTTTTGGTCTCCTAAGCAAAAAGTAGTGCTAACTGCAGACAGGTACTTTGGGTGCAGGCACGATGGCTGCAGAACATGTACCAAGGTGGACTTGTCTGCAGAATTGCCCAGAATGAAGCAATGAGCCCACACAGCTGACAAACCATCCCACTGTTTGTCCACCTGCACTGTCACCCCTTCCTTCCACTGAGGAGACATGCAAGAAGCAAACTTCTGCCCTTAAGAGCTTTTCCCATTTCAGACAAGTACTTCCAGTATCACAGGTTGGAAAATGGCAAAATAAAAGTCAAAATAAATACCTTGTTCATTCAGGCACTACGGTGCACATTTAGAGAAACAACTGATAAATTACATGGAAAGCTTCTCGTGGTGGGTAATACTAAATAACCCTATTAGAAAATAACAATTCCCAATCTACCATCTCAAGGACTGTAAAGTAAAATTCAAAGCAAAGATCTAAAAATAGAGAAAAACTTACCCAAATACAAATATTTGTCCATGTGCTCTGAAGATTACTGGAGCTGGACATTGGCAGAGAACCAAGGAAAACTAATTCCAAAGGTGGGGGCCCTGGACTCAGAAAGCTCTGCTCCTAATCCTAGAGAGTTTAACCCCAAAAACCAAAAGAAACTTTTGGGATAGTTTAAGTGAACGTGATATCACATAAGAAGAAAAGGGCAGGCCCTAGACTACATGAAAGTCAGTACAAAGTTTTTTTGTTTGGCTGCTGAATTTTAAATTTCCCTTTCTTTCTCTTTTTTTACTCCATCTTTCTTTTTTGTGCTGCAAGAGATTTACAACTCTATTGCAAAAATAAAATTATTAAAAACAATTCGTCATAACAGTGTGCTCTCAGTTGTTCTCTGCACAAACCAGATTGCTGTTATTCAGAGGATTTCAAGAACCCTAAGTCGAATATAATTTTTTAGGCTAAGGTAAAGTTCTGAATAATTACTGCAAATCTCAGTGAGAGAAATGATTACCTCCAGGCCAAGTACACTTTGAGACAGAAACAGTAAGTACAAATCTAGAAACACTAACAAATTGGACAGAAAAACAATCTAAATCAGCAGCCCAAGGAGATGGGAAGCATGACCTCCTTCCAGTCTCTTCAGTGATCCTTCTGGAGAATGGGACTACAGACCATGAAAATGCAACCAGCCACAGATCTGAAAAGCTCACCAGTACTGCCTAACGAAAAGGTTTTGGAATCTTCAGCTTAGCTGGTACATACATTGAACTAAAAACTCAGAACTGTATTTGGAGCTGAGGTGGAAGAATGGTGAACCAGAGTGCTTTACTGCATGGCAATAGTCTTGGAAGAGGAAGCATTTGAGGAGCAGAAAGCAGGGAGTTTCACTAGAGGGCAAGCCAATCCACACCAAAAAGGCTGAGCTCCTAAGAAAACAACATTGTGTCGAATGCTTTTCAGATGTGTTGACAGATTGAAAAAAATTAGCATGGATCTTTCACTTACGTGCACTGTGGTAAAACAGCATATATGTTAGATTCTACATAGAATAATAAAGTTCATTAATGAATATGGACTATCTACTACCATACACAACATATATTAAGGATTTCTGAGCCCAGATCTATTGTTCATTTGTCAAGAGAAACAGCATTAAAATATTGCTGATGAAATCAATACTATGACTCATTAACACACACTCCATGCTCTTGCATATTTTGCAGTTGTGTGTTATACTGTAAGAAGGGTGTAGGTGACTAAATAGATTCCAGAGACACTGATGTTCTAAAATGCAAAAAGAAAATCTTTTATGACCAAATACATTCTTTGTAGCTGAAAAAATTAAACTCAGGGAGTGATGACAATATGAATTTAATTACAGGCCAAGAATTGGAACAATTTGATGGAAAGGGTCAAAGACTTCTTCTAGAATCCAGTGTAATTTTTATCTTGTTATTCTTGGTTATGATCAGATGATAGTAAAACATACTGTGCAACCAACATGGCAGGGAGATTCTATGTAGTCCTAATTGATACGGCTAGAATGGTGGGAAGACCTGCACAAATTAAATGAGTTGCCTAAGATCATGAAGTAGTTCAGCAGATGATTAAAAAGAACATTTCTGCCCTTTACACAATCTGTTCTTTTGGTCATTTGCTTCACTTAGCAATTTGTCACTTCAAGTTATGAGTAGTTAGGAGAACTGCTCAGAAACTAACTAAAACATTTATTGATATTTACTTACATAAGAATTAATGTTCAAAGATATTTTCAGGTCTTTCTCAAGCTCATTTACATTAATGTGATAAACTGAAGATGTTGCATGTAAAATGTACAAGAGTGGCTATTACAAGTTAACAAGACTTATGCAATCTTTATGAAAATGAAGCTATCGGAGCATTTAGCTTTCTGCTGCCTCACAAATCTATTGGTTCAGGATTCATCTATCTGCTGAATTGAGCATTTGAATAATTTTGACCTTTTACCACCCTTAGACAATTCAAATAAAAGGTTTCCTGTTGTCAACACAAGCTCCTTGGGGTCTCACTCAACACTCTTATCTGTCAACTTGCATTCTAGGCAATTTCATTTCTTGCCCAAGAGTTGCAAACAGAGTTGCTTTCTCGTGAAGACTCTGACTTAATTGATAATTCCGTCCATACTATACCTTTCAAAATGGTTAATACAAATATCCAATGAGTCATTTTCCCACTCATTGAACTCTGGTGCTGCACTCTTAGACACTTTACTGCAAACATTCAGTAACCTGGGGACTTCTGTTTTTTGAGATTTATCTATGCAAGTATTTTCTGTCTCAGAAAGTCTGTAATTTTATGTGCTTAATAAATGCTATCCTAAAAAAATTCCATTGCACTGGGATGTAAAGGCATGCTGTGGATATTCATAGAGAGTAAAAGCTAAATATACTATTTGGATTTCACCATTGTCTACACAGTCCACGTGAAAATTGATGCATTACAAGCTAAATTTTCAAGAGCATCTTGTCTTCTAGCTTTTCCACCCACAATTTTGACTCATTCTCCCCTGCATTCTAACATTTTTGCTCGCAGATCCCAAAACCACATGCACAACTCAAGCTTTGAGTGGTATTTTTTGACACGTTTAAAGACTTATCTCTGTTCATTTTTTGGAAAAGAGTCCTATAACCCTTGGGAGATCTCCTGAACTCCTTTTCTAGAAAGCCATCAAAATAGAATTGACAGGCTTAATGACTTTTAAATATGAATATAGCTCCTTGAAGTCTAAATTCTACATGGCTGACAAACAAAACTATCGGGTTTGGCCATAGTCAGAGCTGCATCCTTCCTTGCCCAAGACGCTGCAATAAGAGCAATGGCCATGCAGCCACTTTCCATAGCAGCATCATGATTTGAGCACAAAAGTATCTGTTCTTTAGGGTGTATGGAAGGCTTTCTTCCCCTCAAAATTGTTATGTGAAGTTGAAAAAGAAGCAGCTATTTCTGCTGACTTTTCTGAGAGTTGGCCTGGACTCATAGCTACTCAAGACATAACTGGGTGGGACAGAAGGACTAACCGGGAGACTCAAATGGAAGAAATTTGAGCAGTTCTGAGGGAAATGGGTGGGCAGCAAAGCCATGTTGTTTCACACAGTCTGGAAACATCTGTATTTCACTGGGTGATGCTGCAGTCTTCTCAGTTCCTTTGGTAAGCCTGGATTTATGCCAAATTGAAAAGTTTGACATAGTTTTCAATGCCTGGGAAAGGACTATCTCCATTGAGTTCACGTAAGTTAGAAAATGGGAGGAAAAGCAATTTGTCACAATAATAATTTTTAGAAACAAACAAAATGGAGATGCTTTAAAACAGGGAAAAAATGTTATCTATAAAATTTCTTAACGGATGCTAAATCTTCATTGCTAGAGATGAAACTTTCAGGAGCAGACAAAGGCATGAGAATGTTCTACAAGGGATGCAACATCTCCAGTGGCAGCCAAGGGTTGGTGTGCAAGGACTGAAGTTTGGAGTGACACTAACAGGGAGAGATGGAGACAAGATGATGTGTGGGCTAAACCCTTCAGCATTTCTGCTTCACCAACTGAAAGCCTCACACGGCCCTGCTGCGTAAAGTGCAAAGGAGATTTGTGTAGGAACTAGTGCAGGTTTTAGGAGAATCAACTCCTCTCTGATTTTCCATGCTATGAAGTGTTCCTATGTGCCTTTATATCTGATATTCCCAGTGGAATCATAGGGAAACATCATCAGAACAGGAACATGCCATGGGATAAGGAGAAAGCCCGAAACAGTTACAGTGTTACAGTGTTTAGCTCCAGCAATTCCATTTTTTCTTGGGATTTTTTTTTCCTTTCCCAGCCTCTTTTCATACCTTCTATCTCTTGAAGTAGGGAGAAACATAAGGGCTCAGTGTGCTAATGGGATCTTATTTTTTTCATAGCAGACTGCATATATACATATGCAAATACAGTTTTGAGCTGCGATGATGGGTTTTGTTTAAAACTGTCAAAATTGAAGTCTGGAGAATTTTCTTGATGATGAAAATAGATGAGTAATCCATTTGGAAGTATCTGTGTAAACAATATGCACAAACCCACTTTCTTAAAATACTTCCGCTTTTAATTCTTAAATTAATGCATACTTCTCAATTTGACTACTATCAACTTCTGCTGGCTTTCT
This sequence comes from Petroica traversi, assembly GCA_025920805.1. NCBI lineage: Eukaryota > Metazoa > Chordata > Aves > Passeriformes > Petroicidae > Petroica > Petroica traversi. The sequence goes on from JAHLSL010000044.1 coordinate 5,736,308, forward strand.
GGTCCTGCTGAGATAGGTACCATTCTCTGCTGAGATAGGCCCCATTCTCTCCTTCTTCCTTCTGCAGATTGGAAATGCATTCAAATTCATCAAGTTTCTTAGAGGAAAAAAAAAAACCCCAAGTGTTAAGCATAAATAAGTCTGAACACACTTCATTGCATCTTCTTAAGGCTAAAAATTGATAACAAGCATATACATTATCAGTTACTCCTCTATTCAGCTGCTGGGACTTGCATACAGGGTTTTCCAGTTTTGTCCACTATATTCAGGTCTTAACCTGCAACTGGTTGAATCCAATGGGACAGAGAGTATGTATTTAAACAGTATAGTCTTCAACACTTAATTAATATTCAGAAAATAATCTGACTTGGCTGTCTTTGCCAATGATAAATCTCTTTTAATGCCAGTATTACAAATACAAGGTGAAATGAAGGACATGGTTTGAAGGGGAAACACAAAATCCAGAACTTTCCCTTTCTAAAATAATTTTAAATTCCATAAATAGTTTCGATATATCTGTACTTTGGAGCGAACAATGTCTCTTCAATTGTAAAAGCTATGTTTTCATTATTTCTGCTTTTATTGAATGCTACAGAGAAAAAAACCCCAACCAAGTAAAAATTTGAAAGAAACCTTTGCTGAGTGGTATATCGTATATTTTCAAAAACCAATCTGAAAAAATTATTTTTAATTTTTCTTCTCATAATTGTAGAGTTTAAAACAGACATTGAATGAGTTAGTATGAAGAAAATTAATGAAGAAATGAGAAGACTGTAAGATGCAAAATCCTAGGAAACTTATGAAAATTAAAAACCCTGCAAACAGTTTTCTGACTCTGAATGGCAAACTCAAGAGAGATGAAAGATGAATGCACCAAAAAGAACATCTTTTTGTTCCTTGAAAGAATAGGTTATTGTCTACTTGTGTTTCTTGGACACCATCACTGGTAGTGCACTCACAAAAAAACAATGGAAGACACATCCCTGCCTCAAGGAATGTACAATCAAAAGAGCCAATGGAAAAATGTCCAGTCATTGCAAAATAAATAGAATTACACCCAAAATTAAGCAAATATACTTAAACAGCAATGCCTCCCAGCATTTTAGCAATAGCTCAGCAAAAGACACCAGTCAGCCTAACCATTCGAAGATAGATGTTTTGATGACAGATTAAAAATAAATAGACATGGTAATGAATATAAAGAAAATAAACTGAAGTTGCAAGAAAATGTTTTGATTTAAAAGCTGAAAATCTCAGGTCAAATATGCTGTCAACAGGTGTCTCATTCCGATTTAAAAAGGGAGAGTCAGGAAGGATTCTTCTGATAGATTTTTTTGGATGAAAATAAAGGGCAAACAAGACAATATTATATCTGAGAACCGTTTATTGATAAAAAACAGAGAAGTGTTCTTACTAAAGGGGCATAGGAAAAGGAGCAAAGAGGGGGGAAAGAGAGAGGAGAGAAAGAAACAGGAGACAGGGACAACATTGCCGCAAGGACCCTGGCAGTCCGTCAGCATCAGCGTAGCAGGCAGAGTGTGAGTGCTGCGAACTGTGGTGCAGAATTGGTGTTCCCTTAAAATTGCCTTGGATATTCTCTGTCAAACTGATTCAGGCAGTCAAGTGGTACCTGCAGAAGGACTAAATGCCAAATATTCCTGGGAGAAATCTGCCCCACCCACCCCCTCCCACAGCTCCTTGTTGCACTCTTGGTCCAAAAAGTTGGAACCTGAGCTGCCAAGAGGAAAAGAAAACCCCAAAATAACTGTGGGCTGAAGGAGGATCCCAGAGCACAGAGCCCCAGAAGTTCTGTTGCTCCAGAGTGGAGTGGAAAAGCACCTGGAAGTGGGACAAACCCTTCCAAAGGATCTGGAAGTGGAGCAAGCCCCACCAGAAGACATGGGGGTGGAACACACCCTGCCAGGTGCGGTGCCAGGGAGTCGTGTGTGGCACCAGGCCCTGATGGCCACAACTGCAAAAAAAACAAAACCAAAATCATCATCTAGACTGACGAAAATCCAGCCCAAAACAGGGAATGGAATCTCCTGTAAACCAAAGGTGGGAAGAAGTCAGCAAGGAAGGAAAATAGGATGTAGGGATGATTACCCCCAGGATCAAGGGCAGGTGAGGAGGGGTCTCCAGCTCTGCCCTCTAAATCTGTCACTGTGGAACTTCTGAGAAAGATAGGAGCTCAGCCTGAGAGAACATTCCTGGAGTCCTCCTGTGAAGCTGCCTCAGATGAGTTGGAGAAAAGCATTTGCAGTGAGAGTGAGAGCTTTGCAAAACAGCTGAATGGAAGGAGAGAGGCAGAGGGTGGAGAACACCTGGATGGGGCAAGTGTGGCCTCAGGCACAGACAGGAAATGCAGGAACCACCCTGGATCCTCACCTGGGCCTTCTGGTGCCTTCCCTCAGCCCCAGAAGGAGGAAAACTGGGATACCTCACACTGGCTGGGAATTAAGCCATTGACTCCAAGGAAGATGAAGGACTGGATGTTCCCTCTGGGATGTCTTCCAGGAGAGTTTCCTCGGTGAGCCTCCCTCCACTCTTGCCTCTGACAGATGAAGAGAAGGAAAATTTATCAAGCATTCTGTCCCATTGAGAAGCCAAGTTCTTCAAGGAAGGGATGTTTGTGTGGTGGCCAGCAGTGGTGAAAGCAGTGAAGAGGAAGGATCAGAGGGCCTGGGTGCTCTTCATAGATGGCACCCAAATGGGAAGAAAAAGGTTTCTCGGTGTCTCTGAAGAGCCTCAAGCACTTTGACTATAAGGACAAGCAGGAACTCAAAGAATGGTCTAGGAAAAGTACATTTTATAGTGTTGGCTTTTGCAAGTATGTTGGGTATTGTAATGTGGGTTTGTGGGTGTGGTTTTTTGTTGTTATGTGCATTTTAATGATGGCTCTGTGATTTTGTTGCTATGAGGGGAGGGGACTGGGTGTTGACTTTCACTGGGGCTTAGAGGTATTTTTAACATGGACACTGTATTGAGATATGAGGATTGTTTTTATTGGAATACATCTAACCAATGAGGGAATCTTGAATGTGTCAAAAAAGTAACAATTGCCTTCCACAAAGACAATTGCACATGCTCTAAAGAGGCAGGATGAGGGAGGAGCCATGTTACAGAAGGTTTTAATATGAATAATGTTTTATAAATATGTAATTAGCAGATGCACTATCCAGGAATATATAAGGGGGGGGTGCTACTATTAAGGGCTGTGCCTCTAGCAGTGCCTCCAACTGTGCCAGCTGTGCCTCTGGCTGTTGCTATGCACCCAGCACTGTCATCTTTTGCTTTGTGACTTTGTCCTTTAAGAAAACATTCAAATTTTAATCGAAGAGTGAGTTCTATGTCTCACAGAGCCAAGGAGAACTATTCCAGAGAAATTGAGTGGTGCTTCCAGATGATCCTAGACTACCAGATCCAAGTGGCTTGTCATTCTTTCAGCAGGTCCTTCCTGGAGTATTTTGCTGCTGATATTGGCTATCCAGTCAGAAGAGACACCAGAGCGTGGTGCAGATGGCATTCCCAAACACAGAGGAGGAAGGGGCTGGAGAGTCTTCCTCAAACACTTTCCACCAAAAGTCCCCGAGGAAGCTCCTCCATGACAGGATCAGAGCTGCCAGGGACAGGGAGAACAGAAAGTGGGTGGAGTTCATAGTGGACACAAAAGGGGCTGAAAAACATCTCCAGGGGATCTTGAAAAGTGGGAAACTATCCCTCTGGCGGAAGAAATTCCTGAATTCCAGCCAGTACGTGACCTAAACCCCATCTTCAGCAGCCCCACAATATATGAGGCAGTGAAAGATGGCTGCTTAAAGTATAAATCTTTTGGTCTCTTGGTAATGGTAAGTTTAGAATGATGTACATCTGTTAATTTAACTTTATAAACTTTCTGCTAAAGCTACACTAAATGGATCAGTGACACTGTCCTGGCTTGGCTATTGCTGCAATTTCAGCTGAAGTCATTAGTTGCAGGCTGTGCTTTTTCTTTGCCTCATTTAACACCCCTGCAGAAGTGCAAATCCAGTAAGAGACAAAAGATAGAAACATTCTCATAATTCACCTAATCTTCACACAGTGCAAAATTTGGTAAATCCACCAATGTGTGTGGGCTTCACAAAAGTTTTCTATCCCTTTGGGAAGACCATGCACAGGCTCTGCTCAAAGAGCAGGCATTTCTGGAGGCCTCATTTTTGCCAGGAGATGTGAGGAAGCTGTTGTACCTGATATGTAAGACCTGGGGCGATGACTTAGGGGAAGACAGGTCATGTGTGGTTTGCAACTATGCTGTCAAATACACCAACAGTGTGCAGAGAGTCTGGAGTGCATAAGCATCTAGTTTGTGTCTTGGAACTTTTATTTTCATTCAAGTGCCATTAAGAATTCTTCTTCTTATTACACAGCAATAAAATAATTTTGAAGTAACTCTTAAAAAATATAAAGTACCTTGATGCTTGTTCAGAAATTATATAAACCTTCACTGTATAGACCTCAGAAATCAGCCACTACCAAAAAATCAAATGAAGCCTCTGCCTTTGATTAAACTAATATTATTTCATGTTCATGGCTAACACTGAAGAAACTAGACAAGACACCTCCTTAATTAGTGATTAAAATTATCCACATAATAGGTGACTAATAAGGATGTAGAAAATGGCTTTTACAGACAGACAATCAAAACCTTCCTGGGCTTGCAAAGCCTGTTGCTCTGCAATTAGTAGGCTATGCCTTTGATATGCTGTATAGTATTTAATTGTCTCAGCCAGGTGTGAAGGAAAGAAAACAAAAGATGAGGAATGATACGACTGTGATTCCAGAATTATTGACTGGTCTCTATTGTAACAAATAAAGTCAGCAAAGCTAGTAGCATTCATCTGAGAAAAGTCATTAAGAGAAGGGATTTTTTAAAAGTGAAATATTGATAAATCCTCAAAAATTGAGTTTTTAAGTGGGATTTCTCAGGAAGGGAGAGATCCTAGTATCTCATTTTATACAGGATTCCCATATGCTGAACAAGAATATTTTGAAGCAAAATCTTCATGACCAGTGTTAACTGTGGAGAAAAAATAGAATCTTTCTCTTGAATTGACACAGGGGTCTGCTTTTCGGGAAAAAAGGTGGATTTTTGTCATGTCCTGAAGCTAAAGCTTTAGTGAGGCTCACATAGCTACCTATGTGTGTAAAACCTGGCATAGAGGAATTTTTTGTTGCACTAGCTAGACATAGGCTTCTTTTCCTCAGACAAAAATCACCCATCCAAAAAGAGGGAACAAGCATCTCAAGAGAGATGTAAATTTGTTATTCCTATTGTGGTAAAGGAAATATGAATATAAAAACTTTTATAAAGGAAATGTGTCTAGGAATGCTCAAAGCAAATGCTTTGGCTAGAGACAGCAAGCAGCATAATATCATTAATTCCTTGCTTCCATAGGTATGACCTAAATGTGACCTTGTCAGTAATGAAGAGAATTTGTATGCTAAAAATTACTGTATTTTTTGTGAATCATTGAAGGGACAGCAATGACTATTAATCAGAATGCTGCAACAAATTTACTGGACGTGCAACTAGTAGATTTACCTCTCATTTCTCCCCAGTGGAGTAAAAAACCTTTTTTCCCTGGGTCTGCATGAGCACAGGAACTGTTGGATCATTAAACCAATGTTTAAGGTACATATGCTTTTTATCCTTTTAAAAAACACTTAAAGATCAGGTTTTCAAAGCTTTTTATCACTCATTTCCCATTTCAATGCCTCTAATAATATTTTCAGAACTCTTAACAGCGAGTTCTTTTGAAAATTTTTTCACTGCACAGGAAGAAAATATTTTGCAAAGTTTCTCCTAATTGATGCTGTTTTCTAAAACTCCTGACTATATTGCTTGCTATCTCTTCCAAAGTAATAATCTTTGTCCTACTTTTATAATAAACCTGAATTTGACACAAAATTCTTAGTAAAGAAAAATTTGTATGCAAAAAATTAGTATAATTTCTGTTATTTATTTTTTATTATATGTATAGTTATTATAGTTCCAGCTGTTACTATTACACTCATATTTTAAATTCTCATTTTTTAAATGTTCCTTTTTTTTTTTTCTAGGTGGGTTTTTTCTTTCACTCCTTCAGAACCTTTATTAAGAAAACTAAAATTCAGGGAGTGAAAGATCTTTATCTTTCAATTTTTAGCCATAAACTAAAAATTCTGTATTTTCAGAAAAAAAAAATGTGAGGGCAAATTCTCTTCCTCCTTGTCACCAAAGGATTCATAATACTGCCCCAAAAGCTGTCTGTGTTAACTGTAGGTGGTGAGAGCATTTCTCTGTGTCTACTTATGCATTTTGTGTCTTTGTATGAGTTAGGCAACCTAGAGGCAATTATTTGGAAGACAAACATGTTTTAGGGCATGTTCAGAGGGCTTTTCATCTCACCGGTGTTGGATGAGTTAGAGTTAGACAAATAATTTACTAGGAGTCCATAAATCTCTCTATAAAGAAATAATACAAAAAAGGGGCTTACATTTGGTCTTTACCTCAGCCCACAAGTTTTCTCACTTTTACAATTCTTCCCCCATCCCACTGGTGGGGAGAGGCTGGGTGGGCCAAGTGGATGGCTGGGCTTAAACCACCCGCCCTGCTCAGAAAATGCCCTGAATTATTCTCTTTGAGGAGAAAACCAAGCAGACCTTACAAGCCAGTTCCCCCCAAGATACTCAAAGTGAAATGGCTCCAGTTGTGTTCCAGCCAGCTGTTTTTATGTGCTAGGGCTCCTCCCACAGCCCGGCTTTGTGGGCAGTTTTTTTTGGTGAGCATTTTTCACAGGTATCTGGGTGTTTGCCCCATTGCTTTCTCTGCCATGCTTGGCTGCAGGAGAAGCCTTTTTGGGGATAGAGATGTTAGCACAGTCTTTATAGGAATCTTTTACCTCATGCTTAACATATGTTGAGGCAGAAGTAAAAATTACATTGGTCCTTCTCAACAGGATATGACACTTAAGGTCTCAAAAAGCACTCAGAGCTAAACTTCAGCTCTGTGCATGCAAATCTCTAGTGTGTGTGGTTGTTTATCACTGTCACTTGTACAAGCAAATGATAGAATTTACATCTGTAAAAGCTCGTTCGTGCTTAGTTTGTATTCAGTTAGCACATACAGCAGAGCTTTGTATGCGTATCTGTGGGTTTTATCATTTGCTTGCAGAAAAAGCAGGGCCCAAATTGTAACTGAAAAATAGATGTCATATTTCAAAAATCTGGTTCTGAGTAGTGCTTTGAAAAAGCAAAAAGTCCCAATACAGTGCTTCAGATATAATCTAATCTATTTCTAGCAATGACACCAAAATAAGATAACACAGTTTACAATCAAACAAACAAGATGCCAGACATCATGTAGATCTTAGAGTGTGTTTTTCTGTTTCCTTTCTTGTGCCCTTTAATTGACAATGAAGTAGTTCTTAATTTTGACAGTCATTAGGGGTCACTTTACCTCAGAGAAAGTTCTAATGCTTTGCTACAAATAGACACAATTCATAACTCTCAGTACTCTTGTTTGATCCTGCCATGAGACTTGTGCATGTTTGCTCTTTACAGTGATGTCAGTCATGTAAACGGAACGAAAATTCCTGGATCAGGAGAGGTGTGAGGCTGAATTATTCAGCTAACCTCTCTCTATGACATCTTCAGCACTGAGCTGGGCCCTTCGCCAAATTCTCTATCAGCACAGTCCTAGCTATCCCCACATAATGAATCCCAGTGCACAGGGGTCCATTGAGCTTTGCCTATTTGCCATTAAAATATGCCTTTTTATATTTATTATTTTATATTATTTATTTTCTATTTATTTGTCTTTGACAGGGTATTCTGGTAAGATCTAGATAAAATTTCTTTAGAATAAGTGCTTAGATTCAAAAAGATAAGGCTCTACTGCCAAGGAGAAGAATGGGACTATAAAGCTGTTCACTGTCCAGTCTAGCTCTTGCATTTGCCTCTAAGAGACAATGTTAGCCCTCAAACAATAAATCACATTCACTCATAGTCTGGGAGTTTATCTGCACAGCTATTAATCTCATTTCATGGGAGCACCATAAGAACTCACAGCTGCAGAAAATAGTTGAAGTCAGAATCCAATAGCAAATCAAGAGATTATATTTTTACTTCTTCATCAGCCATTTAATCTGTTCTCAACTTCCAAACGGTACTTTTCTTGGATCTTCCTGGATCTACCTCAACTGAAACTCATCTTCCAGACTTTAAGCTCTAGCACTCTGGCATCACTATACCAGCATGTAAAACCTGGGTCTTCAAATCGTTCTATGTACATGAAAAAGTGGTCAGGATTAAAGCTCTGAGCATCAATAGCTCTTAAATTACCTTATTTTCTCATGAAAGTCCGGTCACAGCTGGCCATAAGAAAAATGGTATCCCACCACAGCAGAATGCAGTATACTTAAAAATGGAATTTAAGTTTGAGAGCTAGAGGGTGTGTCCATGAAGACAGGGCCTGTGTGAAACAGACCTAGCCAATGTTTTCTTGTTTAATTCTGGAAATTTGTCTGGAAGACAGTCAAAGTACTAAACAGCTTTTACAAGAAACAATAGAGCTGTATAATAACCTGTGCTGGTTTGGTCCTGGGAAAATCCCTATTTTCTTAGAACAGCAAGATTCCTGTTGTTTCTTGGGTTATTACCACACTGATGTCTCACAATATGAAAACAATTTTGCAGAAAAAAACCCTATTTTGAGTGCCTTCTATGAAATCAATTTGTATTTCTATTACTTTCTAATGAAAAACATTGCAGTTTACATACTTCGCTATATTTATACGGCTTTTATAAGCTTGTCAAGTTATCTATTTTGTTAGCCCTCCATTAAGTGCTCTGGAATAATTGTGTTTACTGTATTAGGCACTTCTGTCTTTTCTAAAGAAAATTAGATGAAAACAAGGAGTTGATAACTTATCTAAAACCAACAGGCCTCCTACTCCAGTACTCTGACAGTGCCCAGTGTCAAATACACTTCAAAGGAAAATAAGTAGGCAAAAGTATCAAATAAATATGCAATAACTAGTAGGTACTAGTTTTTCCTCTTACTTACCACCACACTATCATTAATTTATGCCCAAAATAACAAATTTTATCTAGTGTAAATTTTTTTTTTGCTGTAACTCCTGTAACTCCTGTTTTTCTCTTTACCCATATTAGGATCCAATACCCTAAGAATTTATAAGCCATTTTAAATTTCCATAATAAGGTACAGCAAAGCAAATGCAAATCAGCAGACATTACATTCTCAAACATGAGTAATGACTCAGCGTTGTTCAGATGTGCATTTTGATTTCTACAGCTGCATCTTGCAGTGTAGTGCTATCAGTCAGATTGAAGCTCTAAACAATCTGGTGATTCTACAGTTCTGTGACATCTAATAGCTCATTTACTTTTTTCTACCTGTCACAACAACATAACAATCTATTTAAGGAGCTCTTATTTAAGGTTTGCCTCGTACTAAAAAAAACTCTTTCTGGGACATGATTCAGAGGGATAGGAGGATTAAATAGGTACAAGCAGATAATACTGCCTTTTGTCCATTCTTTCTGATGAAACTAAATTCATAAATGCCATTTAAGTGAGAACTTTCTTATTCTCTATTTAGGAAACAATATGGTTCGAGATTATCTGCAATGAACACAAAAAGAAAGAGAACAATAAAATTATTTAAAATAATTTCTACATTTCATTAAAACATCCACTCAAATCATCTTGTGTATTTGAGCATTTAAATATATGGGTATATATCTTTATATAAAGCACAAACATATATAAAGCATATATTTCCATATCATATGAATGCACCTACCCCCCATATGTGACATGGAATAGCAGGTAGATAGTAAACCAAACCATCCCTGCTTCTCATTTGCCATGTTTCAGGATGAACTAAAAAAACATTTACAAGCAAGAAACGCTAAGGTATTGGGGGAAAAAAAAATCATATTCTAAAAAAACCTCCCCAAAATTAAAACGATGTTTACACTGGAAATTGAAAAGTTCCCTTCAAACACATAGGCCAATTGAAAGCAGTCTCCAGGGGAGGAAAACAAAATCAAAAACAAGCCAGAATAAAATCTTGATTGCTGAAACAACTCTCAAATGTTGGAAAAAGAAATTAATCTGAACATAAATTAGCTAATTGGTGGAGCTGATTAAGTGTTAAAAGAATAGCAGCCTGATTCAGAAAGCCAAGACAAAGTTTAAATTAAATGGATGCAGCAGACTGTCTGAAGAACAAGTTTATGATTCAAGAGTAGCTGAAATAAGAGATATAAATTGAAAGGATGTAGGACCATATTGGCTGTACATGCTCTCAAGTGGAAATTCAGAAAATCTGGAAAGTTAAAATTACAGGTATTGATTTCACTAAAAAGATAAGAAGTTACTGTTATATTGGAAGATCTCATTTGGCCTGTTCTGGGTAACAAGTTTAGCATGTATTACTTGTCACAGTACAAAGAATTCTTAATTGCTTGAGATGCAATTTCACAGCTCAAGTCTTCAAGTGAATCCATGATTGCTTATTTAGTGCTGGTGTATATTTTAAGAGCTGTGGGGGAAAAAAAATCTCTGGAGTAATTCCTTTTTCAAAAATGAAAACTTGACTTTTTAGCATAGCAACCAAGTTGTCTCTACTGGTAAAAATACAGCTCCTTGTTATCTCATTAATACGTGGCTAAATATGTTTTGTTTTCAGGTGGCAACTGAAAGGAATCTGATGTATGAACAGCCTTTATGACTGATGGTGATGGTTTGATGAGTGAAATCCCTGTTCTTCTTCAGAAGGAATTTTACATCAATAAACATTTTCTGTGCATTGAAGAATAAGGATTTCAAAACAAAACAGTTCAAAGGTGAGAGAAGTTTTAAAAAATTCTCATGAAATACTTAATTCAGAGAAAACAGCTTTGTCATAATATTCAGATGCTGAAATTTTGGTTTTCCTTCTGATTGTTTAACATTTGTAATAACCGGGATGCACTCAACATTGTTTATTATCTTGAAAACTTTTCAGGTAGGTTTAAGTTTTAGGAAAAAATATTCATTGTAACTGCAAAAGAAAATTAACCCATTAAGTATCATTCAGGGCTAAAGGGAATGCCATTACAGTATATCACTTAAAATTACTTACAATTAAACTATCTTTAAAAAATTCTAAAAGTGATATTTCAAGATTTTTGCACAGGCTGAGAAAAGCTGTACTTAATACAATATCCAAAGAGATTAAGGTGGATTCAGTTTTTATAGACATAAGATCATCAAAGGAAAACCTTTTAAACACTTTAATGGAAGGCTTCAGAGAAAGGCAAATATGATCCAGCTGCATGGACCTCAGCCACCAGAGGATAATACAGCCTATTTGTAAACAAATGGTTATTTATTAGCTGTGGTATTTGAGAGATGATGATTGCTAGAGATTTACGAGTAAGTCATCTCATTTCTCTTAAACGTGGCAATGACTCAATATTCCTAGCTAGAAAGGAGTTTCAGTGTGTTCCACCAATCTTGCAATACACTTTATCACTTGGGTATTTGGGTTTTTTTTCTTAACTCCAAGCAACAGTGATCATAAGACATGATGTCTGTGGGGAGCATTTACCATGACAGAGCACTGCACACTTAGCAGAACTACAGTCAAAATACTCTTTTCTGTTTCATTACAAAACTTCATTTGTAATTTGATATAGAAGTAAATATCAGTGCTATTTAAAATGACAGCAGGGAAGAAATGGTAAATAGTAAGAAAAAATAAAAGTATTAAGGTTGCATAATAACCCAGTTAGTTCTACTGTACAAAGGCAAAGGAGACTACTAAATGCTCTTTAACACAATCAGTTTTTAAATACAGAGCAGCACACAGTGTGTGGGAATGGGTCAGCTCCTGCCTCCAGAGCTCTAGTAAATTGGGAAACATAGCTGAAATGACCAGAAAGTAATTTACTGGATTTCCATCCTTTGACCTTGCAAATTTCTCATTACTGAACTTTTCCAGGCAGCTGGATTTTGCTTATACATATACCCTGGCCTTTTAAACTTTATGAGCTTAAATATGTCTTGGATACTTTCATTACCTGGATATTCTGATTTAGACTTCTCCTCAAAAGCATGTGATGACAGAAACACAAAGTACAATGTAGACACTTAAGGGTATTCTAAGAATGACTGATTCATGTAAGGTTTCAGTAAAAAAACTTGCCATTATGAATTTTTGAGAAAATATGCTTCCAAATATCAACAGGACTGTTATCGGAAAGTCAGTGCAACAGCCTAGCTTTTAAAAGCACAAATTCTAAACAGATGTTACATCAAATGTATACACTCTCAATCAGTTTGTGTTGGTGAGCGCAGCACATACCTCTGACACGCAATCTAGAGAAGTACCTGAGCTGTGAAAAGCTGTTCCTCTTCTGTGAATCAGCCACAAGAGGCAGGTGAGACATGTGTGTCATCTGGCGTACAGAATTATTACCAGGCAGGAGCAAAACACTTGTTCTAGGGACAGACAAAGATAATAGCTATCTATCATTTTCTAAGCATAAATCCTCCATGGGTGCTACTTCCTGTACATCCATATTACAGTCATAGATTCCTTGGTGGCCTTCCCAGTCAAATTATTTCTTTCTGAGATCCAGACTGTTCCCCCAGTCCTTTCTATTAACTATGCTTTTTAACTCCACTTTTCTCTGCCTTCATTTCTTTACCCCAATAATTTCAGTTATTCTCTCTTGCCCTGTGCTCCATCATTGTCCCCATGCTGGTAACACTCATGCCCAGCTCCTAGTGCTCCACTTAGGCAGTTTTCCTTTTATTGCTGTGGCATCAGCAGGGGTTCTTTGACACTAGAAGAGAGATAATCTCCTGCTACAGGCTCTGTTCTCCAAACCACAATATGTGTCAAAGGGAGGAGGAATTGCACAAAGCCCCACTTAGCCCCTTCAGTCCAGGCAAGGAGCAGATCCAGTGAAGGTGAAGCTTTGGAGAAGGTAACTGCCAAACCCTAGCGGCTAAAAACATGGAGGCTTTTTCCCTTATTTTTTTCCCCCAGGAGGTTATAAATGCAAGCCAAATGTAGGCAGATTTTCACAGAGTAGCTCATGCCAAGCTTTAGGCCCCTGTCCCTGAACATAAAGATAATACAGTTTCCTTGGTAATTGTAAACATTTCTCATAGGATCAAATATATTCTCCTATGAAATCTATTGTGAGGCATAGAACTGCTTGCATAAGCTTTCCAAAACAAGTACTACATTCATTCCAGCCTGAGGCAGACACCTGCCATGGAAAACTTCAAGTTGAGTATTTAAAATTTAGAAAAATTATATTATATTTGAAGACACTTAATAATGGGAAAAGACAGTGTCTTAATAAGGGGATTTCTTATGTGTTTATTTTAGATTTTAACTGTACCCGGCATTGTGGGGATTGAGTTATTTCCTCTCAAGGGGATGAGAGTAATTTTGCAGACAATCTTATAAACAGAATTTAACTACAGCTGTCTGCTTTGTTCTTCAAGGGCATGGGAGATGCTTCAAAAAGGCTAAATTGTGAATGGAACAAAGCTTGTTTTAATAATTTCTGTGTATGCATTTGCAAGGCATCTGAAAAAATACCCATGTGATTTCACCAGATGCAGTGATACTGGATGTGTTTCCCAGGATGAGATTAGGCAGATTGCCTTGGGTTTGCTCCACAGGGGACAGGTCAACTACCTTTATTGCATGCCATCAACAATGTGCCACTGAGACATTTCCAAAAGATTAAATACTTCTCAGGATTAAGAGGCCTGGTTTAAACAGAAAATTTCCTTTTTTGTTTTTGTTACATGTAATGCCTATTAGGGGGCTATAAAGGGGATTATGGGATGGTAAATCATCAACAGTATTGTTTGCTGAGGTCTTTTTATTCTTATTGCTTATATTTATGAAAGTACATGCATTTTAAAATTGTATATGCCTGTATATTTTTATGAAAATAAATGCAGAATATTATGTTGTTTAGCCTCCCTAGACAACTACTGCATTTCTCAAGTCACTGTGCCAGTTAAGCTTTGCTTTGTGGTTAGAAATGGCAGTTGGTGTAATTATTAAAGAGAAGAGATTTTCAAGGATTGCTTATCAGCAAGTACTCTTTATGTGACTCCTAATACTTTCCTGTTCTGTAGTAGAGGTTTCTTTAAAATTCCCTTTACAATCAAGAAGAATGAAATTTAAGAGCTATGTTAATAATGGTAAACTCTATTTCTTGTTAATTATTTCTCAGTCTCACGTAGTCTCTCTTTCAGTTTATATTATCTGACTGAATAATAAAAGATTCACAAAATTTAGAATTTAGTCATTTTGATTGAAATGATACTGAGTTGAAATGTTACAAGATACAGAATCTCAGTCAATCAAATAATTACTAAAACAATTATCAAAGCCTCACATGATGCTTCCATTTTTTTTTTTTCTTTTGGAAGAAGTTGTAACCTTCTGTCCTTGTGTTTGCTAAATACACAAATGAAGGCTGGCACGAGGTACATAATTTCACAACATTTCAGGTCAGCTTTGGAGGTTGCAGGACTATGGATGGAGGATCTTATTTTTGGCAAAAATCTCACAGAGTCCCCACTTTATCTTTTCTACTATTTTACTCCTGAATTTGACCTTGTCTTTAAAATGAGCGTCATGCAGTGAAGCACAGAAGTTCAGATGGCATAGATCTATTTTGAAACTTTTACTTCCAATATATCTCCTCTAGAACTTTAAGAAAATCAGTCTCAGATCAGGGTCCCATTGTCCTAGAAGCCGTACCAAAAAAAAAAAAAAAAAAAAAAAAAAAAGAGAACAAAGATGACTCCTACTCCAAAGAACAAATATTAAAAAGAAGACTGGGGTGGGGGTTGTAGTAATGCTGGTAGATTTTAATAAGCACTTAGGTATTAGCATAAGTATTAGTAGGCATTAATATTGTATAGGAAGACAAATTCTGACATTACAGACAATGTTATATAATTTAAGACTTTTAAACTAGATAAGAAATATCAAAGGAAGTGTAAATGGCAACAGTCTGAGACCAGTAAGACTGTACTTGCCACTTCTGCCAGACTTAATCTCAGAGTAACTGAATTATTCTTAGCTTTAACTTAGCCTGTCTGGAGAAAGACTGACAAAAATAGATGCATCCACTTGCCATATTTGTACTAACACTGGTTCAGGTTAGGGCTCAGAGACAAAATGGGACCCTGACCTGGGAAAACATTTCACTGCTACTGTCTCCATGTTCATACTCAGTGTCCTGCAGATACATCAGGATCATTTGCAGCTTATTGTTTAGAACTAGGATAGGGTTTTTCCCTAACAGCTATTGACATTTTTCTGGTTTTCAGCTGTTGACATTTTTCTGGTTTTGTTAGAACTCTGTTTTTTTTATCATAGGACTGCAGTCTTTTTGCCAATCTTATCAATAATGCACTGCATATGTGTATATTTTACAAAATATTCATATTGCACTGCTTTAAAAATTATTTCTTTTGTCTCATGTCTCCTGCTTTCAACAATTTTTTTAAGGCTCAGTCCTTTGAAATATTTTCTCTCTTTGGAGCAGGAACATTGATGTCTAACTCAAGTGTGGAAATCAACACGATGTATCACATATACTAAGTTTGTGATATTGAAATGTCAAGTGCAATTCTGGAGAAGGTATGAAGGACACCCAGTGCCTAAGGAGACAGACTGAACCACCATTTTCTGAGATGCCTGCAGCCAGAAAGGATGCATGTAATCATGGAATAAAATAAAGCTATTCAAACCTGGCAGTACCCTTGGAAGATAATACCTGTGCAATCTTTCCATGTTTGGCTCAACAAAGTGACAAGCAACTGCAGAATAATCTCTTGACAATAGCAAAGGAGATTTCCAGTACATTCAGTGTGGAATGCAGGGTACATATCCAAGGTCTCTTAAGAGTCAGTACCATCCTAACATTGTCTTCTCATTTACCATTGTTCACATTAAACTGCACAGTACTGTTCATGTGCCAGTTTCCATTTTAGAGTACAGGATCTGTTTAGTTAGGGAATGCTTATTAAATTCTCTTCAGTTAGCTGTTAGGTGCATTATATAGGCTTTGTCTCTGTTTTTGTGGAGTGTGTGTTTAAAGACTATTTCTTAAGGCCCATAGTTGTCCCAGGCCCACACTGTTTGGGTATGAATGGTGTGATTATTGTGTACTGGAAAACTGAAAGTGAAATAGATTTTGGGGTACAGATGGCAAACTTAGCTCATAACCTAGCCAGTGGGAGCATGCTTCTGTCTGAACCACACATGGCCAAGCGTCAGCAGCCTTGAAGTGCCATAACATGGCCCGTGATGAGTCAGCCTTGTGGCTCTTCATAGGAGGGTCCCAATGCTGTGAAATACAAAGGCAGGTGGATTTGTAGGCAGTTTGAGCTCCAGAAGCCTTTCTAAGCCTGTAGAGAATGCTACAAGTGTCCTGTAATTGACCAGGAAAAACAGAGACACATCAAGAGGCACAGCAGCCTTAGTGAGCTCCATGGCCCCTAAGGTGCCATGCAGACATACTCATATTCATGAACATATGTCTAGTTCTCTTACCCTTTTCCACAAGCCAACCCTGCCAGTATCAAATAGTTCTTAGATTCAACTCTTCCTTACAGGGAAAAGAAAGGTTTGATGTATGTAGATCAAATAATTATAATAATTACTGACAGTGTCATTATTACAGTGTTCCCCCTGCTCTCTCATTCTCCACCACTGCACCGGCAACTCACTTGTTCAGTCTTGACCTGAATGAAGCACTGCAGTTTCTCTCCATCACTGGAGGAGCTGGAAAGAAACTGCAGTGCTGTGCAGGACCTGAAAATGCAAGTGCAAAAAATATGCTTTGCAGCTCTTTGGTTGGCAGAATGCCCCACGGTATGACCCAGCCTGCAGAGAACAACCTGAAACGATGGAAATGGGACACAGCCTTTCCCTCTGCCATAACAGTTGTACTGCACCTACCTCTGGCCTCAAAGATAGTGAGGGGTTATAGTTATTCTGCTTATAGCAATGTAGCTTGCACATTAATGCATTAATTTTGTGCATGATAAAAATGCTTCATTGTGGTGATACACCCTCTCTTGCAACCAGCTCACAAAATTGACGAGGTAACTCGAGGGAACAAGATGCACTACTCTGAAAGATGATACAGTTTATTTACATGCTCTGCAGATCAGACAGCTCAAGAAGTTTGCCTCCCAAATAAAATTGCTTGGTTTTATTCCATGTTCCAATTCACATTCAAATACTATTTGCTGTTCAATTATTGTCCTTGTAGCTTCTTTATTTTTTACTACTTTCCATATTTCTATTGCTGAAATTTTTTCGTATTATTTTTCTCCATATAATTAACTTGGAATTTTCTAAGCAAACTTTCCTTGTTTTACTTATTTCCTTCCTGTATTTGCAACTTTCTTTTACTCTTCTGTTTAGTCTCTGTTTTCACTAATATTTGCAACGCCTTCTAATTTAGCATCATCTATATAACTTGCTATCTTCTTTTTAACACTCCTCTCTTTCAGCTTATTAGTAATACCGTAAAATATTACATAGTCAAGAGATTGCTGATTTCTTTCTCGCATTCTCAACGGCTCTCTGCAGCATGCAACTTGGAGAAATCTGTTTCCCTAAAGATTGATGTGAATAAATGGTAGGACAGATTGGTTAGGGAGCATTTTGAGGAGCTCACATCTTTCAACAAAAAACACCCCTGCTTTACCCTCAGTGAGTTTACAACCTCAACTTTTACTAAATTTATGTAGAATATTCACAGATTGTAGACTTGGCTAGAGATTTTTTTTATACAACCTCTGCTCCAAAGGTACTGTCCTATCCAGCCACATCAATCTATTAACTAACTTCAGTTCCTTCCAGGCATGCTAAAATCCTGCTCTGCATGCCATTCTTGTCCAAGTACAGCCAGCTGAGGCAAGATGATGTGCTGTTTATCTTCCTGCAAGCTGGGCAGAAATGGTACTGTGCCCATACTGCTCATAGTACTTCGGCTGTCAATCACCTGCTACAAGTACCTGAACAACTCAGAGATAAATCCTCTCCTATATCCATTACCAACAGTCTCTGATCAAAATATTCAGTTGTAATCAAGATAACAAGGAACCAGGGAATTTTCTGTTTTATCTTTCTCACCTCTACATTAATTTTGGTAAAACATAAAGCTATTTATTCAGTTATTTTTTGTGGTGAAATTTTATTGCTTTGTAAATTTTACTACTTCTGTATGGCAGGAATCTCTTAGATGAGCATTTAACCTAATTATTCAGCTTTTTCTGACTCTATTCCTACTAAACATCTGAAAAAAGACACATGATCGATTGGTTTAATATATGTGAAATGCTATATTAGTAAGCATATTGAATGCAGTACGTCATGCATGCTTGTATTTTGTTTTGTAAACCTTCAAGCATCCTGTGAAGTTCAGATATACTTTTAGAATTTCTCATAACAATGAAGACTCTTCCAGCTCAAAAGAATTTTAATATTTTTATTAGTGATTAACAGTTTGACTCAGTGAAGTGAAATGGATCCAACATAGCTGTCTTGTGAAAATCAATATATAGCTCGAAGATTTATCATATTTTATTAAGACCTTTTAGGGTATCTCTTATCATTGCATTTATCAGAAATGTCTTGCCATTTGCATTTCTGTCTGAGCAAGCAACTATTAGAGTTGAAATTTAAACTGAATATAATTGACTTCACTACCTGTTCTACTGCTTGAAGCTACCTATTTCACTACCTGAAGCTGTTAAACACAGCTTTAAAAGGAATGTGAAGCAAGAATAAACAGGTCTTGCCATCAAAAGAAGGAATCTCCTGCAGCCACTATTCCTGCCCTTGTTCTAGTCCCTCTATTACATCACCAGATGTACTTATGTGACTACATGGTGAACTGGATAAACAAAGTAACCTGGCCAATCTCCAACTCCTTGCTGGAGGGGATATGGGATTATTTTGATCCAGGTTGGTTTTCTGATCTAATTTATTAAACACTCAGACAAATACTTCACTGCATCAAGGGACACTGAGAAAAACAAAGCACCAAAGTCAGAAGGGCTGGACTGCAGCAATGTCAATTCAATGCTTTGAAGCAAAGATGCTGGGAAAATGTGATTAAAATCAAATGGTACCTAAGATACATCAGTGGCCCTAGTGATGAAAAGGCAGTTATGAGAGATTTCCTGGAAATCACCAATCTAAGCAGCATAATTACTGAAACTAGGTAAATTATTAGCTAATTGGTAAAAGCATTAAACCTTCTTTTTCCTTAAGTGTTTCGTTTTCCATGATAAGAATTCCTCCCTAGTCTGTGAAGAAATTATTTATTAAAACTTTGCTTGTTTTGGCTTGCTTACTTTTAAAGCTCAGAATTTTGGCCTTACTTCTTGGTTGGTTTATTTTTCTTTCTAGCTTCTTCTGAGAGATTTTGTCAGAAATCCTTTTGAAAAATCAAAGTAATACACTTCCTCAAGATGCCCTTTATACACTGTACTGTTGACTCAAAGAATTTAGCTGGTCAAGAATGTGTGATTTACCCTTGTGGCAGCTAGGCTGGTTTGATCATATCAGCATATATTAATGCAAGCATTTCATTACTTTCTCCTTAATTATACTGCAGCAGTTTTTATAACACTGAAGAGAAGTTTGCCAGCCTGTGATACCTGGAGTCATTCTTGAATCCTTTTAAAAGATGGGAACAATGGTAGACACTTTTCAAACTTTCCATTTTCTTTGCTTTAAGTGATGTGTATATTTTAGAGCTTCACTTTCACATTTTATGTTTCTCTTGCTCTGAGTTTCAATCACAAGCTGATTGAAAAGCAAAGAAGAAGTCTTTTCAGAGGTAAGTTATGTTTGTTTGAGGCCATAAAAAGTTGTAAAATATGACTGGCCTAAATGAGATGATTTATTACTTAAAATATTTCTTAACATTAATATGTAATTATACGACATTTTGAGAAACCTCACTAACAACAGTTGTCAGAAATAGAATTATTTTCAGAATGGCTTCAGTAACATTTTCTTTATAAAAGGTTTTAAAAGTAATTAAATTATTGCAAAAATTGCACAAAATATTTTGAAAGGGCTTTTCATTGAAAAATTAATGTGAGGGTGATGACCATTTATCCTGTAGAATAGAAAAAAGGAAGCCCTTCATATTTAAAATTAACGCTTAATCTGTCTTTTTCTGCCTCTTTCCGAATTCCATTTTTATCCACTTTGTTCTGTTTCTCCTTTCCTTCCCAGCTCCTTAGGGTGGGAGGAAAGAGATTTGCTTTGATCTTTATTATATTTTATTGGGGGGGGGTGTTTAAGTATAGTTTTAGTTGTAGGACTGTTAAATGAGCATGCCTTGGATATTCTCTACCATATCTCAAAAGTGTGTAGCAGCTAATCATCCCCTGGACAAACATAGTAATTTTGAAGTGAAAAAACTCTTAGAGACTACTTAGAGTTAAGTTTTTCGGTACTGAACTTAATGTTAACCAAAAGGATTACATATGAGGATCAAAGGACAATTAAACTCCATTATTGTTTTATATTAGAAACAAGGAGTGTCAAGACTATACAGTTGAAATGTAGTTTCTAACCCCACAAAGATATGTGCAAATCAGTTCCAAACATATAAATATCTAGCATTTTTCCTATAATGCATTGAAAATTTATTTAAAATCAGAGAAACTTGACTGGTTTTATTTTATCAGCTATCTAAACAGTCACATTTCAGTTATCTGCAGTTTTTAAAAATCTAAATAATAATATCTCTATGTGGGGAAAAAATACTACTTCAATTTTCAACCTTAGACTCAAAAATAGAGTAAACTTTTTAGAACTTGTATCATGTCATGCTATGATCACTTAAAATAAGGTTTCCTTTTAATAGGTCAAACTATTCTACTTCATGAAGAACCAGTGAGTTTGTGAGAAAGTGGGCAATATATGAGTTCAGGAGGACACCAGTGAGAGTGTGGTGACACAAGTCACCAAGTGATTCTCCATGGCTGAATCCCCAGGTATGTTATAAAGTAAATATAAAGCAAAGGATCAGGCTTTGAGCACCCTGATCTAGGGAAAGATGTCTCTGCCCATGACCGGGGACTTGGATTAGGTGATATTTAAAAGTTACTTTCAACCCAAAGCATTCTCTGAAAAAATAATCTGAATAAATCAACATTTCTTAGGTTCTGTTATTATTTCCATCTAAGCATACAAAAAATTTTATGCAAAAAAAATCTCCAGCATTTACCAAGAATGCTGTGAAAAGTGTCTCATGCAGAGCTACAGTATTATTCTGGACTGTGAAAAATTACTATTTTTTCAAGTCCTGTCTCTATCTCACATGAGTGGGTGGCTCTACAGTATTTTTCCCAGTACCAGATTCCAAATCAGCCTTCAAAAGTGAGGTAGCATGGTTCTGAAGATGGTATTGAAAAAACAGAGTAGAAAAAAGTGGCTGCTTAGCTTAGCATGTGCTTCTGAAGAGAATTGTGGTAGGAAGCAGTATTCAGTTCAGCCTGGAGAAGGCTCAGGGGGATCTTACCAATGTAGACAAGAAAGGAAGTGCAAATAGGATAAAAGCTCTTTCCAGTGGTGACCAGCATCAAGACCAGAGCCAAAAGGCACAAACTGAAACACTGGCCTCTCCCCCTTAAAATCAGGAAACACTTTTTCACCGTGGTGGTGACTGAGAAGTGGCACAGACTGCCCAGGAATGCTGTGGAGTGTCTGACCTTGGAGATATTTAAAAGCCACCAGATCATGGTCCTGGGCAAACAGCTCTGGATATCCCAGCTAGAACAGTGAGGTTGGACCACGCAACCTCAGAAGGTTATTACAACCACCACCATTCTGTGATTCATGACAGAGTAATTTTGCACCAGGAAAGGCAAAACAATGCAATAGTACAAAAGCAAAGACTTTTTGTCCATATTTTCTGGCATTTCGAAGCATTTGTAGATCTGATGCTGCAGAAGTGCAGCAAGAATATGTTGAAATAAAATATTAATGAATGGGATATTGAAAAATACTATTTCTACTGCATACAAATATGAAATGTAAGACCCTGTGAATGCAGTCACTAAACTACACTGAATCATTACATTTTTCATTTTCAAGTGGGTACCAAGAATACAGTCCCTTCTAGTATTGCTGCTCCTCCTATATTCTTTAAAAGCATTTGTGGGAAGAGGCCAATTTTCTAAACAAATTCTAGATAATTTATGTCTAATCTTTTGGACATACATGATCACTTTTAAGAAATATGAACGAAGTCTGATATATAAATCTTTCAATAAGAAATTAAGTATAAATAATCTTGCCAGAATGATTTTTAAAAATAGAGAGTAAATAATCAGGAATTAATGTTCTAAAGAATGTAACACCACAGCAAAATCATTCAAAAGACAAAGGTAATTTGATGAAAACTTCCTAATTGCTAAAGACTTTTAGAAATGCTGGAAGATGCCAACTCTTTTTTTACAGGAGATAATGTAAGTAGTAAATAACAGAGTTTGTATTTTATCCAATTTTGCATTTAACATTTGGAAGTGGTTTACTTATACTCAGAAATAATGAAGGCACAAGAAAATTTCTTCCTTACCAACATAGGATATGCTGTTACCATCAATTTAGTTTATTAGAAATCAATCACTGTTACAAGTTTCCTCTGTCAAAAACTCAGAATTTTAAGATAAACTCTATCCCAATGTCTGAGTAAATAAAGCCTAAAAGACAATTACTTCTAGACTTTAATTACTGAGTTCCATCCTGCTGGATGATGTCTTGGATCAAATGCATTCAGAACAATTGACTTCAACTGTGTAGAAATATGCTTCATGTGTTCAACTAAATCAAACATGCTATTTGATATCTCAAAGAAGAACTTTTGGTTTTGCACATTTTGGAAAAGATTTGTTATAAATTGCAGTTGAAGAAATGCCTTAGGCCAGTATGGCTGTCCTCAAAGCACACTGCACTATCAGACAATGCACAAGTATAAAGTTTCTCCTAAAGCAAAAGTTATGACCCACTGCCTTATAAATAATACTAATTTCAGTCTGGCCTCCCACTGCATGTAAGCACAAAACCACCCTGTGAAAAGCATCAAGAAAACTTTCAGATTATGTAAAATATTTAAATGCTATATAGCCCTCCCCAGTCACTTTTTAAACTAGATATAGATTCTATCTTATTGTACTAAAAAAAAGAGCAGATTAATTCATGACCCCATTCTGGGGGATGGGGCAACAGGGAGGTAAGTTCATATTCTTTTCACAACAAATTTGACTCAAAATGAGGCCCTATACCAAGTGAAACAAATAACTTCCAAACCATGCCCAAGAGGCTCTACAGGCAGTGTGCATGAGGGTGCATTTCAATGTTAATAGCATGTAGATTATATAAACATAGCCTTACTGTGTCTGACCTAAAGGGTCACAATGAGAAAATAAAGACAAGAAACAGAAGAGAGCTGAGAGAGCTCAAGTATGTCAAAAGCATTACTCTTAAAGGGCTTTCCTGTAATAAATAGTATAATGGGAACCAAACAGCCTGGCATAAGATAGAACAAACCCTAGGCTTTCCTGGGATAATGCTCCCAGGAGGGAACAGCAAAAGAAGCGTATTCTCATGTCCAAAGACAATGCAGACCACTAATGTTTCAAGAGCTGTGAAAGGAACAGAGTGTAACAGAGTCTAAAATGTCCCAAGTGACAAGCCTCATTTTTCTGAAAATAAGAAATTTCTCATTTAAAAATTATCCAAAATATTTCTCTTTCAAATAGAAGGAAGTGTATGGAATAACAAATGCTGAGTTAAAATGTTGTCCTTTAAAACAGGCTGCAGTACACTGAGACATCTTTATGAGGTATGGAAATTTCTTTCTTCAAAATCAGTTAGAAAGAAACTGCAACCAAAAAGGCAGCCAATTATAAATACGTCCCTATAAATTCCCAACAATTAACAATAAATTTTAATGTCAATGAAAGAGCTGAAGTGGGGATCTGTTCTGGCATTATCTTTTCCAGCTCAAATGCTGTATTTGTGTTCATATTCCAGTGTGCACTACTCATTATTATGTTTGTAACTACCATTGAAACACCAGCTCTCTGTAATCAAAAAAGTTTCCTGTGAGATTGTCATTTTCACTTGATTCTTACACTTCATCATTTCCACAAACCACCAGATATAGTAAGACTGTACAAGTTATCCTTATTCTCTGCAGTCCTATAAATTAATTTCCTATTCACAAGACAGAACTTGTATTGAATCCAGTTGAGACCTAGAAAGGCAGTTCTCAGGTGTAATATTTGAGCACACAGTGAGGAAGAAGGGAATAGCTCTGATTTTTTCCCTAAATGTCTGACCTTAGAAGTGCACTCAAGACCTTTATGAAGACTATGATGGCCCACTTGAAAGCTTACAGAAAACAAACACACCAGCATTCCAACCTATGCATTCTACCTTGACTGAGAAAGGCAGCAGAAATGTCAGTACAATGTGAAAATGACTTTCCATATCTGACTCTTTGTGATAAACTGCATGCAAAAAGAAAAAGAAGAAAATCTGCCTTACAAAAAATCAGAGACGGGATGATAGGATACAGCTCCCTGAATTGCAACACTGTAGACTTGATCCGTGTCAGAGTGATTAAATCAATCAATTCTCACAGATTAAATGAATTACAATTAAATATAACAATCTAACTAGATATGTGGACAAAGTAGCAGTTCTGACTAGTATATTACATATTAGGGCTAAGAGTGGTCTTCCTTGTTGGCCTACAGAAATTCTAGATCTGTTAAGGGGGTCAGCACTACTCATTCTGAAGTAACTTGCTTGACCCATCTGTAAAAAGGAAGACTTCAAATTTTAGTGTTCAAATAATGGAGTTCCTCATAGGAGAAATTAGTCACCACATATTAAGTGCCTGAAGTTCTCAACAACTATTATTTGCTTTTAGATATATTTTT
Organism: Petroica traversi; assembly: GCA_025920805.1. Lineage (NCBI taxonomy): Eukaryota > Metazoa > Chordata > Aves > Passeriformes > Petroicidae > Petroica > Petroica traversi. Next base: position 5,761,376 of record JAHLSL010000044.1, read on the forward strand.
TGTTAATTGAAAAGGAATTTTAAAATTTCGTTTTATAATTACAAATATACTTGCAAATTGCAATTACTCTATTCATTAGTTATCAGCAAAAATAAGTATAATTTGTACCTTTTTCCTTGTATTTCTCCTTTTTCTTTCTACGTGACTCACAATCTGTTTTAAAGCAACAGCTCTGCAATGTAACTGAGAATTAGTTCCAGATCTTTTATGCAATATTATTTCTATTATTTGATCATTAAAAATAGTAGCTCAGAAGGGCACTATTTGTAAGAAAAAATATTATTTTAGCCATTGAAAAAAGGGTTTCACATTAGCAAAGCATATAAAACTAAAACCAACAGGCAAAAAGATCTGCTCTCATTGATAATAACGTGAGTAGCAGGTTAGCTCTGTTTTAGGTGAGGACATAATTTATCCCAGAGTTTTTGCGTACTTGAAATAAGTGAATAATATTCAAATAGTTGCATCTGAATGTGAAATTATCGGGTTAGTACTATAACTGACAATAGTAGAAGCATTATTAAAAGCAGTTACTTAAGAAAAACATATTATTTATACACAGAAATCAAAATAGACATCTTCACAGTTTTGGGCAGAACACTCTGGAAAAATTGTTCCAAAATCACAAGAGAAAATAAAGTTCCTGAGGTTGAACTCTGGAAATGGCTATGGATTTTTTTGCTTGGTTGGTTTCTACTCATCTTTCTTTCAGATACAGAATTACCACAGCTTGGGAGTTCTACTTGGAGAAAATAGGATTGTGGGACAAAGAACCATACACAGCAACTTCCATATTTCCATACATGGGCTTAAGACAAATATAAGAGGGAAATAAATTATTCATATATCATTATATATGTTTAAAAATTTGGTTTATTTCATGTTTACCACAAATACTTTTCCATTGTTCCTACTGAAAATAAGAAAATTTGAAGCTGGTCATACTATATATGGTTAATATGTTTCTTCATGACTAAAATTTACTTCTCTAGCCAAGGCTAAGAGTGCCATACAGGAAGTCATTAAGAAGTATTTTACTGCTTTCCAGCCTGTTTACATGGACTAATTTTATAACATACCTGCAAAGATGGAAGAAGCCAAAGAATTATTGCTGTTAGCTATTTTTAATACAATGTAGTCAGCAGATAATTGTGTTTGCCTTAATGTTAACTAATGCCCCTCCTACTGTGTTTTAAAAGGAAGCAGATCAGCAGGAAACATTTAATTTAGAGCAGCTTCTTGCTGTTTATGTGAAAATCAGCTACCAGAATACCAAATGGTTATTTTATGTATGATTTATTTCTTCCTTATTGATAAAAATTCCTCTTTTAGAAGAAAACTCACATACCAAGAAACAGGGAGAAATATTTTAAAAATACATGAAATGGCAAAAGTTCAGTGCTTTTTTTACATATTGTAGTCTGTACTCTGCCTATTTCAGAGTATTAAGAATATTTGTGAAAATGTGTCCCTCAAAGCTGTAGCTAAGGAAACACAGTCGTACTCAATAATTCTACATCCTAAAATTAATACTATTAATCACTTTCAATGTCACTGCTAAGAATGCTCAGCAAGAAATCTGAAAAGCGAAATCAGAAGATTTTAAAAATTCTGTTTGAATTATTTTAGGATATTTGGTTTTCTTTCTTTTGGGGAACTTGACTTCATTTTCTTTTTGTGTGATTGACAGTACATATCTTTCTAAAGACTACCTATAGATGTGCTTACACAAAATGCCATACAGTATTTTCAAGGATTGATTTTTAAATCAACACACAGCTAGCCTGTTGGAATGGGAATGCTGAACAAGAAAACAGGGAAATAAAATAAATAGTTGCCACTTAGGCTCTAGTATAATTTTAAGATTTCACTTAAGGGTTATTTCACTTAGTCTTATTTTCTTACACTTTTAGGTACTGCAACTCGCTGTCAGTTCATAGGTTTATTTATCAAAACCACATACTCTAAAACTGGTTATGCAGTCTAGTGTTTGTTTTTAAGGAATTTTTGGTGCAGTTGAGAATGGAATTTGGTCAAATATCTGCTTTAATTTCCTGGGCTTGCCTGTCAGCTATTTCCCTGGAAAGTACAAGGATATCTAGCAAAACCAGAACTGGCCAAAGAAAATTACATGAGCAGTTGAGAAGGTTTAAACAGAAACAGCTGGAACTCCACTTGGAATCAGTATGACAAAAAAACTTGTGAGTACTTTTGTAAAACTGGGGAAAACAAAGCCTCATACTGATACTGAAATTATTTCTCTGATTCTTGTTTATTTCAAAAATGCTTTTATAAGTAACAGTATAGATGAGGTTCAGGTTTCCTAAGTTTCACTTATTTGGCCTCCTAGACACAGGACATAGAGAACTATTTATCTAGGCAAGGTAAGATGAAAGCAAGTGCAGCTTCTCTTCCCTCAGCCCTGCTCCTCCTTTTCCATTCTTTCCTTTCCAAATGCTCTCCAGTTAATATGGAGATGAATTTGGCTGGGAACTATAGCATGGCTTTTTTTAGCCTCATTTTTTCCAAAAGATCTGGATTTAAAACTCTTACATTTCATAGCTCTTACTGAGTAGATTTTTTTCATAGCACACCGTTTATAAAATAATTGTGTAAATTAACTGATCATCTAAGATGCTGCCCAGAACAATATGTGGCGTGAGAATACCAGAGAACCTAGTAGAACCTTTCTTTTGGATTCTAAGGACTCCATTTGGATCTTTTGGAAGATCCAAATGACACCATCTATTTATATGTTGGTTCACCTGGTTTTAAACTGAAGCTAGTCCAACAGAACTATCTCAACTATACAATGGGAGGCAAAGTAATGCTGTATTTTTTCCTTATACAATACCTAATAAAACAATAAGCTAGGCCAGCAGGATAGCAAACCATCCTATGTTCCTGTGCCAAAATGAAACCTATTACTTATATTAAAACACTAAGGATAACACTAAGGATGTGGCTGCTGAAAATTAAGGGTTTACTTGCTTTTGTAATTGATACTATCTTGAAATTATTAGAAGTAAAATGTGGTATGGCAATAACAAATGTCTTGGAAATGTTTTTTCTTATAGGATTTATACATATTTATTGTAACTATAGCAGTATCATTACAATTGTGATCATTCGAACATATTAAAAAATAATAAAACCAACAAATAAAATACTGGAAGAAGAAATTCTTTTTTTTTAGGCAAAATAATACAGCTGGGAGGAAAAAAAATACCAGAAAAGCTGAGCCTGATGTATAAACTGACTTGACTGTTAAAACATTGCTAAGTCAGAAACAAACTCTTTTCTCCTCACGGTGAAAGTATTAAACATTTCCCATGTATTATATGTGTCTTCTATATAAGTAATTTCTAGTGAGACAGCCCTCATAAATGAGAATTTCTGTGTATCTTACCTTCCCACAAGAACTGTTTCAACAGAACATCTTAGCACACCTTTCCTTTAAAAAGCTTAAGTAGTTTTGTGAAATGTCATTAAATACCCATAAGACCCACCATTTCAAAAAATGAAATATGATTTCCAGACATACCATTTCATGAAAGAGTTGGTGTCTGGAAATTGACTGTGGGAAAAGAATAATTTCACTATTTAGCAATAATTATAGTATTTAGCTTGTTCTGCTTATGTTTTTTTAACAGGGAAATAATTCCACAGTTCCACACTCTGAAAAACAGCTTTGCTGTTTTAGGGAACTCTCTTGCCTAAATATGTCACAAGCTACTCTTAAGAAGTAGACCCTTAAGTAATTCACTGATAAATGAGGCTGAAGGTATAGATGTCCTGTTACCCAATAAGAAATGTATCTGCTGTTGTTTTCATTAACAGAGTTTGGATCAGAAATTAAAACCTGGTAAAAATCACAATGAAAATGTAACTAATTAGAAATAGCAATAAGTCTTTTAATGAGGAGCAGATGTGATTTTGACAAAAAAAAAAATCTTAAGAGTGTTTTTAACTTCTGAATAAAATAATTTTTATTTAGTCTTTGAAGATCCTTGCAATTTTTTAACTATTACCTGTGTCATCTTCAAAATTCTTTGTTATTGGGGTCTTGCACCCACAATGACCTTCTTCTTCTCAACAGTGCTGTGAAATATTTGAATTATAGATAAGCTTTCAGTGCATTTCTACAGAGTCCCATGGCACTGGCTTTTTGATGCATTAAATACATTAATACATTACTAAAAGTTTACTCTTGCCTATTAAGGTTCTCTAAATTAGTGCAAACTAAGGAAAACCAGGTAAATTTATTGTGATATTTCTACTGAATAGTAGATAAATAATAATTAAAAAATACTAACAGGTCACATTCAGTCCAGAAGCACAAATCAACCAAACAATAAATGAGTTTACAACTTAAAATCTAAAGCAACTTCTTGATTTGTCAGGCTGTACATTGAAGTCAGCTTGGGTTCAGTGTTGATGAAGTCATCAAATCTTGAACCTCTCTGCACAGTTTTCTCTTTGTAACAATTCCTGAGAACCTTAACATAAGCCCTGCAAACAAAGAAAGAACTGTGTTCTCTCACTTTTACCTATACCTACATAAATATATGCAGTTCTCAGAAACACTCTGTTTTAATAAAACTTAATTGTGTCTTATCCCTAGTCTTATACATAAACCAGCCAAGTTTCTTTTCTTTTCTCAAGCTTTTCTTTCTCATTCCCCAAAGTTCATGAATTTCAGATATTATCCACCCTGTCAGAAATGTCTTTAGGCATTTGCAGACAATGACGAGAGGAATTCAGTAGTCACTCATACTTGTTTTTCATATGCCCAGAAGGACAAGAAGTCCTGAAGTTTATACTTAGAAATTCTATCAAATGAAAATCCGTTACTGTTCTCCAGGTCTGTTTGTTGCAAGTCTTCAGTCACTCCAATGTTACTGGTTATAACAATAATTTTTACTTTCCCTTCTTACAGTAATAACAATTATATAGTTAGAAGAGTCTGCTTTATATGTCATTATAACTTATCTGATTCTCTCAGTCTTACAATATTGTTCTATTAAGTTCTATTGTGAGTGCAGCCAATCTGCAAACCTTTTACTTATCAGTAATACTGTATTCAACAACCCAGCTCTTGTGTTCACGTGTAATTTAAGAAATAGCAATTTAAAAATATTCAACAGGTAATTTTAACTTATTTTAAGGTGATACTAATTTTATGTCTTATTAACATTCTTTTTTCACAATTTATTTGAACTCTTTGCTAGTTCAAGTGAACATGGACTCCCATACACTGGTATGTAAAGTCCTGCACTCATTTAATAAGCAATTTTTATCAAATGATTCTGTGTGAAGAACAATCATGTTTAATTAAGAGCAGCAGAAATTGCTACAGTAAATTCCAGGTCAGGATTGAAGTTTGTTCCAATAAATTTGTGCCGTTTTTAGCAAGAAGTTACCTAAGAAAGATGATAAAAATATGTCAATTATTTTTAAAGCGTCTGTACTGAGAATATACTCCAGATAAACCAAAGTGCTTTGGTCCTGGCAGCTGTAGATTTCCCCTAAACATTTTTCTATAGGGCAAAATGGTGCACTGAAAATCTGCTGAAGCAATATGCTACTATTTAGCAAGTTCTACATTTAAAAATGGATAAGGTAGTATTCCTGTAGCCTCTACTAGATCACTGTAAAACCCACCAATCTGGCATGATTTAACATGACACATAAAAGCTGCTGTGAATGGAACAGCAACAGTACTACAATTTTAAAGTTATATAATGTACATTGTTCAGAAAAACATGCATATCTTCAGCACTAAAATAATTTTCCTTTTTTATAACTATTTCCACTTCTATTCAAAACATGAAGCTTTCTAAATCTTCTGTTTAAAGACTAAAGTAATTCAGTATTCATCCTGGACGTCTGCTCTAACAGACAAATCCAGATGAACTTTGTACTTTTGCTTCAAATTTGCCCTTACAGAAAGAAATTATGTAACAGTATACTATTATGTTTCGCCTCATCATTTTTCAAACATCAAGCAGATGTTTCCTAAGCCCTTGTTATTTTAAATAAATGATCATAAGTATTCTGGACCAAAATCCTCCACATAAAAAAAATGGCAAAACTCCAGGCATGCATTAAGTACCATAGTGCCAATTTACACGTTTATTACTTAGAAGGAAAAGGCAGGCTTTTACAGTAAGATTTTATACCATATTTTAATGTTCTTGAATCAGATGCCAAGCAAAAAATTAGTAAAATTGATATTGAACACCTAAGAATATTGTATTCTCTTTATACAATTCTGCTAAATCCAGTTGATTTCCTGTCCTTAGATCCTCAAGATTCATGATTTTTCATTAATTCATCAGTTTCAACTTTCTTCTGGAAACTATCAATGTATTTTTCTCAAAAGAGTGCATTAATTAAATTTTATATTGAAAGTGTACTAGACAACAATCTATTAATCCATTTGTTAAAGACTGTTTATCTATTTTTACTTTGATCATCTAGGTTAAGATTTTTCTTAAAGGTCTTATAATTCAGTCTTCTGAATTTTACTTTGTGTGCAATGTAAAGGAATATTACCACAATAATCCATATTTCTGTGCTTTTAAAGTGAAAATGGACGTAAACTAAAACAAACAAACAAAAAGTCTATATTTATCTCTCCATTCATGCTTCTTTTTCCTCAAGTCATGCTAAATTGTAAATTGTTCAAATAACACACAAACAAGTGAAATGACATGGAAAAAAGAAGAAAGTTATATAATGAAATATTTTAAGATGTAATATTTTTAAGCTGACTCATTTTTATTTCCCATTTCCTCTATTAGTGTAATAGAAACCTTTTCCTTAATTATTTACAAATTAATGAAGTCCAGAGAGATATGGAAGGTTAAATAATAATCCCATTTTTTTTAATTGAATGGTAAATGTAAAGCATAGAACTTAGATAGTTTTTGTTTATAAAAAGTCCAGAAGTCCTTGTGCCAGTGTCACTTCAAGCATGGAACCATCTACTTCTATGATTTGTATAACTAATAAAATCAGCACCATTGCTATTCTCTAAGTCTGCCCATCTTTCTTAAGGAATTTTTGTCTCTTCCCATAAAACTTGGCTCAAAAATACTTCTCTATCTACAACTGGTTTCCAACATACAAGAGAAGTGCAGCAATTTGCCTTTTTAAGCGGCTACCAATATTCAACATATGGGGTTTTTTCTATTCTTAGTTCTCACAGCACAAAGAAAGCAATGCTCATTTGAAAAAGACTGACTAGAAATTAATTCAAGCTCAAATAATCTCGACTAAATAACAAACTCTGTTGTATTCTAGAAATAAGGTAGCATTTCCAACATTTTATGGCTATAAAATGCCATCATTTATAGATTATCAAGGCAGGAGGGCAAGCAGATTTCATTTTGTAAGGCCTTTTCCTCCTAAGTATAAAAAATGAAGATAAGTGCATCATACATGGCAAGCTGAGAGGAGAGGTTAATGTTATTTCTGTTCTTTTGCATGTTTGAGGGACTTGTTTTATGTATTAGATTTTTTTTAAAAAAAGAAGCAGAAAAATATCGAGACCAAAAGGGACTATAACTAAATTAGCCTGGCCACACTTCCTCTGCAGGCCAAAGAATCTCCTGCTATTACATCAAAACTAAATGTCTTTGTAAAGATTCCAAGTAATGACAATCTAAATCATGTGTTCCAAAGGTTAGCTACTCTCATTGTTAAAAGATATTCACCTTATTTAATAGTCTGGATTTGTCTACATTCAGTTTCAAGCTTCTGGACCTTATTATATTCTATACTGTTTAAGGCCATTAAATCCTAGAAATCTCATTTTCATGCACCTATTTGTGGGCTCTGATCAAATTACATCTGAATCCTCACTCAAACATATTGAACAGATTGTGCTTTCTAAGCCTCTCATTATAACCCGCATTACAAGAAGCCCACAAACATTCTTAGAGCTATTTCTGAATATTTTTTCAATAATTTTTCCTTTTTTTGAAAATATAACAATCATAACTCAAAATAATATTATAGGAATAGTCTAACTTATGCCATTTGCTAACGTTGTCCTACTCTTCTATTCCTATACCTATTTTATATTACCAAACAGTACAGGAAAAAAAAAGATGATCTACACACCTGAACAAATTACTCTGATCTCAGAGTACAAAAAATCTAAAACAATTTCTGAAGAAAATAAATGGAAAATGAGATAAAATGGCATGACTAGGAAACAATTCTGCTAGAATGACTGGATATCTTGAAGAAAAGAGCAAATTTTATAGACAAATAAAAAGCAGAAATAGTATTTATCCAGATCTCTGTAATACTCTGCATAAAAGGTTTTACATAAAGTTTGGGTTATTGCTGCAACTGTAAGAAATAAGGAACTGGCTGTGGGGGAGATGTCAACTCCTATGAATTAGACCTCTGCCCTAGAGTGAAGTTAGTAGTGGAGTCCCTCAAAGATCATCTTTGAGAACAATCTTATTAAATAATTTTAAAGCTGCCTGGCATAAAAAGTAGGAGTGATTCCATTGCCTCCTAACCATGTGTCAATACAGAGAACTGAACTAGGATAAAGGAAAAACTGGGTGACTCAGGGACTGGAGTAATAGAAGTGTCATGACATTTAATAATACGAAGTATGAGGTTGGGGCACAGGCTCAGTGCTCAAGGCTTCTTAGCAGTGTATACCAAATTGGATTTTGATGCCCTCAAGGAGAGGATAAAATTACTTATTTTCTCAACATGAACAGGCTTCAAAGCTATATTTTGTGGTGATGACAGAGGAACCAGTGCAGGAACATCTTTCCTGAGAAGTTTGTGTTGCTAAGCTAAGCAACATCCCCACCACCAATAACAAACCATGGTCCCACTGCCCTCTGCACAGCCCCCTCCTCTGTCGCAGGGCTGGGGCCATGTTCCCTATCTGAGGAGCTACCAGCAGAGACAGAGAAGTGAAATGTACACATCCCAGGTGAAATGAACTTCCAGTTCCAGCATTGGATAGCCAAGATCCCAGTTTGCTCTGTGCTCACCTCTGTCAATGGCCAAATCCTCCTAGAACTTTGTCTCCAGTTTGGAGAAATTAAGAGGAAGGGGCAAAGGTCACAACAGAGTAAAGCTTCCCAGTCCCATATGTAGCTGTGAGACCAAAACCAGCCCTGTTAGAAGCACAGACTAGCTTTAAGGTCTTAAATCCATCTTCCACTCCCCCATATTGAAATGAACTACTTTCTCTTTTGTTATCCTCTCTAGCAGCCAAGTTGACAGTGTTGTGGAAGAGGTGTAAGGAGCCAGTATAGCCACAGTCACATGAAATTAATGCTCCTGTGATTCTGGCACCCTGAGCTGCTAAGAGAGAATGAAATATGGGAGCAATTCTGTACCATGATGATTCTGCAGACACATCAGTCTGTCATCATACACAACTATTTATGCCTAAATCTAGATCTGTGACAGTTCCTCAGAAACTAATACACTGAAAACCTATTAGGGAAATGAAGATCATAACATATTATTCAGTCTCAGGACAACTGAGCCACCAATGTGATGCAACCCTACAAGGCAAACATGACCTTAAATCAGAAATGATCATTTCAGCAGAGTAAGAGAAGCCTTCATGCTATTTTACATTGCACTAATGAGCCCCTGTGTATACAGCGACACAGAATTCTGGCAACTTATTTTAAAGAAAAATGGATTCAAACTGGAACACATGTGGAGAACTGTTACTAGGATGATCAGAGAATGAAATTTCCCTGTTTTGTAAGAACAGAGTTAAAGAAAGTGGTAGCACACTACCTTTTTTCCTTACCTCTAATTCCACCACAGTTTGTTTTTGCTCTGTCTCACCTGCACCATTCTACCAGCCCAAATGCTGCTCCTGTAGCTATTCAGTGAACTGGGTCAAGGAACTTCTAGTCAGTAAAAACCTTTCAATCATCGGTTTCCTGAAGGAATTTCTTTTCTAAGTGTGTAAGTCTATGCTGGCACACAGAAAATAAGGCCTAAAGCTGAGCTAAGAGTAACAATGCCAACTTATGATGCAAGTGCAGATCATTGTTTGCTAATAAAGACATGTTGAAAGGGAACACCAAGAAGGAACATAGATGTTCAAACATAAGGACAACACAAGCTGGGAGAAAATGGTTATACATCTATTAGAAACCACTTCAGACTGGAAATCAGAAATTTTAGCTGTCATGAAAGTACAGTTCTAGTTCCAGTTACAGGGACAAAGGCATAACCAGTTCTCACAATAAAACTATGTGCTAGCCCGCTTGTTTTCAATTCCGTATTTAACATCTGTTCCATATTTTTGATGATAAGTATACATTTTATTGTATTAAATGTAGTATTTTTAAAAAACAATTTACAGGAAGTCAGAAATCAGTAAATTAATAAATTAAAAAATAGTATCACTTGTACTACTGGGCAAACTGTGACATCTGTAAATGCTATTAATAGTAGTATTTACTAATAAAGGTAAAAGAAACCTTTTACCAGGGTAAATTCCAAAATTATTTCAACAGCTTTTTTCAAAGAATCACCTCCCATATGTGGTGTGAGAATTTCACATGTGCCTTGTCACCTTGAAACCTAGTACAGTACTTGTGACCTGATTTTTTACATAGTTTGGTACTCATTATTTTGCGATTTTTGAAACTTGTCCACCTGTTTCTGTGTTTAAAGTCATTATTTGGCTGCAAAAATGCAAAGTATGCAAAAAAAATTATAAGTAGTTAAAACAGAATTCTTTTTTAAATAACCAAAAAGGCTCCAAAATGTAGGTAATCTGTTTGTATGGATGTTAAGTGGGAGTTTAATTTTAGAGGGGGGGAAAAAAGGAAGAGCCTTCCAAAATCTTTGATGCCCATTTTGAACATGGTCAGAGCTCATGATTCTGCATGAGAAACTTGACAAACTATGGAGTCTTGAAACACATCAATGGATTATACTTAAACATACATGTAACTCTTACTTTTCATTCCAATGAGTTGTGCTGAGGCAGCTCCTTTGGGAGTCTGTGCTGGGAGCAATGAATGTGCTCTTCTTTGCTTATTTTTTCACATTCTTTGCCTTGAAAGAGTGACTTTGGGATTTAATTTTCCAACAACTTGATAGAGACGATTATTATACATTAGAAACATGCCTTGATACCATTTTAAAGAAATTCTAACACATTTAATTTAGTTGAGACATATTTCAAGGGTTAGCTGAATTACACTGTTCAACATAATCACACAAATAAAATATTTTACATGCCACTTGTTAAATAACATTCATATGTGACCACATAAATCTGAACTATGTCTAGCACATCAAAACCCCTAACAAGTTTTCAGATTTTACATGTGATCCTTCTTTCTTCCCCCTCAAAACATATCCCCTTTGCGCCTCACAGTTCTACACTGGTGCACTTGAAATATTTACTTTTAAAATATAGAATAATACACACAAAAGAACACATGAAAATATTGAAAGATATGCAAAAAATAGTAAAATGAAAGAAATTCAAAACACAAATAGTATTTACAAATACAAATGCTTTTATGGTACCATAAAACACATTACAGTCTTCTAGGTATGCTTTTTAAAAACCCCTCATTTTTATTCTATCCTAAAGGATATAAGAATTGTTGTGATGGAGGGATTCCAGTTGATTTTTCAAATTACTTTAAGAATTCAAAGTCTAAAATTGATTGACAAAAACCAACCAAACAAACACACAAAACCATTGGTAAAAGATGCAAAAACTATGAACCTAATACTTTGCTTATCATTGCTTTCAGTCAGAACATCAGAGATTTATATTTTACAGCAAATCTTGTAAGAGATCTCACTCTTCATTTGAACATCATCGCCACCTGTTTGATCCTCTAGTACTGCCAAAAAACCATTTCAAAACCAATACAGGCAGAAGTAAATACATCTGACAAACAAAATAAATTATATTATACTGGTTATTCATAAGATATATGTACTCCTTACCTTTGAAATATTAATACGGCTGTTGTAATTGATTTATTATGTCACATCAAAAACCAGTATAATAACATTTCAGCACACTTCTCAAATTACTTCCATTTTAGATGTGTAGATCCTTGGTCTCTGTTATTATTTTTAATGAACAGTAAACATCATGCCATTAATAAATAACATGTAACAAAAATATGTTTGTATTTCTCATTCATTGTTAAAACACCACCTTCCCCTCAAGGGGACATATTAAGTCTGTTTATTTTTTGGAAAATCCTGCTAGGTAGCAAACTACTCACAGCCACTTTTATCACCGAAAAGGTCAGTGGATTTGGAGCACTTGTCTTTTTGTAGAAGAAAAATGTATCACGTTTGACAATGCTTTTAAGCAGTTTTGCCACAAGTTATCCAGAGAATGAACCTCTGTGTGGTGCCAGGGATTTTCATGCCCCCCCACCCCCCACCAACTCAATACAAAGTCTGGTAAAGATGCCTCTGTTTGAAGGACTCGTTTTTGTCAAGTTATAACATGGGTGTCATCCTGTAGCACTTTGTGCACTCCTAACTCCCAACTTTGCTGCAATATCTCACCCCTGAGTGGTGGCAGTGAGGGAGTTCCATGTGCAGTGCTCTCTCTGTAGCCTTAGACTGGAATCCCTTTTTTATTCCAGTCAAATCAGCCACTCCATCAGTGGCTACATTTGCACAGTTTTTCCATTAAACATTAGTTTCACTAAAGAATGTCGAGAATAGATCTTTTTCAGTACACTTAAAGCAGTAATTGTCCTAATACTTGTTTCTTCAAATCTTCAGCACTATGCATCCTTCAACAGTATTTACTGACAAAAGGGTACATTTTAGATTGCTGATATATTGTTTTACCTGTGTTATTTCAGTGATTTTTATCATCATGGGAGTAACAATGGTTTACCCAATGGCATGTGGTCTTTTGCTATTATCTATGAAACTTCTAGATTTTGTCATTAAATTTTGCAAAGTGCTGGATTGAGCAGTATGACTGAAAACATCACTGAAAAATATTTGTGAAGATCTGTCTTCACATTATGAATGCGTAATTTTCTAAACATCTTGCTAACCATGGTGGCTTCATACCACCTTTTGGCTGATATCTCAAGACAGAATACACACTTTTGGTGAACTTCATTAACAACAGTGGATGCCAATTCATAGAATCATAGAGTCACAAAATCATAGAATGATACTCCAACACCCCTGCCACAGCCAAGAACAACTTTACAAGATCAGGTTCCTCAAAGCTCCATCCAACCTGACCTTGAATGCTTCTCAGGGATGAGATATCCACAACTTCTCTGGGAAACCTGTTCCAGAGCCTTGGCATCCTCATAGTGAAAAAAGTCTTCCTAATATCTAATCTAAACCTAGCCTCTTTCGGTTTTAAGCCATCCCCCTTTGTCCTGTCACTACATATTCTGAAAAAAAAGGCCCTTTCCATTTTTCTTGTATGCTCCCTTCAGGTCCTGGAAGGCCACGATTGGGTTGTCCTGAAACTTCTCTTTTCCAGGCTGAACAAACAAAATTCTCTCAGCCTTTCCTCACAAGATATTTCAGTCTCGATAATTTTTAATGTGTTTGATCAACTTTTTGTCAGATCCAATCAAATCACCATTGGTTTTGATGTCATGTGGCTGTCAAAGAATTCACACTTAGAATAGAAGTGTCAGCTCTTCCATTTTCTTGTTCCCTGCTTGTGCTCAGTATTATCTTCAATGACAGATTCTTTGCAGGAATCTTTTTAAGCCACTTGTCCATTTTGTGAGGGTTAATATAATCAAAGCTAGGTGATAAACCTGTAAATCTGTAAATGCCTGTTAAGCAGCCATATGGAAATGGAAATTTAGACGATACACTGAAAACAAGTAAGTCACTGCACCAGTGTCAACCCCTCTGCATTGTGGAGAACCCAATCTCCCCCAGGATGCCTTGTGTACCACACCTGAGGTGTCCATCTGACCAAATGAGGGCAGCAGTTTTGTTTTGGGAATTTTCCCTTCTTTAAAGACAGACTTGATGGAGGAGCTGCCACTGAAGCAAGAATGAGCAATGTGACCTGATGGAGAATAAACAACAGTAACAAAGATATCATGTTGCTGGTTGTTCCTGTTGTTAATCTGGATTTCTACTGAACGGAAAGGAATTCTCCCTGTAAGACCTAATAAATCTGACCAATTTTAACAGTTAAGGACTGGGTTGTGTGTCTGACTGCTGGCTTCATCAAACTCTGAGATGCCATTTATGTGAGCTCTGTTATTTGTGATCAGTTGCAACTACATTCCTGTGGCTTCCTTCTCTGACCCGCTTAATACCTTTATTCTGGTTCTCGATCCCGACCAGTCTGTCTGTCTGCTTCTTGAAATAAACTCTTACCTTACCCTTCTACTTAGTATATGTTTTCATTCTGTGGCTTTTTCATTCCAAGTCTGATTCCTAAGTATGCTTTCACTTTTTTGCCTTCTTTTTTTTTATTTCTTTTTTTTTTTAAGATGCTCTGTGCTACTCCTAATTTCTGCTTCTTTGGCTCACCTTAATTTTTTTCCTGCCTTGATTGTAGTCTAGCAGAAATCAATGAGCCCAGCTGCCTATCTATAGTACTTACCACAGATGACAGTTGTTTGACATTGTGTGGAAGTTGACAGTATGAATCAAGAAATGGAACTTTCACAACTATTGAGCATGTTATCAACTGTTACTTGAAAGCGGCATCAAAACAGATTGAACACTGCAGTAATTTTCTAAATATTTACTGAGACATGAAAACTTTCTGGGCATTTGTACGAAATCCAGTGTAGGTCTCTCTCTTCCACTATGAACACTGTTCAGCTCCCATAATGTATCATTCAGGGAGCATCAGGCCTCTGGCTAATGATAAAGTTTCATTGGGTAGAGTGACCTGCGTGCTATGGCATTGCCTAAGCTAAAATGGGGATTATTTTCCTATAGTTTCTAAAATAATAAGGTGCTACCTATGAAAACTAGCGATTCAGAATCTGAAAAAAAATAAGCATTTAAGAGAAGATAATTTAAAATTAATCTTTTTAGTAACAATTCCTAAATTTGATACAAGTCCCAATCCTAGCATGCAGTAGGACTAAAGTCTTCAATATTAGACATTACTTTTATAAAACATTAATAACATCCATACTTGTAACTGATATACAAAATGAAAGACTTCTAGATTAAGAATCAACTTTTTGGCTTCTATTCAAATCTCCTGTCCTTGTGAGATTTCTACTTTCACAATTTTAAAGAAGCCTATCTGAAATTCTCTGTATTGATAAAAGGGCACTGAACTGAAACTCAGTAACTTGATTGAAAAAATCTTCCATAAAGAATCAGGTATTTTGGGAGCATGCTTTTCACTTATGAACAAGAAAGTGAATGCCTGTAAGTTTTTGGCTTCTAAACTTAAGCAAATGTTCACATCTGAAAACAGAGATAATCTTCAACATATTCATAGCACTCTTGAGGTTTGCCATACCAAGGTACCAGGACTTGAATCTGAAAATACCCAGCACTGCTCGAATGAAGTGGAAAGACCACTACAAAGATATGGACAATGTACTTTGTATTTTTTGAGCTGCATTATGACTCAATAGTTCCTATTCAACACAACATTCACCTTGACTGGGGCAGTTCAATCCCACTGGACCAGAACACAGCTGCTGGACACTAATGCTAGTCCCATTAAAGCCTTCTGAAGCAGCATTTTCAGAATAAACTTTAATGGTTTGTTTGTTGTCTTGTTGTCCAAGGTCTTTCCCCTCAGAATCCTAAACAAAATCTGTCTTCTGCTCTGTACCACTCTTTAGGGTTGAGCTCCTCATGAACTGCAGCTTGTCAGTGTATTATGAGAAATGAATCAGCACCTTAAGAGAGTTTTGAAACTCAAGAGACTCAGTCAGTGGGAGAATTAAATTCTTGAGCATATCTTATTGAAGAAAATTTACCATTAAGGGCTACTTCTGTATATTCTTGTTTGTGGAATGAGCATCCTCTGATTATAAGCTTACTAAATCCTTAACAAATCTCGGGGTCACTGAAATGAGCATTTGAAATTTAAATGTTTGTCTTAAATCCTGTTTCAAAAGATAAGTATATTTTAAACTGACATAACTGGAAATTCACTTTTTGCCAGCTTAATTTCAATCTTCCTTTTATTTTAGAGCAAGGACTCAAAAGGAAGGGCAGGAACTCCTTCTCCAGTGGCATTGTTCATAAAAGCATTCATAAACAATGAGTTGGAAATGTCTGAGAGTGAAGTGACCACACACTGAATTAAATCTCTTCAACTGTGATGTTACCTTAAGCAAAGTAAACATTAATTCAGAAGATGCAGTGGCAGAAATTTTTTATGAAAATACTTAGAGAAATGCCATTATTTACTACATTCCTTCAAAGACCTCAGTGGATGTTATGGCAACAGTCCGAAACCCTGGACAGAACATAAGGAGGTATAAGTTGTTCTCCAGTTAAACACAGGAAAAATGTATTAAACAAAAAACAAAGCACAATATTTAAGCAGAATTTCTGACTAAAGTGCTGGCTACTGAAGAAGAGACATTAACTCTCTCAGGGATACTCTACATGTTTTGCTTTGCGCTTCTGCATTTGAGGAAATAGTATGTAGAATGATTGAAATCCAGGGCAGGAACTTTAATCTGACTTACTAGTTGGATAACTCATCAAGTTTTTCAGGAAATTAGGCTAGAATGAAAATAGGCTATGAGAGCCCAACATGTCCCCTTAAGGAAAGTCAAACTGATATTTCAATTCACCCCATCCAGATAGAATAATGTAGTAATGAATGTTTTCTTAAAGTTTGATACTTTTAAAACATTGGGAAAATGAAATTATACACACAGATTGATGCTAAATGAGCCTTCATAATTTCAGAAGTTGAACTATTCACCCAAAACCTAGAATAAAACACACTTTCAGAGCTCAGGGATCGAAAATCCAAAGAAAAACTAAACCAATGAACCAACCAGACAAAAAAAAACCACAGAGAAAAGTACTGCCATTTTTCCTTCCAAAATAATTTGCACCAAAAAATAATCTTCTTATTCCATTGCTTTTTCTGAACATTGAAGTTGTGTAACTGGGATAGATAATGCCATGGCTGAGGAAACATCCATAATGAGAGTGTAAAGGCTGTACCAGATGAGTTTTAGGATACTGTGCTGGAATGCTGGTACTAGCATGGAGAAAATGGATCTATGCAATGCTGCTGAATCACTGCTTTGAGAAAACAATTCTTCAAAGATCCTTCAGATGATGGGAATACTGAATCACATTTTATCATAGAGAATGAAAACAGATGTAAAGATTATTACTTCCACTCAAACTTCCTGAAGAAGTTTGCAAGTATCTTGACAAAGAAATCAGGTTAATACAACCTTGAATTTCTGAAAGGCACCTGGTTCTTCACTACAGACTCTTAAGACAAGAATGTCACGGTATATGGATCCTCAGATGACTAAGCCAATGACAAAACAAAAGAAAAATGGGTAAAAGCATATTTGGTCTGTTTTCTCAGTAATGGCATTTCACTAATGGAACCCAAATTGGTCTCTGCTTGGCCTTTTTTTGTGCAACATTTGCATAAATTATCTGGAAAAGTGAGTAAACACTGAGGGGAGTCTCCAAGTATGTTCCAATGTAACTTTGTTCCAGAAAGAGGAAAGGCACAGGGATAAGGAACTGAAAAAACCCCACAACAAATCAACCGAAAAATAGCCAAAAAACTCACACAACTTTCTGGTCCTAACTGGGTAATAAAATGGCAAGGTAAATTAAAATTTAAAAGCGATGAATATGTGAAAAAAAATTACCTTTATAAATACAACAAGCTCTAAACTGAAAATTGACGCTTAAACATGACCTTGAAGTTATGACAACTCCATGAAAACATTGATTCAATGCTCAGGAGCAATCAAAAAAGTAAATCAAGTATTTGGAATTACTAAGATGAGACAGAGGAACACATCACCATGTCACCACATGATTTCATATAGCTCCCAAATCTTACAGGCTGCATGCTTTTTTGTTCCACAAGAACAAGACAGAATGAAAAAGAGAGAGGTAACAAGGAATCAAGGTAGAGAATACCTTTTAAGCACCGCAATGTGAGGTAGAATTCTTTACCTTAGAAAAGGGATGGTGACAAGGTCATAAAATGGAGATATAATCAATCTTGACTGGCATATAAAAAGTGAAGAGGTCTTTTTATTATTTCCTATTTTGCTATGTTCTCACAAAAATACAGATTTACAACATTAGGGGAAGCTATTGCTTGAAGGAGAAAAGCAAAACAGTAAAGCTGTGGAGGAAGCTCAAATGAATGTTTGTCACAGAACAGACAAAGTATTTTGACTACCGAGTTAGCAAATGGAGAACAAATTATAAAGGCAGCCGAAGACAGAAATACTTGCCATTAGGAACTAAATAGTTTTCCGAAGACGATTTTGGGAGGGAGTGGTGTGTGATGCTCCTCGCGAACAGGGGCAGGGAAGGCAGTCGGTGGGGTGAAGCCGGGTTCCCCACCCACAGCTGGGCTGTGACATCTCGTGGTCACACGGTCTAAGTGCAGCCCAGAACACTACGCTGCAGAGCACCGATTGTTTTGCTTTCGATACTAAAAGCAGAGACCTTGATGATGTGATCAGTGATGGGGGGCAGGCAGAATAAATTCAGAAGTGTACACTACTTACAGGCTCTCTACATAGAAATGGGTACTTTTCTAAAATTTAGGAAGTGAATGTATTAGGGATGTATGAAAGAAAAATTTTACTCAAATGCTCTTCTACCATTAAAACAGACACGCTTTCATTAACGCTGTTAAGTGTGACTTCAATTATTCAGGAAAACAGACTAAATTTTAAGCCTAATCTGAATAATAACAAAAAAAAACATAGACCATTAGAATAACAGCTCCCTCAGCTGTGAATGGAATTAGATTTGGGTTCCATGACCTGGCAACCGTATGGTTCTAGCAGACACATGGACATGGAATCTTAAAAAACTCATGCCTCAGAAACAAAATATATGTTTTAAAAATAGTTGACAACCCTACTGAAATGCAACTTCTTCCTAACCCTTCTTTTGGCTCTGTGCAGCTTTTAAGAGGAATTCAACTCAACATGGCAAAAGCAATACTGAAATTTTATTTTGAGATCCTTACAAGAAAGTAGTATGTTGAATTTCTTATACATATAGTACAAGATTTCAAGTCTTACAGATACTTCCACTTACCTACTTTTAAGTTTGTGAAGAGATTAAATATTTAATTCCAAAGACAAATCATAATCCCAGAATCACAGAATATGCTGAGTTGGAAGGGACCCATGAGGATCACTGAGTACAACCCCCACCCTGGCCCTGCACAGAACCATCCCCAGGAGTCACACCATGTGCCAGAGAGTACTGCCCAAACACTTCTTGAACTCTCTCAGTCTGGTGCTGTGACCAGTGCCCTGGTGAGCCTGATCCAGTGCCCAATCCTATTAAAGTTAGTGTTGAATTTCAATGCATAAATATATTGGATAACATGGTCACTGAGATACCTATTCAAGTGACAATGTCAAATATAAAATTTAAAATTACTCTACACATCAGAAATTTTAAATCAGAAAAACAATATTTCTCAAACAAAATATGAATAAAGTAGCAAAAGGTGTTTTTTAAAATCCACACTATTTTATCCACTTACAGTCATTTAGATTTCTTTAATTTCTACAATTTTATCTGCTTACAATAACCACAAAAGAACTCACTTCTTTAGATAAAGTCCTACACAACATTCCTTAAGGGTTTTTTCTTCTCCTGATATCTCAATTAGTATTTGATTTAACAGTGTAAAAGAAGTTTATATATGAGAAGACCTCAGTAGTGTTGCAAGCCATATTCATCAGCTTTTTAAGCAAATAACTATCGTGGCGAGAATATAATATTAACAAAACAAAATGAGCATAAATGATGCTCCCTTGTTATTAAGTTGCATGTATGCTTTTCCTAGATGAGAATTACATACAGTAATGTGGAAAATAACAAAGTGAGAATTTGTTGTATTTCTACCTATTTAAGTAATAAAAATGCAGTCTTCAACTTATGCAACATAAACAAATAGCATTCTGAACATTTCAGAAGGAAAAATCTAATTCTCAACATGAAGTAATGTAAGAGAGTTACTTCTGTGAAAAGGATTGAAATACTATGACCTTTCACAAACCTCTTAGTCAAGGCATAAGTAAGTTCAGAGGGAAGACAGAAGTACCCAAACAAGAGCCTGGAGAAACTAAAGATATCTACACAATAAATAATGTGACTGGTTACATACTGAAGTAGGGGGACTAGGTTGCTCTGCTACAAATAAGTGTTTGTCCCATGCATAAAATTGTACAACACACACATCTCCAGAGAGCATCTTGACTTACAAAGTCAGTTATACTTAGTCTTGTATGAACTAAGCCATGATGCAGACAGAGATAAGGATCAGACAGCCCTTTCTCCACATGGAAAGGAGATACTGGTAAGAGGGGTGGGAAAATGTCAATGTTGCTACTGTCAGAGCTGTATAGAAGTCATTACGATGACTGTGTACCTGTCTGATTAACACTGTAATTGACAGAAACCCTCGAAAATAAATCCAACACAAAACCATTCATGACCAAGTTTCCATCCACTTATATATGACAGCAGAAACTGACAATACTTCCTATCCATATAGGTCATATTTTGCCTACAGGTAGATCATGGATAGCAAGCTTACCATAATTCCACAGTCTAAGCAGCACTTGTGGAATCTTGAAACTTGCAATTGAGACCTGCTGGTAGAGTTTTACATGCCTTTGGCAAAGTGGGCATCAAATGTACTTGATAAGGCAAACATCAGTCCCATATTGCTACTAGAATATATAAAATATATATACTCCCTTATATTCATTAACACACAGCTCTCTTATTCGTGCCTGCTGCTGAAAGACCTCTTGCTCAGATCTGAGGGGAGGACAAAAGAAGAGGAGTCAGAGTTCTGGAACACTTACATAAAGCTGCTTTTCATATCCCACCCCTTTTGGTCAGGGACAGCCTCTCCAACAGGGTGATCAGATGTGTCTAATGATCAGAACAGATGGATGTGAAAATTGAAATAAAGTCCTGAAGCATGTTATCTTGGAGTTCTCACAAGCAGATGGTTCTGAGGACTTTTGGAGGAATGCTCCACAGACCTCATGTACAGTACCCATTTGGAGTTAATTTTGCTGCCAATCAGTGCTGTTGGTACTCACCTTCTCAGACAGGTATTAGCAAAAATTCTATGAAAGAAGTCGAGAGGACTAATCTCAGGTGTAATCTTGCTCATCTAGCAGAGCAGCATAGCAAGCTTCCTTACGATCTTAACTGTGAGCTGTGTTCAGCCAAAGGTAAGAACAGTTATTCCCTTAAGAAATTTTTTCTTCTTTACAAGAATAGACATGTCTTTATGGAGAAAAAGAATTGAAATGTCTGAAAAATACAGAAATTACTATATTAAGAAATACATTAACGAGTTGGGTGAATTAAGAATAAGTTATATCAGGCACCTGACAAATATTTCTGGTCCACTATTAAGGCCAAAGGTTCAGTTTGTTTGCAAGCACATTAAAAAAAATTTCAGTCAATCTAAGATAACCTGGAAACTATTTAAATTGTCAGCTCTGCTTGGGGGCCTATCTGTCTACACTGTACACCTGTACATTTAATAATCTGTTGAAGGCTCTAAAGATCAGTGACAACACACTATCTTTCCTAACAATACCACTCCACACTTATCGGAGACATTAACAGACAGATGGCCTTTTGTGGTGGGTTGACCCTGGCTGGCTTCCAGGTGCCCATCAAGCTGTTCTGCCACTCCCCTCCTCAGCTGGACAGGGGGAAAAACATGACAAAAGGCTTGTGGGTCAAGATAAGGACAAGGGAGGTCATTCAGCAATTACTGTCACAGGCAAAATAGAGTTGACTCAGGGAAATTTAGTTTAATTCACTACCAATCAGATCAAAGTAATGAGAAGTAAAACCAAACCTTAAAGCACCTTCCCCCTACTCCTCTTTTCTTTCCAGGATTAACAACTGTTTTTCCTTATCTCCTCTCAGCTGAGTAGAAGGACAGGGAGTGGGGGTTACGGTCAATTCATCACACACTATCTCTGCCACTCCTTTCTCCTCAGGGAAAGACTCCTTACATTCTTTCCCTGCTCCAGCATGGGGTCCATCCCTCAAGAGACAGTCTTCCACAAACCTTTCCAACATGAGTCCTTCCCACAGGCTGCAGTTCTTCACAAACTGAGTCCCTTCCACGGGGTGCAATCCTTCAGGCACAGGCTGCTCTAACATGGATCTCCCCTTGAGTAACAAGTCTAGACAACAAACCTGCTCCAGTGTGGACTCCTCTCTTCATGGGTCCACAGGTCCTGCCAGGAGACTGCATCAATACAGGCTGTCACAGGGTCACAGCCTCCTTCAGGCATCCCACAGCTCTGGCATAGGATCCTCCACAGGCTGCAGGTGGATCTCTGCTCCAACATTAACCTCCCTGGGCTGCAGGGGCACAGCTGCCTCACCATAGGCTGCACCACAGGCTGCAGGGGAATCTCTGATGGTGTCTGGAACACCTTGCACCCCTCCTTCTCCAGTGACCTTGGTACCTGTGGCTGCTTCTCTCACATATTCTCAATACTCTTGCCTACCTTTTCACTGCAGTTTTTTTCCCCTTCTTAAATTTGTTATCCCCCCTTTTTTTCCCCCTTAAATTTGTCATCCTAGAGGCACTATCAGCATCACTGATGGGCTCAGCCTTGGGTAGTGGCGGGTCCAGAGCCAGGCTGGCCTTGGCTCTGTTGGAAAGGACGGAAGCTTCCAGCCGGTTCTCACAGAAGCCAGCCCTGCAGCCTCCCCACTACCAAGACCCTGATACACAAACTCAATGTATCTTTTCAGATTTTTCCTCTTATAATGGTAATCAAAAAACTAAATAAAAACAATAAAAAAGGACATTGATACTTGGGCTAGTAAAGTTACACATCAATAAGAAAAGTTCAGGGTAATATTACAGAATGTTTTTTTAAAATCGTCCAGGACTCCCTTCTGCACATAACATTAGCTCTCTCAGGACTATTTTTATTTATTTAAAACCAATTTCCTTTTAGTTTCAACATTCAAAATCACAATTTATTAGTATGCATGTATGCACAGGTATATATCTGCAGATAGAAAGCTGTGCCTGAACAGTCAAGAAATTACAGCACTTCAACAGTTTCTGGCCCAAGTAAGTAAATATTGAGACTTACAGACCCCTGTATGAATATATTGGCATTCTGCTGTTTCTATCAGTATAAACCAAGCAAGCACTGGCTGTGGGTAACATAGCAACTATCTTGCAAAGCATTATTGATTTATTGAAAATTAAGGTCATCTGAAAAATGGTTCAAATAATATAAAGAAAAAAGATTGCACTTTTGAGCTCTCTGTTTTGTATTTCTTTAAGTGGGATGTAAGGAGTAATATCTTCCAGGAAAAACATGTTTGTCACTGAGGAACAAGTGCTGATACACTGAACAGAAGGAAGAATAGATTATAGTTGATGACAGCACTCAGAATATACTCTCTTAAAATATCCATAAGCTATATTACATTCAGAATTCCAAAATAAATAAGACAGAGATTTCATATTTGATTTGTTCTGGCACAAATCTGGGTAAACTAGAGTGCAGGGCTACCCAACATGAAGTTATTAAAACAAAATTATACCCACAGTCTAATCTCTGGCAAGCACTCAAAAGCAGTCAAAGCAACAGTCAGGAGATAGTTTTATTTAATGGTAAATATCTGACATTTTCATTAGTATACACTGGCAAGAAATGCATATTGATGTTCCAAATGTCTATAAAAAGCAAAAAATAATACACACCCCAAAAAAATTACAAGTAATTTAGAAATTATTTTAAATTTCATATCAATTTTAAGCTCCTATGAGATTGCCAGCAAGCATGAGTAAAAAAAATATTTTGGTGAGAAAAACTGAAGGTTTTATATGCAAATTCTACTAAGTCAGACAAAAGATCCACTTAGCCCAGCCCTTTGAGTAGCAGAAGGAAATGCTGTGTAGGGAGAACACACATCCAGCCAGCTTCTCCAGCACACTCCCACAGCACCTACAAGTGTTGGGTTAGGAATGCTGGAAACACACACTTTCCTACTTCTGTTCCAAGTAATTACTTTGGTTATGACAACAATTCCTTTTTGAACCCGCTTGTACTACCTGACTACACAATCTCCAGTAGATTCCAAGAGTTGAATGCCCACTGCATAAAGTAGCACTTCACTTCTCTGTTTTAAATTCACTTCCTACTACCTTAATTGAATGCCATCCAGTTTTAGTAGAGGGAGATTTGGCAAGCAGCAGTTCCACATTTCTTTTATCTACTGCCTTCCTGATCATAGGAACTTCAGCATGTTTCTGTACCTTCTTTTTTACCAAACTGAACCTACAGTTTTGGTTACACTACTGTGAGTGTAATGTTCATTTTTAAATCTATTTGTACTTAAATTTTACTTTTGAATGGAAGCCACTTCTAAAACATGGTTTTACTTCTCAACTTTTGACAGTCAAAAAACCTCAAAATTGCCACAATAATTAGTGTATTATTCTTATGTCTGTTAATACCTATAGAATAGGAAAAATCAGTTTCCAACTACCTTTAAGCCAACTCATATCTGAAAATATTCTATCAGTCATGTGTGCATAATGTGATATTTTCCCAACCTTAAAGGAAAAGGTTGGAATAACTGTTAATGTGTTTAGGTGCAACCCAACTCTGGAACAAAGAATAACCAGGAATTCAGCATAAAAGCTTTAACAAAGACATCTAAATTGTACACCATGCACTGTCTGTTAACTGGATTGGAACAAAATTTGTCAGAGCACCCTAAAAAGTAATGGAAAGAAAAAATGCCTTCACAGGAAGTCTATTTGGGAGATGTATCCGTATCTCTGCTGCCATCAATTACTGCATGGAATGCATTGGGAGGAAGAAATAAAATCCTTATCTTACTTTGAAAGCTCTCACAGGTGAACAATTATAATCCACATTGACTTCATCTGAATTTTGTGATAAAACTCTGTACCAACAGAGAGCAAGTCCAATCTGATACATTTAACAAATTTAGTTTTTCCATTTAACTGCTGTTCCTGCAGCAGCAGGACACATGAGCTGTTCATTTTTTACTTTATGGATTTGCTTATTATAATTAAAAAGCACAAGAAATACATATACAAACCTCAAAGATCCTTCACTGATCAATTTTCCAATTGTGATTGTCTTTATAGAAATTCTGAAATCCTTTTGATGAATTTGAAGGACCTGTTGACGCTAAAATCCTAAAGTACTATGATAACATCACAGTTGTGCAATTTTTCTCAATTGGGGATCATCCTGCCTCAAAAAATTATTGTAAAATTTCAGTTGAAAAAACTTCCACTGGAGTAACATGCAAGATGCATGTTTTGTATTTTCTATGTTCTTAAATTTGTTAAAAAAGCAAAATTCACAGAAGGAATTAGAAAGTTTTCCCGTTCCACAGCAAAGGGCCAGGCATTCTGTCAATGCTGCAGCTGGCAAGCAAGAGGTAACCTTTGCTCCAGAAGTGCCACAGCTGTTTGGAATCAATGGCAACAGGCTTGGGAACCACAGGGCAGGGCACAGGAGTGTCTGTGAGCTCTATAAAAAGCTGTGCTGTGGGCACTGTGTGAGAGAGGGGACTGCTGGGGGTGAGGTTCACCAGAGAAATGGGCGGGAAACAGTTGTCTGCTGGAGAGCATTGGCCAGAGGTTTGCAAGAGTTCAGCATATTCATTTGTGGGTAAGGTTATGGCATGGTTTCCAAGAGAGTAAAACTAATAGAAAGCCCTGAGGAATAGAAAGCTTTGGAAAACGCAGGGGTGGGGTGGGAGGTCAGGTCAGATTTTGCTCTGCTGAAAAGATGAGATTGGCTTGCATGTTCCTCTTGTTTCTGTACACCTTAACCCAAGCCTCAGATCATCAGAAAAGTCAGCTTTGCTCAAAGGCAACTGGCATTAGAAGCTAGAAATCACAACAAAGACTTCTTGAAAACATTAGTCAGTAAAGTTCAATAGGTATCAATGGGGACAACATGAAGAACAATCCAATTAAAAAACATGCTGACACTGAAAATATTATATAAATCATCCTACCCCCAGTAATGGAGCACCGATTCAACAGTGATTGAAAGAATATAAAGTGATTTTCCACAATTAATTTATTTTTCATACTCTTGAGAAAAAAAGCACATCTAAAATATTTCTGCATATGAACTAAGTATGTGCATATCTTGACAAAAAAGAAGACAACCTAAAAACTAGGATTATAGCCCCTGTAATCTTACCTTGGCTATTTGTATCTTTTTTCCCAGAATGGCTTCCTAGAGGAAGCTCTGGACAGATATAATTATTTCCACTCTTATGGAGCTCATCTCTTCAGGAAGATACTTGTCAGAAATCCAACACTTAAAATATGGATGAGTATCCAAATTTCAATACCACAGCTGAGTTGTATAAACTTGCATCATCAGTCCCTGCTTTAAACACTTCCCATTTTCATTATGAACCCACATTTTATATAGATAAATTTTTCATTTTCTTCAGCCATAGGAAAGTAAAGTCTTTCCAAATCCTTCATTACAAAGTGTCAAACTGTATTTATTCTAAATTTTTTTAAAATCCCTGAGTTATAACAAATAATGCAACAGATTTTTTCAAGGAAGATTTACTTACCAGTAAAGTTATTTTTAGTTCTTTTTATGATCTAAAAGTAACATCTTGTAACAAAAGTATTTTACCTTAACACACCACAAGGGTACCAGGAAACTGTTGGTCAGTGCATTTGCAACAGGTTACTCCAGCTACTGATTTCTCTATCACGTTATGAAGACGGTAGAAGGAAAACAAAGGCAAGAAAATGTTGTGGAGAAAAAGTATGAATATATAAAATATATATGTCAATACTGTTTCTTGAGATCGCCATTTCTCCTTAGTTCTTACATCCAAAATAGTATCAGATATTTTAAATGCATAATTAATTATATGAACATTAATGACATTTCAACAACAAAATCATTACAGAGCCTCCTATTTTCATTAATTTTTTAGTTTATAAAACCAGGTCTGTTTTATCACAGAAGCATGACTATACTTTAAAATATTTTTTAATTTTTATTTTGTCAAATCAGAATATTGCACAAAGGGAGGAAGGGAGTCTTCCTAAAAAATTAATTGCTTTGATGATGGGATCAAGAATGACAGCAACAACCCTTGTCAACATTACAAGGTCAGTGCAGTGATCAGGGAGCACAGAAGGCACAACCAGGACTGGTTTAAGTGGTTTAACTGCAGAATGCAAGAAAAGGAAATTAAAAAATAATTTTAAAATAATCCATATACTTTGATATATGGATGACATGCCTGGTCCAGTCTCTTTTCTTTTTCTGTCATATACATTCCAGATGATCAGGAAAGACATCCATAAACACAGTCTCAAACAAGAGCCCAGGAGAAAAAAATAAAGGAAGAAGATAGGCCCAAGAACATGGAGCCTACCTTCAGTACGGTATGCCTATCTACAGCTCTCTTTCTTCTCAAGGTTCAAAAAAGATGGAAAACCCTGCAGGAAAATGCTTTTCTGGGAAGTACATTAGTCTATCCTGAATTGTGATTTTCCTCCAATATTAACACAACTAATTTTTTTTCTTGGCCTTCTGGAACCTGCTGCGGACCCATCAAGGAGCAGGCTAGACTGGGACATCTCTCTGCATTTCTTTTCACATCACACTTACCAAAAAATGGCCTTGAAACTGCAGTCTTGCAACTCGACTGACTCATCAGTATTTAACTGGTAGAAACCAGAGACGGAAAATTATGCCCAAGGACCTTCCTGTTCCTGAAAAAGATTTTACCTCTGCAGTACAACAATGGTTTTGCTATGATCCAAAGGCACCAAAAGAGTCACTCAGTTTTTCTGAGCTGAAAAGTGACAATTTTCTTGAACTCAACTAAGATATTTAAAATACTGAAACTATTGAAAGAGAGTTCCATTGGTTAGGGAAGACTAGAGGATACAAAGCATTTATAGTGTGTATCAATGAACTGGAGGCTTATTAAGCCAGTCTCTAATTAATGTAACTATCTCAGCAGAAAATTACTCACTCGTTCTTTTTATAGTATCAAATAATCTATTTATCACAGTACCCCATAATAACTTCCGTGGATAAGGAATACAAACATTTCCTTCCTATAGCCTAATTCCCCACAAAACACCTCTTCTTCCCCTCCCCCCCAAAAAAAGAAAAAAAATCAAATAAACAAAACCACAAAATAAACCCTACAATTTCTTCTCCTTTCCCTTGGCTTACCTAATGTGCTTCACTAAGATTTGTACAAGAAATCAATAAAGACACAGCTAAACAGCAGGGAAGCCTGCATTAGCAAGTTCTGAAGACATTTCGCCAAAAAAATGTAGCTAAATTTCCAATTCTAAATACCCATAACTGAGAGATGAGCAGTTTGGGATTAACACTGAAATAAAATTCAAAAGCTTTGATAGGAAAGGGTAATAGAATTTTAACTGGTTTTATCATACCACTGGCACATGGAAGTTCAAACTTGTTGCAATTAACAAGTTCAGTGTGCTCAAGACTGGTCCCCTTTGCTCAGCTGAAATTCTACCAGAAGACACTGCCCTGACAGCCAACAAACATCTCTGGCTCAGGTACCCTGATTACAACTGCTAGACAGAAACAAAACATTAGGTACCAACTACTTCAGTGCCTTCCACGAGTGAAGAGTTGGGATATAATAGTTTTTGAATTAGATAATGTTTTCAGAGAGCTGCAAGTCCTGATCATTTCTCTACCTTATATTTTGACATTTTAACAGTCTGTTACTGGAAATTATAATCACGCTCATACTATGTAAAGGCTTCTAAAAGAAGGGTTATGAATAAGATGACAGAAGATTCTACACAACCTTAAGTCATCATCCTAAACAGTAATTAAAACCAAGAGTTATACAAAACAGTAAAAGCATTTCACAAGGAAAATAAACATCCATTAGAATACTGACAGTGGAATTAGACAAAGAACAATTTGCTACAAGAAGCTGTCTCAGCTGTTCTGAGGGTATTGTTAGCTCTTACCACTTTCTTCTACTGTAATCCTTGAAAGTAGACAGATACAGCTTTAATTTAGGAGACATTTGACAGAAAAATTGACCCAGGGCTAACAACCAGCTTGATAATAAAAGTATTATTTATTCAGCTTATGACTTTCATACTACTAATAGTTTTATGTTTTCTTTATCATACTTACCTGAGTCTGCTTCATCTGGCCCATTTGTGTCACATCCTAGTTGCACTGCAGAATAAAACTAAATGCACACGTGAAATAGGTAAGAAAGTAAAAATAATTAAATATCGATTAAAAAAAGAGAAATGCTTAATAAGCTTGATACCACATTAAGCCAGTAGCAAAACTCTAGTCATATTCTAAGCTTCCTCCCCTCATCTCTTATTCCTTTCCAATCCAAAACCTATTTCTGTAAAAATTGTGAAAGACGTTTATGGAAATAAAATTACGTATTTGGAATGTCAATGCAGTAGTGCCTCAGAGTTCATGCATTTTGTTGACAACATTTGCTTTCAGAACAGAGTTTCCTTCATAAAAATGAGTGACCACTCCAAAGCATGGTGCTTTCCACCAAATTAGTTCTGGACAGACTCTTTCTGTTTCCTTTCTCTTCTCATTCACACCCATATATACCTTCTCGCAACATCTCACAAAAGTCAAAGTAGAACTTCCAAGAGTTTTCCAGACATTTGTAAAATTGTACAAAGCTTCAAACAGACAGTTCTTTAATTTGATACACAGAACAAGCCCGATAGATGTGTCTTAGCTACAAAGAAAGAAGAGTTAGTCAAGTTTACTGAATGCAATAAGGACAGAGTATTTTGTTTTAAACTGCAAAGTAGAGAAGAGACAAAGCAGGAACAACTAAACATATTTGCTTAAGCTCAAACAAGAGATGTTCTGTTTTAATGCACGAAACATTTTCAAAATCTAGGGGATTTTGGGGACAGCATTAAAGGAACAGCAAGAGAAATTTAGCTCAGCTGAATTCAGTAAAAGGTTTGACGCTAATTTTGTCAGTCAAAAACCACTCCTACTCCTTAAGATCTAGACGACGATGAAAGCTCAATCTTCACGTTTTATATTCTTAGCCTTTTAAAAGTACTTTCTTCCTTATTAGGAACTTTTTTTTTTTTTTTTCATCTGCCGAAGCATCTGTTCTTTGCAAGGATTCACCATTTCTGCTAATTCACCAAAGCCGCACCATTAGGCTCAAGGAACATAAATATACATAGATCTATTGCGATTTAAAAAATGTTCTTCAGATTTACTGAGGAACCTGCTAACAGATAGTTTTAAAAAAAAATGGGGAAAAAAAGCCGAAAACCCCCAACCCCAACCACTAAGCTCCTGTGTTCAACCACTTTTTCCTTCAACCTGTTACGGTTGAGGGTGAGGGGAATGAAGGGAGGTTTTCGCGACGAGCCCTCAGGGCGAGGAGGGGGCCCGGGGCCGCCCCTTTGAGCTTGGCCGGCCGGGGCTGCTGCGCTCCCGG
>JAHLSL010000044.1:5797116-5867134 GCA_025920805.1 Petroica traversi
GGGGGGGGGAACGCGGGGCGGCCCCGGCCGGGGCTCTCCCGGCCTGCTGGGGAGCTCCGTGCCCCGTGGAAGGGGAGCGACTCCCCCTTGGGAAAGCGGCTGGTCTTTGGTTTCTCTTCTTGAAATAGTGTCGTCCTCGTAGAATCCCAGAATTGTTAGGGTTGGGAGATCATGCAGTCCAACTCCCCTGCCAAGGCCGGGTCACCTCGAGCAGGTTACAGGTGACACAGGAACGCGTGCAGGTGGCTTTTGAATGGCTCCAGAGACGGAGGATCCACGCCCTCCCTGGTCAGCTTGTTCCAGTGCTCTGCCTCCTGCATATAAAGTTCTTCCTCATGTCGAAGTGGAACTTCCTGAGTTTCAGAAGGAGCAGGCTGCCGGTCTTGTGCCGTGTCCCTGCCTGTCTTACCCAGTCGCACTTGGCTGGAATAAGGGGGTTTTGCCTTAAGGGGACGGTGAGCAAAGCTTACAGGTGTCGCTACCAAGCTGGGATTGGGCTTCGGGCAGGCAGCCAGGCTGGTTATAAAGCTGCCCCTGATCAAGCTGAAAAACTGGGTGGCTTCTTAGAGCTGCGGTTTGTGCCTCGGTACAGGGGGAGTTTGGCAAAGGAAATGAGCAAAGTAGTAGGACTACGGGTGTGAAAACAGAAACATGCTGGAATATTGGAGCAAACAGGAATACGGGTGCTGCAGGCCCTGCTAGTTTGGAATAAGGAAATGCAGATGAGCATTGAGGTAGTTGTGTATCCTAGTGGTGCCTTCAACTTTTAAATTTACCTCTTTAAATCGTAGTGTGTTGCCTGGTAGGAAAAATACCCTTATCTCCTTAAATTAACTGGTCCCCTTGCAACTTAGAAGTGAATGTCAGCTGTTCCAGTAGGTGCTTTTAGGAGCTTTTTGTTTCTTAAGGAATATTTCAATTTCCCCTCTGCCTTTCACTGTATGCATGCAGTAAAATCAGTGTGCTGGAAGCAGACTCTGGAAAAAGTGGAGTCAGGGGAGAATTATTGCCAGAACAGTTAAGTCTGCTCTGGGCTCCAAAGGTTAGTTTCTCTTCTGAGTCAGTTTTCTGGGAAATGTTATGGGCTATGGGAAACATGTCATTTCCTGGATATTGGCATATGATCACGTGCTACTGCCGCTAATAAGCCCAAGTTATCTGCTCCCTCATCTATTTAAGAATTTTAGTAATTCTACTACAGTTACTGTTCTTTGAGTAATTGCTGTTTAATAACAAGACTTTTGTCAGAAGTGTTTATCAGATAATTGCCCTATAACTTAAGTAGATGGCCATTGCCTCAAATTTTAAGCACATTTTTTTTCATTTAAACTCTCAGTGAAGTCAGAAAACACTGGTTGACTGAACTCTAGATCAGATTATATGATTCTCGCCCCCCAAAAACATATTTTTTTGCTGGAATTGCTAATTTTTCAGAACTGTGTATGCTACATTTGCAGTTTAGAAAAGTGTGAGGAGACCATGGTCCAAGTGCTAGGTAGGTTATGTTTTACAGTGGAAATTTAATAGTAAAAAGTTTTTCAAAAGAGCAAAAGGGGTGAAGTGACATTTTTGTGCAACAAAAATGGTTAATAAATTAGAGATAGTTTTAAGATTACCTGAATTTCAGCAGGTATTCTGCTTTGGTTGTCAGTACATTTTGGTTTTCCATGTGACACTCAGAAGGTGGGGAAGGTGTGAAAATTATTGGTCAAGTATATGAACAAACTGTACTTAGTGTACTCAGGGCAGAGAAATAAAATAATTTAATCTCACAGCATTAGAAAATAGACTTTGCACAGAGCTGCAAATCCAGTAACATTTCTTTGTATTATTTTGATGGATGCATTGAATTGGAGATTGTGCCCTATGACTGTGAAGTGTTAAATGTGGGTTGCCTACATAGGAAAGTGGAATCTCCCCTGTCACTGCACATGCTGTCCGTATCTGGCTTCTTTAGAACAAGATTTGAAGGAAAAAAAAGAGAACGTGTAGAAGGAAACAGGATAAAATGCAGTGTAGGTTTACCTTTTGGAACATGTTTTCATTGTTTCACAGGGATTTTCTAGGCAGAGGAAGTCTGAGAGCCCAGATTGAGTGAAACAGTGATAATGAGATCCAGCTTGCTAAAATGGTGATGATAGGATTAACAAAATGGTCAGGATAGGAACCAACTTGGCAGGAATCACTGAGGAGTTCTGCTCAAGGAGACTCCATGCCTGTGTGCATTATCCATAGTTCACTTTGGAATCAGTCTTATGTTTTTGCTAAATGTTTATACTATAATTGCATTAATTAACTAATTTACATGATTATACAATGTTCTTATGTGGAGTTCTTGGTGTGTGAAATTGTAGATGCAACTAAAATTTGACAGGACATTTGAGGAAAAGAAATTAAGTTTGAGAGAGTAAGTGAAGCATAAGTGATGTTAACATTCAAAGTCATCCTCTTAGAACCTGCTAAGTGGAACTTAGGTTCAAGTGACCAGTTTTGTCTGAAACATTGTAATATAATTCTAAATATAGAATTTTAGAAGACAGCTGAAGTTGAAAAGGACCTAGGAAGATGATCTGGTCCAACCTTTTGTAAAAGTGTAAAAGGGAGCCCGGATGAGATTTGCTGGTCCAGCTGTGTCTTGGAAACCTACAGATGTTGTGTTGGTGAGTTGCAGGATGACCAAGGGCCAGCAGTGAGACTCACTTTACTTCCAGTTGCTGTAATAGGTGAGGCACATTTCCAGCTGAATTAAAAGTTAGTGCAATTACATAAGGCTTATCAACTTGTCAACTTATTGCATGTTAATTAATCTGGCAGTTTAATTGAATAGAAGGAAACTTGTGACTGGGAGGTAGGGCCTGCTGTTTGGTTTACAAAAGAAGATAGGGAAAAAAAGAATCCAAAACAAATCATCCAAACTTTTGGAAATAGTTATTCTTTATAAACCTTTTGAAATGGGAAGCAATGAACACCAAAATAAGGTTTTTTCAGTAACCTTCTAAGATAATTACATTTGCTGCAAGAAATGTTTCACAGCCAAAAGTAATTTTGCTCCAGCTTACGTTTCTTTGGCAGTACTGCTCCTAATTAGTTTCAACAGTAATGTAATAGTTTAATAAACAGGATTATATGATGCTGAAAGGATAATATTTTATGGACTCCTGGTTCTGGGTTTTTATTTTATTGACTCCTGGTTCTGGGTTTTTATTTTATTGACTCCTGGTTCTGGGTTTTTATTTTATTGACTCCTGGTTCTGGGTTTTTATTTTATTGACTCCTGGTTCTGGGTTTTTATTTTCCCCTTCTTCAGGTAGTTGTCAGGGAAAGTGATTATTGTGACAGCATCCACAGAAAGGCAGATTGAATACGTTATGTATTGAGGATGCATAAGGTTTGCAAATTAGCAGTGGAGGTACTGGAGTCTGACACTCTTTAGAGAAAGTAAAATTTATCAAGTGCTGTTGTCATAAAATGGGCTTTTTATTGCTTTTCGAGTTCTTGTGAGAGTAGATTACTTATTGTGAAAACCTGGAGATTGGAAAAAAATTGCCTGTTGTACCTAAGGAGATTTTACTTGGCTTTACTAGCTTAGCCAGCTGTTCAGGAAGGATGAGCCACAGTGATCTGGTGTGAACTTAGAGACAGTGAGTTTCCATTTCCTGAAGGTAACAAAACGAAAGTGCTCTGGAGGTCTGGTGTAGCTCACAGCTGCCCTGGTTCTGAAGGAGGACCGAGTGCCCTGAGGCAGCCGGGCTGTGCCCCTGTGTGCAGGGACTCTGGGAGGGCATTGAGCCTGTGTGCTTTGGCCATGCAGAAGGGTGAACAGTGGCCAAAGAAACAGCTGCTGAGATGTGTATGTGTGTGTGTGAATGTTTTTTTTTTTCTCTTTACAAATGATGCCTTTCTCTGTAGAACAATCTGTTCACAATTGGAATCAAAGACAGCCTAAGATTTCTGAAGGAGAGATGCAAAGTGATGGATGCTTAAAGAGGCTGCAAGTCTTGCTTGTTTTAACGTGTTGTCTCATATGCTCCAAGTACTCTGTGGAGTTTTTGATGCTGGCTGCAGGACTTCTGTAATGTTCCTTGCTGTGCTGAACTGTCTTTTAAAAAAAGAAAAAAGTTATTACAGGTT
Source organism: Petroica traversi (assembly GCA_025920805.1). Taxonomy (NCBI): domain Eukaryota; kingdom Metazoa; phylum Chordata; class Aves; order Passeriformes; family Petroicidae; genus Petroica; species Petroica traversi. The sequence continues at coordinate 5,801,248 of JAHLSL010000044.1, forward strand.
TTCTGAAATTAAGGTGAGGGCTGCAACATGCTCACTCAGGATTCCTTTGGTTCAAAAGCATTTCCTGAATTTAAAGGGTTTTTTTTTTATGCCTACATGCATATATGTATACCCTTCTATGTAAGGCAAGATAAATCAGTACAAAAATTATGCTAGGGTTGTTAACAGCTGGAAACTGTTCATACTGCCATTATGAAGTCAACCCCCTCAAGTCTGGAAAGCAAACTGGAAAACAACCATCTTGAAATTATTTGCATTTGATATTTGGAAATATTTTGAAAACTGTTTTATTCTCTTTCAAATCAACCATTATGCCAGATTGGGAATCTGCTTCATACTGGGAAAAATTTAATGTAATCCTGCTTTTACTACTTCTCCTTCTGATCCGAGAATAAGATTAGCATTTCAAACTACAGAGCTCTGTTAGTGCAGTGGTCTGTTTGCTGTTAGAGCCTCTGCATCCCATGTTCCTTGTATGTGGAATGTTTTATATTTAACTGCCTCCTATGGTGTTAATGACTAGTATTCATAAAGCTCTTTAAAGAGAAAAGCTATGTTTCTGCCAAGCATTAGTAAGATATGGGAAAACATTCTTTTGCTTAAGATATTTATTGTATTAAATCAAAGCTGTTCTATAACCTGTGTAGAGCAACAGAGGTGGTTCCTGTTAATTCTTCTTTTCTTCACATTATGTGAAAGAAAACTTAAGTGGCGCCACCTCTTCAAACTCATTTGCTCACAAACAGGGAACATAATTAGTACTGCTAGAACTTAATACTGTTTCCTGTCAACAGTGCATTCAGGTTGGGATTTTTGTTTGTTTGCTTTTAACATTAGTTAATTTCATACAAACAGTAGTACTGGTACTCATTTAATGCATTTATTTTTGGACATGATGATTAAAGGCCTTTTAAGCAGGCTGTTTTGTGTGCAGATCATTCTAAAGTGTAACTGCAATACATTTATCACAGCTGAAATATTTAGGTACTGTGCTGAAGTAAAGGGAGTAAAAAGTGAAACCTTTCTTGGGATGGGATGTGTGGTAAATGGGATTGCTTGCCTTAAGAAGGCTGAGATGGACATCAGTTGTATTCATCAACATTAACTTGTCAGTACATTAGTTCAGATATTTTAGTGAGAAATCTTTCACTTGAACTGGTTACTGTAGGACAGATTGTCTTGTGAATTGCAGCTCCAGAGAGGTCAGAATTCACTCAGGTGCTTCAGAGGGACAGCTCTGGGCCATTTGCAGCAGTGCCTACAAGCATGGCTTTGAATTAAGAGGTGTCAAACAGGTTAAAACAGGGCAGAAGTCTGTGGCTAGACTTGCTGAACCATCCTGGAAGCCCTTCTGGCATCCTTCTGCTAGATTTGAGGAGTTGTAACCTGTGGAATAAACAAAACACTTCTTTGACTGTTGCTGTGAGCTCATATTTTTTGTATGAGGTAATATAATATTGGACAATCTAAATTTTGATTCCTGTCCTTGAGTGAAATTAAAGACTACAGCCTTAACTGGGGATTTCTTACAGAAATAGCCCCTTCTTCTATACTGAGAGTTTGTCTATCCCGATAGCAAAAAAAAAAAAGCTGGGTGAGCTGTGCATTTGACCATGGCCTTTATAGTGCTGCTGATCTTGAACTGTTTAATGGCAGCTTGTCATCACTTAGTAAGCAATACAGTTAGTCAAAAATGTGTTTATTGGATTTTTCTGAACTGTTATCTTGGGTATAGAAATAGGGAAAAGCATGCAAACAAAGTCCCTATGAATTATATGGAATTATATGCTTCTCTTCTGAATAATCTCCAGTTCTGGCTTAGAGAGCAGCATCAGTAAACCCAAGTTAAATAATCCTATAAACTAAATAAGATCTTTCAAGTAAAAGAATGTTAGAGTAACTGGTCTTATTAGCAGATGCAGGTTATGTGTGTACTTGAACTTATAAACTAGTATTTATGTATGGTGAGCCTTATTTGGAAGGTGTTAGAAGCTCATAAAGGCACTTTTCGTTAACAAAATGCAGAATAAATACAGTCTTCTGGTATTGTTTCCCATTTTCCCATATTGCCATCTCCTGGTAGAACTGGTATGTGCAAGAAATTGGGAATATATGATGCTGAGGTTTAGGAGCTACAGGAGAGCATGGGGACCAAGATCTGTTTTGTGTACAAGGTCACAAATCTGCTTTCTTCGAGAGATAATGATAAGCTGTGACACTTCTTTAACGACATTTGAGTCAAGTGTTTAGAGAAAAGGAGATGTGTTGCCTTGAGAGGGCAAGCTCTTGGGAATTTGATGAGATGGGTGACAAGACTTGCAGGGCCTTTGGTGAAATGGGGGAGGATAAGCTGGTATGTTATGCTCATCTTGGAAGACAAAATGAGCAATTCCTTCAGTCAGTTAATGCAATTTGAGTGATGTGGTGCTTTTGGTCAAGGTCACCTTGTGCGTGGAGTGATACTGTTCTTACAATGAAAAGGAAGCAAACCGTTTTTGCAGGGCTCTTTCTACATAAATATCACAGAAAACAGAGAATATTCGAGACAGAACAACAAGCAAGTGAAGCTTAGGCCACTTTTTTTGTCAGAATGCATCAAACAATGTACAGTGCATGTATTCACCTCCTAAACATAACCATTAAAAGGAGTTCAGCTTTGGTTTGAAGTGTTCTTGTCTTTTTTTCACTGTTGAAACTCCACTGCTGTCTTATTTAGTATAAATGAGCTGTCACAGTTTTTTATCATGTTGTCTAACTGGCTTGGAGCAAATTGAGACAAATGTGATAACAGCACCATTGTTCAGCAGTAGCTGGACTACAGTTCTTCATAATGCTGCACTCTGAAACCTTTCCAGCAGGGAGAGAGAAATTTGACCATATAGACAAGCTCCAGGCCTTTACTTCTTATAATCTATAAAGAAATGGAAGTCTAGTTTGGATTCAAATAGCAAATACACAGTGGAAGCAGCTATTGTGGCCGTGAGGTTTTTTTTGCGCTAATGCCTGTCTTTTCTGAAAAGTTCTGCTGATCCAAGTCGGTTTTCTGTTGAAGTTTTTCCTGCAGTACAAAAAACTGTCTTCATTATGCTCAGTTCTTTCATTCCAGCATTTCTGTTGGTTTATTAGCTAATCATCAGGAACCTAAGGATTTGTTGAAGGGGAAAAAATACAATTCTGCTTTTTGTTAAAGTCACATCAATAATTTGTTTAAAGGGTACTGTCAGGCACTGTGTTGCATTTCTTAGTATTGCATAGAAATGCAAGTAATCTTAATGCTTGTGACTAAATGAGATGTCTTTTTTTTGTTGTTGTTGGTTTTGAATTTTGGGAGTTGGCTTGTTTTTAAATAAAACCCCCAAACTTGTCCCTGATAAGTAGTAACTCTTAGGAGAATGCTATTACGGGTTTTCCTTTGAGACCTGGCATTCAAGAAAATATATAGAATTTCTTTAAGATGGTATTTTCTTATTGAATGTTTTGCTGTGCCTCAATGATGTAGGTTGTAACAAAAATGCTGTGTAACATTTACTTTGCATTTGTTATTCAGGTGGATCTGCCTGGTATTTTAGAGGGACACTTTGCTAATGGTCAGATTATTGTCAGTTTTCTCCACACATATTGGTCATGTTACTGAGCATGTTTTAATTCTCATCATGTTTTCAGTCAAAAATTACAGTAATTGTTGTTCAGAAGGAGGTTTTCTTCTGTGACTAAGAAAAGAATAGCTACTCAAGCAGTCTCTTTAAGGACAAGTGCAAGCATTTTAAAATTTGGGGAAAATGTAAATATTTGCATTCAGAAATAAAGGAATGTTGGCTCTTGTGCTCAGGAACCACAGAACTATACTCCCTTTTACTGCTCAGTTGTGGTTTGCAAAAACTCTAATACAATATTCCTTTGGAGTTCAGACAGTTGGTACCAGCCAAATTCTATGTTGGTGTTAAGACTTAATAAAAACTATTTGAGGGTTGATAAATCTGGTAGTAGTCAAAATATTTTTATCAAGTAATAGTGAAACATGTCTTTTCTAAACAGCATATTTTCAACTGAAAATGGATTTCAAGATTTTTCTGCGATGCTAAAATACTTCCTGATTGTTCAGTCTTGTCATACTTAGACAGAAACACCCTGCAGTACTATTTTGGAAGGTTTTCAGACTCTTGATGAATTTGTCTTTGTGAAAACTTAGCACTTATATCTGTCTTTTTAACAGCTGTCATGGAGGAGTTGGTAGAGGATGACATCTGTATTTTGAACCATGAAAAAGCAGACAATGCTCACAAGAGAGACAGCGATATTCCTGTTCCATCATATAGTGGAGATGAGTCTGTTGCCTCACACTTTGCACTTGTCACTGCATATGAAGATATCAAGAAACGACTGAAGGAGACAGAGAAGGAGAACTCCTTCTTAAAAAAAAAAGTGAGAATTTTAGAAGAGAAGGTAAGAAAATACTTGATATACCAGTTTCTGGTAGCAGCTTTTCTTTGCTCCTGGCTGGATGGCAGAGAAGAAGGTTAAAGATTCAAGATACACACTTAAAATAATTTCCACCTTAAAAAGTTTTTGTACATTGTTTAAGTGAAATGCAGTTTGTTCCTCTGGTAGTGACGTTGTGTCATACACTCACTGGGCACATACATTATTCAATGCAAAGACAGTGGCTTTGGTTCAGACAGATGTGTAGTTGCATAGAATTTGTCACTGTAGTTTGGGTGCCTCTTTATGGTGTTTACTGCTTGGGCACTGTTGTTGAGGTACAAAGCTTGTAAATTACCAGAATCCAGGAACTGCTTATCAAGAGACTCTCTTGGGCTCAGCATACCAAAATGATAAGGAAAAATTGGTTGCTAGGAATAATCAGGTCTAGCTAATCGCAGCCTCAAGTTGCATTGCTTAATGTAGATATTAGTTGGCTGGCTTTTGATGCAGTAATTCTAAAATGTAAATGAATCCTGTCACTAAACATATATCCATTGTTCAGTACTGAGTGTCTTTGTTCTGCAGAAGTTCTTGACTTTGATAGATTGCTTTCTTATATGAGATATAAAGATAGATCCTAGTGTTAGAGCTGAGACATGTTTTTAGGAATTACTCCTAACTGTGTGCTACTGACTCTTAAAATCTTTCCAAGAGTGTATTATTTTGTGGCATTGGAGTGAAGAACTTGAGTTACACTTGGCATAGCTTTGAAACATTTATTCAGGAATTCTTGATGGAGACAGGATTGACTTTTTCTCAAAAAGCAAAACTCTCTCAGGACTTTATTTCTATAAAGTTTGGAATGGGTATAGAGCTTTAGACCTAATATACTCTGAACCATGCTGAGTGTAACTGCTTTTATGTGGTTCCTCAAAATCACAATAAATAGGATTTGACCTTGACAATTCCTTTTGCCTTTATCTTTTCACTTGGCCTGATTCGGCTTAATTCTTTTGAAGATGATACTTTGTTTTCTGTACAGAAAACTTCTTAGTATGTGAATACCATGAAAATGTTTCTATGAGGAAGGGGTATTGAGAAGGCCAAGACTGTTACTGACTTTCAGTCTTTGTCAATAGCTAATATAGCTGTTTGCTTAAGAAATATATGAGAGTTACCCCTTTGGCGTTTCCAATTTCAACATGCATGGAAACTTCCAGTAAGTTTATTAAGGCTTGTGTTCTATTTGAATGGCTTTATTAGGGGGAGAAAAATATAAAGGACAAAATGTAAAAGGAGTCATGCACATACTTTTGAGAGTCAATAAAAAAAGCAAAGGGCAGAGCTTCCTGTCTCTGTGGCTTGTTTTCCTATACTTCTTTCAAGCAAACATTTAAAAGAGGAGATATTTAAGGTAGTTACATGAGTGTCAATGCTTTAAGTAATTTTTTTTTGTGTGACTCTTATTTTTTAAGAAAATATATGCAAATCTGTTGTGATTATCTACAAGAGGTACATTGAATGTGTTTAAAGGAAGTGTGCAGGATAAAAAGAAGGAGAAGGAAAATGCAATACTTAAAGCAAGAACTTTTTATATTAATGGATGTAATTTGATGTTAGGCTTCTTTTCTTTCTATCTTATTAAAATCACTGAATATATTTTAACTCTGTTCCTGTTTTTCTAGCAATCTAATTGGTAGTGCTTATTCTGCCTTGCTTGTCTTTTGCCATAGCAGGCAGTGAGATGGTGGTGATCTGAAAGTTAATATTTATTTGTAAAATAATTCTACTTTGGCTTTTTTTACATAAATACACTGAAAAAATTGTCATATTATGAGGCGTTTAAGAAATTATGTTTGGTTTCCTCTGAACTTTCTATGTTGTGTATTTATATAGTTAAAACTCCTTTTTCAAAAAGTGGTTTCTATTCTTTCAGAGTCTAGAAAAAATATGATTAAGGGATTGTCAGTGTGAGTAATCATGACTTACGAATGGTTTATAAGAACTCATAGCAATGAACTCATAGCAGTCTACTGGAAAGTGTCCCTGTCCATGGCAGGGGGTTGGACTAGATGAGTTTTTAAATGTCTTCTTTCAACTCAAACTACTCTATAATTCTATAAATTAGTGTTGTTAGAAATTTAGTTATTGTTAGAAATTTCAGAATTTGTATGCAGCCTTTCATAAAAAACTTTGGCCTGTATCAGTGTGTTTGACTGATTTACCATCTAAACTGAAAACAAAAAGGAAAAGCTGTTAGATTAATATTGCAGGCTGTTTAAAAAATATTTTAAATATTTTTCTAGTTCTCATTTCTCCTGTGGGTTACACGTTCAGGTGCTTGGCTCCCGGCTGGAAGAGGAGTGCAGCTCGGTTGGGCGGGAACAAGTCAATAAGGCCTACCAAGCCTATCGGGAGGTCTGCATCGACCGCGACCATTTGAAAGGCAAACTGGAAAAAATGGTGTGTCTTCTGAAGTGATCACTTCAGTGCATGCTTTCTCAGTACTGCAGAGTTACTATATGTTTACTCTAGAATGGATTTTATATGCTAAAGATCTGTGGTTTTGGTTTTAGCACTCTTCTAAAGCACATGACAATATTTTCTGTGGGAATAACAATTTAAAGTACCTCAATTTTATTACTAGGCTAGAATAATGCTAAAAAGATATCAAAGCAGTATCTTTTGGTTGTTTTTGTTCTGAAATACTGCATTGTCAGACGCGATAGAAAAATGTTTCAAAATTATTTTCTGTCGGGGTTTTTCCTCCTCTGAAAATAGGTGAAAGAAAATGCAGAATCCTTGAAAAACTTGAATGAACAGTTGCAATCTAAAGAAGTAGAGCTGTTACAACTAAGAACTGAAGTGGAAACTCAACAAGGTATGCCTTTGGTTACTTCATCTTGAGGTATCTTGAGGAGCCTAGGTGGTTATATTGTAATCTTGGGGCTTGAAGAGGTTTAACCCCATATAGGGGCAAGGTAAGAGAGGCATGAACAGCAGTGAGCTACTTTGAGCTTGTCTTCATTCTTGTGAGTGGTGATGTGCACATTAGGTCATCATAATCAAGGATCTCCAAGGTAAAGATCTGAGGCTGTTGTGTTCTTCCACTGTAGGTGATTTACTTATTTAAGAAATGGGCACCACCTGAGAGTTGATAGGCTGTGTCATTTACATCTCTGGACCTCACCATCTTTTTCTAGAGCAGGACAGGGGCCTTTTCGTATGTAAAGATCCTTCAGTCAGTCCCACTTCCTCTGGCACCTGCAGAGGACCCAGTATATTGCTTTGTCTTGCTATTGGGATATGACAGATACAAGAGGGCCTTGTATAGCAATAGCTGCAGTCACCACCAGTTAGATGGGAAAATGAGAAAAGATAGAAAGATGCTGGTTGTAGAGAGCCTGCTGAAAAGAGAAAGGGAGAAACAAATAGTGTATCCTGGCAATTCCAAAAGCCCAAATCCGGCTTCTGTTACTACAGTTGTAAAGAGTGCTCTGTATGTGACAGATGCGTAAATCAAAACATCGTGGAAGAAAAAAACCTTTGATCAATTTAGTTCCAAGAAAAGAGAACAAGAAAATGCCATCTCTATAAAGTCAGAGACATGGACTGACTTCCGAGTCTGTGTAGATGCAGTCATTTGGAAGATACTTTTGAGTATGGCTGTGCTTGAAGTGGATTACTCTCCAAGAGGACCTTCAGCATGTAATGCACTACTTCAACTGCACAAATGTTTAAACCTAGAACAATAAACTGCAGGTAGTGCTAGTGTCACTGCTGAGAACCTCATCATTTAAGGGTGTAAGAATTGCAGAGTTTGTAAGGAGAGCTCTGAAAATGTGATGACTTCAATCCTTATTTGAAACTCAGTTTTACTTATAAGTGGACTCTGAGTACCTTGTTAAAAAAAAAATCAGTGGAACATGAAGGTTGTTTAAACTATTAAATCTGGAAATAAGTGTCCTGAGCAGTTGAAGACTTGTGGGTTTTCTTCCTGTCGTGCTCCTTCTTTTTTTGCTGTCTCAGTAGTGCCCTGCAACTGATCTGATGGTAGCATCAGCTTAGGTTGCTTCTTACCATGTGAATTGCTTTGGTCTAACAAGATTTGTGTAACTTTTATGCTTTCCCCTTTTTTTTTTTTTTAATTGTATCTTTTGTCGTTCTGTTTGGAACTTCTTGATATTAAACTTGGGGAAAACTTAATGGTAAATGATGTAACATTACAAATCTGGGGGTGAAAAAGCTCATGTTTTCAAAGCATGTGGGAAGTGTGCAAGTTGGTGTAGATGATGTGTTTTTGCCATAAATTGATTTTTCTATTTCAAGTGCCTTTTTATGCTGGTACTTCCTTTTTCTCTGTGTCAAATCTCCAATGCATTCCTAGAAAGTAGGGTTCCATGCTTTAAACTCCAAAAATAAACCACCTCTTCCAACGGCTTTATCAGTGTTATATTTCCCTGTTGCTGTAGACTCCAGTTTCTTCAGAATATGATGTTTTTGTGGGGCATGGGCGGGTTTAGTCTTAATACTGAATTACATTCCTTGGCCTGAGATTGGAATCTGATTGTCTTGCTTGTCTTCTTTACAGTGGTGAAAAGTCTGAATTGTACTCAGGCTAACTGGGAATTAGAGAAGCTGAGCAGTGACCTGAAAGTGCATAGTCTGGAGCAGGAACTAGAAAAACTCAAGGAAGAGTGCAGCAGTCTCAGGAAGGAGTTACAAAATTCCAAACAGAAGGTACCTTAATTTTTAAGGGATTTTTTTTAAATAATGGTTTCTTTTAAATCCCATGGTCAGTCAAAATCAAGGGTTAACAAAAATATGAAGTATAAATTGAGGGAAAGATGAATATCTTGGTAAAATTAACCTTAAATATTTTCAAATACTGTCATTTTTCTTGGAAATAGGAACAGGTTCTTCATGGCCTGTCCAAATTTAAGAAGTATCTGATTGATGCCCTTAATTATAAAGTTTAGTTTTAGGTAGTCCTACAATGAGCAGGGAGTTAAACTTAATCCTTAGGGGTCCCTTCCAACTCAAGATAGTCTATGATTCTATACAGGTGAGATTTCCCAGCCATTGCCCATATAATAATAAAAAATAAACCTTTACGATTTTTATATGTGGCCACTGAAGTGTTCTATATTAGTTGGGCTACTAAGAAAGTTTGGGCAAAAGCTGATCTCTGGTTTTTTGGGTTTTTTTAAACAGCAGTGGAATACTAATGTTAAAAGATGTCGTGAACTTTGTTTAAGGAGGTCTGGAACTTTCCTTTATGGTAATCGCATGAAGCTTGTCAGAAAAGCACATCTTTTGGCACCCTTCCCTGCCATTTCTGGGGCTAATGTCTGTTTTGAGGGACACATTTTTTAGCCCAGATATTGTTAGGATCTCAACAAGAAAATTAAGATAACAGTAATGGAAAGCAGTTAATGTCTAGTGCTTCTTACTGCTTTCCATCTTACCTTTGATGAAAGGTACAGTGCCAGTCCCAAGGAGTCTGCAGTCAAATTGAAGTTACACAGTGAATGTAAAACATATGTGATTGTTTGAGGAGGCAGACTGTTATTGTCCTGGTTTAGGGCAAATATTTAGGAGGAAACCTCTGGGGGGTCTCCTCTAGGAAGAGCCGATTCCAATCGCCCCTCCCCCTACCGGTCCGGGAAGAATTTCCTTAGAGAAAAGTGGAAAAAACTATTTATTTAACACATACAATATTTACAAGTATAGGGAAAAATTGGATAATATGAAAACAATGAAACCTCTCCTTCCTCTGAAGAGATGGTAGATTCAGAGTCCGTCTGAGTCCGGTTCAGTTCTCCAGTGGGGGGGCCGATTGCCAGGCCCGGCTGTAGAAGTCGGCGAGGGTGGGGGGGGGGCCCCCCGGGGGTTCCCTGGTGTCCTGGGCCCACGCGATGCCAACCAGTCCCAGGAAGAGGAAAAAAAGAAAAAATTCCCAGCAAAAGAAACAAAGTCTCTCCCTGCAAAAAGCCGGGAAAAAATCCGAGGATAAACCCTCCGCTGTGAGCTAGGGCAGCACCCCCACAACAGAGTGAGTAAAAAAAAAAAAAAGAAAAAGAGATAACGCTGTCTGCTGGAATGCAGCCTCTCCGCTCTCTTGGCCTTGGTTCGTAGTATCCTGCAGACAAACGGCGAGTGTTTTTTTTTTTCCTCCACCTTCACTTTCACTGTCTTCCTTGGACCAACTTAAAACTGCAGAACTTAATGTCCAGCATAAGCAAGGGGACGATTGGGGATACAAACAGGTCATATGGCTAACCCAGGACAGTTATAGATTCCTTATGGTCATTAATAATGATGATTATGTAATCTTGAATCACACAGCATTTGCGTGAGTCTGAATTTTTTCCACTAGGTGGGGATAAAGCACGTGAAGTGCTTTGTTAACTCCCCTTACTGTTGGTTGTTTCACTTGTGTCTGGAGCTCTTTCAGGTGCTTTCAATCACTTGTAAAATCTGAAGGCTTGCTGTAACTCGTGTGCAGTTCTGGTGTCTTCGGGTAACTGCAGAACAGAGTAACAGCTACATAAATAATTGCAGATTGTATTGTGAGAGTGAATGATGTCAGAGAGAACCGACTAAAATAGCAGTTGTAAGGAATACTGCATGTGACACTGTTTAAATAATGTTTATGCCAGCAGCTTTTGTTGCACAGAACAAATATAGGGCACAGCTTTTTGTTTTGTTTGGGGGTTTTTGTTAGGGTTTTTTTTTGTTGTTGGTGGTTTTTTGTTTGTCTAATATAATTTCTTCTTGATCATGGTAACTGCTTAATGTAGGAAATAAAAAGGTGCATATCTTCAAATGTGGGGTAATACAGTGCAACTTATTTTAAGCTATGAATTTCAATCTTTGGGGGATGGTGAGAAAGTTCAGAAGGGGAAAATCTGTCAGGGTGATCTGTCATGAAAATCTGTCAGGAAAATCTGTCAGAAGGGGAAATACAGTCAAGGGTGATCAATGGGCAATGACAAATCAACATTATTTCAACTCAGCAGGTATTTTCATTATTACTTACTTTCATTACATGTTAGCTAAACTAATGTAATGAAAATAAGTAATAATGAAAATGAAAACAGGAAGATGTGCTTTCAAATGTTTTCTACCTTAGGCACATGTACTTTCTATTTTTCTGTACTTTTAGATATTCGTACTCAAATTTTGCATTGTAGTTGATGCAGTGTGTACATTATATTGACAAGTTACTTGAAATGTGCACAGGCTGCATAAAGCCACAGTAAAGGTATCAAATCCCTAACAGCTTTGGCTAGAGGGAATGGTAGGGAGGGAACATGGAAGGAAGGAATATATAAGTGAGGGAGCTCATCTCAAGTGAAGGTCTAATAGAAACACAGTTAACAAAGTGAGCCCAATGTTTGATCTGTTAACCAGTCCCAGTAAATTCAGTAAGGCTGCCTGGATGTGCAATTTGAAATCAGTCTTTCAGACTGAAGGGATCTGTCATGAAAGTAACCTGTGAAGTACTTCTATACTGAAACAATTTGCTTTAATTTAACGATCTTTATATACTGTGATGGGGAAAGATCAGAAAAAAGACGGTCTAAAAAGCAAATATTGAGAATGATTACTTTTTCAAATGGATATCAAAAGTCTGTCTCAAATTCTGAGAGCTCAGCTGTTTTAAAAAAAGAGTATGGAGGTGGCTGAGCAATGCCTTTGTGTAAGTAGGTAGTTTAAGCATCTTAAGTGGAAATTCTTAGTAGAAGTCTTTATTTGCCTTGTGAAACCCACTGCAGCTAACACAAATGAAGACTACTTGTGAATTTCAGTATCTGTGAACTTGGAGTTTCACTGCCTTTTCTGAGATAGAAGATCTGAAATCATGTTCATTCTCTGTCTTCCCTTCAGTCTGTTATGCAGGACCATGCTCAAGAGGAAAATCCATTACATAGAGACCACCTTCAAAGGCAAGATATCCAGAGGTATGAAATATTTTATTTTCTGTTTACTGAGGGACAGTTATTTCAACAAGTAAATTATCCTTCCAGGCTCTTTAAGTGTGTTATTTCAAGTTACATAATTTCTTTCAAAGTCTAGGTATAGAAGTTTAGCAAGATTGTAAATTGTTTTCTTTGTTATGTCTGTAGTTTGTAGTTTGGGATGATGATGATGAACATTGATATAGTTGGTGCACGTCCACGGTTTTCCACCAGAGGGAAGAGCTGCCCTTCACAACGCCAGGCTTCAGTGCAATGGGCCTTGGTGCTTCCTTGGATGTTGAAGAGATGAGAAAGAGAACATACAGACACTTCCCATCATATGTTCTCTGGTGCAGTGATGACAATAATGCACACAGTACACACCAATCACTCTTTGTCCTTTCACCTTTCCTGAGTACTTTTTCCTGTGGTTTCTCCTGGAGCTTTGCAGTCGGTCTCACACACCTGATAAAAGGTGGTCTCTCAAGAACAGCACTTATCTCTGGTCATTTGATCACTGCTCTGATCAAACTGATCATTTGATCAAATGATCATTATCAGAGCAGATTTATTCCACAAAGAGGTGCTCAGGTGGCAGCCATCTAAAATAACATATGGACAGTGTAGTTTTGATTGTAACATAAATACCGAGTGTGTAATGAAAACGTAAGCCCATCCAAAAATCTGTGGAAAAAACACTTGAAAAACCTCCTATGAGAAACATTTGTTGTAGCAAGTAGTCCTGCTTTCTATGTGAAATGGAGGCATTTGCACTTAGTTAACTTTTTAGAAAGTACTTATTTCATATTTGTGGGCAGCCTGCAAATCTGACTTTAAATTCTCAGTTTCCAAATCTAATTTGCTGTAGTTTTTGACAGGCTGTCATGGTGAAGGTTTGTATTACAATTTAGAAGACAGCATAGGATAAACGTCCAAGCATAGGGATTCCTTGTTATTAATTACAAATTCCTTGAAAATTAGGCTTTGCAATGGGATTCAAGGTCTGTATCCACAAAAACAAAATCTGTTGCATGGGATTTAAGCGAAATTCTGGTACCTGCAGCCCTTTGCAAGATGCTTGTAAAAGTGCTAAATGCACTTAAAAAAATTCACCCAAGCACTTTCCTTCTGGTTGGTGGCAGACACTGAGCTTTCCTTGTATTTACTACTTTTGTGCTAAATATTGTGCAGTTCTTGTTTGACATAACTAAAGTTTTTGATCTTGTTTTTTTAGACCAAAACATGAGAATTAAGGAAGTGTGGTTGCCACATCAGCTTTAAAATTGTCATCTCCTAAGAGTTCAAAGAGCCAAAAGGAGTCTGCAGTAGAAAGGCCACAGGTTTAGCAGAACTTCTTGAAATATCAATTCTGAAAACTTTTAACTTTGTATCTGTCAGAATTGCTGACACTTAATACATAAACCATTACAATATCAGCTTCCTCTGTTCTTTAACAGAGCTTTCTGAACCTGGATATTTGTATTCTGGGGAAATATTTCTGTGGATAGAAGTTCTATTTCTTTGTTTTAAGGGAGCTCTCTTAGTGTTGATGTGCGTATTAACTGCTTCTCAGACTGATTGTGGACACATTTGTGCTTGATATGTTTCATGCAAGAGTGATTTTTATATGCCTATTTTAGAAGGATGGTGTTACATATAGTTATAAAGCTTATTAATTCTTACTCATCTCAGTAGCTTGAGATACCAAGCTATTTTCAAATAAATGCCTTTTAGGTGAATGCAGGAGGAAGAAAATACTCTGGAAACTCTCATCCATTACATTCGTCTTCAGTAAATATGTTTTGGTAGAATGTTAAGCATTAAAAAAGCATTAAATCATTGATTTCATGTTTAAGTTGAAGTAACTACATCCTTATGTCTTTGAACATTAAGTTAATTATTAATCAACGTAAATGTGATATTCAGTGAGCCTTTGCTCGAAATTTTACCATGAAACATATGGTAATGCAGACTTCTCTATTTTTTTTTTTGTTCCTAATTTTCTTACCAGTTATTAACCTGAAACAGTGTTGGAACAGTGCTGCTCTTGCTAAATATGTTTCTTGTATTCTGCTGTCCTAGAGAATTAATTGGATCACTATTTTTTACACTGTCTGATAAAGCAGTGTATTAACATAAATTAGATGACTTGAATATGAAAGAGTATGTTTGATATTTCACTTTGGACTCTGTGTGTGTGCTCAATTTGGGTCTCACGTGTTTAGTCTGAATTCAATGTAGCAACATGGATGGTGTCAGACCCAAATACTGATTTTTATTGATTATTTAAAATTACAATCAATCAATCAATATTACCAGGCTTATATTATGTGTTGGGGTGTGTGGTCATTTATTGAAAAGTATTCAGAGTTAACACTACCGTTTTTTATAACCTGGTGTCACTTTAGTTCAAGTATTCCTTTGAGGTGGCTAATTTTATTGGAAGATGGTTAGTTTCAGATACTGAAATGGATAAGTATGCTTCATATTTCTTTCCTTTGGGGAGTTGAAATTATTATTACCTAGTATGTCAATATATAATGCATTGTATATTGTAATGGGCAAGAATCAAATAAAATACACAAAGGTCCATCCGTTCAAGGTAATTCTCAGTACTGTTCAGTCCATTTAGAGTCACGGTACTCTAACAGAATTTGCAGTGTGTGTCAGGCAAGAACAATTAACAGTTAACACTTGATAAGCGTGTTAATAAGGTTGTTTTAGAGGTAGCAATATTTAACTTGTAATAAATTTTTGTTTTGAAAGTGTGCAACAAACATATTGGGACCTGAAGAGAGAAATGTCTAATTTGCGTGTAGTGACTGACAAGCAAGCTGAGGTCCTACGAAAACTGAAAAGGAACCCACCAGGAGCCAAGAAAGGCAAGTCAGTGTTTGCAGTAACAGACCTTACAAACACAAACTGTTGATTCAAGCTGTAGCATTTTAAAAATAAACTAGCTATCATATCTTATCAAAATCTCATCAATTGAAGTTGATAAGCTAGACTGTATTATGGTTCCGGCTTACCCGTTTTCTGCATTTGCTTCTGTCTCATACTGGTCAACTTCACACATAAAGGTGTTGCTGATGTGTTTTTTCTTCAGTACTGTATTCTGTTCCCCTTGTGGCTTTTTTCTCAGTCAAGTGTTGCTTATGTGCACAAGGCTGAGGTGTTAAGTTTACTTGTACTTGACCTTTTACCACAACTGCTTCATATTAGGAGGGAAAAAAATCTTTTTGCAAATGCAGTCTTATTTTCCCAGTACAGAATATAAGAAGTATTAAATTGGCAACATTTTAAAATCAGATTTTAAAACACTGAAATTCCCTTATGGTTCCATATTTCTTTACGTTGTATTCAGAAAAATTGTCTTTTCTAACAAAATGCTACACAGCTTGACATTTTCTGAATGTCAGAATACTAGGGAAGCAAAACTGCCTTAAATAATTTTAAGAGTTAAATACTTTTCACATAAAGTAAAATTTCTGTGAGCAGTTCATCAGACAGTTCTGTTCTATACATATGTTTCTGTCAAGCCAAATGCTAGACTATCGGTCAAAACAAACTGTGGTTAAAGAGTTAATTTCCTTTGTTTTCTGCTCACTTCAATTGTGGTCTTGACTGTGCTCAAAATTCCTGGTGGAAGACACTGAACTTGGTTACAGTGTACTGGTGACAGTCTCTGATGTCCCTGTCCATTACCAGATCAAGCTGTTTCTAAACAGCTCAGTGAGGGGATTCACCTCCCGAGCGGTCCTGCCCTTGTGGTCAGCAGTGACCAGTGATCACTTGTCTCTGGTACTCGGCAGATACTCATTTTTTAGACTTGGCTATATGTTATCAGGTGAGTAACGTGTCTGTGTTCCAGTAATTCTAAAACACATTTTTCAAATAACTTCAGCAGGGAAACTGAGAACTGAATGAGTCTAAATAACCTTAGATCTGTCAAGGTTTGATGTGATCATATAGTGTCTTTTTGTCCTTATTTTTAATTTACCTGTCTTGCCACTGCACAACTACAGATGGAGTTTTCTCTTCTCCTTAGTGAAGAGTCTAATTTTCTGCAGTTCTAATGCAGTTGTTTATCCACAGCCATAGAAGGCATTCTTGACTGATCAGGAAACAGTGGACTTTTGCCTTTTCATCTGTAGACTTTTTTCAGTAATTTTTCAGAAATGTGTAAGAGTGGACAGGTCTGATCTTGGTCATCAGCCACACTTATGAATGCAATACAGATACATCTGTGTTTATATTTACAGACAAATCTTCACTTATGCAAAATATGGGTACAATTGACTGAAGCCTTCCACTTCCTCTATCTCTATTACTATCTGTTTTAGCATCTAAAAACCAGCTGCCATTGTCAGAGGTGCACTAAGTCTGCAGAACCCCTGTTCATTACTGTGTGTGGAACATGAACAGCATCAGTTAATATGTGGATTCTACTTATCTGTTATGTAAGGAGGCATTTTCAACCAATGTGTGGTTTTTGGTTTGGGGTCTCTTTTTTACATTTTCAGTATTTCCATGGATTCAGTTTTTCTTGAACTTCTAAAAGTCTGTAGGCCTCAAATTGCTTTTTACACCTGCCAGCACAAAGAGGCCTGATCCAGTGCCTTAGCATATCTTTCAGACATGATCATGTGCTGTTGGAAAGTGGTTTTGGCTGACATTTGTGAATTAGGTACTTTTAATTTATTCTGACAAACAGAAGTTGTATTCTTTGACCAATATACCAGCTTTTTTTTCTGTTCCTTAAGAACTAAAGTTAAAAATGGCAATTCATGCTAAAGATTCACAGCAGCTCTAGAAAGCTATGTAATATGTGAGCCTAACTGCAGGAAGCATTCTTCTACTCCCATTACACATTTATGTACGTTATCCCTACAAAACAAAATGACCTGCTTTCCTTTGGCCTGTTGGGTCTGTTCAGATGTCTGTTGAAGGTACAGCTCTTCCATTTCAGGTAGATGCTGTTGTTTTAAAATCACCCCATCCTAACAGTTTAAAACTCCTCTGGAATTTCACATGGCTGAACATTGCAGTCTTTCACTTTACTTTTAGAAGTCAGTCTGTGAACACCATGTGTTTGCCTCTTACTGCTTTATGGGCAGTGAGAAGTTGGGTTCTGGGTGGCACGAGAACACAACTTGTTAAGTGAATTGGTAGAGTAGGAAGCAGCATTCACTGTTCTCATCTGACCGATTTCCTCAAGAATGTGAAAATGGTCTCTGCTCCAGCATTCATTTCAGTCTGATCAGAAAGATCCATCCATTTATGTGTGTTGAAATGGGAGTTGGGAGACACCCTTGGAGCTGGGTATATTTCAGGCACTGTGATTTCAGGATTTCAGCGTCATCTTGAGACTAGTGAGGGTAGTATTTGTTGGTAGCTTTCAAGCAGTTACTGAATATGGTCTGAAAACTTGTGGCTTGGAGAAACTGTATTTAACATCCCTGCTAGACTGTAGTACATTTGGAGTACAGGAAAAATGCATTAGATAATGTAATTTTAAAATATTTTTTTATCTTCTTTCTTCAGCTGCCTGTACTGCACCAGTGCAATGTGTTGACTTGAACATTTCAAAGCTGAATCTGACATCTGGAGTAGTCTATAAAAACCTCTCACAAAACGATAAAGCCCTCGGCAACGCTGTGTCTCCCCCTCTGAGAGATGCCCATGTCCCATCAGAAAGGGTGACCCTGCAAGCTTGGACAGATGAGAGACCAATTCCAGCTGATGGCAAAATGTTTCAGGAACACCATTCTTATGGAAAGAGCTCTCTGGAAGATAATTCCTGGGTATTCCCAAGTCCTCCAAAGCCCAATGAGAATATGTTTTGGGAAATGAAAAATAATCCAACTTTGTTAAACTGTCCAGCAGATTACTTGGATCAGTGTAATCAAAACTGTCTGCACAAGAGTTAAACAATTCTTAGAATGAACTGAGGCATTTTTGGAGTGATTCTGAATAGGCACCTTAATGCTTGAAGTTTTAAGGAGAGAAAACAAATTGCTTGAAATGTTCTTTATTTTTAATTCTAGTTCCAAATCAGAAAGCCCAGTCTTCCTCTGCTGTTAATCAGGAGTGAGTTCCTTGATGTTAAAGCTGTGCTGGTATAATGTAAATACGAAGAAATCTAGCATGGGGCCTAGATAGTCTTGTACTGCAAATGACATACATTGCTAAAGGTTACACTGACAAGTGAGTTTGTGGAATAAAACAAAATAATCCAGTTCTGTATTTGTTTGCTATTTGTATGTTATCAAGAAAATACTTGGTATCTGGTGTTAAAACTTATACCAGCTCTGAGCTTACGTTTTGACAGTGTTCTTTTTCAGAATAAGATATAACATGAAGAATTAAATTCTCTCTTCCTTTCTCATTTCAATTAGCTTTGATTCCTCTGGTTTGGAAATGCATTTTTCTGTAATTTTTAACCAAGAAAGGTAAGATTTTTTTTTTAAAAAATTCTTTTCAATCTTGATTTATATGAGGTAATGGCAAGAGAAAAATCACCCCTAGGCTATCCTGTTTAGATTGCCCCATTGGCTTGATTGTGAATTGTGAAGGACTGTAAGTAATGCTGGTGAACACTGTGAATCCTGGAGGTTCAGAATTTGTTTCTCTCAGTTCCTGCTGAAGGAGGCTGCTGTAACTGCATGGGGGTGCTGCCACAGATCCAGAGTTCTCAGAGTGCAGTTTTCCATTTTGTGCCTCCTTTGCACAGCACCACAGCTCTGACTCTGTATTCCTGTGGTGGTGAAGGCTACTGACTTTTATTAAAGAAACAAAGCCTTAATTTAATCAGCCTTGGTGGTGTTGCATTGTTGATGTAGAAAAAAGTATTTTTGTGGTGTCTTTAGTATGCCACTGAGAACCAGAGCTACCAGAATTCAAACTACCTGCTTTATAGATTATGGGTGTCTAGATACTCCTTTTTCATTTTTCTTTGTTCCTCTTAAGGCCATGAACTGTTTCTAGACAAATATAATTGATGCCTTTTTTTCTTTTTTTGTAAACTTCTCTGCTTCATATCTGGCTTAATACAACAGGGTTAATGAAATGTCTTGACTGCTCAAAAAGTTGAAGAAAAATGCTTTGTATTTTAGATCCACAATACCTAACTTGTAATGGGCAAGATATTTAATACTGAATATGCTATTACAGATGTGTGGGTGGGTGAAGTAGTCAGCTTCACAGATCCAGCTTAACATCAAAGTAATAAAAATTAATTTCACAGCTGTTTAGTAGCAAATTATCTTAGACTGCTTTGCAGATACATGTTGAAGCTCTGGCTGTAGCACAGCCTTAGTAATGATGGGCTGTAGAAGTATTACAAGGGTTCTACGTGACCTGTGAGGTTCCAGACACTCTTCCCTGCACAGTAAGTACTTGAGACAGAGCCCATCTTTCACTCTCTCTGTCAAAGGCAAAAAAATGCCTTCCAATACCTTCTCCTGTAGTACAAACAGCATACATAAATAATGTTTCCCATTCACCAGATATTGTTTTTATCTTTCTATTATCTTGCTCACGTATACTGGCTTGTCTGTGATTAATGGAAATGGTGTCAGATGCTGGAATTTATTCTGACCAATGAACACAGCTGACTCAGGGGAGTACAATCTCTTGGAAAGTAATAGAACAAAATCCAATATGCATAAAACAAATCCAAGTCACTAGGCTTTAGCTGATAGAACCAACTACCTATGTAATAACAAAGAAAACATTTCTCATGTGGCTGCATAAGCTATATGGTACCTAGTTCTAATGTAGTTTACTTTTGGGGTTCCCCACCTCAACATTTCAGAGTTTTTTTTATTAAGGAATGTAATATCCAACAGGCATTAACATGATTTGTGCAATGAAGGAATTCTACTGTGTAAGATATTAAATAAATTTATTTTTGTTTGAAATTGGTTTCACTAACAAATTTTTTTTCTGTATTTGGCACAAAATTTTTTACTGAAGTTTTAATTCCTTTATTTTGTATAAATGTTATTCTGAATACAAACAATTAGATTTGAGGTTCATCCACTTTGATTCAAGTTAAAAAACCAGCCATCTGCTGTAGCCTGCTTCAGCATATTCTGGGAGAAATATCCTCCTGGATGTTGAAACGTGAAGAATTTAGTTACCTTAAGTGATGGTGCTTTGACTGCTGTATCAAAAGGTTCTCAGTCAGCCTCTCCTGTCCTGTGTGAAATTAAAATTAAGCTTTTCTGTGCAGAACCTTAGAATTTCCAGGTTTTACATTTGACCCTTGGTTTATATTCTGTGCTTCTTTCCATGCTGGAGAAAGGAGCAGCAATGTATGCTGAGAGGGACATCAGGAGCACTGCTGCTTACTAGGGAGAAGAGGGACTGATGTTGGAGAGCTTGCTGCAGGCAGCATTTCCAATCCAATCACTCATTGCCATGTCCAAGCTGTAACATTTGAAAAGGAAGTCCCCAGCTTTAGAGTCACTTGGGAGCTCGCTGGCCTGTGAAGCATCTGTTGGGCCGAAGCTCACAATCAGATTTTGACTGAAGATGGAAAAGTCATTTAAATCTATACCACAGAGTGGCTTACAGTCCTTTTTCCATTTTCAGAAATGAAATCTTTTCATCGCAGTGACAGCAAATTACATGCAGAAGTAGCTGTAGTAACGGGGTTCTGGTGTTAGTGTGCATGTGTTACATAAAACTGTAAAATTACATATAATAAGGACCAAAGTTCTCAAATAATTATGTTAAATGACCCCAAGAAAATTTTAACTTGAATGCAAACTGAACATTTTAAAACCTCCCCCAGCCCACCAATTTAACAATTTTTAATTTAAGAAAGCACTAACTCCACTTAACAGAAATGAAATCCAGCTTTTTGGGTAGGAGAAGTTTGTTGCATTGCACATTTAAATGAGCAAATGGCAACTTGATGAATATGTATTTGGGTATTTGGTGAGTTGGACGAACCTTCTAATAACTTAAAATTAACCAAACAGTGCAAGTTTACATATAAGTATTTTAAAAATCTGATAATTTTAAGTTTCCCTGCCAGTTTTGTGGTGTACAGTTTTCCTCATGTGTGAACTAGCCCTATTGAAGAAAGCAAATCCCCAAATTAGCTGTGATGCACTGTCCAATTTCTACAGCTGGAAAAAGACAAGAGCAGCACTAGACATATGGTGGAGTTACAGTAAAACAATACCTGTCCCAAGTAATGAAACACAGGCCTATGCAAGCATCATATGAACTGCACTGGTGGCATAAAGCAGATGGCCATTTCTTCCAAAACCAACCTGCAGCAGATTTTGACACTCCTGTGCTGAGACACCTGAAGCTTTAATGATGTTGTGGGCTGGTAAAGGAAGAGTGAAGAGCTCTGGTACCTGACTGACACCTGTATTGTCTTCTGATCTCCAGACAGGCTCTGTGAGGAACAGTGGTCACAGAGGTGTAAGGCATTTCCCTGAGTTTCTCTGTAGCTTGAGTATAAAAATGGGCATGTGGGGAGTTGATTTTTTCTTCCCCCTTCATATTTTGAGGAGTCAGGCTTTTGACCCTTTCTTTAGGGAGAGTGCAATTGTATGAACACAGGACAGTGGATGAAAGCTTTTTATTTTTTTATGACCAGCAGTAAAGATAAACACTGATTTTAACTGGGTTGCAGTGGAACCGTTAAAAAAACCCACCCTGTGAGATAACTGCCCAGTAAAATTAATTTAATTGTATTTGAAGATGGAAGAGAGCAAGTCAAACATTAGGATACTCTAATTAAAGGGGTAAGATGATCATGTTTGAGTACAGCTGTTTGATCTAGGGAGAAGCATGCAAGAAACCCAGGTGCTAAGTGTTACTAAACCAATTTTTAACTAGGTGGAACAATTGCACTGCAAGTGTATTTGACCATTTTTTGATCAACAGAGTAAACCGGACACAGGAATTACTTGCAGGAATTACAGGAGGAGTGTGGCTGAACTAAATGTGGAGCAGAATGGGTTTCTGGCTTGCAGGCTCATTTCTGGGTGATGTCTCAGACTGCAGTGGCTGTTCCACTGCCTTTTGAAAACTCTGTGCATTACAACTCCTCCCCTCTTCATGCTGTGAAGACAAACTTTTGTCTTCAAAAGTAAGTCTATGACATCTTCTCCCTCTTTTCCTCTTAACTCTTCCATTTGTAGGGGGGTCCTCTCAGGAGTTTGAGGAAACCTTTAATACACCCAGAGAGTGCAGCCTTCAGTGAAAAACTGGGGAGTTTTAGGTGCTTGCCAAGTGCTCTGAAGAGGACAGATAGGCCCCTGTGCTGTTTCCTTACACTGATTAGAATCTAGGGCTGCCTCCAGTTAACCAGAGTAGGAAGGAGAATTTACAGCTGAGACTAAAACCTAAAGTAATTTAGTGGTATGAGTTTGTCGTGTCATGGTACTCATTCTTTAATTTAAACTTTTTAAACATTTAAACTCAAATAAAAGATGTACAGGATATGCACAAGATACTAAGAAAATGAAAGGTGTGAAACCAAGAATTCAAAACTAGAGAACATCACATTAAGGCCAGAGGAGTACTATAGAGGTAGCTGATGCATGAACACACCCTTAAAAACACCCAGGCCAGCTTTCCAGAGGTTGAAAATACAGCAGATTTTCATAGTGGGAATAATAGAACAGTCACTGTCATTAAAACACATTTCACCCTCTACCTTAAATTCCCTCCTTTTTAAAATCCATACAGCAAAACAACTAATTGGGAATACTTTTGCTTTCCAAAATGCTTAAGCTAAGATGTCCAGGACAAGTACATGTGTAGGACTGTTCCATGTGAGCTACATTAAGGTAGTTATCTTTAGAGCTGAGTGCACTTGAGTTTGCCTAACAAGGCAGAATGCTGCACATCTTTCCAGTTTGTCCCTCACAAGTGTTGCCCAGTCCTCCACCCAATCTGCTGAGGCAACATTATTAAGGATTATTCAGTAAAAGTCACAGAATAAAGGGCAATGACTAATCTGCAGCATTTAGTCCTTCATATACATATGTCAGTCTGAGTTTGCTCCTTGAAACGCTTTAGAGAAATACTGAGTTTATGGTATTAAAGTAAACAAGCAAAATGTTGCCTCTCCTAAGGAACAGTATCAATTCCTACTACTCACTCAGAAAATTATTTGATATTTTTTCTTTAATCAGGGCATTAAAGTTACCGAGTTTAAGTGCAGCCTTTCCTTGTAAAGAATTGGAGGATACTCCAAGATAGTTTCACTAGTAGCTCTAGTAAATCCATTTATGCATTTGAGAGTTCTACAATTAAACAGCTCCAAGTATCAGTACACCAAAGTTCCTTTGTGTGCTCTATTTAAATTAGGGACTTACTTAGTTCCTGCAAGAGGTGACCTGCATCTTACATGCCTGGCTGAGTTGTTTACTCACCTCCACCTGAAATAATTTTGCAAGTGTGATCACTCACTCACTCACTCCTGAAGCATGACAGCTTATTCTCTGTTCTCAAGGAAGGTCTGGATGAGATTACTTTCTCCTCTAGAGTCGAAATGGTCACGCACAAGCACAAGGCATCCATTCCTTTGGACAATATAGGCTTAAAAATGAGTTACAGTGCAGGCACAAGTACCACCAGGCTCTCATCTGACAACAATTTGATGAAAAGGGTAATTCACATTGGTCTGGGCAGCTCTTCTGCATTTGCCACCCTTCTCTTCTAGGAGGTGCATCTCCATTCACAGCTTCAGGTGATGACTAACAGACCAACTTCAATGTACACCCAATCTGTGATCAGTTAATACAACTTAAATTATTCACCCTTAAGTTTTTATGCAGCTTGGCTCATGTAGCTAGATCTAGGTTTTAAACTCCAAATGGACATTCTGGAATTGTAAACTCCAAATTGTACAGTGATAACAAAATGTCAAGTCCAGATAAAGCAACACACCTTTGCAACTTCTATTGCGAACTGTGACAGCATGCTCTTGATCTTTAATTACAAGAGGTTTTTAAATTGACTCTTAATTTCAGACATTATTTTATTCTTCATTCACCTCATTTTGTGTATTTCAGTTAAATTCCACACAGAGTGGTACAGACAATTTAAGTGTTTAAATCAAGTGAAATTCAAATCGCATATAAAAAAAAGTTCATTTTAAGTTTTAATCACACATTTGAAGTAAACTTCTGCTTTTTTTTCTTAATTCCAGTTGTTCTGTATTCTTCTCTTTGCTTCAAATATTCTGCTTTGCAGTCTTCATAGAATGATGGATCAGAATAGCTACAAGACAGAAAAAATACATACTGTTTTTCATCTTGGAATAAGAAACAGATACTGCACGAGTACCACTCATAATTGATCTTCCTTTAACACCCAAAGAAAACTTGTCTGCCTTTAAAGAAAAAAAAAACTTTAACACTTAAGTACTTTATAAAAAGAGGTATCTGTCATGATACTGTTCTCTCTTGAAGCGTAGTCCTTTTCAAGGAAAAGGCAGAAAAAAGGGAAAGACATTTGGTATCTAAGTTCTGCTGAAGAATTCATTTGCTTCCCATGCTTCTCAGCATGGGATGCTGCTGGACTTATTTTTTTAATGCAGCCAAGTAACTACTGAGAATAGGTTCAACAGTAGATACAGAGGTCCTTGATCATTATGTTAAATTTCTTTTGTAATTTTTTTAAGTATAACTATTAAAACACTATAAACCTCTTCTGTCAGAAGCATTTTGTTTAACTTTTTTTTTTTAAAGGTGAAAGAATAGACAAAATAAAACTGAGTAACTCCAGCAAGTTCTGACTGCAGTTAGACCCAAATTCTTTCCTGGCTACACATGTTTTTTTCATCAATTCCTAAATACTTGAGAATAACTGGCACTAGTTCAAAGGCATTTATTTTTAATCTAAATGGCTGGTTTAAGAGAGCAGGACACCAAAAATCAAACCAATCTCCGTTTTCCCCCTTTTTCCCCTCAAAAAATTCGCAGCCCTCACCCTGGGAAATTCAAGAATCTAACACTTCAGCCTAATGGCACTGAGGGTAAATTAGGACTTCCAAAAGAGATGTTTCAATCCACCATGGCATTGAGTTGACCTCTCTTATATCTAACAATTTCCCACTGCTCCTGCTACTGCTGTACACAGGAGCAGGACACTTTCAAGACAGAATAAATCTTAAAAAACAGAAGGCAAAATGAAAACAAACTTATCCTGTCTCACTAACAGATTGTGAAGGATCTTCACTGTGTGCCTCTATCCCCTCATTTGAGATGTTCCAGAGCAAATAAAGGGCTGAAATCTGTCCCCAGGTGAATCAAGAAGAGTCTCTCTAGCCATATATTCATACAGTAAATAAAATCTTGTCTGTTTGGGCCCTGACCAGAACGGTTTTAATAAAGCAAAGATACCATTTTCAGAAAATTCATCCAAGTCCCTAACTCTGCACAACCCTCTTCAGAACAGTTAACATTTCTAGATTAGTAAAGGCCATGCACAAAATCCCAGCAAAAGCTCATGAGGGACTTACTAGCCAACCAGACAGTCCTTCAGTGCTGTGTTCTCCTGCCGACACTTCACCACCATCAGAAGACCAGTTTCTTGGCAGCATTTAGTAAATGCTGGGGAAAAACAAACCAACATAAACTAAATTGAAGTTAGAAAAATGACAATAGATGAAAAAAACCCTATATGTAGTAGGTATCAGACCAGATCTGATTTATTATTAATATAACCACAGTTGACCTAGATTCTCATACTGTTTGCAAGGTCTTTGTCACTTGTTTAGCAACACTTTAATTGGGATTCTCCCCTCATCATGTAACACATTCACACACATACTGCTGTTGCTAATACCATTTCTGAAGTTATTCTTGCAGCAAATCCATGATTCTCATGCCTGCTTTTCACATGCTCTACTCAGGGCTATCACCTACATTTCTGGGATCATGATCCCTGGCATTTAAAAACAATGAAGTTGCTCAATGAAGTGAAAGTACATGGTGTGTTTTAAAGATCTTAAAAACAAGACAGTTAGATACTAAAACAAAACAGCAAAGTCATGGCTAAGGACATGGGGTTCATCTGGGAGTAACTACAATTATACCTCATTGTTACCAGCACCTTCTACAGATGTTGCACTGTAGAATAACCCCAGATAATAACTGGATGTTATTTCTATCAAGAGATTTCAAACTGTTCTGTTCTAAGAGGTCTGCTAAGAGGCAATCAGCTACATTTAGCAGACGGAAAAGAGAGAGAAAGAGAAAGCTTTATGTCCAAGATCAACCAGGAACCAGAAAAAGAACAGTTACCCCTACTGCATCCCCTTCCAGAATTCCATCAACTCCTCCTCCTCTAAGGTCTTCCTGGCAGTGATTTCATTTAGGGCACACAGAAATTGTTGTCTTCTTGCACATATTTAGCAAAATTTGCAGCAAATCTAGTAACATCAAAACTTAACAGTACTACATCATAAGAAGGGTAAATCACATTACCTATTCTCAGTGTATATGTACATCAAAACTCAAATAAACAAGAAAACAGAGATTTGTGCCTATAAATGCAGCACTCCTGTCCTCTGCTTGTAATAGCTGCCCACTGAAATGGGCATTAAGCAATTGTGGACCACCTTCTAGGACCCTAGACATTACTGGCAAGACTTTGAGAATGTGATCCAACAGCTGCAAGCAATCCCTAGGTGAGACTAATCTGCTTTTATTAATTACACTTTCACTAAAATAATTTACAAGAAAGAGCAGTGTTTGCTGAAAGTGCTGATTACAGATTTAAGTGTCCTTAGACTGTCAAACTTTGCAAAGAACTCACTTCGTACCTACTTTAAATATTATTTATTGATGAACACTTAAAAACCTTCTCCAATACAACATCCAGCATTACACACTGGCAACTCCACCACACCCTACATGAAAACTAGATGAAAATGTGCAGAAATTGGGTTTAAATTAACCAGTAAATTACCATCTCGGAAGACACTGTAACCTGTGCTCAAAGGAATCTATTAACAACCATACCCAGTTTCTAACATCTGTGTGTTTTAGACTTAAAGTCATCCAAATGCACAAGTACAACTTCGAGGATACACCTGGACAGCTGCAGTTTACTAAGCAGTGTAAGCTCAAGGCAAATAATCAGGTTATTAGAATGTTTCTTTGGTTTGCAAAGGTGAAGCTGACATTTCTTCTGTTCTTTCCTGGCTGTTCCTACATCAGCATCTCAGAAAAATCATACCTATTAGTCCATTTCAAAAAATGACCTTTGTTTTTCTCTGGGAAAAACATCCAAAGCTTTTGAAAGCTTATGGTCTGTCTAGTGACCAGTTTGATTTATACTCTCTACAGGCACTTCTTTAAGTGCTGTGCTGAGATTTTGGGTTGGGTTTTTTTTTTGTAGTAGTAATCATTTCTTCTGGAAGCTGTGAAGTAAAAAAACCACTGAAGACAACAGGAGGTCCCTCTCACTTGTTAGCTCACCAGGCTTGATTGGTTAAAGGCGTGATGTCCCAGTGAACAAAAAAAGCCTGAACTGCAACTGCCAGCACTCCCTGGCTTCAGAAGGCCTGCCTGTGGTACATGGCCAGGCACTGTTGCAAAGTGATAAAACTGCTTCCAGCTGTTTAGCTTTAACATTACTGCTGCTTAACAACAGAGAAGAAGAAGGAAGGTTAAAGCACATTAGGAATCCTTATATGAGCACACAGAACTTGATTATCCATCTCTTCTGTCTGGCAGTTGCATAAGGAGAGAAAGACAGGTTTAGTTATAGACACTTCCCAGAAACCTTCCAGGACTCTGGAGAATGTTGTTTTATTTTCAGTTATGCTTTGTCTGTCCACAGAGGGGCAAGTACCAGTCTCTCCACTCTCATAACCAGTGCCAGGACTCAGGGAAATGGCCTGAAGCTGGGTCAGGGCAGGTTTAGCTTGGCTATCAGGAGATCTCCACCCAGAGGGTGGTTGGGTACTGGACAGGCTCCTCAGGAAAGTGGTCACAGCACCAAGCCTGACAGAGTTCAGGAAGCATTTGACAGTGGTCTCAGGAACATGGTGTGATTGGAATGCTCTATGTACGGCCAGGAGTTGGACTTGATCATGTCCCTGATGGGTCCCTTCCAATTCAACTTATTTTGTGATTCTGTGATTCATGAACTCTTCCATGAAATGAAATGTGTCAATGTTGAGCAGTACAAGAGTGTTTAAACTACTGGTTTGGAAAATAATGTCAGAAACAGTGCTCAATAGTTCCAGATATCTCAAACCAAGAATCAATCTCCATCTCTGACAATACTTACTCATTCCTCACTCAGGCATTGTAGACCAAAATTTCAGGATGCATAAGAAGACACCACAAAAGGAGCAGACACAAGGATCTGATTACAAACCCATTGTCATTTAACACTTTAGCAGCTATGAGGGGTAATCAGAATACTAAAGAATCCAAACTTTCTTCTTGTTACACTGCACATTATAGAAAGAACACAATTGATCTTTCCAGTGTATCCAGTCTTCAGGACTTCATGGCTTTCCATGACTTTTCAAGTTCATGGGCTGATATTTTCTTTCCTCCTGCAAGCAGCAAACTACCAAAACAGAACCTCAAGCAGCAGCAAAACAAGAGGTACATTTGTGCCAGTCTACAAATTCATTGCAAACTGTAACACAAAAGAAAGTCATGTTTCAAACAATAAAAGTTATCCCAAATATTTCCAAATACAGGCCAAATAAACTGAGGAACAGAGCTGAACACAACAGAAGTTAAAATGCCTTGTTAGAAATGGGAAAAGGCTTGCCCTCCATCAAATCAACCCTTTGCCAAGGCTTTTCTAGGACAGCTACATAAGTCCATCACTGAATGCTCTGTGCACAGACAAGGACAGATCCACTACTGCGTCAGCGAGCTGCAGGTGCCTACCAGTTACCACGGAAACTGGCTACAGACCCCCTTTCACCTGCAGCAGTCATGGTTCATGACATCAGATCTGACATAGTTACCCCACAGGCTCTGTCTAAGGGGATGCACACAGAGCAAAGATCTCTCCTCGAGGCTACAGCTCTGAGACTTCACTGAACAGTTCCTCACTGATTTGAGGCTGGATTTTTGGTCACAGTTTGGAGAATTTTAATTTTCATTACATTTTGGTCATTACAACCACACAGAGAGATTTTAACTTTTAAAGCAAGCCTGCAATCTAGTACCTTCTCTAAATCATCCAAGTATGTAAGGCCAAAATGTATCTTTGCCAAGACAGAGGTTTGGTGTCAACGGAACCAAAGCTGAACAGCCATGTGTGAACAGCCTGCAATTCAGTTTTGCCAGTTCTCACCTGCTCACGTGGCATGCTGGCATTGTAGGGATCTGCCTGAGATGGGGAGACCACGTTTTCATGGACTGAGAGGAGGGCTTTTTGGCTGAGGCCAGAGATGAATGGGTCCTCCCAAGGACTGACTCTTAAGCAGGGAGCATCTCTGGCCCTGAGCAGCTAAGGGAAGATGCTGAGTTTGGTCCCTGGCACTTCCAGATCTCCCCTGGATCCAAGAGACAGATTTCACTGGGTCTTCCTATCCCAACTTACCTACTTGAGAAAGCACGACACAAAGAACTAGAAGAAATTAGATCCTGAAATATGTAAAGTTACAGAACAGAAAAAATGAGCTTTTTAAAGCCTTCTTAATTTATCTATAAAGCTGTACAGACATGCATTTTTAAAATAAAAATCCTATTCCAAGTCTTTCTATAATTCCCTTCAGATACAGAATTACACAAATTATGTTGAAGGTATCAAAATTAGTTTTGAGTGCCTGACTTAGTATATTTGATGGTTGATTAAAAACTTCTTTGTTACAGAGCACTCTTTTTGTGAAGGTTTCTTTGATAATTAGAGCTAGAAA
Source organism: Petroica traversi (assembly GCA_025920805.1). NCBI lineage: Eukaryota > Metazoa > Chordata > Aves > Passeriformes > Petroicidae > Petroica > Petroica traversi. The sequence continues at coordinate 5,831,512 of JAHLSL010000044.1, forward strand.
GTTGGCACAGTAAAGAACACTTTGTTTACAAAGATTTTTAATCTTTGCTGAAAAAAACAGTATCTAAGAAGAATGTTATTCTTTAGTATTTTTTAATTGCTTCTTCCCCAACTCTATTTCATGACTTCACGACAAGATAATATGGGAAGCAGATGGAAACTGAAGTGAAACTGGTTAACAGTTCACTTATTACAGAATAAAGACTGGACAAATTATTCCTCAGCCTGTCCAAGTCAGACAGGCATATGCAATACACATTCAAGTATTAATTTTAAAAGATCAGATACATTACCAGAAAACTAGAACAAAGTTGGTGGGGTCCCCCAACAGATGTCCTGGTACATACCAGTCCAAATTTTAAAAAAGGAGATAAAAAGCCAAGGTGCTGCCCATTTTAACTTTAGAACATATTCATAGGTTCAAAAAATAAACCATAGGACAAAAATAAAAAACGTGTAGGGTTTTGAGTCAAAGGGACAAACCAACATCTGGCATAAGACAGAGGCACAGCTCTGCTGAGTAAAGAGGATGATTTTCTTCCACATCATTAAACCATATAAGGTTAAATTTAACACTGTTAATCTCAGTGTCTGCAGGACTACAAACAGTGGACAATAAAAATAAGGCATTGTATTTATGATGCAAGTGTTCTTTTTGGAGCCTACAACACCATCCCACCTCCAAACAGAATTAGGCTGGTCTTTTCACTGTGCTGAATTCAAAATGAAATGTTGGACTGCTGAAGTTTCAGTTATGTGTATGTAAAGGAAAGACTTCATGAAAAAAACCTTTTATGTCCTGCCCCAAGCTTAAAAACAAAACTGAAAGTTGTGCGGGGGGGGGGAGGGGAGTTTGTGATTTAATAAAGAGGAACAACCAGCATCAGATTATATTTGTAGCAGATTTTCAAAAGATTTGTCTTTACATTAAATATTTTAAAGTATTAGATACTTAATTATTTTTTCCTGTAAAGATCAAAGTCTTCCCATGTGCAAAGTAAGAGAATAAAAAGTGGGATAGTGCTTCAGACAAGCAGCTGCATGGAAACTGTGTTAACACCAAGGAATCATCCTTGTTATTTTCAATATAAGAACTGTTTGTAGCGTGAAGGCTATTTCTGAAAGTTCATTTTTTACAGATTCAGATTATAAAAATCTTGACACTTTCACATGGCCTCATATTGTGAAATGTTGTACATTTCATATAATATTGGAACTGTAGTTTTATCAATTATAATTGTGCATCTATTTTGCAGATGTGCTTGTACACAAAATAAATGAAATATTCCCCATTATCAAGATAAACTGATCCTCTCAGGTCTGGCTCTCGTTTATTTAAAGACTTTACAATTTTACTACTTAAGAGAAAGTCCTACAGAGGTGTTATCTCACCATTTATATTTTCTCAACACTTATGATACTGCTATCACACTCTTAAAATAAAAAAATAAAAAAACTAACCAGCCTGCATCATGATCCAGACCAGGCTTATTTTGGGGTAGGTTTTTTCCCGCTACGCAACAACAAACAAAAAATCGTTTTGTCCGGTGTTTGGGTCATTCCTTAGGCTAAATCAGGAAAAGATTCCCAAGTAACAAAGGGGATTTAGAGGTGATGGTAGAAGGAGGAAGAAACAGTTCCTTTTAAAATGTAAACAATGTAAACAAAATTTTTAAACACTTTGTTTGTAAAATGTGTATAAAAACATTAAATGATCCAAAACATTACCAGCAGGGGTAGTTATTATGCTCTTAATTTTGTATTAAATTCTGATTTATTAGCTTGTTACTTTGAAGATTACTCAGTATGCACAGAACAGATTACTGGTGCATTTAATGAGCCAGAGGAAGTAGTGGCATGAACATGAAGAGATTGTTTTACATTGTAGAGTATGAGCTACTTGATATTTCCAGCACAGTACAAAAGAAAGCTTCTCTGTAGATTGATCATGGTTCAGTTAACATCACTGAATATCTAATACCTCCAACTCAATTAATTCTCACCTGATTAAGATCAGTCTGATATTCAAACTAAATCATCTCTCCAGTCAAGTAGAAATCAATATTTCTGATTTTACTTTTAAATTACAATAACAAATAAAATACATGCATCGTCAGTATGCTAGGAGTAGCTTTCCTATTCTAGCCTACTATGGCATGCATAACACAGCTGATTAAAGAATTATTCTAATTTGAGCAACAATATATATAAGACAGATTAATTTGAATAGAAGGAGATAGCATGAAATAATTAAATGCATCTTATATAGGGCAAAGAGAAAATTGACATAAAATAACCTTGATTCTTTCAAGTGAACCTCTGTTATCAGATCAAATACTCTGTCTGCAAATATTCATTTGCTATAACATAAAAATAATTTACTTTCCATTTTCATGCTCATCACCAGCCCCCCCCAAAATCTGCTCCATTTCTGCTTTTGTAGCTGGAGGCATCTCAGGAGAGATGATCAATACATACTGGCACACAATACAGAGCTGGGGAGGACAGAATCCCAGGAATTCAGGAATTTTAAGGCAGGCATATTCATTCTTCTGCCCAGTCTTTTCTAGGGCACTCTCAGAACAGAAAAGCAGCTTTATTTTAAAGTATAGAGTGCAAACAGAGGGTCCTCCAGCAGATCACAGCATCTCTGGCACTCCAGGATGAAATGCTGAAACCTCCCTGATCTCATGACTGGTCTCGTGACTGACAAAGCAGGAGAGAATCATGGGGAAGGCAAACAGCACAACTGTGATCTGCAGAGGAGGAATGTTTCCCAAAAAAAACCTAGAAACTGTTTGTCTAAACATAATGCCTTGGGATAAAGAAGGCATCTTATCAACATCCTATAAGAATTTGCTTTAGGGGACCTTTAAAGATGAGAAAATAACTCATTGAATCAAAGGGCCTATTTGTACTGTACATCTTCTTTCTCAGAAGCCAGTAATAGCTGCTTTAGAAAAATGTGTCAGAAAGTCCACATAATGGAAAAACATCTTCTCAAGTGAAGTTTCTTCCTAATCCCTATCAACTGTAAGCCTGGCTTTTACCTTGAAGCATAAAGTTCTCATGTGCCCTTCAAAACCCTTAGGATGCCTTACATGGTGGGTCTAAATGGACCCAAAAGAAGAGGAAGAAAGTGTAAAAAAAGCTCCTGAAACCAGAAAGGTACATGCTAGGCTGGCTTCCTTCAACATCTATCTGCCCTGGCCTACAGAAATCCTGCTAAACTCCCAACTATTGCAATTGTAGTTATTTGTTTCATACCATGTGTGCTTTTTTCATTAGCAGGTTTTCAAAATCCTGCTGCAAAAATTAATTGGCCTCAAAGTATCTCTCAGCTGGATGCAGAAACAGGCCAGAGCAGTAGGGAGCAAAGGCACTCTACACAGATCTAAAATGTTTGAGGGTTGGTTGGGGTTTTTTCCAGAACATCCAGTTACTCACTCTGTAAATGTCACCTATCTACTTAGGAACAACAGTCTCCAAAGTTTTCATATCCTACATACACTGATGTTAAAAGAATATAGATTTTGGTCAACTGCTTACAATGGGCTTTTAAAATCAACACAGGAAATCAATGGCTTATTTAAATGTTCTGTTTCAAAAATTATAAAAACATACATAGGGTTTTTTTAAAATAGAACAAAGCAATTCTGAAACTGATGTAAAGCACGTAGGGATCCTCCAACATCAGTTAATTCAAAACAGAAGCCATTGCTCAGCTGCTGATCTTTTTATTACAGAAATATTAGCAGGGTTTCTCTTGTTTTCAAACCCAACAATCATTAAAAACAGAATCTGTGGGGGGAAAAAAGATGATCTTAAGAAACCAGCATCAAGGAACAACCAGTAAATTCAGGAAAGCCATGAACAATGAAGATACAGTCCCATTCACATGCAGAAGCTTGTGCTGAGGCAACCTCTCTTACCTGACTCCCTACACGTGTTCTGCACTTCAAAATTTGCTACCATTCAGACTGAGAATTGTGGCTGTTTGTAAGAGGCATAACCAGAAACCTTAAGCAACAGCAGAGAAGCACTTATCTCTGTCCCAAATAACCCACACTTATCCACAGTAATTTGTTGGATCTTTTCTTTCCAATTTCTTAACAATCAGCAAGAAACAGGGAATGAAACTGAAAGACAAAGTTTAAGAAAGAGAAGAATTGTTTTGTTTAGGAAAAAGAGAAACACATAAAACGAGCTGAGGAACACTGCCAAACACAGTAATTCGAGCCAACCCAATCAGCTCAACTAACAAAACCCAGATAAATGCTTAAAAGTTTTAACAAAAATATGCCAGATTAAAGTAATTAAGAGCTTTTTTAAAAGAGTTCTGAAAATAATATACACATGCAATCTCATGATACTTTCAGGAGCATTTAGTTCTGCCATTTGGACAAAGACAGGTCAGCTCTCCTCATTCTATGTCCTGACACATGAGATCTGATCAAAATGTCTTTCTTTTGTCATTCCCGGGACAAGGAATGGAAAGATTAAAGTTAGTTTCCAGTTTGATATGAATACTGAATGTACGCATGAAACTTGACTAGGAAAAGTGTTTTCCTAAGTAGTTACAGAGTCAAAAGATTATTTTTAAAGAACATACACCTTAAAATGTCAGGCAGTGCTCTCCTGACTATTGTTAATTGATGAAATACTGTGGTAGACAGAATTTATTAGCAATATACATTTAGCCACTAGAATTTCAACAGAACTTGGACTTAAATCGCAAAAGGAGCTTTGCCAGAGATGATACAGAGGAATGTCTGCTTGCTAGTTTTAGTGCCACAGACCTGATCTGATCTTTCATCCTGAATGTACAGAGTTGTCAGCATTTTCTGTACACATGGAGTATACACACCTATCTATGGATGAATGCGTGCATTTTTGCCCCAACCACACAGAAATCTAGTACACTGTCATATTTTTTAAGTCAATCCCAGCAACCCAGCTCTGTAAGAGCTACGACACAAGTGCTCCTGCTTCTGACTAAGCAAGACAGGCAGAGCACAGCAGTACACACAAGAGGGTTGTGTCCTCAGAAGACCAGGAAAAATAGCAAGGGCATAGAGTATAAGGCTTTACAGTGCCTACTTTGTCAGTCAAGGCAGATTTAAGAGCTAAAGATGACAATCTGCTGGGCTGTTTAGGCAGATTTTTCCAGAGAAGCAGACTTCCTTTTCTTCCTTGTGAAATTACAAAAATCTATCCCTTTAAGCAAAGTAAGCACATTGCTGTGAAACAGTTTATTTGGGTAAATCATGATTTGGCCACTCAAGAAACCTGCTTGAGGAATGTTCTTGTCAAGTACAAGCATTACCTTCTCTATAAGGTTTCAGGTAAAGCACGCTAAGCAAGCACCACCACCTGGTTAAACTGCACTGGTTTTAAACAACTGCTTCCTTTAAGACTGACTTGATCTAATTTTCCTCCCACCCTGCAGTAAGTATCCTTGACATCAAGTGTTACCATACCAGGCGCTGGAAGAGGCAGAACTGGAACAAATGCAAGTTCCCCCATGGCTACTGTCTGTCACTGCCTGCTTTTATATAAACAAGTGCATCCAGCCTGAGCTGAGCTGAGCAGCCTCGGCACCGCTCATCCTCCTGCCTCCTTCGGGAGCTGCCCAGCACTCAGGGACAGCTGAGAAGTTCGGGTAACAGATGATTGAAAGAAACAACATCCCCCTCCCTCTATCCCAGTGCGACTGACTCTTTAGCTGAACTCCGAAGTCAAAATAGAACTATTTCTCAAAAACAGAGCTGCACGGAATGGAAGAAGTAACAGTAATGTCCTTCTGCCACACGGTGGGGATAGAGCAGGGCATTTACGTAACTCCTTAGGACGCATTTGCCCTGCTATTCCACCATGACACCAGCTCTCAGTTACACCGTGCTGTGTCAGGGATTCTTCCTTTCCCCTCTGCCCCCAGTTCAATCTAATTGACTTCCAAACGATGCATTTAACTCAAGAGTTCCAATACCGAAGATTCTTGGGGTAATAGCAGTAATGTAGTTCTCACTAATCTGAATGAAACAAAGTATCTTCTAAGCATAAGTGAAACTTGTTCCAGGGTTCCAGTAGGAGGGTGGGGGTGAGATGGAGCACACAGAATAGGGTCAAAATCTCAGGTCTTTTGGGGCAGAATATGAAAGATTTATACAGTTATTAAAAGAGGAAGTTACTTTCCCTCACAGGTCACAATTCATCCCTAATCACCATTCCAGTATTTCAAAACAATTATAATGTACTTATCCTATTTTACAGTATATATTTAGTCTCTTTTTCAAAAGTGACTCGCCATGGGCTGGTGTGGAGGCAGGAATTCTTCATTACAGAATAATTCCTGCTGAATGAGGTACTACTCAGTGCCAGTAAGAATGACAAAACCAAAGTGCAAATTTTCCAGGGGGGAAAAAAAAATTCCGTTGTGTCCATACTCTTCACATACAGTGAAGAGTAACTTGACCCTTTGCAACTGTGGCCACAGTGTGGAAAAGTATGTAAACTTACTTTTTTTTTTTTTTTTAATCACATCATTGACTGTGAAAGCATGCAGAATTTAAGACTACCCTATTCATTTCATAATTTTGAAGAGATATCTTTAAACCATGTGACAGGAAAGCACACTACCGAAACTCAGCAATATCTGGTGGTAACTGTGTAACATTTATCTTCCATTTTCTGTAAAATGTTTTAAATAAATGACTGCAATAAGCAGGTACATTTCTTCAGAGCAGAAGTTATAATTTTGAAGATAGTAAAATGAAATACTGTTAGACAGGCAGACAAACAAGTCTTTGACAAATCTACAAAGGAAAACAAAATGTATCAGAAACTAGATAAGAAAACGCCTCAAAAAAGGAGAAACTGTTTTTCAGCTTTCATTGTAAAGCTTAATAGACAAATGACATAAAAATCTGTGTAAGACCATTGACTTTACTAGCACAAATCCAGGCATAGTTTGGTATACTGAAGTCTTGGGGACACAGCTCTATCTTCTGCAAGTTACTACACTGAGCTCCTCAAGCTGTATGCACAGGGACTCAAGTTTGGCAGGAGGGGGTTGTTTAAGCGCATCTATTCTGACTGCTCCAATTAACCTGTTTCTGATGCAAAAACATTTTAGAGTAATACAATGTCAACACAGTTATGAAAGAAACAACAAAAATAATCACATAAATGTGGTTTCCATATCTGGAAGAACAACTGCACTCCTGTGAATTTACTGAGCAATTGTTCAAATAAGTACATTCACAACGTATCTGTTACAAAATCATTGGCAAAGGAGATACTAAACGTCAATACAAGGGAACATACATATGTACCTCCAGTTTAGAAGCCATTTCTCACATTTCTTCCATGGCATGAGGATACTTCCAATGAAATGCCACAAGCCTATCCAAACAGTCAAGAACTACTGTTTTTGTCAATTGCTTTATAAAGAGGAGACAAAGTTTATTTCCAACACATTCAATCACAGACCAATATTGTGGGCTCAGCCTGCTGTAAACCCAGAAGTGACAGAAGACTCCTGTGCATTAGTCAGTGGCAGCTGAGGACAAAAGAATTTGAAGCACCGTTCAGCAGCTGGGACAGGAGCAGAAAGTGACTGAGCGTCCTGGTGCTGCCATTACAACCTCCTGTGACTTTTTGTCTTCTGTTTACTTAGGATTGAAAGTAAGGACCTCTCCTGGTTGAGGCTTGAATGCTATGATTGGTTGACTGTGAGAGCATTCTCCACTGGTACAATGAAATTAAAAAGAACCTAATCTGGCTAAAAATCTTTCCTCCATTTTCTGGGTTTTGAACTAAATGGGTTTTACTCACTGAATGCAGATGTACACATGCCTCTACCACCACAGATTTGTCAGTATGTAAGTTTTTCCAAAGACTTGTCTCACCTTTATTCTGAAAGAAGAAAAAACCACCCAAAAGCTAGCATATGCTGTATTAATGTAAAACCCCTAGAGGGCAACTAAGCTTCAATTTCAACCGGCATAAATATTCAGCTCCTTAACTAGTTTACAGATTATGTAAACTATTTCCTTCAACCTTAGGCTTTTTTTCCCCCCTCGTTTAAAAGAAATGAATCCTTTTCATTCTCAAATCACATTATTGCTGCCTATTTAGTGTAAGTTAATCACCACTGCCCAACCAGAGACCGAGTCCTCAACCCAACAGAGCTCAAATGTGCGCAAAAGAGAACAATAAAGAAAACACATGCAAAGGCTTCATTTAAACAAAGACAGAAAACAAGCATATGAAAGTCTGAAATCACTTTCTTTGCATTAAAGACCTTTAACAGTACATCTCGTTTATTATTCAGCTTAGTATTAATTTATTGCATGGCATCTGTTTTCTCGTACAGCAGTCTGGTTGCAAGTCTCAGATTTATGAATCGAAGTTTACACTGTTGGGATTATTTGCCTGTTTTCCCTTATGTATCAAAATTTGAGCCTTATCTATTTGGTGACCCAAAAAAAAAAAAAGTGATGAAATAGGAAACAGGATGACAATTTAGTTAAGAAAAATTGTTTAATTTAGCTTTTGGTCTTTAGCTAGAGTTCAGAACTGCTGCCAGTAGTGAAAGTAAAAAATAAAAAAATTAAAAAAAGGAAAGTAATAGGAGCCATAAAAGTAAAAAGCCAACATTCAATCACAAGTGCTCTTCCCAAATTTTAAAATTGGCAACCAGTGTCCAGCTGAGCCTGGTTTGCTATGAACCAGCAGGAATCAACAGCCTTTCCCTACTCCCATCAGATCTTGTTGGGAGCTGAAAGACTTTACTATCCTGCCAGTCCACACCTGCACAGAACCTGCAGACACACTGATATATGTTTTAGAGAAGGCACTAACAAACCAATGGGATTCCCAATATAGGCAAGCAACCAAAGACAGCAGGAAGAAAACAGCTCAAAGGAATCCTTAGGAAATGCTTGCAAAGTCCAAGGGTTTCTACATGGCTTTTGCAGGACATCAAATACTCAAACAAAAATTGGCAGCACTATTAATCCTTGCTGTATGCATATCAATGCAATGTCCCATATGCTTTGATCATGACAGTTCTCCTCTATTTATGGTCTTATCATCACTTACATGTCTGAACAGAGACTAGGAATGATTAACAGTGGAATTCACTTTACCTCATTTTAGCCACCTAAAATTTCCATGTCCCACCCAAAGCTGATACTGCAAATACCTTGCTGTCCTTGTTGCCTTCAGCCTTGACAGGGTAAGAGAATGGCGAAGAGAGAGAGAGATGGAGAGAGGAAGAGAGAGGGGGACTACTACTGGGATGTCTCCCATCCTACATGACTTAACCAAAAATCAAAGGAAGATTTTGAAGAGCTGACTTAATTTTCCAAGAGTGTTCCACTTACAAGGGTTTCCTTGCTGAACGCTGAAGAACAGGATGAAGTAACATCTATACTCCTTGAGCTTTGAAGGACTGCAGAAGGGAGAAGAGAATGGCTAGACTCTGTTTCTTACTCAGATTCATCCCCTCTGCTTGAAACACAACAAGCTTTAGATGTTCATTCTGACTTTTTTGCCTCAAGTTCAGCCAAGAGGGCTGAAGACTTGACAACTGTTAGTATAAAAACATCCAAGTAAAATGTCATTGTACATCCAGTAGAACCCAAACATTCAGTACAGTAGAACCCAAACATCAGTGTACCAACCTTATAATCTAAGACACTGACTGTATTCTGTTAGAAACAAGGAATTCTACCTGCTTCACACAGAGCAATTGTAGTCACTGTTACAATTTACTGCTTATGTGAAACATATCTGGCTGAATCTGATACCACAACCCACACACTGCTACCTTTAGGTACTTTTAGCACACTCCAAGAGGTGATCATTTCCCCTCGTTATAAGAGAGGCTGAATTAGCTTTCAGTCAAGGCAAGTCATTGCAACTCAAACATTATGGCCACAGAGATCTGTAACATCAGGTCTGGAACAAACAGCACTGCACTGAAACCAAATGCAGAAAAGAAAATCATCAGAGAAGAGCTCAGAATTCATCTGCATTACTGGTGGAAGAAGGTAGCCAAAGCAAAAGTTGGCAACTCTCTTAAATACCTTCCTCCTACAGAAGTGTAAAAATTATTTTTTGGGGTTGTAATTTATTAAGTATTCTCTGCTCAACGATGAATGTTTCTCAATGCTTTATGCACAGTCAGTAAGTAGTATTTGCATGAATTTGACAGCAGAGAGAAGTGGACAGATTCCCCAAACAGCATTTTGGTTTAAAACTGCTGAAGTTTTATAATTACTCAATAGATGGAGCATATCAAAATGAACTTACACAACAGTCTTGCTGAAGCAAAAGCATCTTTCCACATCATTCTCATGCCTCAAAAAGGACTCAAAATTTCCTCAAGCTATTTGGAATGTATAAAATTAAATATAAAAAAAAATCATCAAACATATATACATTAATATGCTTTTTAATTTCCTTAAATCTGGGATAATTTTCAAAAATATGGAGACACATCTATTACAAAGAGAAAGCTGAAGAACCATTAATACTACACTCAACTGTCATGGAGCACTGTTACAGGTAGCTAATACAAAATATTTTAAACATAGGACTTTTGATATAAGTCATTGAAGATACCAGAGAAACTGTGAGCTTTTCCAGTACCCCGTTAAAGATTAACTAATTACTTATTAAATCTTAAGTTACATAACCCCTAACAGTATACATTCTTTTACGTTCCTCTGTTCCATATTCTATGGAAAGAAATGTTACATTTCTATTCATTAACTAGATACATGCTGAAGCCTACATTAAGCATAAAAAACCCAAACCATTCAGAGAACACATGCAAAGAAACCTGAGGAATAAATCAGGATAGATAAGAAATGGCAAAGATTATTTACACCAGAGAAAATTAAAGATTTCTTTTCACCATTGGCTTTATGAATAATTCTGACCGGGCTGTCAGATTCACTGTAGAAAATTATCAGCCCAAAGGCAGGAAAAAAAGTAATAAGCAATAAAGTCTGAAGTTCCAGACTGTGGTCACTCTTTTTTACTAGACATAGTTTTCTTCAACCTGAAAGCACGAGTTCTCCCTGTCAGTTTAAATGTCATTTTTAACACAGCAGCATTAAAGATTTAGGGAGTTTGCATTAAAATTCTTAATGCTCCTGAAAACAACTCTGGAGTCTAAGTGTTCAACACCTTCCCTAAGCTATTTCAAGGACTCAGATAGAAATAGTTTTCTAGGACGGTTGCTGAACAGGTATTTTATTTTTCTTTTTCCCTTTTGACTGTTTAACATACATCAGATCATCCTATTTCTTCAGGTTAAAGTCTTGCTTTTATTCAGATAACCACCTGGAATCTGCCCAATGTCTGAGAACATAAATGGCTTAATATCCAAAGTTAGTTTAGGCATCAAACCCCAAAAAACTTAAAAAACTAAAAGCGTTCTTTGAATGCTTAAAACAAAACCAAACATTGAAACAGGCTGTCTCTAGTAGCTGAAACATTAACGAGATTACAAGACAAACACAGGCATACTAAATATGGCCCAAATTGTCTTCACAAAGTCCTTTGCAGACTTGCATCTCCTTTATGCTTGATAAATGTGTCCTTCAAGAGCACTCAGGTTTGATAAGTATTTCACAGAACTGAAGTTCATGCTTTTGAAGCATGGTTAGACCAGTCTAGATTGTATCAAGAAGTCTACTTTCAACTCTCTCCTATGTCTTTCCAAACCACACACTTTCTGTAAATTTCCCACATATTAAACCACAGAATTCAGAAGTTCTATTTGCCAATATTAGCTGTGTTTCCCTAACATAACTTTTAAAAAGTCTGACAGTCTGCAGCCACAGGTGAGATTACATCTCAGACCTCAACTTTGCAGAGCTCTATTTTCAACAACTTCATGAGCATCCCAAGATAGCAAAGAGCATGGGACATTTCTGCCACCAAGAAACAAAGCAGGACCTGCTTCAAGCTTGGCATGCAAATGTAACATTAATTTTTTTTATTTTGTGCTTCAAAAAGGACTATTTAAATATCCCTGATATAGGTTGTTGATCTGAAAGCTTGATGGGCATATTTAGTGTATATTGAAGAGGGGGAAAATAATACCTAGATCCTCCTTGACAGATTCAGGATCACAGCCAGGAAGAAAGAAAAATTTGAAGTGTATTATATAGGTTAAAAAAGTAATACAAGGAAATCGTAAACTTGAATATCAGAAGTCCAAAAAAAGGCATTACAGACTTAAAGAAACCTTTCTTTAAACTCATTTAAGGAAAAAGGTAAGAAGGCAGATCTCTTAATACCATAAGTAAAGTCCCAAATTCCCAACAACCATTTCAATTTCTTCCCAATATAATGGATAAATACTAAGAGAAGAATCTGTTCACTCCATCCAAGGGAAATTTTCATGCACAGGTCTTCTGCATTATCTTCTTCAAAATTCCTCACGGAAATTCCTTTCCTACTCACTATCCTATCAGAATAATTATCTTCCTTTCCATGATTCCTTTCAAATCCTTTACTAGTATCCCTCTCAAATCTAGAATACAGCAGCTAAACTGCTTTTCTCATTCCCTGATCATAAATTTAAAGCCTCATCCATACCTCCAAACCTCTTTAGAGCTCTAGCATATCTTGACCATTCCCTTTCCCATCCTCTGACCAGCTTTGCATGATTCCTCATCCCTCTGAATTTTAGTTTTAACAATCCACAGAAAAGAGCGCCTGGAACATTTGCTGTCTCAGATCAGGATGGATGTCTCTACAGGAAGTGTAAACATTTAGCAGAAAGCAAGAGGGATGACAATACAGCACAAGTATTTTATGATCTTTCTTTACTATAGCCTTTACTCCCTTCTTAGGAATCAGACCTTTAAGTAAAACACTCCTCAGAGCACCAATGACTTTTTCTATGCAGCACCACAGAGACCACTACTGGAACGCAATTACAACAGCATCAAAACTAAATTTGGGAGTGGGAAAGAGGGGGATTATTTTTTGTTGTTGTTATTAAAAGGACATGAAAAATAATGTACAAGAGCAAAGTTTTATTCAGCAACAGACAACATTGTTTCTACTATAAAAAAAAAAACCGACTTGTGCATTGTCAGCGCTATTACCACAGGACCCATTAACTACAACATCAAAGAGTAAGTGCTGGAGGGACAACTCACTCAGTTTGAGCTGAGCAATCTTTAGAACTACTGTACTACGTTGAAAAAGAAGCTTAAAATGTTTTCATCCCAAAACCAGATGAAAATTTGAGATTTCATTATTTTCAGAAAACAACAAAGAACACAGACCAAAAAGCATGAAGAACACTTAGAACACCACATCTTGTTGAAAGTGTGTGCATTTGCCAAACTGTATTTCAGCTTTAACTTGTGTTCCCTTATTGCCTGGTAAAATCTGTGATTCCTGACACCTTTTTCTGATTGGTTCTGACTCGTAACATTCTACACAAAGATAAGTACAACAGGCATAGGTCTCCAACACAGGAGATCAAAACTACAACTCTCATAATCCACTGCCTCATTAAATCAAAGCATATCAAGAAAAAACACAACTCCTATTCTGATTTCCATTTAGTATTAATTCCAGTTGAGCCTAATTTCAATTTCTGAGATTTGGATAAGCAATTTTCTTTGGCAAATATACTTGTCAACTTTATGTGTTTTCTAAAGAACAGAGAGAAGCATTCCCCTACCATCTTATGTTGAATACAAAGTCAATACATTGCTTTTAGGCTGCCTGAATGCTCACTATTTATTGTATTTCTGAATGCACAGTATAGCTACTTTTTGACCAAACTTAAGTTTTATTAGTCCACTGCTGAACCACATGGTACCTATGCAACACATACTGACTTTAATAGTTGAAAAATAATGTACTTTCTGTGTGAAAGTAACCCCAGGGTAATATTAATAATTCATATACAACAAAAATATTTATACACAGACAATGGAATGTACTATGACCTCTTAAAAGTCTGAAGATTTATTTTCACTAAGTACTAACTGTTCAACGTCGTATCTAAGAGGGGTCTATAATCCAGAATTGCAGAGCAACTACTTGATACATTGTTAAGGATGGGAAGCTAAAAAAACAGCTACTGTGAGTCACACGCACTGCTCTGTTCACCCACGCCACAGTAACACCTCACTGTAACACTAACACTGCACCCCACCACCACCAGCAATCAAATGGATGCCAAAAACCCCTCACAGAATCCCAAGTGTGCGCTCACTTGCAGGTAATAAGAATGACTGACACAGAATCAAAATGTGTCAGCTGGGAAAGAAATCTATGAGATCAGCAGATACTCTGTATATTGGTAAGTGGCTGGAGCAGTAACCACGCTACCCACACCATTTTGCTGCGAGAAGAACTTGACCATGTCTCCTCAACTATGGACACTCTCCTCACAGAGTTCTGTAAAGACTGATCTAAATACCATGAAATACCCCAAGACCAGTAGCCACAGGCAAGGTTGAATTTCCCTGTGTTACAGTTTGTACCAATCTTACCACACCAGGATCCTAAGACACAAAAACAGCTATTCAACCTAACACTGCAGAGTGTACTAGTGGAGAATTGGAAATAATTAGAGCATATAAAAGGCATATAGATCAATGACATTCCTGATAAAACAACTTTGGACAAATTATGACAGAGAAGACTTTTACAGTTTTCTCATCAGTGGGCAAAGAATTTCCAGGTGCAGAAGTCAAATGAAGATAGCAACAATGACTCAAGTTCAATGGGGAGTTTGTCAGGGAGCACTAACATGACTAAAGGGTAGAAACAACTGATGGTCCTGATGCTTCATTTCAAGTTCAACTCTTCCAACAATCCAAGAAATGATGCAAAAGGAAGGCAATTGGTTTTTTTCTTTGCTTATAAACAGTTAAAGCACTCCCATTTTGCAGATGTTAAAACACTATGAATCCACAGCCTGGAAGAATAGCTTTCCTCCTAAAACTGGATTTCCAACAAAATACCACAATGCAGTAATTGCATCTCAACATAAGAAGTGCTAAAAAAGAAATTCTCTCGTTGAACTTTCAGTAGTTAGCTTGGTGAGTGCTTTTGTCATGACATCAATATGCCATGTCATGTCTTGTCTTGATATTACTACCATGTATTACAATAACCCCAAAACATACAGGCAGGCATCTTCTATTCAAACCAGCATTTGTTAAGAACATGTAATTAATCTGGGCTCTATTAATATATTTATGCTGATGGGAAAATCAATTTGAAATTCAGGATCTTAACTGGAAACCAATCAAGTCTGTAACTTGAAAATGGGAAAATCAAATTGAAAGACTGGACAAAACACAGGTAACTTATTGAAGTTATCATCTATGAGCTCTGAACTACCAATATCACTTTAATATCTATACATAAAAATCTCTATCAGGTGAGAGAATCAAAATCAAGACAGAGCTTGTAAGATATAGCAACCTGGCTGAAATTGATATTCATTAGAGTACTTTTTGCATGAATAGGAGCATTTGGACTCTGTGGTCTTTATCAGAGCCCCAGCTGGTAATGGTTGAAGGTTAATGCCTTACCCCATTCTGTTCAATTTTCTGTCCTAATTAGTCCTCTAAATCTATAGCTGTGAGCACCAAGTGTCTGTGCTCAAAAGAAACTAATTAATGCTAGCAAATTAGATCAAGTCCAAAGATCCAACAGCCAAACTCTTAAATGCTCCTTGTTAATAGGAAGTGTAGCTGTCAATAACTGCTGTTGGTGGCTATAATGAGGCCTCTTTCTTTCACTGAAAGTGATTTCATTTCTCTTTGTCCGTGTAAAAGCTGTTCCATTCCCTAATAAATAAAAAAAAAAAAAAACCAAAACCAAAAAAACCCCACACAGCTAAGTTGCAGTGGTAAAGCTAGCAGTCTGACCCATTTCTTGTCATCAGCTGGGTTGAAATGACATGGAAAGGGGAAGAACAAAAATAATCAAACAGGGCAAGTTCCCTCCCAGAACATTTTCTTCAAAGACCTAAAAACTAGTTAGAACACTGAAATTTCTATCACCAAGCAACACAATATGCCTTATATTCTTTTCTATAAATTAGCTTAGGGTAGTTAATGCTGTTATCATCCATTCAAACAAACAAACAAACAAGCAAACAAACAAACCAACCCACACAGATCTAGAATCTAATTTCTTCAAATTCTAATTTACATATAGCTGCTCTCTCTGCCCAGTTTGTTGGAGCAAAACTCAATATACCATAATCCCTCTAGAGAGTGTATTAATTCACATAGTTAAATGTGATGAGAGTAAATGTTCATTGGAAATATACAGCACTGAATAATTTTTTCCAAAATAAAAGCTATTGTGTGCAAACAAGAACATCACATAAAAACTCAGCATCTTACTCTTGAGGAACACTAGCCAGAAAAAAAAGCACACAGCAATTTACTACCAGTACTAAATGTAACTGTACACTATCAAAACATCTAAAATAAATTAAATAACTGACAAATGCACAACACATACATACATACATACATAATGTAATATCAACAAGCTTCATACAGGGTCACGTGGTTGCACATCATATGACTATAATATACTTCAATATTCAGATAATAAATACAGAAACAGAGGACAACAGTTTTTCTCCATTCTCCACCTGCATTTTTGCTGAATTGAAACTATATTCTCAAATTATATGAACCTTCCTCTCACAAAAAGGAAATGGCAGATAATATGCAGCTGCTTTTTCTTATCATCCTAAGAGAAGGCTATTGTGGTTGTAAAAAAAACTGTGGTTCTTCCACTGTAACCTCTCAGGCTTTCCACCAAACTCTGAATAATATGGGCATAAGCACATGTAAGCAGTATCTGATCATAGCAGCTCAATTTAAAAAGGTACCAGCAGCTGTCATGTTAAGTCATTGATTTTTATCAGTCGCTTGATCTTTTTGCTTCGGTCAATTAGAAGATCACTGAGTTCCAAGATACTCCTAAGAGATGTGAACTTGGAAAAAAAAATTAAGGGCTATATTTTCATAATGAGGCAAAGTGGATAAGTAAAGTTAAGCTGTAAATGGTGGTTTTAGTTTTAATTTGCTTTAAAACAAGAAGATTCATCAAAATTTTTAAGTAGAGCTTCACATAATTTCCCTCTCCTATCAGTCTTAGCATCTTCTGGTGTCAGAACTGTAGACACCAACAGGTTAATCCTCCCTCGGCATTCAACAAGGGTTGGCAACAATTAACAGAACTCAGCCTGCAATACCAAGGAAAGTGAGCAATAGCAAGCAAAATTTGCTAAGGATTTCACACATTTCATTATCTGTATTTCTGATAGGAAAGTTGTTCTGTTTGTTTGTTTTTTTTTTTAAGAAGGAATATCTGTGCTTAGGCATTTAAATGTACAGCAGCACATGTAGTTCAATCAGAAATTTCTTTGGATTTATGGACCTTGATATGTCAGGTGTAAGGGTCACGGTCTAGAGCAGGTGGCCCCTACGGGGACAGAGATAATGTCAGTGACAGGGCTGTTGAGTAACTGCACATTATCAAAACTCTGGATGACACTGGTCATGCTCAACTATAGAGAAGCCTGCAGTGGTGTTGCATCCCATCATCTTCACTAAGTATCAACATGAGCCCTGAGGAGGAGAGGGCTAATGGGAAATCTGGAGAATGGGAGGAGGGTGGTTGCTTGGAAATGTCCTTTTCCAGCCACACTTTCCAGGCCATTTTTAAAGCCCTGCCAAGAATCATGAGTTTTTTTCAGCAATTTGACTCCAGTTGCTTTAATTACACAGCTCCTACCGACAACAGAACACTGCTCTCCAGTGAGGGTCCTCAACTCAGCACAAGCAGAAATATCTTCCTTGTGTCTCCCTCATAAAAATTTTAAAATAAATTAATACATTTTTTTTAAGGACTGGACAACTTGCCACCTTGGTCAAATGGATGGCTCCCACAATATGCTTCACCATCTTTCTAATGGCAGAGCCAGGCTGACTTGAACTATCTATCCATATCTTCCCCCTGAAAAGCCTATAGTTCTATTTCCTACTTGAATCCTTCATCCTTACAAAGGAGTCTCAGTTACAGAAGATGCCTGCAGGTCCATCTTGGTGGCCTTAAAGGCCCAAATCCAGGTGATGTAACAGAAACAGACAACAAAATTCAGAGGAAAAAAGTTCGGAACTTAAAGCTCTTGTTTCTGAAGGAAGTTGTTCTTCTCCCAGAAAAAAAAGATTGTGAGGTTTTGGGAGGTGGGCAGAAATGCTTTAGGATACAACAAGTACACAAAACATCTACAAAAAATATAATACAGAACTAATTTCATGACTGACCAGTAATTTCTTTCTGGAACCTCAATTCAAGACAACTTCTTCAGTGTCTAAACCCACAACATCTCCAAGTCAGTCAGCTGTTTCCATTTTCTGAGCCAAGTAACCCAAAAATAAACCAAATTAAGCTGACACTCCAAGTTTGTGTAGTTCTGTTACCATAAAAAACCCCTATCAAGTTCAGTTTCAGAATCTGTAAATGTGTACAGCAGAGTAAGTGCTCTCAAAAATTAGACAAACTTTCCTGTAGAAATGATCAAGAATCAACCACAACTCTTGCAGTTTTTTCCATGACTGTCCCTAGTTTTAGAGCATGGAGTCATGGAAAGCAGAGCACAGCAGGATGAAACTACAGAACTTTTGATGTGCTTAAGGTCACCATTCTTATAAAATATGCTAACTTCAGCTTCCTGAAATTTGCTATGATTTTGCTTTGAAGAAACTTATTCATATTTAAATTTTATAACTGGAAATTAAAACAAAAGAGGAAAACAGCTTGCTTAAGAAATTATTTCATAAAAGCAATAAGCGAGGCAATGGCTAATAAATTATCCTTTTAGTCACTTAGGTTTGAAATGCAAGGACATGCCAATACAGAAATAAATTATTTCATATTATTTCAGGCAAACTCATGCTACAGTTTGTAAAAATACAGTGAAAAGTTCCTGTATGACAAGGTTGTTGGGGTTTTATGTTTGCTTGTTTTTTATGACACTTTTACCCACAACTTCACATACACATATACGGTACATGGATATGAACACAACAAAACATATTTACATAACGGTCACGGAAAATTAACTAGTGTTTCCCAGAAAGCATATTAACAGAATTATCACCCAAGTTACCAAAACTACTAATATATCCATTTTCAGTAAAACAAGTGCTTGAAAAAATTTAAATCAAACAAAAATTATTCTGAAACTGAGAGCTACAAAATTCTTTACATGCAGCACACACAAGAACTTATACTGGAACAATCCAAAAAAAAATGTTGTAAACAAATTTAAATAATCTAAGTGAAATATGACCAGACACAATACTTAATTGCTCTTAAAGATTATGAGGTGGACATACTTTCCATGGCTATTTCATCCCTAAACCATTTTGGTAGGCTAACAGCCAATGAGCCACCCATTTAACTGTGCACTAGGGTAGCAGGATCACTTCTTAAGTTAACAAAACCTTTAGTTTTTATTATTTTTGTAACCCTTGGGGTTTCTTTTCCCCGGACAGCTCAGGAACACGTGCTGGCCGGGCTGTCATTACTTGCATTATTAGCTCTGATCAGCACGCAGCTCTAGGTGGTATAGCTGCAGGCTAAGGTACCAGGCTGGCTACAGATGGACCCCTGTGCTCATGCAGAGCCCTATTGAATGCACAGGGGCTCCCCATAGGGACACAAGTGAACCCAGCCTGAGCAAGCCAATTGTAAAGGCCCATACTTGTGGAATAGCTTTATTTCCTATACTTACAATGCGTTTATCACAATTT
This sequence comes from Petroica traversi, assembly GCA_025920805.1. NCBI lineage: Eukaryota > Metazoa > Chordata > Aves > Passeriformes > Petroicidae > Petroica > Petroica traversi. The sequence goes on from JAHLSL010000044.1 coordinate 5,851,358, forward strand.
CTGAAAGACAAAAAGAAACAAAGGACTACTAATAGGAGTTTCTGAAACATGAACTTGACATAAAGGAGAAAAATCCTACATTGTGAACAAGTTAAACGAGTATCTCTGCTCTCGGTGTAAACAACTCCATTTCATGCATGTGTGTACACTCCACAGCACACAAATCAAGTCACAGGAGCTTTGATTACTTAATTACACAGCTTAGGTTCATAGCTTATAATTGTTTACAGCATAAAAAGCATAGCCTATTTACTCTGATTAACACCTATCCCTGTGTACTAACAAGACAAATTCATTCCAGGAATAATCTCACAATGGATTTATGAGATGGTAAATCTACTGATCACAAAACTACTTAATCTTCATTTCCCATGGTTTGGTCTCTCCCCTCCACACAGATAAAAAGGTGTATGACAAAATAACTGAAGCTATGCTACTACCTTTTTATTTTAATAGAGGTATCAATGTGGGGTTTTGCTGCCTATTTGATAAAAAAATTGTTTCCGAAATACTCAGTTTCCACTTCTAACTTTCATACAATTTGATCAAAACTGGCTGACAGAGGAATTACAAGGAGACAGATGTATCCACAAACCTTATTTTCTAGAAGATATGCAACTAAACTTTATACAGGAGAAAGAAGGAAGAAATTACCTTTGCCTAACATCACAGAAAGATAAAAAATCACGTTTGGCTTGAAAATTTATGGAGGGAAAAAGATGGAGAAGTTGCAAGGTAATGGTCCACAACTCACAGCTCAAGAACTTCATTATTGGTTGATGTCACAGAAAACGAAGATGCTGAAACCAAAGTCCTCATGATATACAGAGAAAGTTCAGAGGAGAACAATACATACACACTGTCCCTTTGGTTAACCTCAAAAAATATACAAATAGCAAGCTCACAAAATACTTTTAACTGACATATTCTTTCAAATGACCCACACTACTGCAATTGCTTTTCATCTTCATTTTTTTCCCCCAATAGTATAGAGTTCAAAGTAAAAATTATTCAACTATTGTTCAAATGAAAAAAAAGGTCTGTTAAGTCCTTCTGGCAGCACTGGAAGACACCTGTTATATGATGCAACTTTCCTTCAGCAGATATTCCTGTAACACTACTTTTTTGTATTTTTTGGAGAAGGTCTAAAAGCAGCTGCTTAAAAACACACTGGTCCACTTTACCTAGACTTTACTCTAGTCATAGAGTGCCCTAGTGATAAAATTCCAGAAAATTCCATTGAAATTTTTTAAATAATAGCAAAACATAAAAAGCCACAAGTCACTGGGGAACAAATTGTTCTTTCTGCCATGGTAAAAGTCACTGAAATAATTCAGGGAAAAAAATATGGCAACAAACTAAAATGCACTCCTTTGTCAGTAAATACTGTTGGAAGATGCACAGAAGACACTGCTGAAGATTTGAAGAAACAAGTGTTAAAACAAGTTACACAGTGTGGGAGGTTTGCTATATACAGTGAAAGTACAGAAGTTTCTAACTTCTCTCACCTTGTGGTATTTGCATTTCAACAAAGAAATGAACAAAGATTTTTTTTTTTTTTGTGAGCCCCTGAAGGAAAGATGTACGGGAGAAGATCTATTCTCAACAGGAAGTGGCTTCTTGAATAAAAAACAATGTATTATGGGAAAACTGTGCAAATGTAGCCACTGATGGAGTGGCTGATTTGACTGGAACAAAAAAGGGATTCCAGTCAAAGGCTACAGAGAGATCACTGCAAATGAAACTCCCTCTCTGCCACCACTCAGGGGTGAGATATTGCAGCAAAGTAGTTGGAGTCAGGAGCGTACAAAGTGTTACAGCACAAGTCCTTCAAACAGAGGCATCTTTACCAGACTTTGCAATGAGATGGGGACGGGCCATGAAAATTCCTGGCATCACACAGAGGTTCTCCGGATAACTTTTGGCAAAGTGCTTAAAAGAGTTGTCGTCTCTAAAAAAAATGTGTCAGAGTTGACAAGTGCTTCAAATCCACTGACCTTTTCAGTGATGACAGGTGGCTGTGAGTAGCAGCAGGAATTTCCAAAAACTAAACATTCAATGTGCCCCTTCAAGGTGAAGGTGTCATTTTAACAATGAGTAAGAAAGTAACTCCTTTGTAAAAGCAACTCATGCTTTGGAGAAAGCATTTTGAAAATAAGTATTTGGATATATTCACCTAATTATGTAATTTTTTGTTTGGTTTTGCTGGTGAACAAAATGTGCATCATCTACAAAAACCTCCTAGATCTGTACACTTGAAAAGGTTTTAAACTGAACTTTTTAACCTGTTAAAAATCTTTCCAAGGAGAGTTTCAGGGGATTGAAAACACTGACATGTAACATCTTCTCATTGGTTTGGAAGGACAACTGGTAGACATCAGGGGAGAGGATCATTTATTAGCCCAATTTCAAGGAAAAATATTGCTAAACTTGTGGAAAGGACTGAAAAATGAGTATAATTAAGCAAAATTTAGTAAGTGCAAGCAATTATGTACTTCTATCATGGGGATCTATGCATCTCTGTAAAGTATTTTTTACAGGCATGACACCTGTTAAGATAAAGTGTTGAAATAAACTGAACTTAGAAGCAGACATTCAATGTTCTATATCACAGTGTTAAAAATTTTAAAAATTATGATGCATGTTCAGTAATACAGATCACAATAAAAAGTACTGTTGTTAATGTAATATTCTTACATTAATAGTTTAAAAGTTTTTAAAGTGCTGTTTATTTCATCTTTATCTCATTATTTTTTAACTTTTACTTTTATGTTTTATAATACATGCAACATACAAGCACAGTGATACATTTACGTAATTTATAAATGAATACACCTACATTGGAGTCGTGCAGTCAGAAAGATTTATTCTGATGGGGTGCATGAAGGAAAGAGGTTTAGAGAGTACAGATCTGGATGACTGGATGCAAATGCCCTCTTCTGAAAGCCAACACTTGTACAGAATAATTCTGTGGCTTTTCATCCATTCTTACATTCTTCTTATAGCAGCATTCCTGGCGTAAACTGTGTGTAAGTAGCTCTCAGCAGAGATGGTGACACAATTTTAAAGAGATATTGCCCAGTACTCTTAAAAAGAAAATGAAAACTGAAGTGCACTGTGCATCACCCAGTTTCAACATCTGTCTAGTAATATGCGTGTGTTTATGTTCATGGACCATTTCAGTGCTGGGGCAGGGAAAGAATGCAGATAGTTGGGAATATTTAAACAAATTTATTATACTGAGAGATGCCTTAATTGAAGGTTTGAATGAGCCAATGTAATTTATATAAGTATTAAATTCTACATATAGAACCACAGTAACTCTTGTGCTTCTCTGTCACCACCAGACAGAGATGTGAAGTTTTGTATTAATCAAACTAAATCCTACAGCCCTGGAGAACAAGTCATTTTGGAAAACAGTCCACATCACCAAGCAGCCAAAGCCAACACAGCAGATTTATATGCTTCAGTACTGGTTTCACAGTGAACTGTTAAGATGCAGATCACACATATTAATTCTCTGACTACATGATTCAAAACAAGGATTATATTCAGGGCACAAAAGTGAGTACATCTGATCTCCTAATGAATATTTGACTCTTACCTTGCACCTTATCTGAACACAGCTCCTTGGCTCGATCCCTCATTATTTGTGGAATCAAAACATCTTTTTCTACATGTCTCAGCTTAGCATTTTCTGCAAGAGTGAAAAAAAATAATTTTGGAAAAAATGTTATCTATACATCAGAAAAAGTTAATCTAAAGAAATAACAGCAATGTTTATATAACATACATGAGTACACCAAAACTGTCACAAACAGCAGCAGAAAGTATCAGGAAGGACCACAAAGATTAAAAGGATGGAAAGTCCAAAATTTGCTCAGATACAAATATGAGCATTATCCTAAATATTTCTCCTGTTTAATGTCCACAATGAACCATAAATAAAGGAGCAAATTCTGGCAGCATGAATTTCTGCCTTATTAAAAAAAAATCTGCATACAGACAGCACAGCATTAAATACTTTTTTTTTTTTGGATACTAGTATTTTTCTATGCACATTATCTCTATGTACTTTTTTATTCACTGGCACAAAGCTGAGAAAAATAGCATATATAATTTGTACGGCTATGTGGAAGACTACAGTGCTTCAGAAGAAAACTAAGTCTTCAATGGAGGATCTAGGAGCTTCTTCATTGAGAAAACCAATTTAAAAAGAAGAAATGCTGCTCTTGATTTCTGTAATTAAAATGCAGTTGCAGTTTGCATTCAGTTGTCTCCAGAATTGACTTGAGTACAGCTAGGGATTTAGAACACACAACACAGATCATAAGGAAAAATACTGCTTTTCCAAATCCACTTTCTTCAAAGGGAAGATAATTTATCAAGAACAGTTTTTTACTTCTCAGTTTCTGAGTTAAAAATGCTTAAAAGGACATTTGCTCAGAACGTTGTATAGTCCAATGCAGTTATATGAAATACCTGGTTTTCATCTTCCAACACACTATTTATTCATCCTTTGAAGCTGACATTACATTTCAGAATAGCATCAGTTGGGATGCCCACACTATGAAAACTCTACTGTCAGATATAGTTATTTTGGGTGACAAGCACTTTAAAATCACTTCTTTAAAAAAAAAAAAAAAAGGTGACAAAATGAAGTAAAAGTGCAATGTATTGAAACAAAGGAAAGAAGCAGGTTTTAAGTTACTGAAGTTAACTTTCAAACACTATTTTTCAGAGCACTTTTGGTTATTTCTCCATAAAAAAAAACCAACTGAAACTAACATTAGTCATTCTTAAGTCATCATCTTTAAAGTTTTCTAATGATAAGACATGAAATTACATAGTATTGCATAAGTGATATTACTAGTGGAATCTGGCAACAACATAGAGGATTACAAAATATATAGAATCTGAGCTAAAGACATTTCTCCTCAAAAATATCTTTCTTAGCATTTCTACAGCAGGAAAAAAAAACCCTATTCTGTACATACAACGAAAACACTAAAACAAATATTCATGAATTAGATCTGCATCCATGCTCTGATTTTCATTAGATACAATAATTACAAATATCCTTCATTTTAACTTTCTACAGAGCATCAGTGCAATTACAGTAGCAAACACTTGGTACAGTGCATAGGCTACAGGCAACACAAAGCTGTCAGAAGATTTCCAAGCCTGTTTTGTAAGCAGGACAAATCAGTTCATCTGAATGACATGGCAGGAACTGGCACCACCACGCTATGTGTCTCAGCTCCAGTCACTGCAGCCAAAGCAAGCTGGCACTGCAGCCTTCCTGCCCTCTCCCCATCCCTATGGTGCTCTTTTCCCTCTGCCCACACACAGCTAGGCTCGGCAGCCCTGTGGTGAATGAAAGGGGAAGTTAATTTCCTTTAAAGGTAAATAAAATTCCTGTTAGGCAATTTTTCAGCTAAATTCCCTGATCCACTTCACTATAATAACTTCAAAGTGGCCTGTATGAAGGAATTCAGTGAGACTATAGTAAGAAGAAAGACCAAACTGCCATGAGTACCACAGGCTCAAATTACAGCCTAAATTCTGTTCCCCACACTTTGTTTTTCTAAACTTAATTTGGCTATATTGGTGCCTGGAGTACATAGAGTACAAATGCAGATGCAGTTAAGCAAGTGGGTTGCCACCTGTCACCAAAAGGGAAGTTTTATCAGTCCCCCACTGCCCTCACTCACTACTGTCACATCATTGCTTTGTAGCTAAACACACAGTGAGTGTGCAGGTCAAAACAGCAAGCTAACTCAAATACATGTAAAAAAGTGCTTCTCAGTTGATTTGGACTTTGGAGTAATTAGATCTACTTATCTACTTCCCATAATTAGCATCACAGAATATCCTGAGTTGGAAGGGACCCACAAGTATCATCAAGTCCGACCCTTGGCTCTGCACAGGTTCAACTTTTATACCACGGCATACGTGGAAATGTAGCAGGGAGGAGAGAAGTCTTTAGAGCCTGGGAAGAGCAGCTGGGCTTCCCCTGCTGGCAAAACTGGCTGGAAGCATCCATGACTTTCACAACGACAAAGCACAGGGCTCCAGTGCAAGGATCAGCTATCCATCCCTCTACTGACAAAGTGGGAAGTGGGTAGGAATGCAACTAAAGGCTGGAAGGAAACAGGACACAGGGGCATCTGGAAAAAAACAAGCAAACAAAAAGAAACCCAAAAAGAGAAAACCTCCTTGATAGCCCAGAACAGTCAAAAAATATTTTTGGGTTTTCTCTTAGGTTAAGCACCCAATTTTCTGTTTGATTATTCAAAAGAAAAGAGGCGTAAGACTGATAGCAAGGAATAGCTCTACCGGTGTTAACACCAGCTCAACCAGAACCATGACAGAATTATGCTCCAGGCAAACTCCTTCCTTTTAGTCCCATGTTCTCAAGTCTACAGAAGCTGAAAATGCAGGAAGGAGAGGGCACATCAGGACACTGGGTGGCATCCAGTAGGAAGAATGAGAAGATAGCTACAACAGTAATTCAAAGGTAATTATTCAACAGTATAAAGGAAACTACAGTATGGCTAAACTCATCTATAGTTCTTAGAAGAATCTCTGTTGTGAATTATCAGTTTTAATATTATTTTTAATTTTACAAATGTTTGTATTTACTGGATTTTGCTTTTATATTTTTAACTAGAAAATATTTAATGCATAATAACAGTTGAACTCGAAGGTGTTAACCCTAGCCTAAGTGACCCTATGAAAAGCCCAAGCAATTTTAATTATCTTATACTGCCTAAGTTTCAGGCTCTGGGTGCAACTACCTCTCCAAATAGCTCAAATGCAGAGGTTCAGTTTGAGCAGTAATTTATTTACGGGTGAGTTTCAACTGCAATATCTTAAGTATTTCAATATTCTTCCTCTATTCTAAACTCTCCATTGCATTACAATTATAGTGATTTTCCTTCAACAATCTGATAACACTCAACTGAAGTCAGGATCCCTAGCAGTTATACAAAATACTTAAGAAAAATAAGGTGCAAATATTAAAAATAGCAGATTCCAGCTAAAGCAAATGTTCACACGTAAAGTACCTGCATTTCTGATACTAATGTACAAGCACTTGCAAGAACATCAATCCATGTTCTTCATCTCTGCAGTAACATATATGGCAAGAACTTTGAAAGAACATACCTCAGAAGCAAGACTTTGTCAAAAAACATGACACGAGCATGATATAAAACCATCTACTCCTTTCATCTTTTTTCAACTCTGTTACAGTTTCCAGAATAAGTACTCCTTTCCCTTTTTGAAAGTTCACTATTCTGCACAATAAGAAAGGTAATTCTTATTCTAACACCAGATTTGCTGCAGACTAGTCCCTATAGAAGAACCTGCATTTCAACAGTCTTGCTATATTTCATCTTGAAAACACTGTTCCCAGACAAGTAAGAAATGTATTTTCCTATAGCTTGCCTTTTGCATTTGCAAGCTGATACCTTTGGTTCTCACCCACATCCTCCACACACTTTTCTTCTGGGAAGGTTAGAAGAGATCGTGGCCTTTTCACACAAGTGAAACATGTTACCCCTCAGCTTCCAGAGGGCCAGAGAAATGCTAGCGGCATCTTTTTCTTCTCCCTCTGCCAGCCCAAACTTGGGCATTTTTGTTAGATCAATTCAAAACTCTGAGATTTTACCCCGCTTTCTGATGAAATTGTCAAGCACTATCAAACATTACAAGGGACAGATGGATGAACACAGCTAATCAAGTTAAGGTTACAAAACACAGACTAATACTATTAATACTAAAAATGAAATATTTTGTGAAAACATACAAAGAAATTAGCTAGAATTAAAACTAAATGCAGGCTTCCAGGGGTTACAACTAAGTCACTAGCTCCTTGAAAATATAAGTCTACAGGCAAGGACTGTGTGACAGAACTACTGAATGTTTCCTAAAGACTCACCAGCGGATTCTAGAATGTTCCTCTTGGGGACAAGGAATAGAGGAGAAAATAAAGATCTGTTAAACCAGTTACAAGCTTGCAGAGAAAAAAAAAACACTAAAGGGGAGAAAACTACAGAAAAGGAAATACCTGTGTGAAAGAGAAATTGCTTTCCATAAAACCTCAGCTCAGTGTAAAGAATTAGAGATTACTAAACTAGAAAATGTCCCTCTTTACCAAATCACTACAAAACATTTAAGACCTTTTTTTTAAGTGTTATTTTTTAACAAATAAAATCTGTGGGTTTTGGCAAATCTCAGTGTTTGTGGTTCTCTTGTGCCATACCATATGTAGGGTACAAGACTACAGTTGCAATAATAGCCTTCTGTGGTTGATCAAAACCCTCAGCTGCAAAAGCTCTTTATTGCCACGGAAGGCCAAGGACTGCAACTGGTCAGTTCAACAGCTTTTGTTATTTTTGTTCAAAAATGACCAACCCCCCCCACAACTAATATACATTAATAGGAGCAAGAACATCCCAACCACTAGAATACATCAAATTCACTCTGTATGGAAGCTGGGAAAATAGATAACAAATACTTGACTGACTTTCTAGTCGCTGACGAAGGACCCAGGATGGCCTGGAGACCAACACGAGCACAGTGCAGAGCTCTGCTGCAGGCAGCAGACCTTTAACCTTTAAGGGGAAGAGGAGAATGAAATACAAAGCTGCTGTACAGTCCTAACAACAAAAGGGACTGTAGGAGCTTCTATTAATCAGAAAACTGTTACAAGAAGAGCATACCAAGGCAGAAGCCTTCCTAGAATAGTGTCCTGAAAGAAGTAATATCATCTCCCCTGGTCATATCATGTCCTGCTGGTAGTTAACAGCTCTGCTCTCACCTCTTTCATGACTTCAGGTAGCAGGGACACAGCTTACTCAGAAAAGCTGAAATCTGCTATACCCAGATACTTAAAGAAGCCTCACACTTTCTCCATCCAAGGGGCACTGAGTCAAGCAATTCCAGTAACAGACTTTGAAATGTGCATTTCTAGTCATTCAATCTGTCATTTGGATTTTCTTGGGTTTTTATTTATCCAAGTTCAAAAAATGCTCAAAATAGTCTTTTAAATACTACTGCTTTTTCATTAAGAATCATACTATACACGAAGAACAGAGAAAGTTTTAGTAACTGTATATAATTTTAAACAGCAACTGTATAACCCCATGTTTTTCCTGAAATCCCAGTTCTATCAACTTTCAACCATCAGTTACATCATTTGCTAGCAAAAATGCTGTAGAAAATTCAGTCAAGGTTCAAGATTCCAACACTCCCCAAATACATAGATTATAAAAACAATCACTTTCATTATTTTGGCAGGTTGAATGATAAATATGGAGCCATAAAGGGGACCTTCTTTCTTATTATACCCTAATATTTTTTTCTACCAGTTGCCATCAAAGGTAAGCAGTTGTGAGTAGACAGATTTCTAAGATGCCTTTCTTTTTTAAGCTAAGAAACAAAACTTGAAAAAGTATCAATGACAACTTCAGCACTAGAAATAGTAGAGTTACTAAATTGAAAAGGGAAGAAAACCAAGGAGATACATGCTAAATTAACATTCTTTAACCTACATCACATTTTTAAAAAATCGCACTATAAAGAAGCTATTTTCCTGGAAGCGAAGGTCTCGTTTTCAACTATGATGAGTCTACTAAAACTTGAATTTAAAAGCCATTTAGTAATTTCTTTCATATGCAGACCTATAGCATACACAACACTGGAGATGGTTTGTAGAATGAATAACAAATTTATAATTAAGTTGCAAAATTGCATTAATTTAGAGGATTCATTTATTCTTCGTATCACTTGGTAAAAATTGTGAGGTAAATACTCTATTTCATTACAAAGTTTTTCTTTAAAACTCTTGGTTATAATACAGCTAATTATAAAAATACACTGGGAAAGTAAACTTTTCTTAATAACAGAGGGAGCAGTACAGTGTCAACTGCCTGCTTATTGGCAAATATTCCTTTCACCAATCAGACTATTGGTTCCAGAAATTAAATTTCTTTTTACAAAAAAATCAGATCTATTATAGCGCATCTATAACAGGGTTTTGAATAAGCAAATATATTTAGAGCTTAGTACTCCTCCCGGAAAAGAATGCATGCAATTCAAGATCTTCATCTCCATTATTCTGCCTAGCTTATTCTCCTTCTATTAAATAAAAATTACCATTCTTAGGTTAATTCATGTGAATCATTTATGCATATGTGCATCATACAAACTTATCAAAAAGTCCACATCATTGAATATATTATCAACTACTCAAAACCTCTTTTTGAAAACACTAAGTCACACATTGGAACAAATTCATTTAGAGATAGACCCACTAAAGTAATGGGAGAAAAAAGCCACTTATATTTCTAAAATCTTAGGCCTTTTCCTACAATTGTAATTTGATGCATCAGTGTAATTAATACTTTAATTATCCAATCCTGTAGCCTTTGGGAGAGCTTCTTTGCCTTTACCGACAAGTAATTCAAGGGGTCAAAGCTACAGAATAATTTCAGCATCCTGCTTTGTAAAGCTTGGTCCTAAAAAGCCCTGTAGAATCCTGTTAAAGGATTTTATCAGTCAAAAACATCCAGTGTGAACTGAGGGATGATGAACCAGGACCAAACAAACAACTTTATACATATGTGAAATGCTACTAAGTTTGGTAATTTCATTTGCACATCAGAGTTTGCATACAAACTAGAGCCTTAAGTAGTGAGTTTCTACTGAGGTTTTAAAGTATAGAAGGGCAATATGAAATGACAGAGGTGTTATAATCCAGCTGAAACTAGATCTGTGATATTCTGAAACCCTGATTTAAAAGCAAAAGAAACTTATCAATGCAACTTTTCTATGCAGTATTCTTCTCTCTTTTTCTTTAAATGTATATGAATACACTTATTTGTATTTTAAAAGTTCCAGATTTTGAGATCTTACTAATACTGACATCATTTTAAATTAAGATGGAGTACAGAGATGACAACACCAGGGAAAATTTCCAAAGCTTTAACTTCTCACCATTCTATCATCACCTCAAAGTCAATTTTCACCTTTTTCACTGGCTGAATTTGTTATCTTACATTTTGCTTTGGGGCTCACGCTCCTGCAATATGGCAGTACTGGATTACAAGAATGCTGTTTGCTAAAAGTGAACAATGGCTGTGTTACAGCAAGTCTGTAATAACTAGAAAGAAAAGGAAAAGCAGACCTGACAAAGTACTTTTTTGTTAATTACATGCAGATTGCAAATGCTCATACATCTAGTGAGTAATAAGTAAAGCCAAGCCGAATCAAGGAGATATTTTTACACTGCTGATCACACAGCAAATCCAGTTACAGGGCCTGAAAATTAATTACAGATTAGGACTTAATATTTACTACTGGAAATAATTCAGCTTCATTAACATGTGGCCTGTACCACTGTTCAAGTATGACAAACCTGCCAGTTAGGAAAACTTGGGCTATGAGCTACCTATAAAGGGAACACCTCAGCCCATCTCAACTCCCATCTGACAACAGATGAGAATTCCAGCAAAATGCAAAAAACACAGAGTGAGTAACAACTAGGACTGTGGACTGGCCAAGGATTAAACTAGCAGAGTCAGGCCTAATTCCACCATTTTAAAGCTTCTGAGCGCTTCACTTGGTAACTGATGCAAATTCCTCATCACAGCTTTCTGTGATTAAACAAAACACCATGCAGCAGGATTTCAGCAACCAGAAACACATTCCAGGTTTTCTTCTAAGATGCCACAATATACCATCAGCACAGACACAATTCAATTCTTACATAAAGGATAGGGTTGCACACTTTTTTAAAAAGTCAAGCCCACATGTCTGAGCACGTCTTGTCCCAAGTGCACAATCCCTATTTCTTCTACGCCATTTCTAACTAACAGTGGATGGTATCCAAGAATTTATTGCTTACTTCCATTTGAAGTAAGAAACAGAGAAAGGTCTTGAACAAACCACAAACTCTCTGAATCATATAAACCAAATGGACCACATGAAATACAGTAAGCAGGGACATAAAAAACTGTGCAATAATTTGAATCAGAAACAAGAGATGAGTAAGAGGCAAAACCGACACAGAAAAAGCAAAATACCTAATACGGACAAGGAAGGGATGAAGGAAAATCTAATAACCAACAAATCCCCTGGTTATTACAAGAGAAGATGTGAACTACCTAAGTTTTGCCACCATGCACATTACTCTTTTCAGCTGCTCCAGCATTACGTAGTCCTTCTTACTAATATTAAGAAGTGTGTGACAAGGTGTAATGAAAAACAATGTAAATCACAAACAAAAGTTTCAGTTTTTGTTTATAGAAACAAATCTGCCCAAACTCCTTGACAGCTTGAATATTTAGCTCTTTAGCCACTCATTTCAAGATAAAATTTACACCTTTCATTCCAAATACAGAACATCACACACAAACGAAGAGCAAAGCTTATGAATAAAAGGACCAAATACCATTCTTCCTGCATTTTTTAAAAAAATTAACTTGAAATAAGGATTAAGAGACAAATAAAAAACAATGCCTACTTTTGACTTCTGTACCTGTGTAGTTAATGAGCAATCAGTACATATAATAAAAGTGAATGTACATCTTGGAAAAAAACATCAGGAATATGATCAAAACATACCAGTGTTCTCTTAAGTTCCAGAATATGAGGTGACAAGGCCAAAAGCCTTTCAGTTATACTAACACAAGGATTGCAGATGTTATTCTGGCAACTTCTGTTATTAATCACAAAACTTATTTAAAAGAAATTTTAATAAAAAGTCGAAAAACAACAGGTGAAAAGCAACTTTTCCTTTTACTTCTATATTTTTGCGCTTTAAATTCAATATTGCTTTATCCCCCATTATTTCATTCCTTCTATTTTTTGAAGCTATAATTTCATTCCTTTCAGTGTATTCTTCTAGCTCTAGTCTTACTGCCCTTGCCACTTTGAAACAAGTCATATCCACTCTGCAAGACAAATTTTCTCCTTCCATTGATTAAAACTGATGTTGTATTTAACAACCTAGACTCCCACACGACATAAAGAAATAGACACGTTAAGTAGCTTAGGAAAAATATTAAATCAGTCTTCAGACCCTCTGCTTTTAAGCCCTATATCAAGGATAGGTACCAAAATCTATTGTACTGTCTATCTCAGCTATTGTCCATGACTCCACTTTTCTGTTTACACATCTGTGAATCTTCAACTAGGGATCCAGACATCACCACCTGAAAATGACAGCTATAACCAAGTGCACATTAAAAATACAATGAGCTTTCTCATAACCCATGGCCTCTGCTACTAAAAACAGCATCCTACATAGCTTTGGAAGTGGTGCATACAAAAATAAAACTGAATGCTGGGCTGCAGCACATTAATTTTGGAGAGGGATAAAACAAAATAGTAGAACGTTTTCCTAAACTGGGAGAGCTGTTGACTCCCTCAAAGGCAGAGGGACCCTCCAGGAAGACCTAGACAAATTAAGGGCTGGATAATCACCAACCATGTGAAGTTGAACACAGTTTAGCACCTGGCATGGAGCAATTCTGGATGTACAAACAGGCTGGGGAATGAGATGCTGGAAAGCAGCACTGCAGACAGGGACGTGGGGGTCCTGGTTGACAGAAAGTTGAATGTGAGTCAGCAGTGCCCTGGCAGCCAGGAGGATCAACCCTGGCAGCCAAGCAAGGGAGGGGATTGTCCCACTCTGCACTGGAGCAGCCTCACCTTGAGTCCTGTGTGTTTTGGGCACCACAGCACAAGAAGGACATAAAACTTCTGGGGAGTATCAAAAGGAGCGCTACAAATTTGTTGAGGGGCTTAGAGGAGAGGAAGGGCCTAAAGCCACTTAATGAGCAGCTGAGGTCACTTGGTTTGTCCAGCCTGGAAACTGAAGGGAGACCTCACTGCATTCTACAGTTTTATCACAAAGGGAAGAGGAGAAAATACTTAAGCTGAGTTAGGGGAGGTTTTAAGTTGGACATTAGGAAAAGGTTTTTCACCCAGATGGTGGCTGGGCACCAGAACAGGCTCTCCAGAGAAGTTCTCACAACACCAAGCCTGACAGAGTTCAAGAAATGTTCGGATAAAGCTCTCAGGCACATGGTGTGGTTCTTTGGGAAGTCCTGTGCTGGATCAGGAATTGGACTTGATGATCCTTGTGGGTCTATTCCAACTCAACATAATCTATTTCATAAACATAAGATTTTGTGAACATGTTTCTTACCAGTTTATTTATTGGAAATAATTGCCTAATGACACAACCACAGTTTCTTCCCAACCTGCACCTATCAAAAAACTCCTTTCATACAAATCACAACATAATTCACAGATTCTACAACCCGAGCTTCAGAGGACTCCTTGATATTCACTACCTACTGTCCATCAAAGCCATGAGAATACTTGTGTCTTTTGTCACCATAAAATGAAGTATCAGTCATGGTAAAAATTTGCAGAACTGTGATCCTCCCTCTTTTTTCTCGTATATGAGACAAGAAGCAGTTAACAATGATAACGTTAAAACCTACCACACAAGAGTATTTGGGTTAACACCTTACTAATACAAACAGGAGAGCTCACACCTCTTGCAGCTATTGTTCCAGTTTCTCTACTCACTTAGACATCTCCACTTTTAGGCCATTCTGAGGTTTTCAACAGAGCTATAACACACAGAAACTGATGGGGAGCAGGGAGGAGGGAAGGAAAAGACAGTGGATAACAAGTTACCATATTTAGAGAGGTGTCAGTAAGCAATGCCACTGCTCAGGAGATGAATCTCAGAATTGGTGTCACGTAGCACATACCACTAGTACACCATTTGCAGTCCTACCACAGCTAACATACAACCACAATATGATTTGGGAGAGATATATAATGTCATTATATACATAAATATGGAAGCAGAATGCTGATGACTTCAGTGCTTGGTGCCATGCTTTCTGTCCTGCACTGAAATCACGACAGGCTGAATTGCTGGGATTAGCTCAGTTGGTTAGAGCATTTGCTAATAACATCAAGATTGTGGGTTTGATCCCATTATGGACCAATTACTTAAGAGTCAAACTCGATGATCCTTGTGAGTCCCTTACAACTCAGAATATTCAGTGAATCTGTGAACTAGCTAATGAAATAACTAGGCTTTTTCCAAAGGACAACTGGGAAGCGAGATTATGCTGTAGATGAACATCCATCACTTGAAATGCAGCTGTAAGTTTTATAACATTTTCTTAATTGAGTAACAGATCAACACTTACCGAATACAACCAATAAACCAATAAACTTTACTACTCTATGACCGCCTTGTTTGTAAGGCCTGGAGAGCCAGGTCCAGGACAGGTTTCCATCAGAAACCAAGTGTCTGGCCTTGGCCAGCATCCTTCAGCTTTTGGAGAAGCAGGGGCTGAGATGCACAGCCATGACCACTGCAGTTGACCAGAACCTACGGGAGACTCAACACCTTGTGTTAGCTGAAAGGAAAGGCCTTTTAACACAACAAGCCGAGGGCACCTGCCTCGGGAACTCCGGGCACATGAGCGAACACTACATGCGTATAAAGGCTTACATTCCCTCCTGCGGACACGTGTCTACAACCACTCGGACAAGATCTCGGTAGCACGAAGCCGAGGACCACATAACCTTGGTGCTTTGCCTTCACCTTTGTTACACAACCAGAGAGGCTACAGCAGACACCCGCAGGCGCCCGGCCGCCCCGGAGCTGCCTGCGCCCCGTGTCCTGCAGCTGGAGGTCACGGCGGCGGCAGCAGGGCGGCAACAAGGAGGGAA
>JAHLSL010000044.1:5867534-5932674 GCA_025920805.1 Petroica traversi
GACGGCGCCGTGGGTGCCGGGGCTCTGAGGGCGCCGTGGGTGCGGGAGTGAGGGCACGGGGGGAGCCCTGAGGGGGCTCTGAGGCATCGGCGCTGAGCGCCGTGGTGAACGGGGCCGAGGGACCGTGGGTGGGCTCGTACTCTGGGAGTCACCGAGGAGTCACAAAACCACAGAATGGGTCAGATTGTAAAGGGACCACAGTTGGTCATCTGGTCCAACCTACCTGTGCAAACAGGGCCATCCTGCAGGATTGCGTCCAGATCGTTCTTGAGTATCTCTAGTGAGGGACACTCCACGCCCTCTCTGGGTAACCCGTTCCAGTGAGTGGTCACTCGCACAGTAAAGAAATTCTTCCTCATGTTCAGTGGAACTTCTGCTCATCAAATTCTGCTCATTGCCTCTTGTTCTATTGCTGGGCACCACCGAGCCGAGCCTGGCTCCATCCTCTTGGCACACCCCCTTCAGATATTTATATGCATTGATAAGGTCCCCTGGCAGCTGTCTCTTCTCAAGACTCAGCAAGCCCAGCTCTATCAGCCTTTCTTCATAAGAGAGATGCTCCAGTTCCCCAGTCATCCTCACTGCCCTCCGCTGGATCCGCTCCAGGAGCTCCATGTCTCTCTTGTTCCGAGCAGCCCAGAAGTGGGCTCCCAACAGGCCTGGGTGCTGAGCTCCAGGTTCCTGGGGAACCTCAGGGAAACTTGTGTGTGTGTGTGTCTTGGTGTGTGCAGCCTCTGACAGGGACTAGTGGTGTCACAGCCCTTGGGGTACCCGAGGCTTCCGCAGCAAAGACTTGAAGTGGCGAATGAGAATTTCACTGGTGGCTGTTTTGATCGATGACTTGGTTTCTGCTGGTTAAAAGGGCTCCCCAGTCAGCGGGCAAGGGGTCTTTTCTCATCCCTCAGTGTCGCTGGGACCACATTCCTGTGACAGCTCAGCATGGAGGGGTCGGGAAATCCAGTGTCCCACCTGCAACTCCTATTTATGAATCTGCAGTATATTTAACTGACCAACCTTTAGTTATGTATTGCATGAGGCAAGAATAACCACTTTGAGACACAAAACATGGAGGTAAAAACTAAATTTAAGAAGTGATGAATTGCCAGAAATCGTCATACATTTAAAAACCCAATAACGTTTCCCTAGAAATTAAGAGAAATGAAAAGCAAGGAGACATAGCTGAAACTCAGGACTTGTTTTAACAAATACAAGCCAGAAGTTTCTGAAAGCCCTCTCTTTTCCTATCTTTGGCGTTTTAGACTGACAAGTGACATGTAAAATTAGTCATTTTATGCAGTAGCCTCTCACAGGCTACCTGGCATTTTTACTTTCTGTTCAGTGGAAAGGTGAGTTTTAAACATTCCCAGGGAAGTGAGAAACCTAGCAACCTTCCCCAAACACCAGATAGACCTTTTATGCCTCTGGAAGACAATAAGCAGTCTAGAAAGTCCAGTAGGAAGAATTTTGATAATACCATGCTATTTATTATTTAAATTAATTTCCATCAAAGTTTCAAATGCAGTTTTTACCCCAGATTGACATTATTTTCGCCCATGAAAATTTTGTCCCTTTATTTAGAAATACGTTGTTTCAACTTGAGGCCACACAAAGAGCCAAGTTCTTCATGTTTATACATTCACAGAAATTAGTAGAGCGTGATGTAGGCAAAATCTTCCACATGAATGCTTTTGGTCTTACTGATCTAGAGCATTTCTACTTTATATCATGAAGTGCCTTTATGCTTTTCTTTTTTTAACCACAAGTTCTGTTCTCATTTCTTAGAGTAAAATGTGAATATTACAATTGTTTTCTGTAGCTTTAAACTATGCCACTTCAGTTAATGTTCATAAACTGTTTTGAGAATTTTTATTTAACAGAGCCATGCAAATGCAACATGCCAATTTATTTGTATTTGTTTTATTAAGGGATTTTGACTATGCCACTTCTGAATATAAGGGAGTGTTAAAAAATATATATATACTAGCCAATCTGCAAAGAGTTCTTATATAATATGCAAAGAGAAAATGCAAGAAAACACATGATACAAAGAGGAGCTTTCAGCATGAGAGCCAAAAAAGTAGAATGTTCACATTCAAAGTAAGTTGAGTTATTTTTTAAAAAGGCATTATTTAAGTTAGTAATTTTTGCTGCCCTTAAACTCTTGGCTGTTGGTGTTTATATATGCCCTGTAAAATTAGAACTCTGAAGGTTTCTTTTACTGATGAAGATCTTTGAAGTTATATGTCAGCTTTGTCTTGTGTTAATTTGATCACTTCCAGGCCAGAACTTTGCTGCTTCTTTAATGGAAACAGTACATGCAAAAATAAATGTCCAGTAGCTTTGTAGCTTGGAGAAGTTGTCCTCTGCTGCTGTTTCTTCCAGAAGAGTCCTGTTTCTGCTTCCCAGGCCTGCTACTGGAAGAAACAGCAGCAGAGGGGGAAAAAAGTTGATAGAACAAGTCTGTTCTGGATATTTGAGGACAGAAATAGTTTTTGAGGGGGGCATAAGCAGCTGTGAGTCTGATAAAAGTCTCATGCTGTTTGGGGCCAGTAGAAATTATCTGAAATAAGAAAGTATCAGAGAAAGTGTTATCTTGACAGATAAGCAAATGAGACTGATATTATGTGAAACAAGAATGACATAAGACAGTAAGGTAGACATTTAAAGGGCTTTAAATTAGGATAAATAACTCGTGTCTGACTTGGGAGTCAATCCACTAACCACAGGAAATGGCACCTGGGCTGACTCAATGACATGGGAAAATTATTTTCTTACAGCAGCTTGAATGAATAGAACAGTTTTCATCACCAGAAAAGAGGAAGTTACTGTGTGAGAGATGTGAAGTGTTAAGTGCCATATCAAGAATTTTAGTAGCACAGATAAGAAGCAAAACACTTTGTAAATATATGTTCTTCATGCTTTTATATGCAGTTTGATGTTAATAAGATCATAGACCTATATAGAGAAAAGATACATTTACTTCCTTCATTAATGTGGAAGTGCCTGTGAAAATGTTGGAGTATCCAAGGGTATAAAGGGATGGTTTAATTAAAACTGAAAAAAGAAAAAAATGTGCCAAGTGGGTCTTAAACATGAGGTCTAACTTGTATCTTCTCCCAGGAGAGAGTTTTGAAATGACATCTGGAGTATGCAGTTTGTGTTTAGTCAGGTCTTTTTTAATATGAATCTTGCACAACTTGGGCAGCCCTGTGAAGTTGTGCTGAAATGTGTGGGGCTTTTGTCACGTAGCACTTTGATACAAGTTCGTACCGTATGCTTCGTTTAACTGACACACTTATCCAGTAAACTTGCTTAATTGGGACATCTCCTGGGGCACTGGTGTAAGACCAGCACTACTTAATACACACAACTGCTACTTAACAGAGCCCTAACAGTAAACAAGTGACTACTGCTTGGTGTTCTTGGTTATTCCGTGCTGCTTATGTCATCTCTCTCCCGCAGTTTCTTGGAACTTGTCTATACAAGGAAAATATTCCCTGCAATTAATTCCCCGAGAGTAAAATACTGGGTGCACTAGACTGGTGATGGTGGTCATGATTTCTGCACTGATTTTTACAGTGGGGCAGATACGACAACTTCCCTTATAGTCTTGAAGGACACTTGAGGTAATGTTTTGCTTATAAAATTTTAAAGCCCTGTATAGTCAGAAGTAGTGTTGGTTTACAGTAATTTCTGTGTTTCTAAGATTCATATTGTCATTTGATTAGCTAATCACCCATTTTCCAAAGTGTGAACGTATTTTCACACTTCAACCAAGACAGTGTTAACAAAGAAACTATAGATAGCAATAGAGATTAATTATCTATCCCATGAGTCTCTACACCTTGTTCTTACTAGATAAAAAGAGCCTATCTGTCTGCACACAGGTGTTATTTTTTTTTTAAACAACAGCCTTGGTCAAATGAGTTCAAAGGTTTATTTTCAAATGGCACCTCTTTGACATGTTTGTTCACTGTTGACATTTTTGATCTTTTTTCATGAAATATAACTTCCAGTAAAAGGTTGTGATTCTTTGCTAAGCTTACCCATGAGAAATACATTCATTCATAGGTGTGAGATGTGGGGCTGCTTTAAATGAGAATAATTAGAATCAAAGAAACATTTGCTTCTTTTCTGCAGGGGATGTACTCTTACTGAAACCAGTGCAGAGTTGTTGAGGGCCTTATTTGCAATTGCCATTTGAGATTTTCACTAACTTGAGCATGTCTTCCAGAAGAGGGAAAAACACAAAGATGGAGTTTTAGTGTCTTTCTGTTATACAAGTTGCAGCATTTTATATTTATTCCTCCACAGAATTAAACCTATCCATATATCTATTTAAGGATAGGAAGCCTTTACAGCAGAATCTATGACTCTAGGAAGAAGCATTCGGCATGCTGAACTATTTCTGCCCTGTCTTGTGAGTCTGTAACTCTGCCTGTTCTGGATATTAGTGGATGCTAATGTGTTGCAGACCTCTGAACCTGCAGCCTGTCAAGTCTCATATAAGTGACGTGAGACTTCTGCGGTATTTTCACAGTGCCAGCACTGGCTCTGCATTGCCTTGGCCTCTCTCTTGCTCTTAAAGAACCACAACTGGCATATTGCTAGGTGGCAAGCTCTGTGGTGGCAGTGCCTATCTTGTGTCCTGTGGACTGTTTCTTATTACTTCACCAAGAATGAAACCTTTTCCTTCACGGGCCTGGCCTTCCCACTCAAGTTTCAGGGCAGTTGGGACCATCCAATCAGGTCTTTCTAGCAAGATGTCACTGAAGTAGTATATAGAGAGCTGGCCATCTGCTCAAGTGGGAAAATTGCATCAAATAATAATTCTGTTTGCCAATCACTACTAGGTCTGACTGGCAAAGTGAAAAATAGTTCTGTTTTTTTCCTGAAGTCTGCACACAAGAGCATACTTTTTCACTGGCTTTTGTTTCCTTAAAAATTTCACTTTTATATCAGCAGATTCAGTTGTATCCCAAAGTTACAAACTCTATAGCAGATGTAGATCACTTGACTGTCATTAAGATTTTCAGGTAAAATTAGTTCAGTAGTGTAAAAGGAAGGCAAGATCCACTACCAATACAAAGCAGACTGTAAGCTTTTGTTGTTTGATTTACCTTACTTAAAAAAAAATTAGTTTTCAGGCTATAGACAGAATGCTTTTCTGTCTGAATACACCCACGACAACTATGGGATGACTTTCACTTGCACTGAAAGTTTTATTTAGAAACTCACTTATTTCAATCATTACTGGAGCTTTGAATTTTCATTTTCCCTCCTTGCAGCTCTGCATCTAGTCACAAGTTTTATTTCAGTTTGTGATGTTCTTTGAAAAGCTACTTAGCCATTCTTTTGCTTTATCCTTTCCCAATTTTTTTATGCCACACAGAGAAGGGCTAGGCCTTGATGATAAATGTTAAAGAAGAAATGGTTCAGTGTTCAATATGGATTCTAGGCCGCAGTAACCACTGTGAGGTTCAGTCCTCTGGGTATGTGGGCTGGCACAAGAGCTCTCTTGCTGTCTTTCCATTCAGTACTAGCCTGAATATTTCCTAATCACTCCTTGGTCTGGTTTTAATTTGTTTGGGACTTCTTGTGCACAGCAAAGAGCATCCCTATGGAGACAAGCTCTGAAATTCTAAGGTACTTTCCAATCCATCCTTGAACACAGACAGAAGTTACAGCTCCACCCTTGGTGTCAGGAGTTGTATTACAAGTAGAGAAGAAGAAAGAGTAAGCCTTTAATAACTGAAATGCGCTACCTAGCCGGTCCTGTTCGAGTGTTAGTCTTGTTTGTACATACTCATTTTGTTTAGTAAATCCCTGCTCAGAAACACAAATCCTCTTAACTGCTGGTTGAGCCTCTTAAGAATCATGGTCTGTTTCTTTAGTTCAGGAAATGTTTGATTCTCCTAGGGCACACCACCCTGTAACATAGGATCACCATTTTGCCTTGAAGTTCAACTGCAGCAGTTGTTTCTTTCATGTCTAAACCAGAAAGAATCTTAGAGATAGGGAAAAACAATCACAAAGAACTTCACCAGTTTGCCTGGCACTGTGGAGGAATGCTAGTGGTAGAGACCTGAAGATCAAGTTCCTAAATTTATAGTCCATTCAGATTACTTGAGATTGTAAGATTACTCATAATTCAGAAAATTAAGTCTAAGTACAATCCATACATCTACATTTGAATTGTCATCAGTGGAAATTATAAGATCTGAATCATTGGGGCAGAAGAAAAAGGTGATGAAATAAAAGCTACTTATTAATATATGTAGAGAAGGATGCAGAACTGAAAGAGAAAATAATGTCATTGCTGAACGTGATCCTGATGCTATCTCAAAAAATATTTCTGTCAGCAGATGGCTTCTTTTTGCATGCACCAGGCTCTCAGTATTTAACTTACAGTAAATCCTTACACCTACCCAACTATATTTACTGTAGGAGAGTGTTACATAATTATCTATGATGTTATATTTGCTACTTAGTTTACATTGTTGAGAAGTCTTTTTCTCCACGAAATAAAAAATACAATCTGAGATTCAGGGATTTTTTTCCTTAAAATTTACAATTAAATATCTTTACTGCACTTGTTTCTAATTCAAACCTGTCACTTTAAGTCTAATAAACAGAACGTGAGTAGAGGAGGATGCTTTTCTACCATGACAGATTTGGTCAAAACATGATTTTTTTGTAAAATCTTTTCCCTTCCCTTTAGTTTTTAGGTGCACAAGAGTGATGCAACAATAATAACACTGAACACTTAGCTTCTTTATACTCACCAGTCTGGAAAATTCAATGTGACTTTAAGTTTAACACTACTCTGCTAAGGAACCTCAACTGACCAGCACTGATCCTGTGATTTTAGTTACTGAGATATGGATGTTGTCAAGAGTAAGAATTGGCAGTCATAAAACTCCATAACCTGAAATTCAGTGAGGGGAAAAAAGTCTTACATGCTTCTTTGTGTTCATTCATTGCTTTGAAAATCAACTTCATAGTTCCTAGTTTCTTACCTTTGTTGTGCACATCAGCTGATTGGTGAGTGTGGTGAAATAATCATGTCCCATGTTTTTGAGCTGAGAAATAAATTCTCACTGTAGCTGCAAACAGATGTTATTTCTACCCTTATCTCCCTTTCTCTTCTCTGTTTTTTTATGTTGCTGAGTGTGGTTTTATAGCTGCTGTACTTTCATCCACTGACATTCATTTCAGTGTTAAATTAGCACTGAATACAGGGGAGATCTGATTTGAAAAACTCAGTTCTTGATGTGTATTTCCCTGCAATCTGATTCCGGTGTGTCCCTAATTACCTGCCTCACTGGGATATTTGCATCCCTAGGTAATACAGGCTTTGGGCAACTCCAGTTCTGATGGCTGGTTGGTGGGGATGCACCAAGCATTGGTCGTTGCTGATGTGTCAAACCATAGTATTGTCTAAAGAATCATGAGATATGTTTTTGGACTAATTAATGTGACATGTTGTAATACACAGAATCCAGGTGGAAACTCAGTGGTTTTATCTCATTGATTCCAGTTGCATATATCTGACAACATTCAAGTCCTTTGCTGCAAAACACTTCATTAATTGTTTCCTTTGCTCTACCACCAATGTTCAAGTGAACATTTATTTATTCACAACCAAAAATTATGTGAGGACATGTAATTGAAGCTTGATATAGAAATGAATACTCAATGGAGACCCTTGGCAAATTAGTAAAACAAATCTCTCAAGATCTAGGAAGAGCTAGACAGTTCTGAAACTTCAGTGACATCGGTAACTAATATAGGGCAAACTGAAACTGGGAGTTTAATACAGATACTACAGTTCAGGATTTCATAGTTTGCTCTTTGCTCTCCAATTAAAAAAGTAGTTAAGATATATCCTGTATTTCTCAACTTTTCCTAATAAGATACAATGTTGGATTATAGATTGACTACTTTCATTATTTACTATTTATTCAGCGTTCATCTGATCATTGTGCATTATTGGCATCAATGTTAGGGATTTGAGCCTGTTTTTTCAGGCATTGTTAGCATATCTGTTCCAAAAATCTTGCAGTATAAACAGTTGAAATTACCTAAAAAGCAGAACTGAATTGGGGTAAAGAGAGCGAGAAGACATTACAAATGTCAAAAACATCTAATGCAAATCTGTTCCCATTATACATTGGCAATGTATGTGAAATGTAGAAAAGGTTTCAAAAATACAGATATTTAATTCTCTTTCTGACTTATCCTACAGAATTAGAAAGGACCATAGCATCAGACATGATTAAGTGAGGATGTGTGTGAGAAAGTGTAAATTTAATGTTTAGATTTCTGTCATGTTTTTACATAACTGGGACTAAGTGTTAATCAACTCAGAAAAGCAGGGATTTTTGGTCAGGTAATTTCAAATTCATTCTTTCTTGGAGTTTTTAGGGGTTTTGCCCCACCTTTTATAGCACCTTTTATTTAATTTCAGTGACTAATTCACATTTTAGAGAAAAGAATATTCAGTGCTCTAAACTTTCAGTAAAGTTCATAACGTCTCTGAGATTTCCCATAACCTCTACAATAAAATTATGGGAGAGCAAATTTGGTGTTTCTGGTAAGTCAAAGGATTGAAATAAACAAAAACCAATGCTTTTAAAAATGATGAGTTACATGAATAATCATAGAGAAATAGAAGGGCATAGAAAATTATAAAAACACCCATCTTCTCAATCTTTCTGCTCTTTATTTTGAATGGGTATTTGGAAATGTGACTGAATCCCTGCAGTGGATAAACCAACTCTTTTTCATGAGCTCTGTGTTCTATGGCACAAACATGTAAATCTCCCTTAGTATCGTAATTTGTATTCAGTTAAGCACCAAAAAGTTGATTGCAGTGTGTGATGAATCAATTCCCATGCTGGGATAAGCTGTAAGAAGAGAAGTTGAAGTTTGAATTTCATGATTTTTTTATATGAAGCAGCAGATTAGGAGTAACAGCAAGATTTTAACCCTTGATTTCTGAAGAAACACTGCATTTGAAATGTCAGAATAACTCTTTTTCACTTGGCTATCTATATGCTGTGCTGGCACCTATAGAAATGAAAGTTCTATTTGTTCTGAGGGGCCTTTCTTCCTGCTTGTAGAAGGAAGTTTTAAGATGTAGACATTTGCATAGTTTGGCATTTCTGCAGGGAAGAAATCCTACCAAAATGGAGACAGCTGAGTTAGATGGAGAAATCATAGCTCCTTTAGAGAATTACAATTTTTTCTGTAAAATGTTTTTACTAGGTTCTTAACAAGTGCTTCTTCCACATTTTTGTTATACTTCTTGATTTTTCATTCAAGAAATAGATACTGTAAGTACAGTGTCTTAATGTTGTATCTTTTCTTCCATTGATATTTCATGCATAGAAAAACATTTTTTATTCTTCTGCTTTCTATTACGATATGACAGCTTGGCCTTTCACAATGCATAAAGGTCACTGTTGGTCAATTTTAGCAGGAGAAGAAGCAGTATGTAGAAAACTTTATCCACCATTTCTGGAAAATGCTATTCTTGCTAGGATTCCAATTTCAAACCCTTTGGTATGCCATGGTTATGCTGTCATCCACTATCTTTTAGTTCATGAATATAATTTAGTTTTCATCACAATTAATCTCCAAATTTGTCATATGAATTGTCTTTCTTGCCATCCTTTGCTGTCCTTGAAAGTTTTGGGTTACTTTTTTAATATAAAAAGGTTTGGTTGGTGAGTGACATCTGATCTTGTACCAGCATTGAGAGATGTACAATATTAATCAGGTGTGTGTCTGAACCGCAGTTTCTGCAGATGCAGCTTTTACAGTCAGTTCATATTCACTGCTTAGTCATTCACACGTTCATTTGTCATAAAAAGGAATCCAGAACCTGGAATGTCATTAAAAATACTGTATATGCATTGACGCTACCTTTTAGAAGTATTAAATATATTTGTACTTTAACAAAAAGGATGGTAGATATTAACGTTAATGGTAGATAAGAACCATTGTAATTCAGTTCTCATATTGTTTGAATTGACTCAAAATTTTGTTAGTCAAAAAATTAGGGAAATTTTCAGTTTAATTTTTTTAAGCTCTGTATGGTTTACGCAAGCAGGAACATAAGTTAATTTTTAAAAGTTAGAGCAGTTTGCTATGCCCTCAGTCTTCTAGAACAAGATGCTGTTTTAGAATGTCTCTCATTGATTTCAGTTCTGGATTTCATTGTGGAACACAGAGCTATTCATATGTGAGAGATGTAGTATATAAACCCAACTAGGACATCCAGTATTAGTGCAAACAAAGTCCCTCTGGGAAGGCGTAACCAGTTGTGGTCGCAGTTTAAGCTCTATTCATGTTCTAATCCCATCTTCAGTGAAGACCGAAATGTAAATGTAAAATGGTACCTGGTTTTGTGTAATTGAAATGTCATTTTGAACCCTTTGGCATTAAACTAAAATGACTCTGCAGATGATGTTTACGACATCCATTTATTAAATACGATTTGCTTTGAATTCTGTCTCACCTAGCCCTTGTTCTGTCTGAGCTAACACTTGGTGAGAGCAAGACTACTGCACTGACATAATTCTTTTGATACAACAAACAACATATGGAATCCATTTGATTGACTTTCTATTCATCAAGCCATATTCTACCTTGAATGTAAATAATTTAAAGTGCCCACTTCAGCATGACTTTTCCCCCATAATTTACTTCCATTGGTGCAGCAAAGTCCTCAGAGCATGCCACTATCTGCAAATTATGAGTACCAAGCAGGTTAGGGAGCTGCAGGCTTCCAGCTCTGGCTCCTTGGCAGGGTGAGACTCACTCTCCAGAGCTGAGGCCATAAAAGGCACCTTCGGGAGAGCTCCTGCTGTGGTGAACCAGCACTGAGAGGGTGGGAAGCAGCTGCAGGCAGAGCTGCTGGCCAGGCTGCCTGCTGGAGGGACGGGGCCAGGGCAGCAGAGAGCCAGGGCCGGGAGAAGCGGCAGAATCTCCGCGGCGCGGTTCTTGCCAGGTTAGGGAATGTGTAACGGAGCAGCTGTTGGATATGCAGTGACAGCTACCACGACCACCATGGCTTTGCTGGCTGACAGCATGTCTCCCAAAGGGGGGTAAAGCATGGGCTACTCTAATCAGATGTTCATTCAGAGAAAAATGAACTTTCTGTCATTCAAGTCCTTGTGGGTACTGCAAAGAGAACAAAAGAATACAGTCATTAAGAAAAAGTCACTGGCTACTGACCTGCCTGTCAATAAGCATTAAAGAAATGTGATGCTACTGCTGAGAAACTACAAAATTTGTTTTAAAGAGCAATGCTGATGTCAAATATGAAGTCAGAATTGGTGTTGATCTGTAACAATCATGTTGGAAATCAAGAGATGCTTTTGGTTTTATTGTGAAGGAAAAATCCTCAACAACAGATACTTCCATTAGAAAGAGAAAAAATCTGCAGCTGAATTAGGGGAGAGAATAGAGGAGGGAAAAGGTAATTTTTCATCCCACTCAGTTTGGATAACCTTGCAGTTCTCAACAGCAATTAGGCTTTTCAAATTGGCAATAAACCCTGGGAAAGGATGAGCATATTTTCAGAATAGTTGGTTTTTTTTAAAGAGGTGCATTCACTCTGACTCAGGGAGGAGCTGGAGTCTGCAGAAAAGGGAGAGCAGCAAGCACTAGCAGACTTAAAACTCTTTGGAGTTGGAGGCTTTGCTACCTTCCTGGAATAAGGAATCATTTTTCTAGGAAGGATCTGCAAGACCTTTAGAAGAAGAAGATGTGCACACACCAGTTCTGTTTCTGCATAATTGAATTCATAACCTGTTTCAGAAAAGAAAAAGTGCTTTGAGGTCTCACTTCAGCTTTTACTGTGTTTGATGTTCATCAGAAATGCCCTGCTGGTTTTTCACACACTTCTAGTCAGAAGACTACTATAATTCTGTAAGTGCTGTGCTGTTCTGGCTAGGTGGTTTTGCCATAACCTCTTCTTAACACCTTTTCATTCAGTTTCTCTCTTCTCTGTCATTTACCCCAGACCAATTCTGACTTCTACAGTATGAAAAAACCCAACTAGTAGTGTATATAAATCTGAATCATACTTGTTTAAAGCAAGTGTTTTTTTTCACTTCTGTCCATTTCGTCGTCATGTTTGAGGCTTCTACATTTTTCTTGTATATTGGTGGCTAGCTGGAAGGACATAGAGACATCAGGGCCTTTGGGAGAGACTTTTCCTGCTTTTCATTTGAAAGCAGGTCACTGCTCTTATTGATTTCTGGACTACCAGATATTGTATGTGTCAATGTCAAGTTTTAGGCCTCCTCTTGTGTTGGCATTGGTGACAGAGAATTCAGTATTTGGGTTTTATGGGGGCACACCTAGGTCATTTTACCATTAAAACTACTAGAGGACCAGAAATGTTCTCTTGTTTTCAACTAGCAAATCTCCAGATTTTTCAAAGACACTTAAAAAGGTGATTTGTATAATTGCTTTGTGTTCTGGTGGGTTTTTTCCTTCTGTATTTCCAGGAAAAACAAAGGACTTCTTTTTATTCTCTTACTATTTCATAAGAACTGGTTCATTCCTGGAATGTTAATATTGGTGTTATCCATTTTACAGAAAAAAAAAATTGAGATTGAGAGAGAGTTATGATGTGATTGAGTAATTGATGATGAATGATGACAAAAGTGTCCATGGGAAATATGTTAAACTATTAAGTGTGTAGAAATTAAATGTCCTTTAAGATTTGTATAATCTGAAATATAGAAAAGTTTAAAGAATATTGCTCAATGTTTAGCTAGAAATTTGTAGTTTTCTCTTCAGCTCTTATTGTAAATGTTAAAAGTAAAAAATTACTTTTAAAATGTAATAAAAAAAATTACCCACATTTGAAAGTTCTTATATTTTTCATATTACATTGTTAAAATGTTTGTTATTTTAATATTACCTGGAAAATTTCTTGATAAAACCTATAAAACTGAATGCTGTTTTGGCTGGGAAAACTATCTTTTCCCTTTCAAGCAGCACTGAATATTTTGTAACACCCAGAAGTGCAGACCAACAACAATCTCTTTGAGGAGAGATTCTAAGAAGATTCAGATCCTTTGGACTTGCTCAAACCTAGAATGTAGAAATACAAAGCACAGACTAACTTGGGTGTGTTCATTAAGGACAACTGTTGTTTTTCATTTCCCCCCCTCACTTACCCAGTCTGGAGACTACAGCAGAAACCACGTAACCAGACAGATGCCTTTCAAGTAAATTCTTAAATTAAACTCCTGTTCCTGAAAACAGATGTAAAACTGAGAACACCTTAAGCAACCCCAAATGTTTCAAATGTGCACATGGATTTAGTAGGATAGACATGTGCTATTTCTTCTGAGAATAAATTTGTATATTGCAAAAGCCTAAAGTAAACCTAATACTTGTATTTATGAATTTAAAAAGAAATCCTAGTAAGCAGTCTACGAAATGGTCTTTCAGCTGTCAAGGTTGAATGAAGTTTGCACATGAGGCGCAGAGTGTTGAACTTCTATTCTGAAGTTCATGCAGAAGAGAGACTACTTCAATAATTCCATTCAGGTATGGAGTTAGAAATGGGCGCATTCTTTTTGACTTTCTGAGCTTGGCTTTGTACTATAGGAAGAAACTTGTGCCTTGTTAGTTTACCTTGGTCCAGAGTTCACTTTCTCCAGTAGAAATGGGATAAAGTTATCACTCATGTGCTCCATAAGCTGTCCTTATGTAGTTGGATTTATGCTTTTGTTGTGTTAAATCACCTTTCTGAGCTTCTTGGGAAGGAGCTCTGACAGCACAGTTGCTTTAGAAAGTCCAGCAGCAGGGTAAACTCTGCCTACCTTTAGCAGCTGTTTTTTTCATTCTTTCACTTACTCTCAAGCAGGCTTTATTTGCCTCCTGCTTTGGCCAACAGTATCCAGTGGTCTGCTCTTCACAGTCACAGGCTTTGAAAAGTGCCCCTACACACTCATTGTGCTTGATGTGTGCTGCTGTACTCAAACAAGTGGCTTAAGGGCAGATATAATTATTTCAGAGTTTTCTGAAAATCTGAATTTGAGCATTCTGGGCACATTTTAACATTGTCTTTTATACTATATTACCTTTAGCTGGCTTTTTACATGTCATCTTTTTGATGTATCTGCTCCATATTTGCCAAGGGATTGTCCCTCTTCAGCAGGAAATAAAAATGACCCTGTGAATATGGGTTCTCTAATTTTAATATTTTTTATGTAGAAGACAAGAGAGAAACAGAGGAGGCAGGTTCAGAAAGGAAAAAAGGAGAGCATAAAATAAATAACAAGTTCACCAGGATATCACACAGCTCTTAAGATAACTGCTACCAGTCTTGTTGAAGAAATCACATGAAACCTATATCCCAGCAGTAATTACAGTGGCCAGACAGCTCTGGCTTTTGGTGTGAGAGCACAAATTCTTCCACCAATCCTACTTCAGCAAGGCACTGTATTATTTCTACTTAGCTTCTACAAAGACAATTATTGTCCTGATCCATGAACTAGCATTCAACTGTTTTCAAACACTGTTAACAGTATTCTGGAAGTGTCCTATTTATTGCTGAGGTGTCTTAATTTATGAAAGCAATGATATGTTTAGTGGTTTTTGTAAAAAAATTGCTATGAAACCCAAAACCTAGTCTCTCTAAATCTGTAAAATTTACCAGCAGTTAATCAAGACTATAGAACATGCCTTTGCCATGGTACTGGTGAAGGTGCAAAAAACAGATATTAAGTGATGCATTGCTTGACCATGGATGTTGTCAGTGCTCTTAGGACCTTTCTTCACAGGTCAGTACCTCAGTGTCCTCTGCCAGAGTGACCAGACAACCACTTCATTTTTCCTAAGAATATGTCCCCTTCTCCTCCTGTAGCTTCATAGGTGCTCTAAACCCAGTGTTTGCTCTAACTGCTTTGTCAGCCCACCCAACAAATACGCAATATGAAGTTACAGAATAGAGAGATGGGATTTTAGGACTTTTTCCTTCTCTGAGAGGGGAGCTAGTGATGTTTCCCTAGCGATGCTTTGGGAAAACATTCTAGGAGACTGTGGACTGGCCTGAGGAATAATGGACTCTCGAGCTAAGTACTCCAATAAAGGTTCTGGTTTTTGCTTTCAAGCCTCTTGATGAAAATAGGAACGTGCTTAGTGGTGTTGGTAAGCAGAGTGAACATTTCATGCACTCCAGCGAGTTTGTCACCATAAACGCATGGATAATAGTCTCTCATTTAACTCTTTTCTGGTGATAGTTTGACTCATTATTACTCACAAAAAGACTTGTAGTAATGGAAACTTCTACAGTTATGAGAGATGTTATGTAATCTCATCAGTCATTTTGTGTTTCCAATGTAGAATATAACTGTATTTTTCAAAAAAGTGAATTCTTTATAGACACATTACCAAAAGTTTCATGTCAAATTTTAATTATAAATAGTTACAAAAACACAGTAAGTTGCATAAAGCTGGCTGGAAAAGCTTATGAAAAAAGCTTTTGGCAAGAGGATACCTTAGGACATATTTTTTATTTTTTATTTTTTTAGTAGCAGTAGAGAAAAAAAAAATCTGTATCTAATGAAAGGTAATTCAATTTTACTGAGTTTTCCTTTTAATTGCATGAAACATTTTGATACTGTGTGGCCTTGAAAATGGAATCTGAGAGATTTTTCTTTGATGCAGAAGGAGAGAGGCAGAGATAAAGAAAGGAAAGAATAGTGAAGACTGGCATAAAATCGGTTATATATGAACCTCCTTGTCTGAATAAGCACACAATATTTTCATATATTTACCATTTCAAATGTCTGCATTTGAATGAGAGTGACTTTTTATATTTATCTTTTTATGTCTGGTTTTATTTTTTGGCATTAAACATTTGTGTTGTATGTGCTAACTGAACTTTGAAAAGTATACCTTAAGTACAGTGACAATGGGGGTTCTGTGAGGCTTTCTGAGATTACCAAAGTTCTGTGTCCTTTGGATAAGATTATTTCATGTCTCATTTTTATGAATATTTGTCTGTTTTCCTATGACACTAAGTAGCCTGTGTCAAATTCTGGTCTTCAGGGCAGCAATAGTGCCCTGCTTTGGGAGCACTGATTAGTTGTGCAATAAGGAGCAGAATTAATTCATTGCTTTGTGTGCTGATGTCTGTTGCTGTTCCTTTGTATTCTCCATGATTTGTTTGGCATTAAGATGAAATTTTATTTAGTGGCTCATTTAAAAGAACAATGTACTTGAGTTTGTTGAGGAAACAGCTACTCCTTCAAATTTGAAGATTCTGACTGCCCCAGCGTGAGTCCCCCAACAGCTGGTTGCCTTACAGACTAATGCCCAGTGGAAGAAGAATCTGTGCTACAGATAGTTGCCACATCAGAATTAATTCAAAACTGCAAGAAAGAGAAAAATAAAAAATAACTGAAGCTCCAGACAAATTGGAAGGCTGGGTTGTGTAAATAAAATGGCCAGCTAATTGTATTCCCTGGTGAATCCAGTCCAAATGGACCAGACGGGTTGAGTGCATAATAGAACACATGTACCACAGTTTGAAAATCTCTGGGAATACTGAGCTGTCTTGTGCCACCCCTGATGGAGCTGAAATTGTAGTGAACAGAATGCTGGAACCATGTTGTATTATCAGAGGACGTGGAACCACTTATTTGAACTAAACACTTAGTGCTGTCATGCTGGTGTGACAGAAAATGGCACTAAAGCACAGCTGAGTGGCTATTTTTGTCTAGATAAATACTCCAGTTTGTCAAGCTCTGTCTTCAGGTCTGCTAAAGCACAAAGGTAGAGTTCAAAATTAGACATTAACAACTTCATGTTATGTTAGCTCAGGAAGAAGAATGACCTCATTCCTTTTCTGTGTGCAATTCCAAATGTCTAGTAAAATAAAGAAGTGGGTCTCAGGTGATTCAAAGAGGATACTTAAGCCTATGTTTAATTTTGTATTTCCACAAAAGTAAATTTAGTGTAAATTTACTTCTTTCTTTGTTTCAGTTCATCAGGTTTTGTCATTGCTTGTAGTGGATGTAGTCTCCAGTTTAAAAAACACCCCTTGTAAGAGATGGACTTCACTAAATAAGTGTGCCTGTAGCTCCCACTTATACAATTATCCATACTCTGCTGGAGCACTTCAGATATTTGCTTTTGTGGCTCAAAACTAACAGCAAAATATAAAAAAAATAGAGATACAGATATAAAGATTAGAGTCTTACTGACTGAACACCAAACAACCAGGCTTGGGGTACAAGTGGGAGTTCAGGGTTTCCATTGCTGAACCAAAAATCTAAATTGAATACTCGCTTAATAATTCTGAAGGGGGGGGTGGATTTTTTGTCATGAAATTTGGCTAAAGCTGGGGTTCAGATGAGTCAGGGGGAAATCATAAATTTAGGACTCACGACTTCTCGGAAGCATTTTCTGCAAACGTGGACCATTATCTCAAGACATGTTCATGGCACCTTGCACCTGGGGAATGCCCTGTGGCAAGCCTAAGAGGATCAGTGTGAGGCTGGTGTCTCCAGTTGGGCTGAAAAGCCAATAAAGGTCAGAGAGATGGTAAAGAAGTATTTCAGGCATATCCCAAGGTACTCCAGGGGCAGAGCTGTCAGGATACAAAACTTCAGAGGGAACATCAGTGTTTGGGCTATGTGTATGGAAGGACTGTGCTGCTGTGCAGGAAATCCCCTGGCTTTCTGTCAGGACTGCTAGAGTAGAAATTTTTTATTTGATCAATAATCTGAACTGTAATTTTATAGTGAGTTAGAAGATAGAACTCAGAGAAAGGGCTCAATAATATTTTCTTGGGTATAACTAATGGGTGTTCTTGCTTGGCTTATGAATGAATGCTACTGATGTTGCCTTGAAGTCAGGAGTGCTATGCCCTGAGAGAGCAATGGGGAAAGGTGAAAACAATGTTTTGATTCTGTGGTCCCCTAAAGGCAAACTTTCACTACTCTCACTCAAATTAAGGGAAAATTGTTTGGTCAGTGTGTGTTTAGAGGACAGTTGAGGAACAGAGTAAATCAGTTCTTCAAGGAATGGAGAGGAGCAATTAATGACTTTTAAGTTCTCTAGGGTATCACACAGCTTTTGGGATAACTCAGAGGACTACTGCCAGTCAGTTTGGTCAGTGAAGAGTAGTTCTCTCTTCGTCTTGGATTTCTTTCCTTTCATCTGAATTTTTCTTTCCTGAAACTGATTCATATCATGTAAATAGGGGTATCCAAGGTACCAAAGTTAAGAATTTAATATTGCTTTAAAAATGCAACTTATTCAAAACCTTTCACCCTTAGAATTTCAAACATTTTTATAATACATTTTCAACTCTTCATGATACTCATACTGATTCACAAGTTTTGTTTCTGAACTTTCAGGTCAAAACACGTTAAGAAGCAGACTATAATCTATAAAGTTTTGGTTTGGTGTGAGACATACATTTATACAGTCAGATTGTGCATTAATATCTGTGGAGAAATTCTGACCAGCATGGTGCCATTTTTAACAAGGGAGATAACTGATTCAGTGTCATCTATTTTTCCAATCAAAATGGTATTTGTTTTTTTTTCGGCGGGGGGGGAGGAGGGAGTTGGTTCCGTGTAATCCTGTAGCTCAGTTGGGAGCTTTAGTCTTCTTTTGAACTGTAGTTCTCTTTGCACAGGAAGTCAGCCACAGTAGTCAGAATGATTCCTTCAAAGTATGAATATAAATGCATGAATGTAGAGAAATATCTGTATAGTCTGTAATAGTTTCATTGCCCAGGTAAATCAAGACACTTTAGCAACACTGGTGGAAGCAGTAGTGGATCTGCAAGGAGGTTTAACTCTTGAGAATATCTGATTTTACTCCTATCTAAAATCTGTAATTTTTCACTTTTCTACCTTGTATTAAAGAACAGCATTCTTACTTTAGTCTTTAACATCCATCCAATTTAATGCAAAAGTTATTCATATTACGGTTATAGTAGAAGTTTCACTGCGCTGTGTGCACTGATCTGGTCACAGTGTGAATATGCCTTTAGCTTTGAGATACAGGAAGTCATACGTTTGAAATTCTTCGTGGTTTGAATCTTCTTTGAGTCTAACTTGGCTTTTTTAAAAGGAGCAAAACAAATAAAACTAATCTGTTTTCTGGGGAAAGAAAACAAAAACAAACAAGCAAACAGAAACACCAAAATGCAAACAAAACCAAAATAAAAATAACAACTAAAACAACAACAAACCCAAACCGATCCAAACAAACAGGAAAAAAAAAAAACTATCCTAGAAATCTACAGAAAAAAATGATTTTTTTCTCTGTGCATTTGTTTGCTTGACTACTGCTTTGCTGAGAAATTCTGACGCTTTAACGTTTTCAAGCAGCTCTTCACAACTTTCTGAGATGGAGACTCAAATCTGTTCCTGGCCTCTTAGTAGGTGTATGTGTACTACAATCAAATACCATTTCACTTTTTCTATTTTCCATATTCAGAAAAATACTGAAATAAACCAGTCTTTCTGCTGGTAGGTTATATCCCTGTGATTGTGCACACAGCTCCCTTTGGCGCATGTCAGAAAACAAAATGCAATTATTTGAGCAAATCAGAGTACAAGATCTTGATCAATTTAATTTTTATTCATTCTTATAGTCCAGTCAAAACGAAGTGGTCTGAGACTATAGCCTGTGCAAACCTAAAGAAGCAGATAGAAAAACACTGATTTCATTATGAATTTTTTTTTCCTGCCCGGTAGTTTTAACATCTACATAATAACATTCTTTTTCATTAATTAAAGCAGTCACTTAAATATTTTTGATAATAAACTGATAATATTTTAAGACAATTTACCTGTAAATATTTAACTCCTAGTTTTCCCTTTTAACAGGAAACAGACTCCTGTGCTACTGAGCTGCATGTTGTAGCTAGTAACACTGACAGAAACTGTGTCAGAATTGCTGTACATTCCTCAGGACAAACCCAGAGCAAGTGTAAACTTCATTATGTATTGTGCTCTGTACACAGTTTTACATAGCTTTTCCACAGGCTAGACAGACATTTCCAAATGAATTTGTTGAGATTGTTCACTCTTGAAATACATGATGCCAGCCTAGAAAATTGACAGGAAGCAATTATTCAGATTCTTTTAAATTTTTAATTTTTAAAGCACATTGTTATGCATTTCTCTACTAGGTAGGGTAAAGCGTCTTCCTGGCAATACTGGAATGCCCTGAGGATCCCCAAAAGCCTTTTAAAGAATATTTTATTTACTGTGAGGAGGACTTGAGATAACCCTTTTAGATGCCTGCAACATTTGTAAAGTCTGGTGAGAACAGATTGGCAGTGGATGCCTTCAGCTCAGACTGTACTGCGAAAGGTTTGCTGTGTATGGTTTCAGGCTACTGGCAGTACTTGGGGCATTAAGAGTGCCATTGCAGCATTAGTGTTGCTGATATGGGAGCTCATATGCATGGCTGAGGCCGAGTCCTGTAGAGGCTGATCCACCCAAACCACAGAAGTAGGTTTCTTGCTTGCATGCATGCATGCTTGCTTTCCTGATGCTCTCTGATTTCTCAGTGTTGTTTTACTTACTAAATCTAAAGAAAAAGAGGTGCCAGACAAAGAATTTGGTTTTGACTATTTGAACTCGTTGCAAAGCACTTTTTGTTTATTTGCAAACAAAAGTAAGTTTGCTTTTGTTTTTGTTCAAGAAACAGATTTTCTTACCAGTGCTCAACCCTTGGTAGCAGGTAGATCTCTGTGTGGGAAAAGATCTGAGTTGGTATAAGAAATAAGATTTAATCTGGGCATGTGTATCATTGAAAGTTAAAACATTTTTAAGTTCCAGGCATGAGCTCTGGAACAACCTCTTTAAAATAGCACTGGAGAGAGCAAATGGGGTTGATTTAAAGGGAACATTTCATTGTTTCATGAACAGAATTAGAGGGCCCTGCTGCCTTTAGCAGCAGGAGTCTGACATCAGTCATGTGTAACATAGAAAGACACTTTTAACTGTGTGTTAGCAGTCATTATAGTTCTACTTCTGCCTCATCTGTTTTCTTCCAAATCTTCTGCTTTGGGGTACCATTTTAACTGAGCTGACAACATGCTAGACTCACAACATGTATAACCTGTACATAAATGCATTTTCACAAAGGAACAAGTTCTGCACAGCAAGATCAGGGCAATTCTACAGTCTCCAGGTCTGAAAGGACAGAGTAGATTTCTTTCTCTGTTGAGTATGAAAACCCATAATCAAGGGGGTAGGCTGGTCTGTAAGAGTATTTGGCCATGAAACAAAGGATAGTCAGTCTGTATGAATGGCATTCAGAGCCACCTGATGCTTCTGCTTCTGGTATTTGAAGGAAGATTTTATGAAAAATAGGGGTTTAAGTAACATCTCTCTTTTGTGAATGAGTAGCAGAGTCAAAAGTTGAATGTGCCTAATTAAAATATTGATTCATTCAGTTTAGTCACGGGATGATAGAAAGGTTGTTTGGAAGGAACCTACAGAGGTCACCTACTCTAGCCTCTTCCTCAAAGTGGAATACATCTGACAAATGTTTGACACTTTCCTGTGTCATCCTCATCACTAAACTGGAGAGACATGGATTTGATGGATGGACAATGCAGTGGATATGGAATCAGTGGGATGGTCATGTCTGAAGTGTTGTGGTCATTGGCTTGAAGTGGAGCCCAGCAATGAGTGGTGTCCCTCAGATGTCTGTACTGGGACCAGCACTGTCTAATATATTTTCTGGCAACGCTGTCGGTGGCATTGAGAGCACTCTCAGCAAGTTTGCCAACAGCACTTTTTGTTGCAGTCAACACTCTGAATGCCATCCAGAGATGGCAGGCTGGAGAGGTGGGCCCATGCTCATCTCATGAGGTACAACAAGGCCAAGTGCAAGGGCCTGAACCTGGGATGGGGTGATCCCAAGCACAAATACAGGCTGGTCAAAGAATAGATTGAGAGCGTAGGCACAAGTTTAAATTGAGAAAACTGGCTCTCAGGCTTTTCATTTCTGTTTGATTTCTTTAAAACATAGGGAGGAGTAATTTCCTGTATGAAATATTATTTTAAAATACCTACTGCCAGAAAAAGTAAATCACTACTAAGAGTTAGGTAAGTTTCCTACAAACAGAAAGGAAAAAAACCAAACCTTTGTATTCAAGATATTTAATCTATGCAACATCCTGCTAAATGAAATTTAATTGTAAAATGTAATTGAAAAGATTTTGAAAATATTTGTTGCATCCAGTTATGCCAATGCTAGCAGGATGCAGTTAAAATAACTTCATTCGTTCTATATTCTTCTCAGTATGTTAGGTTGGGATTACCAAGAGGAGAAGGAAATATATATTATCCCTTCATATATAATTTGCCTTCTATAAATCTCTTCACCTTTCCTTAGCCTGAGCAAGAGTCAGTTTCTCATTTTCCCACAGATATTTTCTGTGCCAAACTTCATGCAGGTGAAGCACCACAGGTGTTTGCACATTTATAGATTTTGTAAAGTCTATGATGCTTGTCTGCCTTTCCTGTGAATATTGAGGCTATAGCTGGGTTCAGCTAGAGGATCAATTAAAAATGTCAGCTTGTAACTCAAAATATAAAAAGAAGAATGCAAAATATGAAATCAAAAGTGGAAGTAAACTTCCCTTTCCAAAAAAAAGAAAGCCCTTTATCTGTAAAGGTATATCTGAGTTTCTTAAACATACTAGCAGAAACATATGTAATTCTTTAAACAATGCAGGCCACAAACTAAATCTCATAGTTGTGTTGAGCATGGATTGCATAATGTATTTGCATTATCTGAGACAATTTTGTAAATTAGCAGAGACAACAGGAAAATATCTGAGTAGGTATAGAGATAAAATAATGAGAGATTTAACCACCTCAGACTTGCAGGTTTTAGCATCAGCAAACTGATGAATTGTGCCCCATTTTGCAAGTGTGAACCTACACATCTTGGTATACAGAATATCAGTAGATTGGTTGAGTTCATTATATGCAAAATGAGGAAGAGTGATGCTATTTAGATAACAAATGCCTGAACTTTCTGTCCAAAATTCAGACCTTATTTATTAAGGTTCAGTAGCATACAGTGATCATTCTGAAATGATACATAGTTTATTTTCAATAGACTTCTGTCTAGAACTAAAAAGAATAAGTGGCAAAAATGGTAGTTTTTCTGACATAAGCAGCAGAACAGATGGCAACCATCTTACTGGAATGACTCCTCCATTCAGTTTTGCAGATTCAGAAAGATCTTGTAGTGTGAGTAAAATTCACAGAAGTAGGAGAACTGGGTACCCATCAAAATTAGTTTAACTTGGATAATTCTAAAATTATTAAAAGTTACACATATAAACAAAAATTAAAAGATCAAGGCTTCGCATATATGTTGCTTCTTTTATAGTAAATATTAGATAATCTTATAACATCTATGGAAATTACAGTTAGCTAGGGTAAACTTATTTTAGGCTGAACTTAAAATCAAGATGGTCAACACAAGACACAAATTTAGACATCTGTAAGTACATAAAAGCTAACTGACCTATTGGTAGCAGTCAAAACAAATTTTGTGTACTTATTCAAAGTGATATGAATAACAAAAATACTTATGTAATTCATAGATTAAAAAAATAAAGCTAAAGATTTCACATCTGTGGGTTTCAGATAGTAAAATACTTTCTGTACATTTTGTTAATGGATGCACTTGGAAATACTTCTAGAGGAGAGTTCTGCTTTTTAAAAATTCAAATATGTTTTTTGTTCTAGGTGGTAAATGTTCTTTCAGTCTGGCAATAACTGCATTCCAAGAAGGAAAACAGAGAGAAAAATGCAAACAAAATGTAGAAAGTCAGAAACTGATATTCAAGGTACAAATATTTTTTGTTGTTGTTGTTTTGGGGGTTTTTTTTTAAAGAAAAGTTTGAAAAAAGTTAGAATGAAATCCATTCACTTTATTAGTAAAGGGACCCTTTTTTTGTTTTTCTTGCCTCTTCTCTTCTCATAAGTGACTTTCAGAATCACTACAAATTCAGATTTCTGTATTTCCACCTGTGTTGTTTGTGCTGAAATACCTTCTAGATTTTAAAGATTTGTCAGGACTGCCAATGTGTATTTGGTGTCTTTTTCAGTTTGAAAGAGAATTAGCAAAGAAATTTACCTCCCTGATTATTTGAATAAAGTCTGACACCAGATTTAGCTATGATATGAGTAGTTCTAGACTTTATTCTATATTAATTCATATTCAAGTTCCAATTTAGTTCCAATATAGTATTTCACTGCTTATTTTTCAAAGACTCATACACTTGCCAATTACTATAATAAAGATATTCTTTCTTATTCTTATTAACACTATCGATATATTCCTTCTCAGCATATGATGGCAAACATATCTTTCCTTTTCAAATTACTATCTGCAAAAGGTTTCTTTAATTATAACTTTTAAATAAGCTCTTGGTAATAACAATAACCAATTGAATAAAACATTCCTGTTCTTTAGCTTCAAAATTTTCTCTCAGCTGGCTTGCATGCACTGTATGAGTCAGATTTTAAAAAAAATA
Organism: Petroica traversi; assembly: GCA_025920805.1. Lineage (NCBI taxonomy): Eukaryota > Metazoa > Chordata > Aves > Passeriformes > Petroicidae > Petroica > Petroica traversi. The sequence goes on from JAHLSL010000044.1 coordinate 5,892,109, forward strand.
AGATGTGCAAGTTCTTTGACTCAGGCTATACAGCATAAGATTGAAGTAAAGAACATCATCTGCTTTGTTCACCAGGGGGTTTTATTATTATTATTTCTCTCTGGTCTTCTACTTTTCTGCTCCTCAAATAAGGCTAATTACAAAGGAAAAAAAGTTGAAACTGGTAGAGAGAGATCCTTTAAAGCCATTCCTTTTGCAGAATGGAACAAAAGAAAGTACCAAGGGCATGGATAGGCCTTGAAAAAAAAAGAAAAGAGAAAAACCATCTAATGAGGATGCTGAGATAAGTGCTTGTGAAGAAAACTGGCAAAAAAGGGCTTTTAGTCTAAAATCCATAAATAAGTGGGCATTAGGTGGGTACTAGAACATTTTTAACAAGAGAGGCCACCAAACTGTATCATCCTATGCAAGAGCTACTACCCTAAAACTCTTCTTCTTAACAAGATAAGGGTTTCTCTCTTTGAAATATTAATTTGAAAAAGACATACTTGAAAATTAAGGAGTATTATTCATATCTGTGAATCCATTATAGGGGAAGACACCATCAAAGCTGCTTTAGATATAATTATGAATGCTGTAGATTTTCTAAAGGTCAAAGATCCTAAACACTATGAAGAAATTGTTCACAGCATATCATGGTTCAGACAGGGTTTGACCTCAAGTCTCTTTGGGTCTCCTAGTCTGTGCTAAAGAAGAAGCATGCACAGCGTCAACTACAGAAGAGTTTAAGAATCAAATAATTTGCCCATCCTCCAAACCTATTTCTTAATACTCCTGGGTAATTGGGCACTCAGACGTGCTTGATATCCATAGATGTGCAGGTCAGGTGTTTCAGGCTCAGTCTAATTACCAGAGAATGACTGCCAGCTAAGCATTGTCCATTTCAGCTCTCAGTGCTGCTCTTGTAACACATAAAGGAGAAAAACAAATCTGAAAGGGAGAGAAGATAAAAGGATAGAGAAAAATAAACTATAGGACCTGATCCAAAGACTGTAGAAGTTAATGGAAAGTCCCATTAGCTTCAATGAGGTTTAGATTAATCTCGGTTTTTAACAAGATTGGCAGTTCTTTATCCCGTCGTGCATTAGATCTCCTTTCACCCATGTGTACCAGAAAGTTTCCATTTAGTACCAGTGATCTGATTTTGAACAAGTTCTGACAAGCTAAGGAAATCAATAGGGAGATTATTTGATTTAACGTTGGGTTTTTTCAGAAGTTTCTCTTAAAATGAAGTTTTAAGGGCTTTGAGAAAAGGTTGCAGTGCAACAGCAGTAGTACCCCCCCAAAAAAAAATAGTAGTAGTAGTAGTAGTAGTAATAATAATAATAATAGTAATAACAGCAGCAACAACAACAATGACTTGTAAATCCCAGGGCTAAAAATCTGATGTTTGTATTTCTTTGGAGCATTTTGATTGTGAATTTAAAAAGCAATGAAATATTTAGTGCAGATTTATTAACTGTTTCTTAAGCATGTGATATACTGTACTGCTTCTTTCTTACTCACTTTTAGTCACACTTCTGGCACATGTTCTGTGCTGCAGATGGACCAAGAAAATACACATGTATCTAGTGATCAGGTGTTTGAACTTGATTGCCAGCTAGCAGCTTTTGGTGTGAGAGAGGATTCACCCACAGGTGTCCTACACATGGGAGAGTAATTTTTTGGCACTAACTTGTCACAGCAGATTACCTGTGTGGCTGGTAGCCATTGGCCATTTTATGTCACTTGCTACATCATTTCCTAGATTTGTGTCACTTGCTACATCATTTCCTGTGTGAATGAACAAATACAGGAGGATACTTCCAAATTATTTGGTAGATGTCCTGCAGTAATTCAGTTTTGGTTGTTATGATTTGCAATTTGACTTGGTGAGTAGTGAAGTTAAACTAATATGTTGGGTGGATTTCTTTATATCAATGATTTTCTTTTTTGGTTAGAGATTTTCCTGAATCATCACTCATAAAACTGATGTTTTACAGGTTTTTGATAGTCTAGATATTATGATAATATCTTCTGCATAGAGATTAATAAACCAGCTACAGCTGCAGAAGAGTTGGTAAGAGGTTTTTTGTGCTAGATTCAAGCTAGAGAGATAATAATGTTGTTTACTTGTGAGACAGTCTTTTATTTTGCTTTACAAGGCACACTCAGTATCAGTGAAGCATCAGACATAATTCCATAATTAAATTCTGTTGATACTTGCTTTAAAAGCAAAATTGTAATCCTTCTGTTTCACACATTAAAGATTGAGTTTGGTCTCTCAAGAATGCTGCAACTCTTCAGAGGACACTTGAATTTTCTTTATCACATTTTAAGAAAAATAATTACCGATTGTAGCAGAGAAAATTTATATAAATGCTCTGTTATTGACATTTTGCACAATTTTCTCACAGGTCTTTGAGGTCAATTAGCTAAATAATCACAATTCCCACAAACTGTAGACTTCATAGACTCTAATACTGTCTTTGATACATTGAGTATCTTGAAATAAATATCTGCGTAAGTGTAATAATAAATACGTTGATGGACCATGGTGTCAGTGGTCAGTGTATTTGTTTGCTTGTCACACTGAGAAATTTCAAACTTGTGATAGAGCCCTCCTTTCTCCCCAGTATCCAAATGTCAGCTGGAGGTGATATGGAATGGCAGTACCCAGAAAAAGCAACCTTTAGGTCTGGTTTCTACCAGGAGGGACAGAGAGGTTCTGTAAAGGCCACAAAGGGGCCTTCTGTTTTTAGACAATCCAGACAGGAAATAAATTATTACAGAATAAACATTTATTATAGGAAGGGAAAAATTTTCTTTTTATTAATCTTTCATAAAAGCAAGCTGGACTATAAATTGTCATCTTTACCCAGGTCAAAACCAGAGCAAGTTTGCTAGTTCAGTGCAGAAAAATAACTTTTTTTTTGTTTAATGAAAATGCCTATATAATATTATTAGCACCTATCTGGTAAGACTTGCAGGTTTATTGCACAATTTAATGTAAGCAGAATTTTTAGATCTAAGTTTCACATTTTAGTTGCTGTTAAAGGACTGCAATAAATACTGCTTTACCTGCATTCAGATTGATAGCTAAAATAGCAATAGGAAAGCAAAAATGAGGGAACGAGGCTAACACTGAGTGGCAAAATGAAACAAAGAGGAAGGTTGTGCAGATCTCTTTCCACCTGTACCGCAAGGCTTCAATCATCATTGCGGTTGAGTCTCTGCATCTCAAAGAAGTTGGTTGTGATGAGGTATTCAGACCTAGGACTGCTTTACTTCTTTTAACTGACTGTGCAGCTAAATCTGCAAATAGTTATGTGATTAAACGTCATTTGTGGAAGCAAACTGTGCTGTTGCACCAGAGGTATCATTTGGATGATTACACAGCTCTCGTAGTAAGTGAAAACAGGAAGCAGGGGGAAAGAAACTATATTCTGAACAGCATTTGGCTTGAAGACTCCAGGAGTCACAGTTCTTAGGTACAGCACTTCATAATGAAAATATATCTTCCAATTATGTAGTACCGTATTTGGCTACGGATGCTCAAAATATGAACAAAATATATAGGCTAGATTTTTTAATTGTTTATGCACAAGCTTACAAACACTATAGAGCCAAAAGCAAATGTACATTTATATACTATGTAACCTGCACTTGCAGTCAGTGAATCAATGCTTAGTCAGGCTAACCTATTTAGCTGAGTTTTTTGCTTATGTATATTCAACCAAAGGTTTGAGAATATCATTGTGGTGTAGAAGATTTTCACTGACCATCCAAATAGGGCTACTTTGAAAATAGAATTTGCATCAACATCAGCCAGTACAGCAGGACAGTAAGTGAAAGAGATGCCCTGTTCAAGGGGTCTGAAGAACTTCCTCTTTTAAAATTTACCATTTATTAATTATGTTTGACATTTCAGGGAGTGAGAGTTGTTTGTAGCCTATGGCAATGAGTTACCGAAATGAGACAAAAAAATATGTCAGCATATCAAATTACACAGATATTGGTAGCCTAGAATTTGCCAGTTTGGAAAGCTATGTTTGATGATGTGAAATTAAGCTACTGCGCATTGGGTTTACATGGTGGTACCATATTTCTTTTAAGATTACAATACTGAAGTAGTTGGGTGAAAAGAAATGTATACCTGTCTCATGGCAACGCTGCAAAGAGAAAGAATAAATAAAATATCTTCTTAGAACTTATTCTGGAGCTAATAAAAATGATGATAGAAATACTGAAATGCATTTCCCCCCCCTCCCAAAAATAAAACAACAACAACAAAACAAACAACAACTTAGCAACCTCCTTCTTGTTCAACAAAATAAGGGAAAAGCTTATTGAGGATTATATGCAGTGTGTAAATAATTTATTTGATTTTCCCGTTCTTTGGGAGAATATCCTTCTCTAGTAGTGATCTTAGCAACTAAAATTCAAAAGGAACTCCTTCTTTGCATAGGGGAAGGATCCCCAGCATTCTGGGGATCAGTTGTTTTTTAAAAAAATAATTTAATAATGCTGTATTTTACAGTATGTAGGATGTTACATACTGTATGAGCTGTATTTTTACAGTATGTTTGGTTGTTATTTTTATATCATTTGATCTCATGGAAAGAGAAACTGTCTTTCTCACAGCCAAAGACAAGCTGTTGAAATGGCTGCCAGCAGAATTCTGGTGTTAAAAAACCCAATAAAATCAACAAAAAAAACCAACCAAAAACCATCTTACAAACTGGAAATGGTTGAAACAGTGGGAAATCTTTTGACATTCCTCCTGTCCTACCCACTTTGGTGCCTGTCCTGAAGTGTGAGGTTCACCAGCCAATTTAACAATAGTATCTGAAGAAGATTTTCTCCTAGCACATCTGATTTTTTAAGGACATAAAAAGGACACATCTATTGTCCATTGTAGGGAATCTGGATGGGAAATTCTCTTGCTTCACAGTGCAAGATGATCCATCCTAAGCCAGGGTAAACATTCTCATCTGTGCTGGTACACGTTGTAGTTAAGGATTTGCAGTCCTGCAGCCCATCTCAAGGTTGAATTGGTTAGGTAGGTATGACAATCTAATGGACTCCACATCAAAATGTGAAAGTAATGGCGTTTATCTCAGCAAGCAAAAATTTAAGGTGGGAATAGCGGTTCCTACAGTATGTGCAAACATTGGCTAGAACATCTGTATGTCTTAGTGTTTTCTTTTCACTGCTGTCCATATTCAGCATACTGCAAAAGCGTCATATCCACTATTCTTATAGGAGACTCAGGAATTCATCAGAAAACAATAATAAATGTCATTGTTATTGACCTATTTTTTAGATTTTGTAGCATCTTCTAGCTCATAGTTCTCACTTGTTTTTAATATAAATTATTTTTAATTGATTTTAATTATTTTAACAGTTTCCAAAGTACTTCACATTTGTTTTGCAGAAGTAGTATATGTTGTACTGGGGTATTAGTCGTGGTTCAATAAGCAAACTATGAGTAATTTTAATTTCAATGACGGTGGTACTTCACACTTAACAGAGGTTTCTCTCTTCTTACATTTTGTAACGCTAATGCTCTTCCAGTCAATTATATCTGTCCTGAAGTATTCTCTTCTCTTCTCCTTAGATTCTACCCTGTGCCTTCCATCAGCCAGCTAAGCTGACTGTTGTGTCAGCTCTGTGTGTTTGTCTGTTGTGTTTGTTCTTGTACTCCAGGGAGGTAGCAGTGTGTTCAGTAAAGTGTCTTTACTTTGAGAAGGTTATATTAGGAAGCTCAGGAGCATCCACTCTAGCTTAAACAGGCAGACATGAGGTTTGTGATGGTCTGTAGTTCCTCAAGAAGTGGTGAAATGAAGAAGCACTTCATAATCTGCATCTTCTATGCAGATAAGATAGTCCTGATTGTTGAAAGCTCCAATGAGCTGAGCAGAAAATTGTTGTCAATTGTCATCCTCAGGTGTGGTCATTAGGTCATCTTTCTTGTTGATAATCCTTATGTGAGCAAATGAATGCCCTAACTTTTGATATTCAGTGGCAAGCCAGAACAAAGCATGCAGAATAGTTTTCATGTGCCTGGTATATGATAGCTGGGAAGAAATGCTGCAGTATTTTGTGCTGTTTATGTCATACATATAATATGGCTGTAGCAGTCTAAAAACCCCATGATTAATGCAATTTTGGGGAGCAGGTTATGGTTTATCAGGATGGAGAAGTCACCTACCCAGCAAAGATAACGTTCAAAGGACTGGTAGGCAAAAAGTCAGCATAAGCTTGCTAAACTACATTCCAAGCCTGTCAATTATAGAATGCAAGTCATGAAACCACAGACAGTGGTTTCTTTATGATAGAAATATTTATAAAATACTTCTCATTCTTTAATGGAATAGCTACAGATGTGTTCCACTTTAACTGAATGCCCCTGCTGAATGAGAGGAACTCTAGTAGTGGAAGAAGTAGCAGTGAGAGCTGCAAACAGTGCAATAGCTATAAAATCTTAACAAAAAGACATTTTTGAGGGACTTTGAGCACATGCTGAAATTAAATGACAGCAAATGGAATTTATTAAAGTTATTGCTGTTAAAAGTGAAAATCATGGTAAAAAATGCTGTTGGTTCTTGAAAACAACAGCAAAAATCTCTCTTCCATCTTGAGCTGTTCTAAAAGAAAATTTGAACACAATATGAGGAAAAATTACTATACTTTAAGCATTTATACTGCAATTAATCTCCATTATATGCTGCTATAACTGTGTTCTCTATTACATGTAATAAATTAAAAAAAATAGAGCCTGTTTTTGACAAAAGTTAGCAAAATTTCTGCGATGTTTGTTTCTTAACATTGAAAAAGGAAAAATGGTTCTTGCTTAGTTAATCTCCCTAGCCTTTTTTTGTCCACAAGGACTTGAATTTCTTCACTCTTGTTACCGCGCCATCTTCCTCCTCAGTTCCTGTTAATGTCTTCTTCTGGTCTTGTCCTGCTGTGACTGAGCATTATAAAGTTTTTCACGCCTCCATGCGCAAGTCCATCAACCAATTAGTTTTCAGAGCACATGATACATATAGATGGCATGGTAGTGGGTTCAGACCTAGGTCAGCATACTCCAAGCTTTCAGTCAATATGAAAAAAGTATAGGTCTACATTATCAGTGATATCGATTTAGAGAGTGGATTGTTCATTTTTGCTTCTTTTTCAAACTTACTCCCAGCTGTGACCACCGCTGTTTTTCTGATATTTGTCTCAACATTCACCACAGAAATTCTCACCATGACAAACACCAATATTAAACAGGCACCTGAAATATATCAAAGTATGGGTTTCATATTGACTCTTTATGGAAGTTTATTGAACATCTTGCATACCCATCTTTTAGAACATTCCAGTAAGAGATCCAATTTTTGCATCTAATCACTTTCTGTTTTCCTCTGAGAAAGTTTGAAAGACTTGTTGGTGAGGACTTTTCAGGAAAGTCTGCCTCAAAAATACCTCTTGCTTGTAAACTAATGTAGAACATAATGGGTAATGTATTTTAATTGAAATGTCAAATTTTCAAAGTCTGAATTTAAATAATCAGGGATTAATTATTATTAATTGTGTTTAATGGAGATTGAAACAAATGTAAGTAAAACAGTAGAATACCCTGAATTAGAATGGACCAATATTAGCATTTTGGTGGAGGCAATGTATCACTTTATAAATATACTGAGGATTTGTAATCAAGTGTATCTCAGCAGAAAAAAGGGAAACACTTTTCAGAAAAATATATTTTCTGCACATTTAGGAGATAGGAAAAAGCTTTTCAGCTGGTTGCTTTTTTTTTATTTTACAGTAAAGAGGAGCATTATACCTGCACAGTCTCTTTAATTTTATTCAGCATGCTAAAGCAAAAATCCGTATGGCTGTGATCTACCTCTCTCATGTATTAACTTGATTGCTTTTTTCTTGTAGAACTTCTGTTTTGTCATTATAATTAAAATGAGGAGTATGCCTAGTAATTTTTAAAAATACAGCTCTATATTATTGTAAAGTTTAGATATTAGAAAATTAGATGGTACTGTAGTTAAAACAACATAAAACTACAAGCATGGATGAAAAAGAGGCCTTTGCAATTAGAAGATACTGCCACTTTGTTCTGTTTCCTTTCATTTCTGTTTTCTCCATTCTTTTCCTGCAGTGCAGAGATTACAAAATCCTCTGTAATCAATAGAATTTAAATTATTTATATTAATTAAAAAAAAATCCAGTAACTGGATATACTGATATCAAAGCTAACTAGAGTAGGTAAAAATACTGTATTTATTATATTTTTCTCTTTTTTTATTCACTTTTTATTATCTTTTTTATTTTTATTTATTTTATTTTATTTTATTTTTAATTATATTAATTAAGCTCTAATGATGATAGTGTCTCACTATCATTTATTTTGATGGCAACAGAAGCACAACTTAGATTAGCAGCACAACTTAGATTAGCCCTTTAGTAAATACCATGAGTCAAAAGAGGAGGTTTGTAAATTTTCATATTCCAAAATCAACAGATTTCTATCTTTTCTAGACGAATAGTCTCTGCTGCTTTTACTCTTTTTGACAGAGGTGGAACTATTATAATTCCATACAATACACTGAGTAACTGTATTGTAATACAGCACACATTTTAAAATAGTTCTGATACTACCAAAAATTATGTTTTACATATCTTTTTCTACAGGAATGTTGATTATCAGTGACTGTGATAGAGCAAGGTTGATATAATATATTTTTCTGCATGTTTTAAAAAAATGGCTACCCAAGACAAAAGTCCCATCCCATTCTTAGGCATACAAAAATTGGTTTGATATTTTAAAAGTTACTTGGCAAAATAAATGGATAACCAGCAGTGCTGATTATGAGTCTTCCTGACTGAGTCGTTCAGTATAAAATACAGGTGTTTTGCTTCAGACAGCAATCAAAATTAAAAAAAAAAAAAATCTCTCGTTTCCTGGTTTAGCCCCAGCTGTATCCTGCTTTGCTTAATTCCCAAATCCACTGAACTGGATAGCTGTTACCAGTTCTCTACTCTATGTGAACATATACAATTTGTTCTTTTTGACTAAAACAAGCGAATTTTGCTCAAAGATCTCATAAAAAAAAGCTATGTAATTGTGAGCTAGATGGGGTATCATTGTGGGAAAGACGGTCTAGAGACAGGTCACTAAAGCCTTTTTTCATTTTTTCTTTTACTTCATTTGAACTATTGACCTTGTGAAAATATTCAGCTTTCTGTGAGTTGGTTTTTTTTTTTTTTCTTTTTTGTTGAGATGGGTTTTGGTGCCTGAGCTTTGAAACATGTATGATCAGACCCAGCTTCTCTGTGAGGCTGCTGGGTTTTCTAAGTCGCAGCGCTAGAAAACACACCGATCTTGGGAAATCAAGCTAATGTCTCTCAGCTGTGCAGGAAAAGTGTGAACAGCTCTGTCAAATGAGCTACCCCCATCTCCTTTTTTTTCAGGCAGCATCTTATACTGGAGCAGTCACTTCACATTTACCATTTGAGCAGTTGTGATATAACTGCTGTTTTATTGCCTATAGGAGAGTTTGTGTGAGGAATCAGAAGCTGGTCTTTCAGCTACCCTGGCCAGGAAAGGTTTTAGTCACAGCACTCCATTACTGGTGAATGTGTAAGGAATCCTGACAAGATTACCAGAGAACATGAACATACAGCACTGGCCTAAAGGTTGCTAATTGACCAAATGATAATATGAGGGGAAGTATTTTCCAGCCTTGAACCTCTGCCCCTAGATAAGTATATTAAATGACATCAGTTAACCCCTTGAGTGCAATGACCCAATCTGCCAGGGACACTCCTGGTGTGGCAGACCCTTACGTGTCCTAATCAGTGGTGAAGTACCAAGTAGAGTCATAGGTCCAGATGAGTCCTATGTGTGGTCCTTTGTAGGATGGAAAGATGTCTCTAGATTTGCAAAAGGTTAAACACAAAATTTAAAGTGCACAGCTACAGTGGCTTAAAAACACATAAAAATTGTAAAGCAGAAGAGCAGTCAGGGATAAACACAGAACAATGTAAAGGTGGGGAAGTAATTTTGTCTTGGAATTGAGTTGTTTTTGTTAATTTGTTTTATTGGATTTTTACTGTTTTCTCTAGTTTCTGAAGAGTGAGTGTACTGAGTTATCTTCAGCTTAGTTCCTTCTTGCACTTAGTCTCAGGTCATGAACATTACTAAATTTCACTAAAAATATCAAAGCTATTATATCGAGTGAACTTATGAACTGTAAGTTACAGTTCATAAAAGAAGACAGTTCTATAAGATATGTTCTATATCTAGTTCTGTAAGATGTGTTTTATTTTTTTCTTTTTTTTTTCTTTTTTTTTCTTTTTTTTTTTCTGTGGCATCTTTGATTTAATATCCAGGCAGAATATTTCAGTCGTTAAGATGATGTCTTCTAAATCAGTATTTTTCTGAAGTAAAAAGATCATAAGTTCTGTATCAATTTATTTGTGCAGAAAAAGATAGTTAGGACTTCACTTCTGTTGTCTTCAAAGATGTTTAAAATAAAATTATCCATTATGGGAAGTTATTAATGCCCTTCTAGTTTAGTAATTACTGGTATTTTCTTACATTATGCAGGACTTCACCTCTTGCCTGATTTCACTGAAATTAGTGGGGTTACTCATGTAATATGGTACCAGTCGGAAGATATATAAATGGCAAACTCAGCCATGTGGAAGTTGTAGTTATTTAACAAAGGTTTTGTCTTTACTGGCACAGAGGCATTTATATATATTTTGAAATGCGATGACTAATTCTTTCATTTCTTATTATTATTATACAAATGGTCTATATTTGGCCACCAGAAACCATCTTCTTTGCCTTGAGGCACCTCACATTGTTGCATTAATGGGTGAAAAATTACATTTGCCATTTCATAATTTGTGTCCATTTTTTTTCATGGTTTAGCATCAAGTCTGATAAACTTAGAAATCCGTAACTCATAAGCTATGTTGTTGACCCTTGGTTGTTAAATGTGTTACATAGGCTTAATCTAAAGTAACACTTCCCATTGGAACTATTAAAAGAGCCAAGTGCTGATTTTTCAGGCCAGAAAACAGAGCTAGAAGGCAAAAGTCCTCCTGAGATATGACTATGAGACATTGTGGGGTTTGAGTGTTGCTTTTGATCATGAGCTAGTACATTAATGGATATGACATTGCCTTTTAAAGAGGGACACTGCAAATTGTAGGGAGGAGAGAGAGAGAGATACTCTTGCTGTGCATTACACTGCATTGCACATCAGCAGTGCTATAGCATGGGAGGCTTTTTAACCTTTCATTTAAAAAATCCTTCTTTCAAAACACCAGTCATTCCTTCTTTGATCACATGGCACTACATTAACTGAGGCCGGAAAGGCTGTTCATCAAGCTGACTCCATGCACACACATTGTTTCCAGCATTCACACTCTGTGACTGCAATCACAGTGTACAATCTGAGCTGAGGCTTCCTAGAAACTCTAGCTCCCAATCTGGCAGGTGATGTTCTAAGAGAAGTTCCTCTGCCATGTGCCACCTTCATATAAGTCAAGCTTACACCTTCTTGGACTCTAACTAAAAGTCAGCATGAACTTGAATTTTCCTTCTGGGTGTCCAGTTGACAATTAGGACTTTGAGTGTTTTGGGGAGCTATACTGCCCAGTATTACCTGTGATCTTTTCTGTTGTGTTACAACCATATAACTATGCTCTTAAGAAGTTTTATCCTGCCTGTAACAGCTGAGGAGCATGGCTGCTGGGAATCTACACTTGAGTTCTCACCAGCTGCAGATCAGTTGCCACATTATATAGATGTGTGCCCATCCCTTACAAAATGCTGTGCTGGTACAAAAAAAACCTCGGCATCCCCCCTGAAGAGAATAACTGTGCTTCTTTTTCACTGTTTTTCTTACAAAAGCAGGTCCATGAGATATGTGGATCTCTACCATACAGCTGTTTGCAGTGATTGGATTGGAGACATGCTAATAATGCAAATGGATGATATCATAATATTAATATCCATGTGTGACATACCTTTAAGATGTAGTCTCTTAAAAAGGTGTGTATTTTCTCTGGAGGGCTAAAAATATTCATATAATCCTGTCTTTAGTGTACTTTTTCTGATTAGGGTAGAATCATCACTTCAAATGTAACTAGCGCACCTGGCAGGTGGGTGTTTTCTAAGAGGAATAAAATTATTCTCCTTTTGGAATGTCAAGCTTTAGACAGAACCAGTTCTAGGTTTGTCTTCCATAACCTGAGCTCCAGAGCTGCACAAGAGCTGCCTTCTCCAGAGTACATGTACTACCGAGATCCTTTTCATGAGGCATCAGAGCAGGCCAGTCGGAAGTCATACTTTTTATATTTGTTTTAATTGGTTTTGGTCTATGAATTACAATAAATTTAATTAGATTGTAGTAACTTGACTGCCAGGGGCTCAATTCTAATTTGCTCCTACTGCCTGATAACTGTTTAGCTAGGTCTAGACATGAAGCATTCCTGGCAGGGTTCTCTACACATTAGTTTAAGAAGCCATCATTTTTTGTATCCATCACCCTTGCCTTCATTCAATCACACCTCTAAGGTTTCCCCAATTATACAAGAGGTAGAAATTCCCCATATCAAATTGCCCTTTGCCATGTATGCCATCTTTATCCCATCACATAGTGCACATCATTCGGGACTCCCTTGTTTCTCCTGGGGTGAGTGTGGCTTGTGCCATTCTATTGGCCTGTAGAATTTATAAGAATATACTATGCCTTGCACTAACTGCAGAGCTCTTTGTCCATCACTGCTTTTCAAATCATTAACAGAAACTCACATCAAGAAGTGGGGTAGGCATACAACCTGCAAATTCATCAAGTTGCCTGGAACAAGGCATCTGTGCAGTGTGACAGACCATTATCTACAAGACAAAGATTGCAGTGTAAATTCAGCTAAGATTAGATCCCATAGAAACCACAAAGATGATGTTATTTAGTCAGACCTGTCACAAAAGAAGCTTTAATTACTGATAACATGCAAAATCAAACCAGGAGGCAGCAGTTTTACTTTTCCTGGAATTACCTTTTTTTTTATATATATATTTTTTTAAGTAATATATCTTACTATTCCAAATAAAGCTGTGTGTTGATCAGTAAAGAGTATTATCCCCAACTTTACTGCAGATTTCATTACATAGAAAGTAGCTTAAAAGATGACCTAAAATGTGAAAGAGTATTTTGTCTGCTTTTTAATCCCTGCTTGTTAAGAACGTTGTACTAGAAGGAAATATTTGACTACTGGGTCCAGTCCCTCCTAGAAGAGAAGATCCCACTGTGTAATCCTTTTAAGTAACTGGCCAAGCTCCACGTGCAGAATAATAGTGTTTCTTGCCATGCATCTTGCTCTAAACTGGGCACACTTGATGCATTACCACGTCTAGTTGATACAATGAAATAAACACCATTTAGTAAGGTGTAAAACTGATTCATGTTTGCTGCTAATGACTATTTAACACAAACAATTATGAGGGAAGTTTGCTATTATAGTTCTTTCCATGTCTCATCTCTTCATTTCAGGGCTAAAGGTAAGTTGTAGGAAGTTGCTAGAAAAGCTGGAGTTACAGAAATAGTTCCAAGGCACAAAAAACACTCAAAAAAACCCCCCCAAAAACCAGAACTGTATATATAATGCGGGGGAAAAAAAAAAAAAGAATAAAAAAAATTTTAAAAAAGAGAGGAAATTACAGTGGAGATTGCAAGAATAAGGGGGAAGAAAATGTTTCCCAGTTGCTTGAGACATACTATGATAGAACTATCATAGTTCATTTTTTTGCTTGTCCACAAATCCCTCTACCCACAAAAAAAAAAGATGTCCAGATTTTAAAAATTCTTTCTTACTTCCATAATTTCTGTTTCATGCTTTTCTGTCACCTAAGATGAGTTTAATTTTTCTGATGTATTTTATGGCTTCCTCTACCAAATGTAATTAGCAAGCATGATGTGCTTTTTTCTTTTCTTTTCTCATCAAATGGATAGTTGAAAAAAAGTATTTTTGTTTCTCCTAGAAGTCTGATTTTATTGCATTAATTAATGTTATTCCTAATTTATGAGTGTTAATGTATTTATTTCCTGATAGTTTATAAAAGATCTTAACACAATAACTGCCATTCACTGTATTTAATATGTCTGATTATGCAGTAACAAAATAACTTTGCTATACTACCACTTCAGTCACTGGGAATCCTTTCTTCCTGTTCTTTCTTTCTCTTTGCAGATGTCTCCCCTCACTAATTTAAAATCTACTAGTCTCAGATTTCATCACATCTCTCATCTGGCTCTTCCCTGTTTCTCTCATTATTTTGAGAAATTTGTTCTTGATTTTCCAGGTTTCTGTAAGCATATTTTCAGGCATGCACAATTGAAAACCATGTGAAACATCACATTCTGGTTAGTCTGTATAATCGTGAGATTACAGTAATGATGTGTTCCCTTGAGCCCATAAAATGAATCAAATTCTGTCAGCAAAAATCGAGTGATTCCTGAATGACTAGTTGTAGGTAGAAGGATGAAATAGTCTTCATAAGGAAATATAAAATAGAGTTCAACACTAAAATCTTGTCCAGAAGCTTTCAGAAGCCTTGTTAGTGGGTCTAATACCAAGTAATAGAAGGCAAAAGGCTCCTGGATATTTTTTAACTCTTCCTGCACAAAATTTCAAAGCTATACATTCTCTGAAGATGGGACAGTTTCAAATATGAAGCACAGTTGCTGTAACCACCATGACCCTCTAGATTATGAGTATAAAATCCAGAACTCAAGAAGATGGGAATAGGTTTCAGTGACTTCTTGATCCTGTCACTGGGACCTTTTCTGTTCATTATGTGTTTGTTCAGATGAAAACAATGCACATAGTGGGGGGAGAAGCAAAGGGAAGGAGGGGATAACAGAGACAGCTGGTTTAAGTTTTGTATGTATTAAAATTATATAAATAATAATATTCGTATTTAACTCTCATTCAGTGATCAACACAAGAAACTCTATAGTTGCCCTTGACTGCTGCTGAACAATATCTAAAAATGTTGTCAATGGTATTCTAAAACTCTACATTAA
This sequence comes from Petroica traversi, assembly GCA_025920805.1. Lineage (NCBI taxonomy): Eukaryota > Metazoa > Chordata > Aves > Passeriformes > Petroicidae > Petroica > Petroica traversi. The sequence continues at coordinate 5,907,195 of JAHLSL010000044.1, forward strand.
CTTTTAATTTAATTTAAGATAAAAAGTATTAATTACTGCAGAGAAGTCTATCTTAGCTCTACAAAGAAATAGGTTGTCATCTAACGCTCTTAGACCTGCTCATTCATTTTTTACTCCCTTCAAAGCCAAACAAGAACAAAAAAATAAAGAAACTCCAGGAAAAATCTTGAGGAAATGAGGGACTATTTATATCACAAGGCCCAATCTCATAACCCCTTGTATATATTGTGGTTCTTAAAAGTGCAAGTAGACCTACAAGGCTATAATTTTCAGGATTTACCAAAGAACATTTTTCAAATAGATCTTTTCTGTGACCCTCAGTTCTTCAAGGAAAGAATAGAGTACATTGTCTCAGCAATGTATTTCTTTCTCTTCTTCGAGCTTTATCAAGAGTTGTCACGCATTATAGTTTGGTGACAGTGCTAGAAAAAAGTGAAGACAGAACTGACCTCTCATAGCATTTTTGTGACCATGGGGCTCACACGAGCAGCTTGGCATCTGCCGGCACATCTTTAGCGAGTTGGCAGCCCCAGCGCCCTTTGCAGGTTGCAATCAAACCTGCCTTCTACAGCAGCCTCTTTCTGGCTGATTAAGTTTAATGTAATTTTAATTAAAAACCACAGTGTCAAAGGGTTTAGCTGCTCGAGAAATGAGCACAGATTGTGGCACAGTGGCAGCAGTCACTTGGAAAATGGAAATGCATCCTGACAATATTGTGTAGGGGCCAGATAAACAAAGCTGCAGCTACTGTACCTTGCAAAAAGCTGGGAGAGACCATCATTGCAAGGAACCTTATTCAAAAATAAAGTATAGAGCAGTTCTGGTTCATGTCTTTTAACCATTTTTAAATGCACCTCAGCAACTGAGTAGAGAATTAATTTTAGTCTTCCCTCCACATTTTTACATTTTCATTGGCATGTTTAAATTTTCAGATTTTAGTCCTTATTCATTTTGAACAGCAAAATATTTGCTTCCCACAATAGACTTATTCAGCTTTTCTCCTTAGGCTATAAAGAAAAAAATCACCACAGATTTCATCATTTCTGAAAGCAGGTTCCATTTTAGGGAGTTTTTGCTTTTGTCTGTTTTCAACTTTTCTTGTCCCTTGAAGCAGATCACAAGGAGATTTTAATATTTTACATACTGCAAATATTGAGCAACATTTGGAGAATGACCAAAAGAATCACTTCACCAACAAAAGGTCGCATCATATCTATGAGATTTAATTTCGCTAAGTCTCAATATGCATAGAAATACTGATAAGAATAGCTTCCAAAAGAAGTCTCTGTAGTGCTTTATTTTCCTAGTTGCCACAGTTTTTTTGAGTAAAGAGAATTGCTTTGGAGTTGTTAAACACCCTTGTCTTGGCAGAAGTTGCTATTTTTCAAACCCGTCCTTAGAATGCATGTATTTCTGGAATGAAGGCTTGATCCAAAATCCACTGAGATCCGTGGAAAATCCCCAGTGACTTAAACTTTGGATCAGGTCCTGAGAAGTATATGTGCAATAGGTAGGTAATGTAACATGGCTCCCAGGAATTCCTTTCAGCAAGAAGCCTTTTTATTGTTCGTAGATGCTACCGATGCTCAGGGGCCAGAACCCCAGGAGAATTCCACCTAGTGACGTCAATTCTGTAGAGGAGAACTTCCTCTGTCCCCTTTTAGGTTTGTGGGACATTTTCGAACAGATGGAGCCTATATAGGTGGGACGGGTTCCATCTGAACAGAAGGGTCACAAATGCACCAACTGAGAGGATAGACAGAGCTATGGGGGAGAGTTTAAAGGAGTGGACAAGGGGGATGGGAAGTCTGTACAGAATCCAGCAGAGAGGAAGAAGCGGCTAAAATAAGCAGATGGGTAGACAAGGGGAAATAATGTTAAGGATTGAAATATGTAGCACACCTAGAGAAAAGGTTAAGAGAGAAAATCAGAAGACAGAATTGGTGTGCAGCACAGTTAGAAGGCATAGAAATCTCATTATTCAACAACACGCATAAAAAGGTCTGACAAAGAAAGTCAATTTTTAAAAGTAGTAATGTTCTAAGGGAAGGGTTGTCCTGAGCACCATGTGGTGGATGAAGGTACTAGAATTTATTACAGGCACTGAAATTGCTTTGCTACATAGGGTACAACATGATAGAAGCTCAATGAAGACTTGAATTACCCTCTAAACTAGAATTTACTGATTAATAAAATCAGTAAATTACCTGAAGTACATGGATATATGATGGATTCTCTGTCTCTGAAGAGAATATCAGGGAGGGAGAAAAAAGAAACAGAAAGAAAATGAAGCACCATCCCCTCACAAAGTCCGAAATGCAGACCACTCTGGAAGTAACAAGCCAGGAGATGTACTGAAAAAGACAGCTGTATATAACCAAATTATGTAGGAGAGAGACCGTGCAAAACTTAAAAAAAAAAAAAGTTTCAGCAATACAAGGGAAGAAATGTGTCACTTCCATTTATATTGACCCTGGGTCTAGATGGAAAAAGATATTTGAATGCAGCTCCATTTACCAATGGTTTTGGATGCTGGTTGAAAAAAGGACTTTCTCCCACCCTTAGCCTACCATCACTATTACTTACATGAAAATTTAGATTAACATAACAAACTTTTATTTAGTAGTGGTTATGATGGGATGATAAGATTAACTTCCAAATATAATTTTGTGAAGGGCAGCAATTTTCTGATATAACAGGTACAAAACTACCAACAGTTTCAAATTAATAACTGCTACCATCCCTTTCCTTGCTACTACTAATACTATTATTTTATGAATATATATGCAGTATTTTGTTTCTAAAGAAACGCTTTAGTCCAAAGCATTTATAACTTGTAATCACAAATAATTGTCAATTATGGAAAGAGTCTATGAAGTCCAAAATTAATATCTAGCTTTATAACAGACCAGAGTAAAATGCCAGAGTAGAGCATTGCCAATCATTTAAGAATAATAAGATATCTTCCATTATTTGTAGCACATTGCTACTTACACAAGAACCTTCTCCCCATAGTTATTATCGCCAAAAGAACCACTCAGGTTTGCTTCTCAGTTCTCCCTATATTTGTGAACAAGGTTCTAAGGATATTCCATATGGATATATGCAAGTGGTGCTTTTATGATCACCAAAGGAAGATGTTTCCCTGAAGCCTTTATATGTTTTCAGAAAAAAACTGAGCATCTGCCTGGAGCCCATTTGAATCATATATGCAGTTCACTTCTACTTCAAAATCTGACTGTGAATATAAAGGAAAATGCCCCAAGGGTTACATGACACAGTAGCAGGTTACATAAAGCACTTCACTGACATATATATAATCCTTTTATTTATGAATACAGAATTAGATGTTTATCTAGGCTTGTACAAATAGCTAGTTATATTTGATGAAGCAATGAACTAATTAATATCTTCACAATAACAAGTAATTTAAAAATTCTGAAGTGTGAAAATATTTGACTTTCAAAGCATGCTGAAGAGAAATGTTGCTATTACCTTGTTAAGAATACTAGGATAAATAGAGGGGGTAATCAATATTCTTTTTATTTTGTTTCATGGTGAAACAAATATAATATGTAAATATTTACATAGACTACAAAGGATTGGCTGAATACACTGTTAAATCTTTTCTATGAAGTCCCTTAAATCTTTTATGAGGACCTACAAAGTTTTGTGTATTTCCAAACCACTGTAGATCTTATATTGTGCAATATAATTTTGGGTATGTCCAGTCTTTCTATTTCTGTTTTATTAATAAAGCAGGTTAACTGGGTGATCAGCAAATATTTATTGAATGTATTTAGCAGCATGTAAATTACATAGAGTATGTCTCAGTGAAACCAGGCATTAGTGGTAATGCAATTCAGCTACTAAGATTGGCTGCACACATGAGTGGCAGAATGCAAAGGGTGCAACTCTGAGAAGAGTTACACTTTTTCAATATTCCACAAATGACTTGATCTACTTCCTGTGTTTCCACAAGCATAACATTTTCTATTTGTAGAAGATATTATTGTATAAGCAATAATCCACAGAGTATCAAGAAGGTACTTTTTTTTAGTGCTGATTCTTACGGAAAGTATTCATTAAATTGTTTCAAGCTTTCTATAGCCTATTAAGTTTTTTAAAATACTCCATTCACATGGAGATAACATTACAACGTTGGTGCAAATAAAAATTACAAACTTTTACCAGAACACATGACTTCTTCATTGAGCAGTCTTGGGTTTTTGTTCTGGTTGATTCGCTTGTTTGTTTGGTATGGGGGTTGGTTTTTTTCATCTTCAATATAGCAAAGTATTTAAATTTTGTTTATAGTGTTAAATGAAAAGTTAATTTAATATTTTTTCACAGGTGCCTCAATAAGAGCAGGTTTGATGATAATGATTTTCTCTTTTGTGTAAGTAAAAATATTTGTTTGAGTGAAATACCTTCTACTGCCAGTGCAGCAGTTTTCTGCTATGCTGCTTGCAAAATGGACATTGTATTACTATGCTCCTATTTAAAATATATTAGAGGTTTTTCTCATTTGTTGTGCAACTTCCTTTCTGCTTTCTACAACTCTAACAAAAACTTGGCAGATTGGAAAAGTGTGTACTTTATACTATTTTTTCAGCCCTTCTAAAATTAAATTAAATCCACTCAACATAGCAAAAGAGCCCTCAGGCATAATTCTACATACTATGTATTTACAGTATTAAATATTCAGTATTTTTTTCTTTTAAAAGCATATTTTTTACAATTGTCATAAACTTCCATGCTAAGCCATACTTGGGGTTGCATTTAATGTTGTTTTTTTTCCAGGTTGTCAAAACTAAGCTTTTCATACTCATCAGTCTTTCTGATATATTAAAAACTAACTAGATATGGAAGGGAATTTTTTAAGTAATATCTTCCATCTGATCTTACATACAAGTGTTCTTTTTACAAAATGTAGAAGAGATAATAAATGGGTAAATTTGTCCAAGCAATTGCATAGGTCCAATATACTCATGAACATTCATGATTCTAAGCCATTGACTGTTTGTTTGAGTCAGTCTGATCCATATATTTCATATATTCTCTTGATTGACAGTCACTCCAGTTTTCAGATTTTAATCAAACATACACATTTAGAACCACTAAAAAAACCTCAATTAAAAAATTAATTCAATACAGCGACAATGTAACATCTATTGCCAAATTTGAGCCACACTTGACCTCTATTTGTGAGGTTAATTTCAGTATACATATTATGTACTGCTTTGAAAATTTGCCTTCTGATTTCCTCTAATTATCTCTCAGATACCATATTAGTGGGATTTTAGGAGCAATAAATACTGTGCTAATTATCATCTTTGAAACAAAAGACTGCTAAACAAGGATATGGCTTGGGTACAATTCCACCAGTGACAGCAGAACTTGTGTGCACTCTCCAGTTAGAATGAGCAACCCTACTATCTTTTGCAAGGATATAATTAATGAATTTTGAACACTTAATGTATAGAAGAGTAGTTTAATATTACAGCATAAAATACCTCTTTGTGGTAGTTCATAAATTGCCTTATTGACAAATTTTGTTTTCCAAATTATAAGTGCATGAACAGAAGTCATCTTCAATAAAGCTTTTTTCATGTGGTTATATTTTCACAGAATCCCAGAATGGGTCAGGTTGGAAGGGACCACTGTGGATCATCTGGTCCAACCTCTCTGCTCAAACAGGGCTATCCTAGACCACGTGGTACAGGATTATGTTCAGATGGTTCTTGAACCATCATATCACCAGTGAAGGAGACTCCATAACCTCTCTGGGCAGCCCATTCCAGTGCTCAGTCATCTGCACAGTAAAGTTCTTCCTTATGTTCAGAAGGATCTTCCTGTGCATCCTTTTCTTGCTATTGCCTCTTGTCCTATTGCTGGGCACCACCAAGAAGAGCCTGGCTCCATTAGCATCCCCCCTTTAGATATTGGCAGACCTTGATGAGGTCCCTTCTCAGTCATCTCTTTTTGAGATTGAACAGGTCCAGCTCCCTCAGCCTTTCCTCCCAAGAGAGGTGCACCAGTCCCTTAATCAACTTTGTCACCTTCCCCTGGACCCACTCCAGGAAATCCATGTCCCTTTTGTACTGAAGAGTCCAGAACTGGCTCTTTTCCCCCTTAGAATTTATAAAGAAATACTGCCACTGGCCCATTGAATCAGAAATTAAGTTTTCTCATTTCTGAGCAAATTAATGAATAATGAAATTATTCATTAATTTGATCATGGATTTAAAACTTTAATGACACTGCATTCCAGCTGCCAGAGTGCGACAATGACCAGGGTATTGCAGGCCAGGAGAGCAAGGACCTTGTCAGGCATGGCCTGTCCCAGTGCCCATGACAGCAGGGCATGGCAGGCACAGAGGTAGTAGCTGGGTCCCACCATGAGTTGAGATCAAAGAAGAAAAGTCTCTGGTGTACCATCCTCAAATATTCTTGACCTGTGTCCTATCCATCTGAAGCAAGGAGTGGAAAATAGTTAAGTGTCATCCCACTGGAAAATTGATACAGGGATGATGATGATTTGATTTCATAATGTAAAGTCATAGACAGAGACATTAAGTCATTAGACATTTACGCCTTTGTAAATATATAAAGCTGAGCTCTTATTTACAAGTTCCTACCCATTTTAATTTGCTGACCACAAACGAAGTTGTAGAAAGGATAAGTTGGTTTAATTTGGTGAGTTTCTTTTTGTTAAATTCTTCTTTTAGAGTAAAATATAAACATCTGAAATTGAAATCCTCTTTATAGGTATAATTTTATTACAATAGCAAACATTGAACAATATTGATGCTGCATAAAATAAAGATGAACCTATCTCCAAGGATCTTATATCAGAATTTCAGTCTGTAGTGTTGGCTCTTACGCTATCCAGTTCGATTCATCCATCTCCTGCCATGATATTGATGTGCTCTGAAATTGCACCAAAGTATAGCTGGTCACAAATTTCACACTTACCACTTTAGACAAGTGAAAGGTCAAGGGCTTACAACAGTTGAGCAGCTCCTTATCAGTACCAAAAAGCACAAACAGGCATGAAAGTGACTGCAGGTCAGATCAGCTGTAATTTACACTAGCTGTGTAAGCCCACACAAATCCATCCCACTACCCACAGCAGAGCATGTATGTTTGAACATTGCCCACTTGTCTCACTTCTCATCTGCTCCATACAACGTTGGAATCAAACATACAAGCACACTTTGATTTTTTGCCATTCTTTTGTTTTCAGAATAAAAAAGCATTAAGTAACTCTTCCAGTAAAAAGCCTATCCATATATGGAAGGACCATAAAACTGAGATTTAAACCAGCCAGCTAATAGGAGGAAAATCAGGAGATGGAACTAAAAGTGGTCTAGTATCTCACTGAAAATGCTGCTAGAGGGAAAATATAAAATTACATAGTCAGTACATTCTAAAATCTGAAAAATATGCATTGTGTCTTGTCTACAATGAGAAATTATACTCAGTCTTGGTCTGAATATTATAGTAAGGGATAAATAAATCTAAAATGTGCTGTTTGAACTCCTTGAATCATATTACCAGATCCCATTTCAGCAGGAAACACTGGATTTATGGATTTTTGTTTACAGGAATCTAACAGTGTTCTATTGATCATTTTAATGTTCACAAGTAAAAGGACTGAGTTTTGTATGTCTCCCAGATAGAGAGAAAAAGCAAACTTAATATTGATGACAGCTTTCATTCCAGAATAAACTAAAAGCAGCAACTGAATCTAAAAATAAAACAAACCAAAACAGGAAAACCAACAAACCACCAACTCTGCTGCGCAGCTACTTTACAAGTTGGTTTCGTCCTGCGAAGGCCTCAGCTATAGATTCACAAGCATTCTTAGGCAAGAAGAATTTAAGATCTCTTTGTCCTGAAATAACTCCCAATAATCTCTTTTATTATTTTTATTTAGAACTGAGGCTGTTAATGTTCCATTTATTAATTAATTTCTTTCCTTAATTACTTTTCATATTTTAAAAGGCATATAAATATACGATGTACACAGAATAATAATTTAAAAAATTTATCCTATTTGGGTACACCAACTCTTTTGTTTGTTCTCTAAATTTGACACTCAAGTCAAACAGCCAGTTTTCTTTCTCGCCTGGTTTACCCGACAGCACAGTTAAGCAAATCCATTTATTCCTGATTAGCAGAATCTGTTTTGTGGATATCCTGTTTTCACTATCAGTGACCTACTAGAATCATATTATAAACAGTATCTGTGCAAGCAGTTCTGTAGTTGCTATTATCACACATTGTAAAAATGTTTTTTTTTATTTAAATAACTTTAAATGTATCAAATGCCTACCAGTTAATTTTTGCATAAGCAATTATTTTTTAAATGAGAATATATTATTCCCCCATATCTAAACTAGCTCTGAGTATAACTAACACTAATACCTTAAACTTTCAGTGCCAAGGTCCGGTAAAAAAGAATCAGTTACAATTATTGGCTCAGTATGCACTAGTCTGCCCAGACATCCAGTCTGCCCATTGCATAAAATCTAAAAATTCTGTTCAAATAGAATATATTTATTTTGTCTTGAACACAAAAATTATGTTGAGATTTCTTCAGATGTGATCTTGTCATAGACTATGCCAGAGTATCTTTGAACTATGGCATTATGAATCAACAATGATGAATCTTGGCCTTTTGTGTCTTTGGACACAGTTGAGGAAGGTGGAAGAATAGTTACAATGTACTGCATGCACTACTGGAATAGTTGCTGGAAAAAGATATCAACAGAAAAAAACCTGAAGCCATCACCAAAAGCAAATCATAATCACCTACTCCTCTGGCACTGATTTTTGAAACTCAAGGAATACTGGATTTTTTTTTAAGCATGATTCTCCATCTTTCACATCAAAATGGTGGCAGAAGTACATGTAGGAAGATATTTCCTAAGGGAAAAGTGCAAGGATTTGCCTCAGGTTGTTGCTCAGGTTGTTGTTCACTCCATGTGAACTTGACTAAAATTCAAATTGTGAAATAATAAATTTGACATAAATTAAAAGTTTATTCTTTGCCTCCCAGTGCATGCAGTAACTTAAAGCCAAACACCAACAAACAAATTGGCAGTTGGTGTTTTAGTCTGTGAGGTGTTAGCCATCTGGTCCCACAAAATAAAACATTTATTTGATTTGTCTTAAGTATGTGAGTTAAGAGATATCCAATATGCAAAGGCATTAAGATTTTGCTTTCAGAATGTTGGAACTCACTTTTCTTGAAATTTCATCAAGAGTATACATACTCATTACTATGTATTCATCTCTGCTAAGTCAGATGAAGAGCTTCAGAATAGAAGTTGTCTTCAGAAATTCCCATATGGTTTTGAATAACAGCTGCTATAGCACAAGCCAAGTGGCACACTCAGCTTTATATAACACTACCTACACGGTGCTTTCTGTTCCAGGGCTGCTTTCATTTGTTCCCATCCTTGCAATTAGTACACTGGTCCCACCACTTAGGATATCCAAAGGAATTTATTCTTTGCTACATTGCTCATGGTTTCTGCAGTACTCCTGATATCTAGTGTTATTAAAGCTTATTTGAAAAGTTTAGTCACTACTTTTGGCTTCAGCACCAAAAAATTTTGAAAATATTATCTATCTTTCATATGACGCTGAAATAGTTCAATACCAACCTAATATTAACAAGCTAATCCAAAATCTACCAAGAGCATTTAACGCTGTCCAGAACATGCCATTTGCCTGGGAATGTTTCACTGTTAGATGATAGGTTACAAAACTAAAACAAATTGCCCAAAATGAGACCTAAAAGAGCAAAAAATTCTACTTTGGTAAGACTTGGCAGTGCTCTGTTTCTATTCTTCCTGCTTAGGATGTTGAATATGCACAGGAGAACATCAGTGGTATACTGGCTTTTTAACACCAGAGGCTTTCCCACAAAGCAAAGCAAGGGCTTCTTACAGTGCCTTTTCACTGGGGTCTGTTGAAATTAAAGGCTTAGCTGCTTCAGTCCATGCATGTCATGCCCACAGTCCCAGAGAAGTGTTCTGGGATAATGCTGCTCTCTAAGGCTCTTAGGTTTATTTGCACTAAGTTGTCTAATCCTAGCCAGGAGTTGTTTTGCTGATGTGGATTATCAGTTAATAAAAATTCACTTACTATTGATGAACAAAAATTTGTACACTTCAAAATGACAATGGAAAAAAAGTAATTAAAATTCCCAATTCTAGTGTGGTTACAAATTCCATGTCATTTACAACTAGAGACATCCAAAGGACTTCATTTAATGGTTATCCCGAAACATACTGCAGTTAAGATTATTTGATTTATAAACTGGTTGTAGTTTGTTTTTTTAACCTTATGCTAGACTTGGAATCCTTTCAAATGAACTGCAGGTATGCCTGATCTTTATAGAGTGCAGGGGTTATAAGACACCATGCATGTCCTCATTGTTTTTGCTGTGGGGACAGGAAACAGAAAAAATCAAACTACTCTCAGTTCTGTTGCCTACACAGAAGTGTCACAAACCTAAAGAATGATGATGGGTTGTAATTTACTTTACAAAATGTCTTCTCTGGGTTAAGTGAACTGTTAACATTTTCTACAAAATCCACAAAGCATCCCTTTCCAAGTAGAAAACAGTCAAGTACTTCAATTAGAAGAATGTCATTTATCACAGCAACGTGGCAGAATATAACAAGGCACTGCAGAGACGGTCTGAGGCAAGAAAACTAGCACTTAAGTGGGGGCTTTCAAAGGTAATGGAGGGATCAATACATATTAAGGTTAGCCATCAGACTAGAACTCTAGGGGAAAACTTGAAAATTAAACAAGGGGTGTTTCAGAAAGCTTCTCTTTTGCAGTAAAATTCCAAGTGCTGCCTCTGCTGTTTTCACAGTAATGCTTTGCCTACATGCTTAGCTCCCAGTACCGTGTATAAACCATTTTTACAATTTTCGTAAGTGGCCAGCAAGGGCCAGAGATCTCCTCAGGAGAATGGAACCAGGGGTCAGCAGGGCGGGGGTCTCATCAGCCAGGGGTTACCCTGAGCAGGGCAGGCCCAGAGATGGTAGTCAGGCCCAACCAAGAGTTGAAATCAGCAGGCAAGTTCATGATGATGAAGCAGGTCTGAGGTCACACCAGGAAGCCAATCTGCAGGTCAGAGTCAGGTCCAGCAGTTGCTGGGCAGACCCCAGGTTCGAGCTGGGAAGCCAATCATAAGGGTCAGCTGGACTCTTGGACGGGCAGGGGCACAGCTGCAGCTGAGCTGAAAAATCAACACTCCTACAGAGAAGCTTAGGCAAGAATCAAATGCTTAGGACTGAGCTTAAGTAGATCTTCTAGACCTGTGGGTGTGTGTGTGGAGACTCCAACTGGGCTGGCCAAGGCAATTTTGGCTATTAGTGCGCTCAGGCACCTTGACTACAGGCTGTGTGCTACCTATAATTCTGCTGCCTCCCATGTTTATTACATCTGACAGATATTGTTGACCCTTGTGGTAAGATAGGAATATTTTAGCTGGTTTTGCTGTGTTTGCACTGAAGCTTGAGTACTTCTTAGCTAGATTCTGTTGGATGATTAAAAGAAGTCAATTTCTTTCACACAGGAAGGCCTTTTCTCGTAAACAGCCCTAAAAATCTGAATGTAAAATATTCTTTCACTGCATTTATAAAGGACATCTAGGTCTGTACCTCTGTTTAAATGGCCAATTAAATGGTGCAGACGGGAAAGATGAGATGAGAAATAGACATGACCAGACAGAGGCAGTTGTATGTCTTGGACTTAGACACTAAAGGCAGGATTTAACTGTCTAAACGCAAGTACTTTCCATTTGAGGTGCCCTAGAGTATCCAAAATATCCACACATATGATCTTTGCCAACAGGCTTTAAACCAGGTATGTCAGGGGATGGTGATGACAGCTTGTAGATAAGTGAGGGAAGAGCAGTCGGGGCAGTAAATACATGGGACAGGGTGACAGGAGCAAAAGAGCCCTCAGGAAGGATAAGACAGGTTCAGAGAAGGATTGCCTCAAGTGTTTGTGCACAAATGCACACAGTCTGGGAAGCAAACAGGAGGAGGTGGATCTCTGTGTGCTGGTGCAGAACTAAGGCAGCATAAGAATAACTGAGATGCGGCAGGATCTCTGCATTGCAAGGACCACACAACCTCTTTAGGAGCAGCAGGCAGCAAGGACAAGGAAGAAGGGTGCTATTTGTTCAAGAAAGCAGCCTGGATGTATTGATTTCTTTTGTGGAACAGCAGGTAGGGTGACTGAGGACTTGTGAGTCATGATCAGAGGAGTCATGATCAGCAACACTGTGGTGGGAATCTGTTAGAAATCATGTAGCCAATATTGGCAAATAAAGTCTTCTTCAGGCAGCTCAAGGAAGTCACTGGATCACCAACCTTGTACATACAAATTGCTATACTAGCACTGAAAGATTCTGGAAAGGGCCTGGGGATCCTGATGGGCCACTGGAGATTCCAACAGGAGTGTAGCCACTAGATCAAAGCATGATTATTCTCCTCTGCCACTTTTTGAGGTTGCCTTCAGTTTTGGGCTCTCCAGCACAAGGAAAATGCTGGCAACCTTGAGCAATTCTAGCAGAGATCTCCCAAGATGGTCAGGAGGCTGCAGCATATGCCTTGTCAGAAGAACCTGAAGGGACTCTGCTTCTTTAGAGAGCAAGATTGTTCAGGGAAGATGTGGGGCACCTAGTAGCTGCTTTCTGATACCTAAGGGGAGGGTTTTAAGAAGGCAAAAACAATTTCTTTACTAAGGAGCACAGTGGGTGAATGAGAGCTATAAATTGAAGTAGCTTATACGAAATAAGGAAAGATTGTTCCACTGTGAGGATAATTAAGCATTGAAAGAGGTACCCCAAAAAAATATGGACTCTCTATCCTTCGAGGTTTTGAAGACCCTAGCTGGGCAAAGTCCAGAGCAACATCCTCTGAATGCTGTGTGGGTTCTTTTTTGAGAAGGTGTTGGACCGAAGACCTCCTGAGGTACCTTCCAACTGGAAAGACATGCAGTTCTATTGAATATGAGATATATTTATATGGTGCAGGAACCACAGGGGACACTGTCTCTTCTGGAATGGTGAATATATAGTATAAGGAAAACCCAAAGGCACGTCATATGGCTTTTAGGGTTGTATTTAGGCAAAAGAAAGCCTGATTGACATTGGAAAATGGCCAGATGGCACGCTTATCTTCCCACAAGAAGTGAAGTTTATGCAGAGGAGTATATGCCTACCTCTTCTTTTTCCATCTCTTTTTATCTGTTTTATTATTTTAGAATTAATTTCAGGGAAATATATAATTATGATCTTTATAACAGATGGAAAGACTTTTCTGGCAATTCCTAACAAGTAAAATTCTCTCCAAAATTCCAATTGAGGACCATGTTTCAAGATTGTATCAGCACATCCCTGATTAATTTCAAGTCTATACAGTTATAGAAACCACTGAGGCTAAAAATAGGGGGAGGAGTAAAAGGGACTTTAAAATGTTCAATCATACAAGTAATAATCCAATGGAAAATATAATGGGACTTAGCATACTCCTGTGAGCAGCTCACATCCAAATGCTTATTCTTCTTTAATTTAAATGCTGTTGGGCATGTGGTCATATGTTGCTGCATTAAAGATATGTCTAATTCAGCTTCCTTGCCACAGGTCTTGTCAGGGTTGAGATTTCATGTTCACATCCCTGTATATCAAGCAAGATGGGTAATTACTTCCAAATGATTTTTGGTATTTATGAAAATAAAAAAGAGATAAAATGCAGAGGAGGCATTTTTTAACTTCAACAACTTAATACAGGTCTGAGCAGATTCAAGGTTGTTTTGTTTTTTTTTTCATCATCTATATATTATGCTCTAGTCCTGCCTATTAAATTCAAGCCAAGCAGAAGGAAAGGACGAATTTGCATATCCATTTCCATTCAGATTATGGACTTTTAAATCCATGTTGCTTGTGTCTATAGACTAATGAGTGCACCATTATAGAGGAGGCTTAGTATGTCACTGCATTTGGAATGTCCAGATTTTTGCTCGGCATATAATATTTTGAGAGCCATTTTTTTCAAGCATAGTGTAATAGGCTTTAACTTTGCTAAGCTTTTCTGCCAGGCCTCCAGTGCCCTGCTGTTCTATTATATTGAACTTGTAAGCAGGATGCTCTGCCAGGCTCACCCAGATTACTGCTGCACTAAGGGCCCTGCTGAGTGACTAGTGTCATGATAAGTGCTAGGGAGGGAGTTCACCATCTTGGCATACTGTTCTCATCTTATTAAATTCAGCTTTGTGGAAGCAGGGAGTCTGCCTCTCGGCCTCACTGGCTCTGGCTCAGTCCAACTGCTACTGTCAGACAATATGAAAATAGGAACCACCACAGCTAATGGCAGGTGCTGCACCACCACAGCTGAGGAAAAAAAAGGAGCATTTTCTTTTTTTCTTTTTCTTTTTTTTTTTTTTGCCCCATTTAATAGGTACTTGACTGAATTGATTTGGAAACATTTAGCATTTAATATTATTATTATAGCCTTCATGCCTGGATACTTGTTGAGATACTGTACTTTTTGAACACTTACTCTGTCCACTTTATATAGGTTCCTTTGTTCTTGTTTACTTAAGGAAATTTACGTTACATTTCCTTACATTAAGGAAATGTAATGTAGCAAAGCCCTTGGAACATTCAGATTTAGCAAAGGATGGTATTGTAAAGATACAGTCCTGACATCCCTAATTTAGACAAAACTCGCTACTGGGTGCCGCCTGAGAAAAATTTCCCAAATTTCAGTCTTGGATTACTACTGGAGGTGAAGTGAGTTAGCTGTTCAATCCCCCTAAACTCAGTAACCCCTGCTTGCCTAATTCTCATATTTCTTTTAAAAAATCTAACCTTTAGTTTTTGGGTGGAGGATTCAGAATCTTCCCAGTGCCCTGAAATGACCAGCTGGGATCTGAGTGTAAGCTATGCTTAGCAAAAGTGCAACATTCATAGAGAGGAGAGAGAGTACAAGGGAACATGTATTTTCAAGCCATACCTACGGAGAGGAAGAAAATGCAAATCACTCATTTGTAGTATGAATTGCAGTAAAGCACACCCTAGTTCTGAATGGTCAGAGAGTATTTGACCATCTATTTTTGAGCCTAAGGCTCTTCTGAGCTGCAAATGAGAAAGGCTTTTCCGAGGGCTTGTGGAAGGATAGACAAATTACTTCTGCACTTCCTGGTGTCTGAGCACATATAGACTCTTCCTTGACATCAGCAAATGCAATGTTTCTCACTGTTCAGCAATAAATGTTCAAATAACCCCATCATTGTCACTTCAGTGTTTTGTAAATTGAACATGAACAACACATGCAGTAACCTTTCTGACAGAAATATCGACAAGGTCTAGCTACAGGAGTTACCTTATAGCAAACCCAAGTTGGGATCAATAGAAAATCCAGGTTTTCAACCACGTTTGTGGCAGGAGTTGCTAAGTCTGGCAGGTTGCATTTCAGCAGCACACTTGTTGGCCATGTCAGTCTTCATAAGAGTGACAGGTTTGATTAGACTCTGAGAGAGGCTGATTCAAAAATTCAGACAAAATAACATCTTTCTGCCAATTTGCAATATCACATTCACAATCCATTCCAGACTCATCAGAATTAAGGAATAAAGGACTTAACATTTTAATCCCCCCTGAGAAAATGAACAAGAAAATTATGTCTCTGAAAAGTGTGATTTTTTTCTTAAAAAACAAGAGTGAAGAACTATTAGTGAAACTGACTACCATGGATGTTTTGTGTCAGACCTTTCAAATCCCAGGCAATTAGCATGCAAGAGAATTCTTATCAAAATTTGAGGGCAAATGAAAGGACAAAACAAACCTGTGTGGTCATACTCGTATGTAAGGCAAGTCTAATTTGTTTATACCCGCTCTTCATTTCTATAGAATTTTCAAAGCTGTCATTTTTAGAGGTTTTCAAATGTTCCTTCTAAATCACAAGTTTTTCCTTTTTTTTTTTAATTCCTTGGTCTTTCTTGTTATCACTGTGCTGTTACTGGGGGGAGCAGGGGTGGAGTGGTGTCTTTCTTGCTCTGGTCACTGTGTGATCCACACAATAGTAAATTGCTAAGAAAAAAATATGATTCATTTAGAAGAGGTCTGAACCTTAAATTTCCTCTTTTTTTCCATCTCTTTTACTATAGCCTTAAAAAGTTCAGTTGAAATTCAGAACACTGCACTAATGAATGAATTACAGTGAAATGACTGCTAGAAATTGTCCAGGAGAAGCGTAGCCAAGAAGTAAGTAGAGACTGCTAACCATCTGAAGTTTTGCATTATATGAAATTGATTTTGTTTTACTTTGAGGAAAAACAAGGATCTCAAGCTTAGATCTTTTCCATTGATTCGGGCTTGGAATTAATAAATGTGGGATGATTATGGCATGATTCGGGAAATATTTTATGAGGAATGCATGGAATCTACCCCAGTTTAGAGGCGACACTGATCTCTAGCCATTGTGCCTGAGAACTCAGAACAAAGAAAGTGTTTGTTGCTGCTAATCAAACAGATTTATTTTTGTTTTCATGCTATAATTTAAATGATTCTGTGGAGAGTTGCTTCTCTGTCAGATTCTGTGGGATTAAATGGCCTTGGGATATGACCTCTCTTTGTGAGGCGGGCCATCAATTCAAGATTCAGTTTTTTCACATTTTGGTTCATTTTAATACGGAAGAAGAATGCCTCTGAGATATTCCAACTGAACAGCAAAATTGTAACTGGACAGCAGAGTTGGCACCACTCTTCACTGTGGTAAACATGGACCTTGAAACTTGTTTCCATCTTCAGCCGTTTTGCAGTTGAAGAGTTTAGTGCTTTTAAATTACAACAATCAAGTGGGCAGGACATTCTGCATTAAGATGGGCCTATAAAAATATTCACACTGGTCTTCCATTCATCACATAAAAGTAATGCAGAGTGCTTTACAGAAGACAAGCTTACCTCATCATCACACTTCAGACATCCTTTGTCCTGGATAGCTGACAAACTTTCTGTGTAAGGATTTTGTGAAGTACTTCAGATATGCATCAGTTGTAGTATATTGGGAAAAATTACAAACATAAAAATCTGAAACAATGAGTCAATCATGTAATTATTTTATTAAGTCAAGTTATTTGTGATTGGATGGGGGTCTTAAAATTTATTTATTTATTTATTAATTTAGAACCGTATGAGAACAGTATTTTTGGTTTTGCAGTCTGGAGATAAATATACCTTTGCAATGTTTGTAGTAGAGATATTGAATCGTGCTAACGCAAAAGAGTGAAAGAGAAAAAAAAATTAATCTATTTTCACTGTCCAAGTTGAATGAAATGTGAAAAATAAACAAACAGCACAGATGGTGAAACAGTTTAAATTTTTAATACTCTCCCAGTGTTAATCATTTCCAATATTTATAACAGCATGATAGCAACATATATTAAAATATGTTCTTTTATTTAAATAAGGAAAGTATTAAGCAGATGAGCAATTCACTGTTTTCAGCACAGTAAAATCTAAAAAAGTATTTTTGGAACATAATCAGTTTATATTTTTCTGCATGAATATCAAACAATATGTTCAAATGCTGAAAGTCTTTGGCAGTATCTTATTTCTGTCTACTGCGGATAACATATCTGAATGCTTACAGTTCCGTATGCTCATTTCTTTTTCTTTATTAATTTGCTAAGTAAGTGTAGACTAGCAGAACTAGAATTCTCAGTAAGTCTCTTCATTATTTTTCAGTATTCTCACAAATGGAACACAAATTTTGGAGAGAATCCCATATGGCAGGTGCTGACACTAAGTAGAGACAGGAACAGCCTTCTTGTTAACATATTATCTACTCCTCACCTACCACTGCTCTGTTACAAAACTCATTGACAATGAAAGCTAAATGAAGTAACTGAAAACTAATTCAGTACTGTTACAAATATTTCAGAAAGCTTTCTGCAGCTTAGGAGCAAATGAGCAAAGAAATCTCCATGCCTAGCCCTGTTGGATAATATCCAAGCTACTATATTTTCTTTCCAAAGCAAATTTAAAGCATTCTTTGCAAAAGGTGGTGTCCTGGAGTGCTGAACTGGGGAAACAGAAAGACAGATGGAGGAAATCAAATGAATCAGGTACTGCTGCTTGCACAAGGAATTGAATGAGGTGGACAAGTAGTTGATATGACCTTAGTAGAACTATTTTATTGTGTAACAGATCCATTAATAAATTTTGTAATGTTAGGATATTCTATATGTTAAAATTGATCTATATGTTAAAATAGTCTCATCCCAACATAATCTCTAGTTTATTTCTCTCAGAAGGTTAGAAGGAATATGTTAGTTCATGCAGAGTTGCAAATAGTTTAGGTAATGATATTTATTTATACATAAACATTTTCCCTGTTCTTCCCTTCCTCCTATCAAATCCCAGAGTGTGCCCATTGTTCTCACAGTCTGAAGAGCCAAAGAGCTTTCCTTTTACAATATCAGGCAGCTATGTGGACAGTGACTCTGAAGGATATATTTTTATTTAGAGGTCCCCATGAAGGTTCATTCTGATTGTTCTGTCATTTCATAGAACTTTCTTTTTTATTTTCTCTTTTAACTTGAGGATTAAATTTCAATATTAGTCTGAGGGAGCTAGCATCTTAGTTTTCCATACCCTTTTTGGAAACTGTAACCCTGTGGTAGATACCTTGTGCATTTTGCTGGGTAAATACGAAACTGCAGTATTAACTCGCTGCTACGCAAGTGAAACAGGGAGGAGGGTGTGCCTGTACCCCCTTAGAGGGTAGGCACATATTGCACTGCTAAGATTTTCCGAAATGGTTAGTGGCTGAAGGTGTTTTGGCTGGTGGGTCCCACAGCTGAGGTACCTTATAATGAGCCTGATTTTTGGAAAACTAGGCCTTTAACAGCAAGGCTCTAATGCTCTCAGATTTCTGGCAATATGCTGCCTTGTTTTCCTCCTTGATTTTTGTAGCCGTCATTGTGGACCATCTCTGGTGACTATCACAAAGGCCATCTATATTGAATGTTAATTTGAGTGGTACTCGTGATAGACTCACATCCTTTACATAGCAGCCACAAGAGGGGGATGTGGAACACTCACAGAATATTAGGGTTTAGTCCTCTCACAGTTGTCAGTGTAATCGATACTTAGATTTTTACCATCCATCCACATTTAACCCCGGGCTTATTTTTCTGGAGATCACTGCTTGCAACAGTTTATTTTTAGTTAGGAGAAACCTTTAGAGAGGGTTCAGATGGAAATATTCTGTCTCGTAAATTTGACCCCCTTTTACTTTTTAATAGAACAGTTACAGCTGTTTAACACTTTCAGAGAACTGTGCAGCTATCTCAGCACAGAAAAATGGGTTAATGGAACAGCATGGGTTTTTTCTTTTTTCCAGCAAACGATTTCTAATTGATACATAGAATGTAATCACAAGAAACCTTTTTTTTTTTTGCAGCAACTCTGCTGTAATGGCTATTTTAGGGGCAGAATAGTACATACTGTAGAAAATTTGTACATGAGGGCAAAAGGAATAGACAATTGCTTTTGGGGACTGTGTAGATTAGTACATCATTGCATACTAACGAAGTGCTAATTGCTCCTTTTGACCACGGGCCCAGTTTGCAGAGCTTTAGCACAAATGTGTCCTGTACACTAAATTACAAAACTAACACTGCATTATTTCTCTCTACAGCGTGCAAATTCTTATAGGGCAGTATGCATTAGCCTTAATTAGATGCAAAGAAAAAGGATGGCATAGAGATACTCACTTGTAATTTAGAAAGAACAGCCCTGGTGCTAATTACCCAGGTTGCAAATCCTGTATTTGTTTTGTGGCAGTAATATTAAAAGCAAACAGTATACACATATTTATATAATCTTAGGATTGTTTTAATATTATGTGTAACTACACAAGTAATTTACCTCTACTCAGTATGTTAGCTGAAAACAAATAAGTGTGAGCAACTTTGAACAGGTTGTTGTTTTTAATTTTATAGAACTTTTAAAACAGCAGCTGTTTAGAATATTTGCCAATTTTTAATGATCATTTAACAACTACTGGGAAGGACAAACAAAATGACATAGAAAAATCTCTCTTCTTTATCTTCACTGGAATCACATTCAGAATGGCAGAAGTTTTAGTTCGGAAAAACAGTATCTCATCTTTCCACACCTTTTCTAGAAGTCCAGAATTATTTGCTCACAGAGCTTTCCACCCCTCAAACAGGATAGAAAGAAATATTGCAATGAGACGTGCAGAGTCAATAGGAGACCTCCCTTGCTTGGAAAGGGATAAATCTACAGGTGTCACTCTCATTCTGCTGCACATCATTTAAGCCTTTAATGTACCAGCTCATGGTTTTGTTTTTTGGCAAGTGGGGAAATTTGAAGATTGGGCTTCTATCTCTTTTGGCCCCACTTTTCATGCAAGAGTTCTCACAGGTCTGACACTTTCTTTATGTAAGCAGCCTTGCACTAAGTGAATTTAATATCTACTGTAATTTAATTCTGGCTCTGCGGTTTCTTCATTTTGGATCTTAAGAATCTAGTGCTAGAGACTGAACCTGAGACTTCAGGCAAATGCTGTAGTATTTGAAGTTAGTGCATGCATCAAAGTATTTTATTAAGGAAAAGGTATTTGTTAAGGGAAAAGAAAAGATGCTGTAAGGAATAATCCAGTGTTGTGAAAAGAACAGACTAAAGCATTTCATAGGTTTTCCTTTTATGCATTGTTAAAACAATAAGAATACTGAATAACATGAATTCCACTCTCTAGTCTATTTTTTATAAAAATAACAAGATTTTTTTTTTAAAAAAGTAACTGAAAAGGACAGGTATGTGTCACCATAAGGGCATTCTGTGTCACAAAGCAACTATGCCTTGGTTCCAGCCCAAACAACCACCCACTCAGGGTACTGAAGGGTAGGCATGCTGTTATGACCCAGATTCAAGTGGTGAGAGTAGGAGTGAGAAAATGAAAGTGTTAATAATATTTCAAGTGCAGAGCTAATGGGAGGGGATTTTCTGGGATTCCTCTTTCATTCCTATTCTCTCTCAAAAGGAAACTACAGAGATTCCCTTGGAAAGAAAGAAAGAAAGAAAGAAAGAAAGAAAGAAAGAAAGAAAGAAGAAAAAAAAAAGGTAGCTTCTTTGGCTACACCAAATGTTGAATATTTTGACTGAGTGATATGTGGCAGAACTGTGCACCTGTCCTGGCTGGAAATACATATGTGAGTACTGAAGAGGAATAGATAAATTGAGAGGTATAAAATATCTGAGAACTTGAAACTTTGACTGGTGCTGAAACATTTTTTGAAAATGGGAAAAGATTTGTAATCTAACATACTGACATACTTCTTTGTTTTGCTGCAGCTGACATAAGTTTGAAAGACAATAAATCTGCTGCAGCCATCAACACCAAAGCAGCAGCCTACCCCACCAAATAGCTTGCACAATGGCATTTTGGAAACGATGGAACATATGCTTACCATATTGCTGCAAAACTCCTCTTTTTTTACTCGTTGTTGTGCCTAATTCAATTCATTCTCATTAGAACAAGCATTTTTATGTTGCTGAATTTATGTTGTGTATTTTATGTTTTACAGAAATATCTCCAACTCAGATAGGCTTGGTATCAGATTAACACTGAATGTGATTAAAGAAGAGTTAACATTAGCAAATTACATTGTTTTACAGTGGTTGGTTTTTCAGTTTTTAGTTAAGTTTAATAATTGAGAAATTAAAACTTTATCAGACTCTATCAGCTCCTATGTTGAACAACACCCATAGATACAATTTACTCGATCCATTGCAAGTGTCTTGTAGCTAGATTCTCTGAAAAAGATACTAGTATTGCACCATCTGACTCTCTCAAAACTTTTATTCTTCATGAGGTCCTCTATTGAACCCATTTCACATAAGACAGTAAAGATAATCTTGTGATAGTTCTCTCTTTAACTTGTTCAAACTTAAGTGGGTTACAGGGCTCCCACTACTTTTTTTTCTGTTGATGTTTTCTTCATTTGACGTAGGCAGCTTTTTGGTTGGAAAGAATGAGAATCATAAAGTCATAGAATTATTTAGGTTGGAAAAGATCATGAAGTTGAACTGTCAACCCAGCACTGCCAAGTCCACCACTAAACCACGTCCTCGAGTGTCACATCTATTTATACATCTTTTAGATACCCCCAGGGATGGCACCTCCACCATTTCCTGGGCAGCCTATTCCAATGCTTAGCAAACCTTTCCATGAAGAAATTTCTCCCAATATCCAATCTAAACGTCCCCTGGCACAACTTGAGGACATTTCCTCTTGTCCTATTGCTTGTTTCCTGGGAGAAGAGACCGACCTCCACATGGCTACAACCTCCTTTCAGTCAACTGTAGAGAATGATAAGGCCCTGAGCCTCCTTTTCTCTGGGCAGAATACCCCCAGCTCCCTCAGCTCTCCTCATAAGGCTGGTGCTTCAGACCCTTCACCAGCTTTGTTGCCTTTCTCTGGATCCAGTCCATCCCCTCATGTCTTTTTTGTAGTGAGGGGGTCAAAACTGAACACAGGATTTAAGGTGTGGCCTCACCAGTGCCGAGTACAGGGGAACAGTCACTGCCCTGGTCCTGCTGGCCACACTATTGCTGATATAAGCCAGGATGCCACTGGCTTTCTTGGCCACTTGGGCACAGCTGGCTCATGTTCAGCTGCTGTCAACCAGCACCTCCAGGCCCTTTTCCACCATTCAGCTTTCCAGCCACTCTTCTCCAGGCCCATGGTGTTCAGTGGGGTTGTTGTGACCCAAGTCCAGGACCCAGAACTTCACCTTTTTGAACCTGACGCTGTTGGCCTCAGCCCATCATCCCAGCCTGTCCAGATGCCTCTGTAGAGCCTCCCTACCTTCCAGCAGATGAACGCTCCTGCTCAACTTAGTGTCTGTCATGTGCAAACTGACTGAGTGTGCACTCAATCCCCTCGTCCAGATAATTGATAAAGATACAAAACAGGCCTGGCCCCAGCACTGATCCCTGGGGAACACCACTTGTGACCATCTGCTGACTGAATGCAACTCCACCTACCATCTTTCTCTGGGCCTGGCCATCCAGATGGCTTTTTTTCCCAGCAAAGTGTGCACCCATCCAAGCCACAGGCAGCCAGTTTCTCCAGGAGAATGCTGTGCTAAATAGTGTCAAAGGCATTACTAAAGTCCAGGTGAACAACATCCTGGACAACAACTATTCCCTCAGCCATTAGATGTGTCACCATATCACAGAAAGAGATCAGGTTGGTCAATCATGACCTGCCTTTCATAAATGCATCCTGATTTGGCCTGATGTCCTGTACATGCTGTATGATGACTGTCTGATAAGCCAATGATGTTCCCCATCACTGAGGTCAGACTGACAGGCCTCTAGTTCCCCCTATCCCTCACCAGATCATCTTGAGATGGGCATTACATTTGCTAACTTCCAGTCAATCGTGACCTCCCTGGACAGCCCGGACTGATGTGAAATGAAAGTTGCTTAATGAGCATTTGCATAAGCTCCCTTAGTATCCTTGGGTGGATCCAATCTGGCCCCATAACTTGTATATGTCTATATAAAGTAGCAGATCAGTAACCGTTTCCCTTTGGATTATGGGGGCTTCATTCTGCTCCCCATCCCCATCTTCCAACACAGGGGGCTGGGTACCAAGAGAATAACTGGTCTTGTTATTAAAAACTGAGACAAAGAAGACATTAGATACATCAACCTTGACCTCATCCTTTGTCACTATGTTTCCCCTCATATTCAGTAAAGAATAGAGATTCTCCTTAGCCCTCTTTTTCTTACTGTCATATTTTTGGAAACATTTTTTATGTCTTTTATGTCAGTAGCCAGATCAAGTTAGGCTTCAGCCCCTCTGATTTTCTCCCTGTATAACCTCACAAGATACTTGTAGTCCTCCTGAGTTGTCTGCTCCTTCTCCGAGGGACCCAAGCTCTCCTTTTTTCTCCTAATTACCAGCTCTTTGTTCAGCCAGGCAAGTCTTCTCCCCTGCTGGCTCATCTTCTGGCACAGGGGAACAACCTCCTCCTGCACTTTTAGGATTTTTATGATGAAGAATGTCCAGCCTTCCTGGACTCATTTGTCCTTCATGACTGCCTCTTAAGGGGGGTCTGTAAACCAGGCTCCTAAACAGGCCAAAGTCTGGTCTCTGGAAGTCCAAGTTAGCAGTTTTGCTGACCCCTCTCCTAACCTCTCAGAGAACTGAAAATCACCATTTTGTGAACTTGATGCTCAAGCCAGCCTCCAACCCTACAAGTTCTTCTCTGTTCACAAGAGAAGAAATGTCAGTATATGGTTGGTTGCTTACAATATTTAGAATGACTTCAATGAATATGACTTTTGTGCAAAATAAAGATGATTTATTTACATAATCAGTTGTGCTTGCAGACACACTCCCTTAAGGTAGAGCATAATTTAATTAGAAGTGTGGCTCAGGGGTGGCTCATTAGCCTGCCTTCTTCTGAAGCTTTTCGGTGTTTGCAGGAGAGGGTGATGGAAGGTTGAGGAGGAGGAGGAGCAAATAATTTCTTTTGTGATACCTCTTGTGAAGGCTTTTTCTCCCACTGACTGAGCGCAGATATTGGAAGTCTGTTCTATCTCCCAAAAGTCTGATGTCAACATCAGATGTCATCCACAGC
The DNA here is from genome assembly GCA_025920805.1 of Petroica traversi. Classification (NCBI taxonomy): domain Eukaryota; kingdom Metazoa; phylum Chordata; class Aves; order Passeriformes; family Petroicidae; genus Petroica; species Petroica traversi. The sequence goes on from JAHLSL010000044.1 coordinate 5,931,921, forward strand.
AACAGCAGCAGCAGCTGCTGTGACAGTAAAAGGCAAACAGTGGAAGATGTAGCCAAAATGTTGAAATCCCTGCTTCCCTCCTCAGGGCTAACAAGGCATGCAGAGACCTCAGTTCTGAACTTGGGACACAGCTGTTAAAAGCACTTTAGTTTTCCAACCTGTGTGTCTGGAAAACTTTGTGATTGCAAGTGGTTTGGACAAGTCTGGCTTTTGAAGCAAAACAAAAACTGAATTCTATAAGTTTGAAAGTGTAACAACTGAGTAAGAATGGCAGAATTTCACACCTCTTAGTTCAGATTTTCAAAAGAAGCAAAATAATGTTCCAGCTATTTCAACTCAGTGTTGTTTAAAATAAAATAAAATAAAATAAAATAAAATAAAATAAAATACCTATATGGATGGAATTAAATGAGCCTTATAACACACCCCAGAAACCATAAAAAGTGCAGCTGTATAGAAATTTTCATTTGAAGGGGCAATTTGAAAATGTTTCAGTTCATATAAAGGCTATTTGTTAGTCTCATCCCACTTCCTGGCACAATGGAACTGTTAGTAACATATAGAGTATTGGAAAACACTTTGAAATGACCCTTATCCAAGGACTGGAGTGAGTGGCCTTACAGTAGGTTGTCATGCTGTTTCTTTTTCTTCTTTTTTTTTCAACTGCCATCTGTGCGCCAGAATTTAGGTTTTCATTAAAGCAAAAATCAGCTGTTAGGGTTTCAGTCTCATTCACATTAAAACCCCTTGGAAC
>JAHLSL010000044.1:5932684-5945015 GCA_025920805.1 Petroica traversi
TTTGCTAGTGCAACAAGAATGATGCAACACTTATAAAGGGAAAAAGAGCTCTGAGAGCAGAAGCATCAGTACCTTGACTAAGAGATGGTGCAGTTCATGCATTTTCCAAGTAAATTCCCCCAAAACTGGTGTAATTGGTGAATAATATTTTACTGAATTGGTCTCTTTAGAGTTGTGAGTGGAACAGGGTGAGAAATTGTGGTGCCAACCAAATGCTGCAGGTGCAGCTCTTCATGAGGCTGAGCCCAACTTCTTGCCAATGAAGACTAGAGAGATGACAGAGACTTAAAGCTCCTGAATCTCCTTGCTAACCTGTGACAGAGATGTTCCGTGGTGAAATGTTGATTCAGCTAAGCCAGTGCCAAAGCTCCAGCTGACTTCACTGGTAGCTGGGTTTCATCCATATTTGTTGCCCTTAGTAAAGGAGACACCACGAAGTGCACTTAGGCATCTTTGTGAGAAATTTCATTGTGGCTGGGCAACATTTGATCAACATGGAACTGTGCTTTTTACCTGGCATCAACACCCATCTTGTCTCAGTTCCATGCATTGTCTCTCACTTTCCCTGCTATGCAGCTGTAACAGAGCTCACCTGCTCTGACAAAGTCAGAGCTTGCTCTCCCATGAGTCTCCTGTGTGGTTTCTGATCAGTGGAAATGGAAGGGGTTTGCAGACCATATTCACCACTGTGCCATAGGAAAATGTTGCAAGTTCTGTTCACCGTGAACGTGAACAGACTTGGAGTTTTGCTACCATAGTTGCTCTGGTCTCCAAATGGGATTTTAAGTTTCGGCCCATGACTATCTGCAGGGCAGAAAGAGATGATATGAAATTATACTCAGAAAATATTTGGTTCCTCATCTATACACACCAGTGCAAAATGAGATAGTAAAGAAAAGCTATTTTCATATAGCTGTTATAACTGAGAGAGGGTGTCATTTCACACTATAAAATCCCTATAGAATTGTCAGGTCAGGCCTTATATTAATTTGGTTTATATCACACAGAACACTGTGCACCAGTACAAAATTAACCACTTGGTATTTTGAAAGGAATTTTACATATTACTTATTTGTGGGTTTCATGTTGGGGATATTGTTTTTCTTTTCTTGAGGTAGTTTCATATGCAAAACTTCACCCACAACAAATGACTCAGACCTTATACAGCAACCCCAGTGAGAAAGCTGCTTGGTAAATGATGACCTGGCATCAAAGCAGTTTGAAGACATCTCATGTGACTCATGATATCATTCACTGTCTCTCTACTGATCTAGCATGTGTGCAATATAAAAACGTTATTTTGCAAAGCCTTTATAGGTCTGAGAGACATTTAGCAGCACACTTACAAATCTGGTGGAAATCTCTTCATTTAAGTCACTTTAGTTATCTTGTATCTTGTCCCACTTTGAAGATTAACACAAACCAAATACAATGCATGTGTTCGGTTGCTAAAATGTAATTTTAAATTAGATCTGGTCATTCTTATACCCTTTGTGCAAGCTTCATGGGGATCCTTTTCTTAGGCACAGTAATTCTAGCTACTTTACCCTTTGGTTCCTTTGATAAATGCAGTAATCTGCAAGGCTGTGGCACAAACCAGTTGAGAGTAGCTAGAACATTGAATTGCTGATGGGTTTGGTGAATTGTGATATTCAGGGTAGTTTTTTATTTTCTTCTCTTTTTTCCTAGTGTACCATGGGACCTAGAACGTTTAACTGTTACTGTAGGGATATTTATTGTTCAAAAAAACTCCATCAAATTTAGCTATCTTTTGTATGCAAAATGCTTAAATGTAGGTGGATTCACAAATCAAATAGCTAAAGAGCTTTAAACAGTGCTGAAGTCAAATAGGGGAGATGTATGGGACAAAGTGTGGCCCATATCCCACCTACTAGCCAAAACAGATCAGCAGACATGAAAGAAAAATGACTGATTGACCCATTCCATGTTAAAGGAATTAGAATTTGTGTGATGACTTTACAAGGAAATAAAGAAAAATAAGCTGAGCTTTAATTGTTCTGATACAGAAAGGGTAGGATAATAGATAATAGAGAGTTATTTGAGAGAAATATACAGAGAATTATTTGAAAGAAAGAAAATTAAGAGCTGCGAGAACACACATTATTTGAAATTCCTTTGAGAAATAAAAAAGTAGAGATAATCTAATTCATATCACAGATTTGGAACATACATATCAATACCAGAAGATATTCTACTTTTTCAGAGACAAGGCTTTCTAATGTAATGATTAGAAAATTCTATGGTTTCACTCTAGGTTTAAGCAGAAGAACTAATTTTCCAAATGAGTAAATGTATCAGCCAGACCAATACAGCAATGAGCTCTTTTAAATGCTAGTAGAAAAAACTGCCTATTCGTATGAAAGACAAAATGTCTTAAAATATTTTAAAATAGCAGAACAGTTAAAATTTCTTTTTTAAACCATAAATTGTAAGTACTTTTCTATATATGTGAGCATATAGCTATAGAAGTAGACTCCAGTGGGTATGTCAGTTCAGCTATTGATTAAAATATGAAGCTTAAGTAAGTTATTGTAGAAGAAGCAGAAGTCCTACTTCTGTGTTGACTCTTTTTGGTTCATTTCTACTGAATTCCCTTGGGATGTGATTGATATAATCTCAGCCACAGGGAAGCAATACCAGCAATGGCAGTGTTCTAAGACAACTGAATTATAAGCAAAGAAAACCAGATTGTATGTGATTATTAATTGTGCTGAGTTAGACTGGTCAGCTGCTAGGCATGATCGTGTGGTTACATTATCAAAATAAACTTGGACTGCCCTGTTTTCCTCCTTGCACATAATTTGCTTGTTATTTTTTTCTTGCATGGTACTGGTGCCTATGTAGTCACACACTAAGTAAAATTAAGGATTTTTTCCAGCAGAACTAACACAGCTTTGAGGAATGGAGTAAAGTGGGAAGAGTTTCCAGACAAACTAGTTCCTTGACCTGGCTTACCAAACAGCTAAAAACCGCAAAAGTAACAGTCCTAACACTAGGGAAGTGGACAGATGAGTGGGGCAAACTATGCCTGTCCTGTCCTCTGACTGCATACACATATGTTGGGTTAAAATTATTATCAGCTCTTCTTTATGCCTGTGCAAGCCAGAATGCTGGTTATTTCCAGCCTTTTAGCACCCCTTGTATCCTCAAGGTTTTAAAAAATAATTGCTGATGGGTTTAAATTACTTTATCCGGTTCCCTATTAGCTCTAGGCCACAGCATATTTCATCAGGTATACGTAATTTAGTTACCTCTAAATTATCAAAGTAACCTCTGACTTGTTCTGTTCCTTTCCTGGCCTGAGTTCTTGCTTTGCGTCACTGCGTTAGCTCTCTGGTCATTGCCAACATCCTGAGGCTGCAGCTTCATGTTTGTTGGCTAAGTAGTATTCCTGTCCCAGTTGCTCTGGTATTTGTCACAGGACATCACCCTCCAAGTTGTCCTGGTGCAAGTGGTTGTGAGTCAGTTTTGTGGATTAAATCAGGGCGTTGATCCAAGTTGAAAAAGTCATGTTTTATTAATTGTTTTATTTTAATTCAAATCCCAGAGGGGAGAGCATCCCAATGAAAACAAGTCAGGGGTTGGGAGTACCTTAAGCCACTGACCACTCTCTATTGTGAAAACAAGCCCTTGCAGACTTCAGCAAAACAGCTTTAGACTTGCATGATTACAGCTGAGATTAAAATCTGGCCTTGATGTATCCAACCATCTGTTTCTATCACAAGAAAAGAGACTCAGCAGGAATATTTGCAGTTTTGAGGACAGGATTCTTGTTTCATTCCTGTAGTTATATATCACAAATAACTTTACTGCTGGTGTTAGAGTTATTTTCTTGTTTATTCTGATGTATATTATTTGGGAACCTACTCTCCAGAGAATTACATACTGAAAGTGCTTTGGGACAGTCCTTGATTTTAGTTTCTTCAGGTTTACACCAACATAACTTCAGTGGACAGCTCTGAATTCATAACAGTCTACCTCAGAATACAACTTTTTTTAAAGTAGTGTGAAATGTATATTATTTAGTCTCAACCTCTTTGGAGGAGTGTACTTCACTGCTGTCTTCATAGTCCTAATTAACTGTGACATTTAATTCACTCCTTGAATTCTGCCCATCTCTGAAGTGGCCTGTATAGCTAGTGTATTAAATCTGTGAAGGAAAAAACACACAGATGCCTGTGTGCACCTTATTTTCTGCAAGTCGATTAAAAAAAATATACAAAATAGAATTGAAAGTACATAAAGTGAGATTAATTTCTCATTAAACCAAATTTATCAACCCTTGGGGATATCATCTTGCTGATCATCATTTGTTAGCAGTTACAGAAAAAAAGTTTTACTCTCAAAAACATGGATAAGCATTTTGACTAAACTGCTAAATTTTCTGCTGTTCTTTTTTGTCTGTTCTTACTACTTATGCCTGGTGTAGTGTCACCCACTGATTAATGTCACCACAAGTATAATAAAGTACATGCTTCAGTTTCTTGGTAAGAATTAAAAGAATGGAGAACCAGTGTTTACAACTGGTTTATAAATGTTACCTATCTGTTGACTTAAATGCTAAAAGAATATACAAAAGATCAGGGATTAAATTCCTTATTCCTTTTAATACATCTGTGGGCTCATGTTTACATGAAAGATGATGCATGATTTGGAATGTCTTAGAAAAGTCTTGCCTTCTTGTCAGATTTGCATACCTCTTCAAACTTGCACAGAGCACAGGGTATATTTATTCAGTATGTGTTTGTTTCATTAGTGTCTTCTTCTTTTTTTTTTTGCTGAGAGGGTGTCTGAGCACTAACACAGCTTCTCAGAGAGGTTGTGGTGTCTCCATTCTTGAAGATACTCAAAAGTCATCTTAACACAGCCCTGGGCAACCAACTCTAGGTGGCTCTGCTTGAGAGTGGACAAGGTGGTCTTCAGATGTCCTTCCTAAGTCAGCCATGCTGTGATTCTGTGACATGCAGGAGCAAATCCATTGAAGAGTTAGAAAAACGATTAGAGAAGCCTCTGTTGTAGAAGGCTATTGAAAGAACATAGTAAGGGTGAAGGAACAGTGGAAATGGGGCTCAGACCAATCATGGAATCTCCGTCCGTGGTGACAATCAGAACATCATTCGTCAAAGCCCTGAACAACCTGGTCTAACTTACATGTCAGGTCTCAGTGTTGATGTTTTAGGCAACCTTTAGGTTGGCCCTTCAGAAACTTAAATTATTCTGATTTATTCTGATTGATTTTGTATAAAATTTAAGCAAGAATTCCTGCTCTTTGCAGGTCTTCGTGAACGCAGAGATATTTAAAGACAAGACACAACATAAACCCCAAGCTGCTGGTGAAGATTTGTAGTATGAATATATCTCTGTTATTATGATTATTATTATTGTTGTTGTTGTTGTTGTTATTATTATTATTATTATTATTATTATTATTATTATTATTATTATTACTTAGCCTGACATTTGTGGGCAAGAACCACAGCTATTGAATGTACTACATTGGCATATGTGATATGACCAATATCCATTTATAAGTTGTTTCATACATGAGTCCCCTGGAGATGTGATTACTGAAGCTGGGATATAGGATGTGCTGAACACCACGCTGCTTTGGCTAAGTGTCAATACCACAGACTTTAAAGTCATGACATGAACTCAACTTTCAGAGAAAACTCGGACACTTCTGCAAAAAAAGATCAAGATAGATCCACCCCCTCCTATCGTTTCAGCTGCTGTTTTTCTACTCTGGCTTATATCCACACTTTAATAATACATGTGGATGCAGCAAGTTCCCCTGTAAAGGAATTAGATTTGGTGGACATAAGTGTCTTTGCACTGCATCTACTCATAAGCCTGGGCACAAAACTCAAGGCAGGATTGATTGAATCAATACTTTTTCATAAGCCTGTGTTAACTCTGGTAGGTAACTATCTACAGGCCAAGGAGGGGAAAAGTAGGCGCTGAGAAGGCACTTAGTGAAAGTTTGCTCAGGATAAGATTTGGAGACAAGCAGCCATGTTGAATTTGCAACAACCAGTAAACTCAGGGCACATTGAGACTGCTGAATTGATACAAGGCTACTTGAACATGCTGGCATCAACAGTGGGCTGTATAACTTGGACCACATCCTATGAGACATTGGCAGCTGGATGAAAAAAATGTAGGATTGCATGCACACGTAATGAAAGAGAAGGACTCTCTTAAGGACTTTTGGAATAACTACCTGGAAGAAAACAAGGCTTCAGCGTGATCCTTAACTTCCAAGTATACAGTGGAGTTGTTGTCCCTACTATTGCTCTGACTGGTAACCATGAGTGAAAGCATGAGTAAGTGCATGGCGTAACATAAATAGCTATGTGCTATCAAGAGTACCAATTTAACAGTCAAAGAAATATCCTGCATCTCCCCCACTCAAATTCCTATTGGGGAAAAGGGAATTTACAACACTTCTGCTACAACAAATTAGAAATATAATGAGACAGAGAAGTGTTCAATGCTGCTGCTTTCCTTGTTTTTTATTTCCACTTAAAAATAGGTAGTACCTTGGTTTCAGATAGGATGAAATTAATTTTCTTCATGGTAGCTGGTTCATTGCTGTGTTTTGGATTTAGTATGACAATAATGTTGATATCACACTGATGTTTTGCTTGTTGCTAAGAAGTGTTTACCATAATTCAAGGACTTTTCAGTTTTTCATGCTCTGCCAGCAAGGATCTGCACAACAAACTAGGAAGGAGCATAGCCAGGACAGCTGACCTGCACTTGACAAAGGGATATTCCATCATTCAGAATACCATATCCAATATACAAACTGTGGGGAGATGGCCAGGAGGTACCGGTTTCTGCTTGGAGACAAGCTAGGTATTGATCAGTGCATGGTGAGCAATTTGTGCAGAACTTGTTTTTCTTGTGGTTTATTGCTCTTCCCTCCCACCTTTTCTTCATTATTATTGTTGTAGTTGCTATTATATTTTACTTTATGTCATTATTAAACTGTTCTTGACCCATGGGTTTTTCCACTGAGATGGGGCTTGTGAGTGAGCAGCTGCATAGTATCCAGTTACCACCTGGGGTTAAAACCACAACAGTGGAAATAGATCAAGCAGCAAAGTTTTGAAAAAAAAACCATTCAACAAATAGTTTTAATGCCAATATAGACTATATACAGTACTGATAATTTTTTATTCCTGTAATTTTTCATAGAAATGTCCAGAGTAATCAGATCTAAGGCGTATCGTCCTACCTTGAGCAGTAGCTAGTACTAGATATGTCAAAGAAACTGCAGGAATATTGCCAGGGAGTTGGTTAACTATGAAGACTGTGCTTCCAAAAGCTGTAATTGCTGGTTATTGAAATTATCTGTTGTGCAATATTTAACATTATAATTATAATTATATATAATTTTGCTTTGTGTGAAAGATTTTCCTATTGCTGCTCTGAAATTGCCACTAAATTTCCATTTCAGTAGATGCTTCCTTGCTCTTGTACTGAGAACGTGTTATTTGTTATTGTGATTCTTTTTGTGCTCCCACTTAATTGCCTTCTGTCTAAGGCAAACATAGGAGAGTCTGTCAGTGTGTTTCTACTATTTTTTTATCTCAGTTAATTCTTCTGTCACCTTTTTGATAGGGGTAATTAAAATTGTGCAGTGTTCCGGATGACAAGATATTTTTAGTTAACTAAATTGCAATGCATAGACACACATAATTTTATTTCGGTTCTATTGCCATTGTATTTTATGCATAGCCCACTAACTGCTTGATTTTTCCACTACTGTTTCTTCATAAATAATGATCTTTTTTGATCTAGTACAGTGTTTGTTGAGTACCTCTTTTTCTGAGGTACAGTCAGTTTAAAACCCAGTAAAGTGAGCCGTTCCAGTGATTTCCTTTAAAGTGTTCCAAAGAGAATTGCCAGCATCTGGTTTCATCTGCCATCATGTTTTCTATTCACTCAACTTGCTTAAGACATTCAAAGTTTTTCGCAGTTTCTCTGGTCTTGTTCTATTTGAATAGTTTTGGAATGTCAGCAAAACATTTTCCAGATATTTGATAAACAACAGATGCCCTGGGATGGAACCTTGTGGCCCACCACAGATAACCTCATGTCATAGCAACCATTTTTCTTTCTTTTTGTTTCTTATTACTACACCATATTTGTTCTGTGCAGCTACTTTGTCTCCTCTGCCTTCTCCTCTTTGGCCACTCAGCTTCTGTAGTTGCTCTTTGCTAAGTTTGGACAAAGGACCAGAGGACTTCATTATTTATGTCAGCCCTCTCATTTACCTGCTATACTACTGACTCATTTAAAGAAGTTTTACAGAATAACTCATTCGCAGAGCTAACAATGTATAGATCTCATTTTATTCTAAATATTTTAAAGGCACCAATGCAAATAATTTACCAGTTATTGAAAGCATACTATTGGTCTGGAAGTCACTGGATGGCTGCCCACCCTTTTATCTAACTGCTTGTGCAACATTGACTGTCCCTCAGCCCTAAGTATGGCAGTCAATCCTGCTTTCCCACTCAGGGCAGTAAAAAATTATGTGTATAAATGTCCTGTCTCTCAGTAATGAATGTTTGCATAAGCACATGGTACTATCACATTTCCTGCAATGAACACAACTGACCACTGAGACATTGGGTTATGCTGGTGTGATTGCATGTGTTAGCACTCACCTTTTACTGTCTTGATTTGAATCTCACAGTTTACTCCCTTTCTTCCCATATTATCTTCATAACAACTTTATGCTTTTCCGAACTACCTGTACAAACGATTATGTCTTAAGCTATGACAGGCAGGAATTTACCCACCTCAATTTGCAGCCAGGTCCAATACATTCAGCCACTTTCTTTCCCAAAAATTTTAATCCCAAACAAATCTATCTGTGATCTTCTTCCTACTCTCTGCTCTTTTTGAGGGTCCTGTTGCCAGCTTGTCAGTGTTTGCTCCTCTAGTGCAGATAATATAATGTTCAGTCTCTCCTGACTACAGGGACTAATCTGTCTGTAAGGGAGCCTTATGTACTGTATACCAACCAGGCTGTATTGACTTCATTGCTTTTAGATTAGTCTATAGCACCAGATGGCCTTCTGTCTTTTTGGCACTCTCACAAAATGGCCAGTCTTACTCTGCTGCTCCTGGGATGGTGAGTATTTGCACATGGGGGATTACGGCTGCATTCAGAAGTCTTCCCTTCTCTGCTAGATTGTTTTGGATTTAGAGCAGAGACTCCTGGATGCTCAGGTAGCAAATCCTGACCCACTCTGCCCCTTTTAGATAAAAAAAAACCTATGCTTCTTATTACAGTAGAGGAATCTAACTTGACTTTTCCACTACATCTGGAAACAGCCTGTAGAGCTTTCTTTTCTCTCTGGACACATACCTAGATATACTGGAGCTCAGAATGAGCAACGTTGGGAATGTGCAGTTAGCAAAACAATGAGTAAAACTAGGAAGAATTTGTTGTAGACAGCTGGGGATCATTCAGCTTTGTGTGATTTGATATCATGGTTAATTATGAGCTTAGACAAATCTGCTGTCGAAAAGTGACTCTAGAATAAGTATATTCATCCTCCTGGAGATCCTGTCAGAGAGGCCACTCCTGTGACAGCTCCCACAGAACTCTAATTGCAACCTCTGTCTAGGAACATGGAAGCACAGCTCATGACATTGTCCCCTATGGCTGCCCAGCTGCAGCAGCAGCTCTTTGCTTTACAGCTGTTAGCAGGAAAAGCAGCGGGTTACAGCAACTTTGGGCATCTCGATTCCACAGAAGAAAATGAACTTAGCTCTGAAGAGGACACTGCAATTCTATGCAACAATTATGGGGCATAATGGTGATGTGTTCTACCTACAATTCTCTAATCACAACTGCATGCTCTATTTCAAATATTGAACATTCCTCCCTACCCACCAAGCTAGGGAGAGGTGAACTCTAGCAAAGAAAATAAATGGGCTGATGTTGGGGACAGCTGAAAAGGTGGAGATATAATTTATCACAAGGAATTTGTAAAAATGTAGAAATCAGAGTGCAAACTTAAGTCTTCCCAGGAGGCAAGATCCTGAACTCTTGCACCTTGCCTCTTCAATGACCCTTACCTCAGCAGTCCTCCGTTTTCCAAAATGACCTCACACTCGTTGTCTGGTCACCTTCTGAAGAACCAAAGTGAGAAAATAAGATGGCATTAGCTCTATTAACACATTTGGTCAAGTGAAACAGAGAGATGAGGAGTCAAGGTCTTGTCATCTTCTGTGCTGAGCTGGTGCAACAGGCTCTGCTAGGGAGCTGAGGTCTGGAGCAGTACCTGGGTAGGAACAGTTAAAACTTTGTTGTCCCTGTTTTCATGCACTGTAGAGAATATGGATCATTTTGTGGCTTCCACAGTATATGACAAGACAAATTATTTGCAGTGAGCTCCTCCTGTACAAGTGGTCAACACACATTTCATTACAGAGCCAAAAACTAGCATATCAAAAGTGAAGACCTGGTACTTCATTAATTCACTTTCCTTTTTTTTTTTTCTTTTTTTTTTCCTGGCTGTTCTTTTTACAATGTTTAGTCAAATAAATCTCTGCTGGTTTTATGAAAAGATAACAAACAAGGGATTCTTGGTCTGAGTGCTCAGTATATTAGCAGATGTCTCATCTTTGTTATAAGGCTACGTTGTTAGTGGATGACCGTCCTTGAGAATTTCCCTTCTTCATTTCTGAATGATCTTGAGGATTTTATACCAGAAAATCAAAATTGTGGATCACAAAACCTAACTTGTGTATTTTCTACTTTACGCTTTTTAGGGAAAAGACATTAAAATAAATTTGTAGTTTTAGAAACATTTTCATATCACACAGGAAGCAATAGTTGATTTCTCAGTTGAGTTGTCTGAGATAATTCAAATGCTTTTAGAAGGAAAACAATCTAGAGTACTGTCTAGCTGAATTCATCCATCATCATGCATGGGGATTTCGAAGTGCCCAGGGGGTATTCAACACCCAAGCAGGGGGAAATAACTGTTTAAATCACTCTTAAGGCTTTCTTAAAAACTGCAGTCTACACACAGTCAATGTCATCAGAACACTTTTTCCTTGAGGGAAAGAGCTTTGCAGAGAGACTGGTGTTCTAATGTTCTGAAAAGTTCACTGAGTTATTTTCCCTCTGTAGGGGCAAAGGTGCTGAAATAACTTTAATTTTACATCTGTGTTTTCAAATTCATTTGAACTTACATATTGCTGTTTCCCTCTTATTTTATTTCTTTCTTTCTGTTTTCTTTCTTTCTTTCTTTCTTTCTCTTTCTTTCTTTCTTTCTTTCTTTCTTTCTTTCTTTCTTTCTTTCTTTCTTTCTTTCTCTTTCTTTCTTTCTCTCTTTCTCCCTTTCTCCCTTTCTTTTTCCCTTTCTTTCTCCATTTCTTTCCTTTCTTTCTTTTTCCTTATTTTCATCCTTTCTGGTATATGTAACTTTTTTACAACCTGGAAATTCTTCTTTTTCTAATGTGTAAAAGCAGCTGTTTGCAACTCATTATAACATGGCCTCTGTTTAGGTAGTGTTCCCCAAGAACACAAAAAATAATTTGGAGCACTCTTCTGACCATGTGATCATCAAAAATGGTCAAAAACCTCTCAAGATATGAAGGGAGAATGGCTCATCCACAAACAAAACTCCAGGCTACACTGAAAGGTAGTCCTAATTCTCTTGATTATATGTTTGAATGTGCTCTAAACAAGTATCTTTCTTTAAATGAGTGTAGAAATAAAAGCTACAGCAATCTCGAAACAAACAAATAAAGAAACATCAAAAATACCCATCTTTTGCAAAGACTATTAGCACAATTCAACATATACTTAACCCAGGAGTGGAAGGCAACTTCTCCCCCTTGTAAGCAAGCAAGGATGTTGTCCTGGGTTAGCCATATGGCCTGTTTGTATCCCCAATCGTCCCCTGGCTTATGCTGGACATTAAGTTCTGCAGCTTTAAGTTGGTCTAAGGAAGACAGTGAAAGTGAAGGTGGAGGAAAAAAAAACCACTCGCCGTTTGTCTGCAGGATACTACGAACCAAGGTCAAGAGAGCGGAGAGGCTGCATTCCAGCAGACAGCGTTATCTCTTTTTCTTTTTTTTTTTTTTACTCTCACTGTTGTGGGGGTGCTGGCCCTAGCTCAGAGCGGAGGGCTTTTCCTCGGATTTTTCCCGGCTTTTTGCAGGGAGAGACTTTGTTTCTTTTGCTGGATATTTTTTCTTTTTTTCCTCTTCTTGGGACTGGCTGGCATCGCGTGGGCCCAGGACACCAGGGAACCCCTGGGGGCCCCCCCCCCCC
>JAHLSL010000044.1:5945115-5967526 GCA_025920805.1 Petroica traversi
TCCCCCCCCCACTGGAGAACTGAACCGGACTCAGACGGACTCTGAATCTACCATCTCTTCAGAGGAAGGAGAGGTTTCATTGTTTTCATATTATCCAATTTTTCCCTATACTTGTAAATATTCTATGTGTTAAATAAATAGTTTTTTCCACTTTTCTCTAAGGAAATTCTTCCCGGACCGGTAGGGGGAGGGGCGATTGGAATCGGCTCTTCCTAGAGGAGACCCCCCCAGAGGTTTCCTCCTAAATATTTGCCCTAAACCAGGACAGATGTTCATGTTTACATTTTGGTAGGGAGAGATAAGGGTTGGTACTGAGAGGCAGGAATATTATGTGGAACTGATGTTCTGCACTATTACTGTGGAAGTTACTCCCAGCAATCTACATGAGAAATTCAGCAAAGATTCCTAAAGGTTTACACTAAAAATCTTCGGAATAAATAAATTATTTATTCTTCTGTCAATCAGGTTCTTCCCAGTAAAGGTTCCTCTTGACTGACTGAGAGAAAAAAGGAACATTTTCCCACGGCCTTGAAATCTCTTTTGTTTAGCTTAAGTGCAGCACTGAGTTGAGAGGACAATGTTTGAGTGTTGTAAGGTTATGGAAACTGTGTGCAGTGGAAGGCTGGATGTTAGCTGGGTGAGTGAGTAGACTCTGAGCAATAAAGCATTGGTGTATGACAGTAGAACACAACGGTATCATATCACATGGGCTTCTCTAGACTGGAAAGGCAATGTAGGTTAAAGCCAAACAGAAAATGTTCTTTGCTTGTTGAAGCCTCAGAGGGAAGTTGCTGGTTGAAGAGATTTTTCTGAAATACTCACAAGCTGAGTTATTGATTAATGATAGATATTCCCCTCTTCAGAAAAAGCCCAGGGTTTTTTTGCCTAGTAGTAAGGAGAAATTAAATAAAAAGCTACTTTTATCAAATCTATCTAAAGAGATATTTTTAAAAATATATTAATAGTGTTCATATGCCAAAATTTTCCTTGTTTTTTTTTGAGCATTATGACCAGCCAAGGATCACCATCAATAAGACGACTATCCCTATTTAGATCAACTGGCAAACATAAAACCCATCTGTGTGTTGTTTAACAGGTGCCATTTTAGATCCATGGGGAGCAAAGCAAGCTTTGTACAGATGGACAGTTATTCATTGGACTCATGCTAGCAGTATAATATTTATTCAGCCACTGCCTGCCTACAAGCTCAATATTTGAAAGAGCCAGTGAAAAATGTTTCTGGTGGAATATTTTCCTGAGAGGGAAATACGACGAGGAAGTAAAGGGAATTCCATTAAAAACTGTTGGCTTACACTCATCAACGGTGTCATTTTGATCAAGAAATGCAAGTTCTGGTGAGTGTTCTGGGAATCACTTGCTGCAACCCAAAGGCTTTGATTATGAATAGAAATACTATTAAACAGTGTACTTTTTGTGGAAAGGAAGGGAGTTCCTTCTGCTGGCAGCAGTTGTATAAACTGAAATGGAAACTGGCAACTCCCATACACTATGCCAGGTAATGAAGGACCCTTTTCTCCATTTACGTCATCACTTCCTTTTTGTTTTTTTTTAATGTTATGGATTACCTCGAGAATGGAGAGCAGAGTATATGAATATTTTCATTTATCTGAATAATGAAAAAATCTATGAAAGAAAATTTCAAAATGCATTTTGCTAAGTCTAGTGAAAAGCAGTTGGTTGGGCTGACTTGTACCAAAGAGGAATACCTTTTGCTGTGGAAAACGCCGCAGAGATTCTGTGGGTTCCTATGAGTCTTCTGTGTATGTAGTGAAGTGATCCTCTTGACTGCAGGCTCACAGAAATTACTAAGGGACTAATGTAGTTTTCAATAAAAGCCTGCTGCTTGTTCTGTAGTCTGTGCAGGAGCATAGGCATGCAGATATTTTATGCTGCTTAAGCTTAGTAAAGGCATCTCCATGTAAAGACTCCAGCATGACAAGGCAAGCAGTAAGTTGTTGGAATAAGCCAGCTGAACCAGAAGCTATTAGCACTACCTGCTGTTAGGTGAATAGTGACTCAACCAGTACCAAAGAGTCATTGTGGTTTGGATGTTAAATACAGCACCCTTGGTGTTGAAGAGTGTAAAGACTCAAAAAGCCTAAATTCATATTTTGCAAAATACATTTGCAGACTTGCCAACTCTCAAGCACTATGTTGAGTTTCCTGACCATGGCCACCTTTTCTCCCACCATAGCTTCTAATTCAGGTGGAAAAGAGATCACTATATAAGCATTATTTGATGTTAAAAACTGGTTTACGAGACCTTGTTAACAGGGGACATAACAAGGTATTTATGTTATCTATAATTGCTTTCAAGAGAGTTATAATTGCTTCAGGTTGATTAAATTTTAAGATGTGTTTAAAACACTCATGATGACAGCAATTAAACTTGAACAAAAAGCCAGTTGCACTGGACAAAATTATCATTTCCGTTACTGCTATTAAAGTACAAATACTACCAAAGAAAAAAATGTTTTAAGTACTGAAATAAAACAAAAGGACCAACTTTTGTCAATTTTATATTATTTCTCTAGAAACAAAGAATGATTGAGTTGAAAGAAATCTTTAAATATCATCTAATCCAACTCCCAGCCATGGGCAAGGGACAAATTCTTTAAAGCCCAGTTCAGCCTGACCTTGAATACTTGCAAGCATGGAGCATCCGTAGTTTCTGTCATCAACCTGCTCCAGTGTCTTCCCACACTCATTGTGAAATATTTCTTCCTTATGACCAGTCTAAATATATCTGCTTTAAACTGCTGCCCTTTGACTATCACCACATACCTTGGTAAAAATTCCATGACCATCTTTCTTACAAGCCCCCTTTATATATTTAAAGACCAGAGTAAGATCTCTCCAGAGCCACCTCTTCTCCAGGTGGAGCAAACTGAAATCTCTCAGGCTTTTCTCACAGCACTCTGGCCATTTTCATGGCCATGCCCTAGGGCTCTCTCCAACAGGTTGATGCCATTCCTGTGCTTGGGACAGAGCTGGATCCAGGTGATGTCTCATGAGAGGTGAGCAGAGAGGGAGAATCACCTCTCTAGACTTGTTGGTCACCTTTGGATGCAGGTCAGGATGCACTTGGCTTTCTGGGCTGTAGGTGCACACTGTCATCTTGTGTCCAGTTTTTCTCAGAATTTTTTTATTGTGCAAATATAGCATCCTGGTGAAAGAAATACTCTGCATCTACATCAGGTTTACAGACATAGTACATACAGGTAAAGAGAGAGAAAAAAACCCTGATAACAACCCCATAACTCCACTTTCTGGTTGTTTCCCCCCAAAAAAAAATTTAAAAGAGAAGAACATCAAAGCACAGTAGAAAAAAAAAAAGGCATAATATTCATTCCCAGAAGAAAGCATTCAGGATTAAGTGGTGAAAGTGTCCAGGAAAACAGTTCTCATTATACCACAAAGAGTTGCCTATTCTAAAGTCATCATCCAGTCCAGTCCCTGGTGTTCATGGAGAGGGTGGATGAGCATGGATGAGCAAATATTGCCTATGCTTTATTCTAGAGTTTTAAAGAAGATCCTGATCAGTATTACAGCTATTTATATAGGACGAGCTGTTTAGAAAAGAATGCAAATCAGGTTTTCTTATAGGCCAGTGAGTCAGAGCAAGAAGTGGAAAATCAGGGGCAACCAGAGGCATTCATGTTACACTTGAGAAAAATAATTTCTGAAAGTGTCTGCGAAGTCTTTGCTTGTTGCTATCATGTTTCTGAAATGACCCTACTGGGCTTTTCTAAATATATGCATTCATTGATCAGAGACAGAAAGAGGAAGTTGAACAGCACTAAAACAATGTTGTAACTACAACAGTTCAGTTTCAATGATGTAAATCATTGGTTTTACTTACAGGCTCCTCTATGGAATTTTGGTTGGCCAAGGATCATGCCTACAATGCAGATAAAAGATAAAAGATGGATAGACATGAAAATATATTTTTCAGGTCATTCTGTCTTCCTTAGTACAAGGAAGATTGTTGCTTCAGATCAACATCAGCAACATAGCTTGACTCTGGTCTCACCTGCTTTAACCAGCGGCCTCTCCTGCTCAGAGCTCGTCTCCTGTGTCCTAGTGAACATCATTCATACACTCCTATGTCTTTGTTGTTCGACAGCCAGACATTTCCCTCTGTGCATGTGTTGGGGGAATCCTTTCTCCTTCTCCCTCTCCCGGAAGGTGTGAGAGAGCCCTGATATGCTAAATGCTCCTCTAACTTCTTTCTTCCAGGGCCTACTTGGCTTCCTTTTCCTTTGGAGGCCGTATGCTCCGTTGTATTTTATATCTAATTTCACTTCTTATTTTGTATTATGAATTAATTTGTTTTCTTTGAGTTTGCTAAGTGCAGGCAGTCTGTGCAGGGCTCCTTACATTACTTCCCAACAGCCACAGCCAAACCACAGCCAGAAGCCCCTGTTGAAGAAGTGGTGTTTTTCTTGCTTGCTCTCTTGTTCAAAGAAAGTAATTGAGTTTGTATAATTCGTGTTTTAAATTCATCCAATAGGAAAAGGAGATTCTTCAATCTGTTTTTTTTTTATCCCCAAAGTGTGAAAATTAGATTTATCAGTTATTAACTTGTTTATTTTTTTAAGGTATCTAGCTTTGTGTCACTGTTGATTTCACTATTTGCAAACTGGCTTTGTCATTTTATTGATAGCACTTGAGTGAAGAACTCTCTGATAATATATGCAAACTCACAGCTCTCAACAAGCTTTACAGCTCCATTAATGAGGGGATTAACAAGAGCACTGCAATGTATTTAACCTGCGGCACTAGCTCTGTTTCAATAAGACTTCAACAGCCTATTAAATGTAGTGGGGGCTCAATTAACCTAGACAAAGGCCACTCTACAGAACATGGCAGGGAGGACCACAGTTAGCATCTGCCTAAGCAGCTTGTTCCGAGCTGGAAATAAAGAGAGTGACATGTTCTCGCCCCGAGCTATGATATAACTGAAATGGTGATTCTAGTTCATCTGCGCTGACTGAATAGGTGCCGGCATTGAAACCCACCACTATCTCGCCATATGACAGTTTGTAAAATCCGAGTGCACTCAACGGTCACCCAGAGCCTCCTGCCTGCGAGCACCGAGGTATTGTTCCCAGGGAGCTTTCCCCAGCGCAAGGATGCGGTGCCGGCACGGTGCTACGTTCAGTGCCACAGTCAGGGGACATCACGTCAGTAGGTCTTGCAGGGAATGTTTTAACAATCCCCTGCCAGAGAGGGATTTGGCATGGAGGTGTTACTGGTCTCTGTGGAATCTGATGGTTTCATTGGGGGTTAAAGTAAGAACTGCAAAATGACACATAAGCAGGATGGGAGAGAAGCAAAATTTTTTAGAAACGCAAATTGGACAACAGCAGCACACCTACATTTCTCAGCTCTTGGCTAAATTTCAAGTGCTTGTTTTAAAAGATGTTACTCATACTTACGGTTAAACTTGCGTTGACAATGTTTTTCTGGGTGAAGTTTTTTACTGGGTAAATCCCTTGGTTTTGGGATGAGAAGAAAGGATTTTTGCTATTCCTAGGGAAGAATTATCTGCAGAAATTAGCTATTATTTTATTGAGGAATCTAGGTTCAGGTTTCTCAATAGATATTTTTACAGACTACAGGTCTTTATCATGAAACAGTCACTGATGCAAGAATGGCATTAAGTGGTGTTATGTGCCCTGGTGTAAGAATCTAGAGACCATGTTGCAATTATTTGCAAGGTAATTTGAAATACTAGAAAACTGCTTTTCTTTTCCTGTGTTAAAGAATAGAACATAACAAAATTTTTATCCAATCAAAAAAGGCAAGGAAAATAATGTTCTCTTTTCCTTGAAGAATGCTATGTGTTCATTAGAAAAATATGTGTTAATTAACATATACCAAGCAATAATCTTGGTATATTGCACATGCAAAATCTGGTGACAAGGGCCAATAAATAAACTTACATTGTTAGCAGATTAGGTGAAGGAGCTAGGTCTACCAAAATCATGTGGAAGAACTGTATGGCCTCTTTCAAGTGCATAAGTGGGTGGTAAGTCCATGATTTACCTGAAAATAAATCTATGTGAATCATTTCCAGGTTAAAAAAAATCCAAACTACATCTGTTTTTATAGATATCAAGCATGTGGATTCATCTGCCTTGTTTTCAGTGATAAACATGCATAATGCTTTTTCTTCAGGACCATTTATTCTAGTGCTCTGTACATTTGGTTTTATGTGACATTCAAGGCCAAAAAAACATAAGAATCCTTCCCTTCCAGGTTTATGTGAAGTTTTAAATCTCAGGCCTTCCAAGGCAGAAAACAACTGCATTTCTAATGTAGAAAACAAACAAAAGACAATTTTTTTGTATCCCCTCCAGAGATAATTAAGAGACACAAAAGAGCAGAAACCCAATTACTTTTGCTTTGAGGTCAGCTTTAAGTATTTCTGATTATCATAGTAAGGACACGTGCTGCTAATTTTATACTTCTATGTGGAGGCTAATTTTCTTTCCTTGGATCTGTATGTTATAATGATTTAAGGATAAAATAGGTGAATTACCATAGTAATGTACTGATTTCCAGCAGGGAAAAATAATGGCAAGTTATTAAATGAACACTGGTTTTCTGTTGGCATGTATTTGCTTTACCTTTTTAAGTCTAACCTGAGGTTAATAGGGCATTATTGCCTCTAATCACATCCAACTAGACATGCCTCATTGGTAGAATAAATGCATTATTGAAAGTTCTAGGGGCAATGTTGTTGTTTTTTAAAAGAGGAGGGAAAATTGGAACAAATTACATTGTCAAATAATTAGAAACTGCATTAGGCCTCAGCAAGTATGTTAGGTAGTTTCTGTAGACTTGAGTGTACCTTCTTAAAGTTTATTTTGATTCCTTGAGCCTCTGGCACAGAGAGGTCCCTGTTGTGCTTGAAATGGTACAAACATGTAGAAATCAGGATACAGGATGACCATAGAGGATGTGATGATGATGTTAGTGATGATCTAATCCAACAGGGCAATTCTTGGTCTTTTCCTATCCAGTGTATTCTCCCCAACAGTGACAACAACAGCTGCTATTTGGGAACAGCATTCAATCCTAACTACTCTCTGCAGTCCTTTCCTCTTGCATTTTCCCACCGTCCACAGCTCCTGGATAAGGGATATTAGAGAATGCATCATGCCTATTAACATTAATGTCTGCTTATGGATCTGCTGTCCATGTATTTATTCAGACCTCTTTTAACCTTATGACATCTTCTCCATCTAAACTGCCTGTGGCAATATATTCCAGAGATTCAATCCTGTTGTTTAAAACCGAACTACTTACAAAATAATTTCTAGGTGGGTCTCCTATTTATTGTATAGCCCCTTGTTCAAATTGGAACTTGCTGCATAACCACTCACCTTGTCCATTGCCATCGTAATCTTCTAAACGTGTCCTCTCAGCCATCTATGTCCACCTTGGAGTTCTATCCAGTTTAGTCTCTCACAGAGAAGGAGCTCTCTCTACTTAATTATTTATTTGCTGTTCTCTATACTTTCATAGCTTTGCTCTGTAATTTTTTTAGGTATGGAACTGCAAATTGTACTTGAAGTTCTTGCTTATCATGTGAATCATTTTCTATTAATTCTTTCTTTTTAAATCCTGGTCATTGAATGATAATGACAGTTTATCCATAAGACAACGACACATCAGGCAAAGTGACATAATAGGAAACAAAATTGCTTAGCACACATTGTAATCCTCCTCTTCCAAATAATTTTTCATCATTAGGAAAAACATACACAATATTTAAGCAGCAGATTGATCTTTGCTCCCTGTCAGTTCCTAACCAGATATGTTGGCTTTCAGCCATGCCAAGTTAACTAGAATTCAATTAGCATCTTTGACACTTTTAAGCAGTTATTTTTCTACTTTTTTTGGCAACTGATTCCCTGTGAGTTTAGCTGCACAAGAATGAAGACTTCTGTTAATTTTTCAACTTAATGAATGGCTTTCAGGAGAGAACAAAAATCAGTGTAGTATTGGAGGCTGAAGTGTGAATAGGAAATGAATGAGTTTGTGTATAACAAATAGCAGTATTGCAGAGGGTCAATAATATTAAAATTATACAAAATAAAAATAATAGGAATAGCCATTAGGAAATCCATCAGGTTCTCTGCTAAGGAAAAATATCAACTGTGTTTGTCTTAAGTTCTTACCAAGTGTAAGAGAACAGAAAAGAGGATGAAAGCAAAATTATAAAGGATAGTTAAAAGAAAGTACGCAAAAAACCCCCAGATGTATCTCACAGACAATTTATCAATACAATTAAGAGTTATGGTTTGTGGAATTAAACTCACATTCCCTGTTTCTATATCTTCAGGTGAAAATTGTTTCTTTCAAAGGATCGCTAAACCTGGTGAGAGGTTAGATTGTGCAGCTTTTGACTGTCACAATAAACCAGGAGTTCAGGAAGAGAAGCATTTGAGCAAAGAAAATGAACATCTTTCTGGGATACTTGGATGGCTGCCAACTCACACATTAAGCTCTGTTTTCCAAACCAATTGTTCTGTTGTTTCAAGTGAGAATAGTCTTCATCCTCTGCCTGGACTTCTTGTTTTTCACAAAATGAA
Source organism: Petroica traversi (assembly GCA_025920805.1). Taxonomy (NCBI): domain Eukaryota; kingdom Metazoa; phylum Chordata; class Aves; order Passeriformes; family Petroicidae; genus Petroica; species Petroica traversi. The sequence goes on from JAHLSL010000044.1 coordinate 5,953,743, forward strand.
TTTGCCAGCGTAAAAGTGGGTTTTTTTTCCATAACTTCCTAACCATTTACCATAGTATATGCATTGATATAATTTATATAAGTAGAAGATTATATAATTTATATAAGAGAAGATGCTACTAGATAAGCATTACAGAGTTACTGGAAGATACTCAGGAAGTGCAGTTTGATTATGCTTTTTTGCTATTTTGGTGTTTTTGTTTATTAAATGCTAGTTTGCTATAAACAAAACAACTATTAATTATTAGTTAATATTTATAATGCTGGACTCTGTTTCAAGGATAAATAGTGCTAAATGCTGCTAAATATACAATATAAATGACTGCCCAGAATTAAAGCTATTAGCCATATGAAAGTTGTAATTTTACCGTTAATTGTTCATGTCCTGAAAAATATTTGCAACAGATGCCAAAGGTGGGATTAAGTACATGCCAGAAAAGCCTCACTTATGGATGGTTTTGAAATGCTGTAAATTACTTTATGATAATCAAAAGGATACACAGATGAGAAAATGTGTGAACAAGCTTGAATTTTTCAGCCAAATCAGAAATATGAAAATTGCTTTACTAGATCAGACCTACAGTTAGAGCACAACATCCTGTGCCAGACAGTGAATGACACTAAGGTGTGTAATATTCTCTGATAATTAAGTTCTAGTGAACCAGGTTTATAACCTCTTCACGGACTTTATGGTTGGTTATGATATATATGGATTCTCTTGATATCTGGGTAATGAAATTCAATTCACTATTTCGTGTTCTTGGTTTCTTGGCTTTGCATGACAATTCTAGAGTCCAGCTAGAACTTGTGTGGAGAAAACATCCTCAAATTTTTTTATTATCTTCAAATGTAAATGAGTGTTCAATTTATCCTAGTAGACTGGAACTCTCCTGCACCGTGAATTTTTAAAATAGACTTTCACTTTAATTCTCTCTTTTCCTGTTTTCTCCAGTAACAAGGACCTGAATGTCAAATAGGTTGTTTCCTGTACTTCTGGATATTGTCTCCCTGCAGGTAAGCAGGATAAATGGATTAGGCAAGTGTGTCATGGTGATTCTAATCACTGAGTTTACTTAGGATTTTGTCAATTACTCTCATAGCTGTAGAGAGTTTATGTCAACAGGAGCTAGAGTGACGATCGCTGACCTTTGCTTTTGTGCTTTTATTGGAGCAGAAAGAACTAAGATGGAAGATGCGCAAGAAATATGTTCTTCCTCTTAGCCTCATCAGACTACTTCTGATCTTTTGTCCTCATTAAACCTCTATGGATTTTTGCTCAGAAAGTTTTTTGAGTATCTGAAAACACGCCAGTTCTGAATGTTTATGGGAAGAGATGTGAGATCTGTTCTACTTATGAACACAGAAATTATTTTAATTCTTTTAGCCACTTTTCTATTGAATGTGAGCATGGATGCTAGCCTATGTACATTAAAGTTAATACCTGAATGAGTTTGGGAGGACTGAACACAGTAACAATAAAAGTGAATAGCTCAAAACCAACAATTATCTCAGGTAATCTGTTGGAGTGGTGGTAAGTTGACCCACTGATTTTGAATGTTTTCTACACATCTGACAGATACATTGGAAATATCTGTATGTCTTAAACCTACAGGTGGCTTTGTTAATTCTGTAAGTTTTGTGCAAAGCCATAGCCCAAGTCTTTTGGTTCCCTCTTCTCTTGTGGGTAACGTGTCATGGCCCAGTTACAGAGAAGAGTTACTGTCTGGAACTGGCTCTGACTCCACTAGGTTAAGCCAAAATCCTCCACTGTTTTTGGGTTCATACACTCAACTGCAACTTGGGAATTCCCTTAACATTAGGGGAAAGAGGAGTTAAGGGTAAGGGGAAATGAGAGAAGGAAACATCTGTGATGGAACTGCCCTCTCAGACTGTTTGTGGAGGCTATTCACTCAGATTTGGTACATTTTACTTTGTTTTAGCTTAACAGGTTTGCAGTGTTACTATGTATATTGCTGCATTCTCTGGCTTTCTGTGTTGCCTGCACTGCTGGTGAGAAGTGGAATCTTGTTTTTACAAAAGGATACCCTATGGATCAGGTCTGTGCACAGGCTCTTAGAAGCAAAGTTTAGCACTTGGATTTGAACTGAAAAAAAATCCTGCTGCTACTCCTTTCATTTTAGATAAATTTTCTTCACTCCTGTATCAAGATGTTGTGGTAATTGTTATAAAAGTAGTTGTACATATAATAGTACCTCCAATTATTTTTTTCTGGGGAGGATGGATTTGTCCATCCATTCTGGCCACAGAGACTCTACTCAGTCCACCTGGAGCTGCTCACAGCCAGTGTAATTTTCAGTGAAATGCCAGAAAGTTAGTTTGCAAATTCTTGAATTTGAGTAGTTGAACAGGGGATGGGGAGGTTGGGAGGGGATGATGTTGGTTGCTTTTCTTTGGAGGGGAGTGTTTGTGGTTTTGTTTGCTTGTTCAGGTTATTTTTGTTTTGATTTGTAGGTGGGGTTTTTTTATTTATTATTATTTATATTTATTTTATTTTCACTTACATAAACATATATTCACTCTTTTTCACCAAGGAACATCTGTCCCTATAAACATCTCAGCAAGGCAGGGGTGTCAGTGATGCTGGTGAAAGATCAGTAGTGGCTTTAAGAGAGTGTGGTTAAAGATCTGTGTGTGGAACATTGTAATAGTCTTCAGCTCATGTTAATAAAGGGGGGTTTTTTTCTTTTTTTAAGACATTAAATTCATCTCTGTGAACAACACTTCAGAACCTGATCCAATAAAGGAGGCTTGTACTGGATACAGCCTCTACATCATGCCCAAGCTTTTAGCTGAACAGAGATCTCTGAAGACAAAAAGCTGCTTTTCTCTGTCTGCCTTTTGCCACACTCAGTCCTTTCAGTCACTTGTAAACAAAGGAAGAAAGGACTTTTCTAGATATTAATTTAATCAGTGTTAACTGTAGCACTCTTTATGCTAAGGGGAAATTGTAGTATTCATTTGTCTCAACCAGGAATGATAAAGATAAAAATATAAAGTAAACAAAATTACTTTTTTTTTTTCTTTTGTGTTTGTGACATCAGATATGACTGGGCCTTCATGATCCTGAGAACACTGAAATACTGACCATAACACTAGTTTTCATACCCTTTTAGCCTTTCTGGGTGGGGAAATGCAGATGTTATTTCTCTGTCATCAAGGGAAAAGAGACTGACACTTCATAATGTTAAGACAAGGCTGTCAGACTCCACTGGAAATAACAAAGTTTGACAGTTCCTGGGTTAATACTGCAAGTACCAATCCTGTAAATTTCAATTAGCCCTGACAGCAGTAGGGCTTAACGTGATGTTTATGTGAAGTGGTATGTTGGTAGCTTTCCTTCACACTTATGAGGAAAAAGATCTCTCTCTCTCCTCCCTTCTCTCTCTCCCTCCCTCCCTCCCTGCCCCCTCTCTGACACACATACACATACACAGAGTATGGTTCAGCCTTCATCCTATTCATCCTAATTATTTCTTGAGGTGTCATGAAAATACTTTAAGTGTCTCAGACTGTCTCGGTGTGGACAGACTTAGGAATTCAGCTATTCAGAATACATATACTAAGGATGGGTGCCTAAAACTTGCCACAAAATATTCCAATTGTAGCATTTAAAACCTTCACAAACCTCCACTTCCTGAGCTCTGTGGAGACCTGGAAAAGGCAAGATACCAAACCTGACACCACCTTCCTGCATAAACCTGGTTGTGGTGTAGTCCTGCTGTTGCCTTCCTCTCTGGAAAATGCAGCTTTGACCAGGAGCAGCTTTGCCAGCTAACAGTGCTTTGTCCGCCCTCTCCTTTCCACTGCTGTAGGAACCAGTGAAGAGGTACCTCTGTGATGCAAAGTGGTCACAGCTGTGCACCACTTGGTTTAGATCATTATAGATGTCCACCTCGACTTCTATCAGCAAAACACCTCTTTTTGCTACATTTTGTGTCACTTTCCTGAATAAAACAAGCTTTTACAAGCAAGAAGTAATTATTTATCTGGGTCCACACTAGCACTCTTGCTGACGTTAGTGATGCTGCACGAAAATCACACCTCTAACCAACTCCGAGCTACATACTGCTTTACCAGCAAAAGTTTCTAGTACAATCCTGCTGTCATGTAGCCCTCCATGTCAATTTGGGGCTAAATATAGGTGTTATGTGTGAAAACTTTGGTCTACCTGCTGTTCTTAAGTGAAGTCAACAAGCCTCGGTTGGGCAGAGGTTCTCCTAGCAAAGTGCAAACGTTACCAACAAAAAGCCTTCATATCTGTGCTTGAGACGACCATGGGTGTTATTTTTTTATTCAAGTAAATGTGACACATACAAAAGTGCAAGACAAATAACATGTAGATGGGCTTAGAAGACACTGAGCAGTGAACTTCTGTCAGCGGCTTCCTCGTTAGCTGACAGGACAGGCATTGTGTGCATGGGATCTCAGAGATCCCATCAGGACTGACTTCCCTCTGCTCCCACAAATGGGAGATGGTGTTGAGTATATTGGAAAAAAGCTCTAGGGCTGAGTTCTTTCTTAACAATTAAGGATAACAAAAATATATGTTAAAGACACGTGTTAGAGATGGCAAGAGCCTGAAAAGGACACCTAAAATTTAAGTTCTATAATAATATCAAAGTTGACCTATTGGCACCCCTTCCACCTTGCAGCACCTCTGGCTCTCTCCTGATCCCATACTGCAGTGGTTGAACTTGTTAAATAGTAGATCATTATGCAGCAAAAGTATAAAGTGTTTAGAGCTGAATTTGTAAAACAATTAGCTCCAGAGCTGCTGCCATAGAGTGGAAGTGTAAGGCTGGAAGAAGTGATATTGCATTGGAATGTAGTGGTAGGAGTAGAGAAAGAGGGAAGCAGAGCTCTCCTTTCAGGTGATGGCAGGTTATTAGAGCACCTCAGACATTACATTTGCCTGTATTTTCAGCAATCTTGTATTTAATTCTGCTCAAATCTTATTTCATCATGCACTCTTATCAGTCACAAAATCAGGGAGTTATGCTTAAAATCTTATTATAATAAAATCAATCTGGGATATGTTTTCTTTTTCATACATCTTAACTACAAAATGTAGATGTCAGAGGAAAGATATTTGAGTTGTTCAGCAAGTTGAATTTTTATTTAGCTAAAAATCTTGCCATTCTGCAATGATTTCTGCATGGATAATCAGATAAGCAGAATGAGATACTGTTAAGGAACAAATTCTAAGAAGTCACAATTTGAATTAGTGGGAAATGCAAACATTTTTTATTTGAAATGAAATTATGTTAAAATAAAAATTAATTGTAAGGCTAACATGTAGCATTTTCTCATTTCAATCTACTGAGTTAGAAAGGTGGAAAAATTAATGAAAATCACTGCTTCCCTGTGGAAACTTGAAAGAAATGCATTCTTCTAGTGGGAAAAAAATCAAATAGCTTTAATATTGCTGCACATATTCATTGTGGCATTCTGTGTATGCTTTAATTTATCCTATAGTCTGTCTGTCTTGTATCCTTCCGTTCTTCCTCTTGCCACCTCCCTTGTTACTTGTTAGGTGATTTATTTAACACTTTGCAAGTGCCCCTTCTGTGCTATGAATATTCAATTTATCAGAGCTTCTTAGAACAGGTGTCCTCAGAAGAGGAAATCTTTTTCCTTCCTGGCCACTCTTTCTCTATACAAACAGCAAACTGCAGTAATTGTCCCAAGAATTTAATGAGTCAGACAGCAAAGGCAAAGGACCTCTTTCTTGCTTTTTCTAGCGAGCGTGCTGATTCACTTCAGAGAGCTAGTTCCTCTTCAGAAATAAGAAAATAAAAGTTCCTTGCTGGAAATAAGAAAAGAGGCTGGCTTTCCTTGCTCTTCGTTTGGGGACTCCTACTGTCCTGGAAGTCTTTAAGTTCATTTCTTTTAAGAATGAAAGTTTTGGAAGGACACAGTCCAGCTATAGCTTTGCTGTGTTGAATTGTTGAAGGCTTTATAAAAGCTTCTGTGGGATAAAATCAAACCAACAATGGATACAGTGAAAAATCCAGTCCTATATCTTTTGTATTTTCACTGTTGTTTTCACGTGTCTCACATCCCACCCCCATTTTCACAGACTGCGTTCAGGAAGAGACAACCATCAGACAGTGAAGTCATGTTAAACTGTGAGGGGAGTGTTCAAATCAGAAAGAAATTTCCCTCTCTTTGCGTTCACCAATTCAAAGGTCTTCGAGCCTTTTGCATCAGCACTATAGTGCTTTGCAGTGCCAATGTTTTTTAATTACTATTCCTTGTTTGTGCTTTGGCTCCTGTCTATGGCATGGTATAATGTAACACATGACAAAATAGCTCCTGTAAGTTCCTGACTCAGAAAAGCTTAATCTTCCACCATTTGATTCCAAAGAGTCCAGTGAGTGATCTTGTGTGAAAGCAGAAGTCTCTGATGTGAAGAGTTTTTGACATGGTTTAACTTTAGACTCCACTGTAGTGTCATCCAGTTCAAAGCTTTTATACTTGCAGATATTTGCATAGTACAGGAATTCATTGTTCCTCTCATATCCTTTTTTTTCTTCCATAATTTATTTTCATATTTTTTTTTTACACATTAAAAACAAAGGAATAAGTGGATGGCTAGCATGATGAAAATCAGTTGCAAGTTTTACACTGCAACATTGGCTTGCTTGTCATGCAAGAATACTTTTGTACAAAAGAAATCTTACAGGAGGAAGACAGGCCTGGAATTTCTTATATTTCATCATTTTATAAGAAATCTCTGGTAGCTTACAAACACCATATATACCCTCTTCCCAAATAATTTCAGGTGCTTGTTAGTGCCTCATAGTTATCCTCATGAGCTGTTATTTTGTTTGTGCTACTTAGAGTGTCTCCTCAGCTTAGGCATCAAAAAAGCAGACACTTCACCATGCTGCTTTGAGAACATGCTATGGTGCAAAATGTATGTGCATGTGCTCAGCTTGGCACAGCACAAGTTTGATTCTGCAAAGCAATGAATGCTGCTACTGACCCAAGTAGCCTTGTCCTCAGACGTATGCATTAATAACATACTTGCTGCATATGTGTAGGCTGAGGGCTTCATTCTGGGTGGATGGAAAGTGGGACATGGCAGATGCCATGCCAGGATTTGTGTAGCTCATGGTTCTTCTCAGAGCTACAGAGCATGAACAGCTTTGAGAAACCAATCTCCATTTCCATGCAAAAATTTAATCATCAGGAATTAGAGATCACTTGTGAAATCGTGAACCGTGGCAATGCTGTGGTTTTCAGTGTGCTACCAGAGCCCACTAGAAAAACACATTTTACATACTGGAAAAGAAATCAAATGTTTCCAAACTCACAGAAACTAATAAAAGGGATTTTTTTATCATAACCAGACAGACATTTAAAGTAAAAACTGATTGCATTTTCTGTTAGGGATGACCTTTACTAAGAAACAAAAATTGAAACTAGCATAACTTGCAGGCAGTGAAGCTGTGAAGAAAAGAGAAGATATGGCAAAAGTTTGAGACCTTTTGAGGCATGCACTCTAACGGATTTATTTACAGTGATTTAAGACACTATTGAGCCAAACAACTATTGTACTCTTTGGCTGGAGTTTATATCTTCATTTGTAAGTGACAGATAGAAATCCTTTCTTGTACATCAGCACCCCTAGATCTCATTTCAGTTTATGAGTGCCAGCCCACCTCTTCTGGTAGGAGAGTAAATAGGAAAGAATAGCGGAAGACTGAGAAATAGGTGAGAGGTAAGAAGGAAAGTAATTGAAGTCAGTACTGCCCTATATCTGTCAATAGAAATAGTATAATTATGTGTTGTGAAGATGAAGAAAAATGTGTACTTAGTAATTTTCTTTCAGCATTTGGGGTCAATATTCTTCAAAGTGTAAATGAGCAGTTCAATGGAGAGAATTAAATGAAAGGCCAAGTCCTGTGACACTTCTTTCCCTTCACCACAACCTGATTTTAAATGTAGCTGACACAGATCTACTGGACTGGTACCAACCTTTACTGGTAAGGAACCAGCTTGTTGGCTTCTGTTGCATTCAGTCACTGCTAGCCTTACAACAAGGAGAAACTGGTGTGTTTGGGAATCAGGGAAGTTGCTGCAGTGACTGTTAGCCCCAGTACTGGCTCTTAGGGCTGAAGAAGCTCAGCAAGAATCTCACCAGGTCTGTAAATTGTCATGGAAATGGTTTTGCATCAGAAGCATCAAAAACTGTGGCATGAGCTTTATCTCCTTCTAAAACATATGGTTCCCTACATGTTCACTGAGTTTTGGTGAAAATTTTATTGGTGCTGGGATGGTGGAAAATGGCATCTTGAGCCCAATCCTGGTTTGGGGAACACATCTAACTTCACACCATTGGAAAAATCCCAGTATATTTTGATTGACACTGATGATATCTGTCACATGGGACTTGCAGAATTAATGGCAGTAATTTTTTTTGACTAAGACTTGTCTGTCTTTTCTTTGAGTTCTGTTTTTACTGCAATGCAAGCCATGATGAAGCAGCAGGGCTGTGAAGCTTTCACTTTTATTTCATGATGGAAGGGAAGAACAGTAAAGGGAACAAAGAGGGCACTTGTTGCAAGAGACATTGAGTGTGAGAGAGTACTTGGACTAAATGAGGTTTCCCTAGTTATGTGTTTGCTTCCCTTTTTTTTTCAGAAATTCTTTCATAGAAAGATTACAAGACAGATTTTGCCACAAATCAGCGCACTTCAATATGTGCTGATTTGTTTTTGAACTGGCTACATATTGGTTTATGTTATCTTTCCTTATGACAGATGACTCCCATGATAGAGTAACTATCCTCCTCTGCTCTTCCCTATTGCCATGCCTCTTCCCTTATTAGCTCTCTCATGACTGCTAAATTACAATTTAATTCACTATAACGATAGAAAATTGTCATGGGTTTTTTCCTATTTTCTTTCTATTTTGGTGAATTAGACTGGTTTATATCAGACTGAATCTGATGTGTGGAATAGCTGGTACAAAGCTATACCAAAGTGTTTCAAAATCAAACTCTAAGAAAGTGTCCTCTTATAGATATTAATGAAATTTTGTGCCCTATTTTAAATGGTGTGATGTTTTATTTCTAAGTGCCTTAGGGTTAACCCTAATAATATCATGTCAACCTTGCTACCCACATCTCAAGAGGTTCCAAACAAACATTCATTCTGTCCTTCTTAGATCTCCTGACATTAAAGAGACTTTGTGCTAAGACAAAAGGAAGGCAGACTTATATTGATGTTTCTAAAGCCCAAATGGCAACATTTACTGTCTTTTAGACAGCCTGGTACCCACTTTTGGCAGTAATCAATTGCCAGTTGGCCAGACAAGTGATCACTGCATACATGCAGAGAAGCATCTGTGGCTTTTCAACATGTCTCAGACACTGAGGATTCACAGCACATGTGGAACAGTGGGATCAAGCATGGAGAGCATGTGTGAGAGTGTCCAAGTCCATGCATGTATGCAACAAAGCTGATTCATGGAAAGACTAGTAAATTCAGACATGTGCTAGTCTCACTGAGCTAACCAACAGGGCTTGGTCAGATCCCCATCGCTCTGTCCTTGATAGATGTTGGGTGAGTTCATTTAATCAATGCAAGCTCCAGTTTGTCTATGTTTACTTGTACCGATTATAAAAATACAGGATTAGGGTTACTCTTGGGTGTAGACAGCCTTAATTATCCTCTGAGCTCAAGAGATTGCTAGTGAGCAAGGTGAGAATTAATTGGAATGTTTTTTCCTCCATTAGGACAGGTTGATAATTTGGCTTGTTGGAAGTAGTGATCAAATATTCTTTAAAAATATTTTTAAAGAGGTGCATGGAAGTTCACAGGGCAGGAGCACATCTAGCTATTTGTTCATTGATAAAAATAAGATGCAGTATGGGGCCTATTTTGTTAAGCAACTATTGAAAAAATTCAAGAATTATACCTCTGACAGCATTATGCAGAGACAGACTGAAGGAAGAAGAGCTGAGAATGGGTGGGAAAGTGAGTGACCTGAGATTTCAGATTACTGTGAAAGCCAACATGCATTCTATTCCTACAAAAGAAGACCAGAGGAATAGGAACACTGAGGTTAATTTAGATAAGAGAGGATGAGGAGTGTTAAAAAGCTCATAACCCCTTCTCTGAACCACTGTCTCAAAACCCAGTGCTTGAGACCTTGCAAGCCTTGAAAACAGGCAAACTTTGGTCTTTTCTCATTTTGGGATTTTTTTTTTAAACATAGAATCATAGAATTTTAAGGTTGGAAAAGACATCTAAGATCAAGTCCAACCTCCTCCCTTAAACTTGTTCAAACTTAAGTGGGTCACAGGGCTACCACTACTGTTTTCTGTTAATGTTTTCTTCCTTTGTCATAGGCAGCTTTTTGGTTGGAAAGAATGAGAATCATAAAGTCACAGAATTATTTAGGTTGGAAAAGATTATGAAGTTCAACTGTCAACCCAGCACCGCCAAGTCCACCACTAAACCATGTCCCCAAGGGCCACGTCTGTACATCTTTTAAATACCCCCAGGGATGGCACCCCCACCATTTCCTGGGCGGCCTATTCCAATGCTTGGCAAACCTTTCCATGAAGAAATTTCTCCCAATATCCAATCTAAACTTCCCTTGGCACAACTTGAGGACATTTCCTCTTGTCCTGTCACTTGTTACCGGGGAAAAGAGACCAACCTCCACATGGCTACAACCTCCTTTCAGTCAGCCATAGAGAATGATAAGGCCCTGAGCCTCCTTTTCTCTGGGCTGAACACCCCCAACTCCCAGAGCTGCTCCTCATAAGGCTGGTGCTTCAGAACCTTCATCAGCTTTGCTGACCTTCTGTGGACACACTCCAGCCCCTCAATGTCTTTTTTGTAGTGAGGGGCTCAAAACTGAACGCAGGATTTAAGGTGTGTCAAATTTTTTTTTAATTTTTTTTTTTTAGTGGTAGCATATTTCTTAAATAGTAGGATTTTTCTACAGTGAAATAAAAAACCTTTGAGTTTTACTTCAAAACCCTTCAAATCAGCTCATACAGTGGGAATGGAAACATTCATATCACCCTTTGGCACCTTAGATGCCACTTAGGTTCAGATCAACATGTGGCATGGAGACCTTTGGAGATCTGATATGTAACCCAGGAATTTTTGCCTTGGGCTCCTTCAGTTTTCCTTCTGGTCCTTTGATAAGGATGTCATAGAGATTACGCCTTTATATAAAAATTGTGCAAGTCTCTCTGAGCAGGTAATTCAAGGCAAATTATTTGGTTATGCAAGTTAAAGAAAATACCCTCTTCTTTGGTGATAAGTTCATCCCATCCACAAATGCTTGTCAGTTTATGTCCTGATCTGTGAGCCTTGTTTCTACACTGAAAACATGTTGATGCAAAAGTTCCTCCTGACACTATTCAGTCCCACTTGTTTCAGTCTGTGCTGCATGAAAGAGACATTTTCCAGCACCTGTGTTCTCACTGGTGCCTTCAGCAAAGCCCTGCAGATGAACCATTAGAAATACATGCTGACCTTAACAAAGAAGGAGCCGACATACTTCACTCATAAAACCCAGAGAGCAATCAGACAGCATCCCAGTGACATTCATCACAGCTGCTGGCAACAGCCTTTAATTCATCTGGTATTTAACCAAGGTGAAATACCCTGTAGCTATATCATGTTTGTTGGTGTTAGATGAACCCAGCTCATCACTTGCTTACTAAAGTTCAGGATTTAACACCAATCTGTGATCTGCAGGCAGTTCATCTCCTGCACAAAATACTTGTCTTCTCTTTGTTCTTTATTACAATTTTTATTCACCACAACCTGTTTTTTAAACTCTCTTCTGCTCACCTCCAATGTGTAACTGAATTCTGTTTGCCTGGATTTGAGAGCTATGGTACATTCTGGCACAAGTCAGAGATGCAGCCCATCAATGACATAATTAAGCCCAGTGATTACATGCAAATCTACCAGTTTTCATTGTTAAAAGTTAAAAATATTCTAGCGGTGAAAAGTGAGTGTGTTTTCAGTGTTTGAACACTGAAGTGATGTGGCTGCAGCATCCTTTTAAAAAGATGGATGGGAACTGGAGATAATTAGGAACAATAGCTCAGTTAATGAATAGTTGTGTGTCTCATATGCATTCACTGCTGAGTCTTTAAAGGAATGGATTGGATTTTTTTCAGTGTGATTCTGATCAAGGGGAGTCAATGAAAATTAATCAGTCATTGGGGACTAGAGCAATTCTAGTGGGTATTAAACATGGCCTGGTGCAGTCCCATAGGATGGCCTCCCCTGGTTTTATGATATGTACACCTTCTGCATACAGGATGTGCTCTAATTGAATGCTCTAATGTTGTAAAGTTGGAGAAGTAAAACGTTCTGGATTGAATCCTGGTTCCATTGAAGTCTAGAGGCTCCTCCTGATTTTAATAAGGCTGGTTTCATGCGCTGTGTAAGTCTAGGTACAAAACACATTATTGTTCAAATAAATTTTTAGAGGGAAAAAAAGAGTGTAGCCTACCTTTGAACATTTCACTTATACAGTTCCATCTGCTTTGAATCTAATTTAGTGTCCTGGTTTAGGGCAAATATTTAGGAGGAAACCTCTGGGGGGTCTCCTCTAGGAAGAGCCGATTCCAATCGCCCCTCCCCCTACCGGTCCGGGAAGAATTTCCTTAGAGAAAAGTGGAAAAAACTATTTATTTAACACATAGAATATTTACAAGTATAGGGAAAAAATTGGATAATATGAAAACAATGAAACCTCTCCTTCCTCTGAAGAGATGGTAGATTCAGAGTCCGTCTGAGTCCGGTTCAGTTCTCCAGTGGGGGGACGATTGCCGGGCCCGGCTGTAGAAGTCGGCAAGGATGGGGGAGGGGCCCCCCGGGGGTTCCCTGGTGTCCTGGGCCCACGCGATGCCAACCAGTCCCAGGAAGAGGAAAAAAAAGAAAAAATTCCCAGCAAAAGAAACAAAGTCTCTCCCTGCAAAAAGCCGGGAAAAAAATCCGAGGATAAACCCTCCGCTGTGTGCTAGGGCAGCACCCCCCACAACAGAGTGAGTAAAAAAAAAAAGAAAAAGAGATAACGCTGTCTGCTGGAATGCAGCCTCTCCGCTCTCTTGGCCTTGGTTCGTAGTATCCTGCAGACAAACGGCGAGTGTTTTTTTTTTTCCTCCACCTTCACTTTCACTGTCTTCCTTGGACCAACTTAAAGCTGCAGAACTTAATGTCCAGCATAAGCAAGGGGACGATTGGGGATACAAACAGGTCATATGGCTAACCCAGGACATTTAGCTATCACTATATCTAAAAGACTTTTAAAACTATTTTTTCCTTAAAATTAACCATCTGTATAAAAAAAAATCTCTGAAGAATTCTCCTTCCTCCAAAGGCCATCTCCACCAATTTCATTAGGCTAATTGGAAGCCCTGGACAAGTAATCTTTTTGACCTTGGTTACAAGAATAGGGACACAGGAGGGAGTTGTGAATCTTACTCGAATGATGCTAGAGGCAGAAGAAAATCCACATCGCTCAGAGGCAGATCAGTTATTCCAGGCTATCTAAGAAGTTAAAAACAGTAAAGCACGTTTTTATGGTTCCCAGCATTCAAAAAAGAACGACTGAAGGTCCCCAAATAAGTAGATTTAAACTGTAAGACTTGACTACTTTTTAGGGAAATGGCAAGACTTGGTTTCTGTTTCCAGGTTTTTCATCACAATATCAAAGTGTGAAAACATTCTGTTGCTGGGGGGGGGGGGGGGGGGGGGGGGGGGGGGGGGGGGGGGG
>JAHLSL010000044.1:5967626-6043187 GCA_025920805.1 Petroica traversi
CCCATGATTAGAGAACATAAAGGTTCCCTGACACTGGGAATTCAGTACGTAGACAGAACACCAGGTACACTGAGATTTTTATTAAAACCATAGCAGGTAGCAAAAATTAGCAGTGTTAAACAGTGGAATTACATTTGGCACAGTGCCAGCATTGGTGCAAGGGGTTTCATTTGTGTTCATCAACACTGAACAATCACCTGATAGTGTTGAACCAGGCATTCTTATTCTTGGGCTGAATTAACTGCAGTGCAAGATGTGGACTTCAAGATATTCATGGATATACAGGACTTAATACTGGGTGCCCTGAAAACCCATATATTGTTTTGTGGCCACCCACTTGGACTGTGTTGAGGTGAGGAGATCTCCAACAACTACTTTGTATACAGATGTAAAGGCCAGAAGAAGCAGTTTACGAGCTCCTACTCCAGGTGAGATACTTACCTGAATATATTGTCCTTGTCAGTAAAACTGTAGTGGTATAAATGGCCCTTTATATAGTGCTAAAGGCCTGAGTCAGTTGTCAAGGGTGAAAGTGTTGTTACCTTTCCCTCCCTCTCTGCTGGAGCAATGACCTAGAGCAGGAATAGCACAATATGGCTTGCTCCTCAGCCAAATTCACAGTCTGGTAGTTAACCTAAAGCAAAACCAAGGGTGCATTACAAAAATACTGCAGACCTGTTCCTAAGGTGCTGTAATCACTGACAGGTGTTTACAAATTACTGTTCCTAAGGTGTAAATCACTGACATCCACGGGAAGGGGGCTGTGACCTCTGACAGCAGGGGCATGTGGACAACGGGATGCAATACCTGCTCTGGCTTCTCCAGAGATGGAGAAAAAGCCCTTTGGGCCTCTGCCCTTTAGCTGGAGCACACTCTCTCCCCCTACACTCATCAAACACAGATCATTCAACACATCTATAACAAGAAAAGATGGTGCTGTTGCAGGCAAGCTCTTTGCATCTGTGCATTGGTGTATTCAAATAGTCCTATGTGTGACACCTACACAGACAAGTTCAAGCTGATTTGAGTCAACAGATATGACTATTTAACACAGTGAACATAGAACAGATAAAGCAGTTCTTTGCTAGCAAACCCTCCACTGTCTGTATGTTGACACTTCCCACACTACAGGATCAGTGTTTTATTACTGTGATTTCTTCTCAGTGTTTTGAAATGACCCTTTTAAACTTGACTGGTGCTGCATAAAACAGTATGGAAAGTATCGTGGGTTTGAAACACATATACATTTATGCTCATGTGTGCCTGATAGGTAAAGTCAGGATGAGAAAGAAGGAGCTTCATAAAATATCTCTAAGGAAAAAGTATGTCTAGAACATGTATTTAGGTTCTGTGGTGTTTCCTAGGCATTTGACAGCATGCATGAATATTCTGAAGGCATCACTCACATAAGTAAGTGGGATGTGATTGCAATAAAAGGTGCAGTTTTCATGGAGATTTAGTGCAATAAAGTGTTGAGTGAAACAATGAAAAAACTCTAAAATGTCACAGCACCGGTTTGGAGTTTCTGAAGCTGTATTTGACATTTAAACCAGAATCGGTGCTGGAGTTTCATTTTTAAGAACCAGGACAGAGAACGTTAGAAGGAGTTTATGTAGGTGGTTCATTGGAAGTTCACATTAAGATCAGCCCCACAATTGTCCTGCTTTTTCTTTGTATTGAAGGGCAAATTCCTTCTATTTCACCATTTTCCAGCATAACCGCTGTAGTGGTTTTGAGTTTTCTCCCATATAGATGAGTCTGTAGGCGCAGAAAAGCCTGCAGTCCCTGCTCCCATCACAAACACACAGAGAAATCCAGCTAAATTCAGTGCTGCTCAGCGATGTTTCCCCTCTGTCTGTCTGCTCCAGTGCAAAACACCAAAGAATGCCAGCCCCCATTTCAGTGTGCAGCCACTCAGTCCAGCTTGGCAGCGCACATCCCGCTGCAGCTGGCCCTGAGCAGGCAGCGCTGTCACTGCTGCCACATCAGCTCTGATCTACTCTGATTCAGCCTGCTGCTGCCGAGTCACTTGAGGGGATCCTTGTGGGGATACCAAAGCAAAAACAGTTTTTGCTTCTAGGATGAATATTTCTGTTTTGGACACAAGGATCTCTCCTTTCCTCTTGTGCGATTTGGAGCAAAGACCACTGGCAGTTGTACCACCTGCTGGTTGGAGCTGCTGGAGGGTGTCATCTCCCCAAATCCCCTTTTGTGCAGTTCTACTTTCAGTCTGGTATAGTATATATATATGTACACCAGCTGTGTTCTCACAGAGCAACAAAATACCAGGCCTAATTACGAAAAAGCAACACTTTGTGCAAAGAAGGTTAGCTAGGTCATTCCACTATTGAGGAAGCACTCTTTTTAACCCAGGTGCAACACATGAATAAATTTTGCCCAAATGCCAGACACATGATGCATTCTTGCAAGATATCCTGCATTTCTTCCCACTGTACTGGAATGCTGAACAACAGCAACAGCAGCAGCATGAAGCTACCAAGGCAGAAATGACCCAACAAAGCTGAAGCTAATGTACCACAGCTGCTTCCTAATATCAAAACATAGGTGTATATATAGACTAAGTTGACAGTTGCCTAAGTTTCCTAATTTTTTATGCAGACCTCATCCCTGGAACTACAATAGTTGTTGTGCATTTTACAATGACAGAAAAAATTGTTGGAAAGTGCCACTTTAAAAATTAGTAATTTGTAGGTTTAAACTTTAGGCATTCTCCTTTAAATTGTGATCCTGTTAAAATATCAGGGCAAGGGAATTGGATTTGATCATTCTGTTACTTTTTTGTTTGGTGGAAAACAACTTGGTATGCGTGACTTAACTGTTCAAAGTTTGTTTTTCCCAGATGGATGTGCCTCCAAGGATGGACATTGCCTTTGAATTAGATTTCGCAATTGTCACAGGCTGCATCCTTGATTACTGAAATTAAGAATGGCTCAGACTCTTATCTAAGAAGAGCAGGGCGGAGAGCTAGGTAAACGTTTCTTCTCTTGGCCTATCTCCATGGTGGGACAGGGAGGGGTTTGTTTGCCTAATCAGCCTGTGATCTGAGGGTTTGTTTTGCAAAGGAACATGTGGGGCTGGTGTCCTTGGGTTCCCAAGCCTGAGGCAGTAGTGCTGGGAAAAATGTAAGCCATCCTTAATATTTACAGAGGACATAGAACTTCTTCTTTTTATAAGCAAAGCCAGTCATGCAGCAAAGTAAAAGTAAGTCAGAAATAAGTATTTTTACAACTCAGTTTACTAAAAAACAACCAAACAACCCCAAATATAGTCCAGTTCAACTATTGTTTTATGTCACCATGTTGTACTTGCTCTTCCTCTTCTCAAAATGACAGTTCTGGGATCTTGATGTCGACCTGTGGAAGAGTGATTCCCAGACAGAGCATCTGGCTCCTTGTATGAGTCCTGAGGCAGTCAGTTGTGTTGGGGGCCATGGAGTTGCCTCTGGCTCTCCAGTGTGAGTTGCTTGATGGGGCTCAGTGGTGGCTCTGCCCTGCTGAATGCTGCCTTGTTTTGACTTTCCCATCTGAGTCAGTTTGCACTTCTTAATTCTTTTTGTAGTGACCATTCCCTTTAGGAGGTATTGCCCTTCCCTCCCAGCCTTTTCTATTCCTACAGCTGGGTGCAGTGAGAGCTATGTTGTAAATGGCAGACTCAGCCTGCTGAGGGGCACAGCCTTTCCCAGTGCTATGTCTGATAGAAGTTTTACTTACTCCACTTTGCAATTTAAAGCACAATACTTACGGCTCCTTCTTGTCTGAGGAATTTTAAGAAACTACACACAGGAGTAAGGACATGGATGTTGAAGGCATGAAGGTGGGTAGTTTTAAGGATTTGACTCCTGAAGAGGCTCTAATTGCTAGCAAGGCCAGAGGAAGAAAACATTTGGTGTGTACTCTGACATTTGTTAATCTGGTGTGGGAGTGGTACACAGCACTGTGCAGAACTGAGCCCCTCTGGTCTCAGGGCTGGATACTGCACATACATCCACACTGGCACAGAATTAAACACAGCCCTTCCCTTTAGTAACTGACATACAATAATTTTATGTGCTAATTAAATTCATGTCAACGATTTCACTTATAGATCGGTTCTAGACACAAGAACAGGTACAAGAACAGAAATTTTAATCCCCTTCCCCATCCACCTTGAGCCTTGTTCCTAGATCAGAGCCATTAAAGCTGCAAGTGCACAAGGAGGGGATGTAACTCAATTATAGGCGAGAAGACTATACCCAGCTGCAACTGATGTGGAAATTGGGTATGGCTACTACAAATCACAGTGGAATTATACAAGCTGGCATTAAACAAGCAGCAGGGCAAATCAGCCCTGCTCTGAGCTGCATGCTGCTGTGCTTACACAGCTACTGACTTAACATGTCGAAATGCAGCACAGCTATCTCTACATATTCCTGCATTTTGCTTGGAGCTAAATCCAGTGGGGACCAAAGAATAGGAACTGCTTAAAATATCTGGTCTGTCTTTCTGCAAGTTTAGCGTCTTCTCTCATCTCAAAGCCCAAGAGGTTATTCTGAAGCAGGGGAAAGTCCTGTTTGTAATTAACCAGCCCTGGCTTGTGTCCCCAAGGCCACTTTTCTGCAGACTAATTCCCTGGAGCTAGAGCCAAACAGTGCTGCATTTGTGGTTTGAGATGGGGCATGCTGTGGTTGCAAATCCTGTGGTTTTAATTGCTAGAGGCCATGCAGCACTGCCCCATGAGTAGTAGCATGAGACCCAGGAAAATGCAAGAATTTCTTGGCCTGGATTCAAGCCCATGCAGTGAGACTGGTACTTGCAGAGAGCACAAAAGGTGTACAAGAGGCTGCTGGAGGAGTTAGGGATGCAGAAGAGAAAAAGGGTTTACAGACAATAGCACCTTTATATAGATAAGCAAAGTACCAAAATAGAACAGGGCAGTTGTACTTTTAATAAGAAGTACATAAACTAAGAGGGCACCCATTTTCCTCGAGAGAATACCTATCTTTTCATAATGCATAGCCTTGATGTCTCTTTTTGGCAGTGCAATGGAGGTGTACTGAATATTTTTTAGAAATTATACCCAGAACACTAAAAGTTGGATCTTCCACTTAGGTGTAGACCAGCAGAGCCCTTTTGGTAGAAGTCACGATTAACATTAGAAGTCTGCTGATAGCAAAGTTTCTTGCCCTGCTGTAATTAGTACTGTGTGATTTTCCCTCTTGCTCCTTTGTCAAGAATCAGTTATTTCAGAACTAGTAATAAAGGTCAAAATATAAAAGAAGGGCTAATGGTCTTTATGTATGATAATAATTGCTAGCAAAGTGGCTTGAAGCTTAGATATACAAAGACTTTTTCAGGCAGCTACTCAGGGGTGGGCTTAAAATATGTATTTTGCAAAAGCTCACAGTTTCTTTGTCAAATGCTTCATTTTCATACCATTTTTGACTGAGTAGAGAAAGACCATCTTTAAGGGGCTGGATTGCCCATCTGGGGTCAGTGCAAAAGAATGGAACAGATTTTTTTATAATTATTTATAAGATGTCTGCTTTGATAACGCAATGACTTGAGTGTCAGACAACCTCAGGGGCCCTTGGCCACCCCCCTCCATGTGTTGGTCATCAGTAATGATTCATTCCATGAAAACCATGCAGCAACTCTTAAATCCATGTATGTTCCCCTCCCTCCTTGTGTTGTCCATCTTCTTTTGTTATGCTCCAAGAAATCTGCTAAGGACATGGAATTTAAGACTTGAGGGTATCAGGAACACAACATTTCTTCAGGTCTCCCCATGACCCAGATGCTGTTTCAATGGAAACATCATTGGCAATGTATTTGTAATGTTTCTTTTGATCCTACAGCCCCACCCTGCCAAAAAGCTCCTCAGAGGTGCACTCTGGGTACTGATATTACCTCACTCACAGTCTAGTGACTGATCCCTTCTGCCATAATTCTTATTCATAGTTTGGTAACTCTAGTGGCCCCAAACATTGTGCAAGGTGCTGCACAAATCCTTAGGGTTTATCTAGAAAACATTTTACATTCCTAGTTTAAAGGCCTTGGCTGATTGACTGATAGTGTAACAATATACTAGGCTGGACAGACCATTGATCCTCATTCCAGGACTCAAATGTTATTGTCTCTTTTTACATTTACTGTAAATGCTCCAGAAATGTTTGTGCTCTGAGGGAGGGGGCGGGGGGGAGAGGGAGGGAAGTGCAGTGTCTAGCTTTTTCAAATATATTGGGAACAACAATCCCAGCTAAAAATGTAATCTAAACTGCCAACCTAGCTGTATCTTCCAAGGACTGATAAGGTTTACAGTCTAAGACCACAGTGAAAGGCCCTCTTGCAAGACTACCTAAAGTAGTTTAAGGACCACCACCCCATCTCTTCATTAAAACACTGAATTTGAACAAGCAACTGCACCAGCACTCCTGTTTCGAAGTGCCAGCAGAACCAGGTTCATTTGAAGAGCCTCTATCCTCAGCCTCTGTCTTGAATTTCTACAGCTATACTTGCAAAAGAACATCTCACTATGGCTGGGGTAGACAAGACAGGATCAGAAATGGCCACAAAATGGCTGGTGGTTTTGTCTTGGCTCTTGACCATGGCTTCTAAAACTAATAATTAAGATGTTCTAAAGCAGTTTCCCTGCAAGAGAGGGAAGAGCTGCTTGCTGAATATATCCTGGTGAATGGCATCTGCCTACAGTAGGTGAATGAAGGTGGAATTTTTGGCATTTTGTCCACTATCATGAACTGGTAACAAGTTAAACACCGGATGAATGTGTCAGCATGGTCTATATATGCCTTTGCAGGGAGAACTGTAAATACTTGAAACTGCAGTCTGCTTTGTACTGCTTGGAGTGGATAAATGCATTGCTTTGGCTGTACCATTTTCCAGCTGATCTACAGAAAAACACGGACAGACAATCCCACCAAGGGGCTGACCTGTAACAAGGACCCATTGAAATTTTCCATCAAGTTCCAAACTTTTTCATTAAAGGTGTTTTGGCGGGTTGGTATTGTCTGAAGATCTCTTGAAACCTGTCTTTTTCACAGAGCAGAAAGCCTTGTTCACAGTTCTTGGCAAAGTCAGCACATTTTGTCAACTACTTGTTGGAGAGTGCTCCTTATGGAGCTCCTCTCTCTGGGGATAGAGGCCAATGTTGGAAGAGAAGGAATGGGTAGGTCAAGAGAGCGCAAGGAAGACTGAGATTGGCAGGAAAATGCATTCTTTTCTGAAACCTGGAGATAATGTCATATTTGGTCAAGTTGGAGGTGCTTTTTCTATCAGAAGCCCTACTGACTAGAAAGGTCAGCAAGTCTGATTCAATGTTGTTCCACAACCTGGCTTTACACAGAATTGAAGTTATGTCTGCTATCTTCTCTCTTTTCCGGCTGCTCTGCAGAGCAGAGTGCTTTGGGTCCATTCTGCCGAGCACTGTGGAGGAAGGCACATGGACTTCCACGTGGAAGCACCCTCGGGGCACAGCAGCAGAAATTTGGAATAAACGCACCACTAGAGGGCATCTGCCCGTTCTCACAGCTGGAATGGAACCCTGCTCACAGCTGCAGTGACAGCGCAGCATTTACAGCTAAAGGTATGATGTCCTGGAGCTCAGAGCCTCCTGCATATAATTTTTCTTTTTTTTTTTTTTTTCTTTAAAGGACACATCCTTGTGCTTTGTGTCCTCAAATGAAGAATACACTGAAATGCATTAGTGAACAAAGTTTAAGATGGTATATCAAGCTCTGCAGGTAACCAAGGTGTAAAGTTTGACAAAGATCACCCTGAATGAACAGAAATGGATATTTACTTATTTTTCTGTGGGTTCAGAGAGAGCAAATGGGCTTTGAGAGAAGGAGGGAGGAACTCAGTTTGCCTAGTATGAATATACTTGGAATTAATCTACATAAAGATGCTGAAGGAAGTCAGGAGAATGTTTTCACTATCTAATACAATGGTCTTTTTTTGCCATGCTTTAATTCTTCCTGAGAACTAAAGAATTACAAATATTTTTAAATTTTAATTTAGGTGTGTTCACTTCACAGTTGCGGTTGATTGCCTTTGCTTTTCTAAGTACTACATGTGGCTGTGGTTTCCCCATGGTACTCTAGGTTTTATGAAAGAAAGAGGGAGCTCAGTGAGTCTCAGGATGAGACTCTCACTTCAGGGAATTCAGGTAGAGCCCTCTGAGAACCGAGTTCTCAGCTCAGCTCAGCTCATGGGTAGATGCAGAGCCACACTGCAGCAGGAAGACCTGCACACAACTGGCTGGAGGTTGGTCAGACACAGCCCACAACACAACAGTGGGGCTGTTGATTCACCTATGTTCACTTGTTTTCCCTTGTGAGTGTACTTTCTCTCCTCCTCTCTGAAAGAGTTCCCAGCACAAGGTACCTCAGTCCTTCTCTTCAACACCGCCATCTCCAGAGAGAAGGGAAAATAATTTTATTTCAGCTCTAAAATAAAACTCCAGTGCTCTCCACTTGACAGATCTGATGCCAGGTTAAAGATAATCCAAACCTTCCTGTTCAGTCCTTTCCAGGCTTGCTTTCTGCAGCCAAAGGATGATAGTTCCACACTAGCGCAGGCTAAGCCTCGTCCATTCCTTCAACCTTTCTGAACAGAAATCCTCGGATGTGCCATACTGTGCCAAATCCTTTACAGTGGTTTTGTGATGTGAGTTAGTATCTGCTGGAGATGCTGAGCTGAGATGTGAACTCGTTTCACAGAGGGCTTGACCTGAATTCCCTGAAGTGAGAGTCTTGTCCTTTTACTCACTGAGCTCTCTCTTTTTGTATTTAATCAAATCCTAAATCCTCTGAAGTGAAAAAATGCACATTTTGTTTTCAATGACTTGCTGAAGCTGAATGCTTCTCACAACCAGCAAGGCCTATGAAACTAGTATTTATTAAGGATGAGTGATTTCTCACACTTATTCTGTTTCTATCCAAGACTGCCGACTTGGTCCACCTGGGTTTCAAAACTGAGATATCACATTTCCCACGTCTCATGCCTTCTCTATACTTGCCCTGCATTATTTATTAAAGCACTGAGTGCTCCTGGGATTCGCTGTCAGGCAGGGTCAGACTCCTTTGGGCTCACCTCTGCTGCAGCAGTGTTGGAAAACTGCTGCACCAGCCAGTTCATTGAGCAGGTTGGTCCTGCAGCTGGTGCTGCAAATGGGAACTTAAAATCTACTCAGTGGAGAGACTCAGAGGAAACTGGGAATCAAAGCAGAAGTGAGGAGCTGGGGTTTCTGACTCCGCAGGAAGATAAGTGGTAGATTAATTGGTCTCACTCAGATTTGTTTTGGCTATCAATTCTTTCAGGGCAGGCAAGGTTGCAATACCCCTGCTGGCAGTAACACTCTTAATGACTGAGTTGATCAAATCAGTGTCATCCATTTGGACCTTTCTTGCCAGGTTGGGCTTGGAAAAGAGTTCCAGCAACTTTTCCATTGAGAGGCTTACCAAACTGGCTCAGAGAGGGAAGAAATGCTATTTAGTATTAAAGATTTGTTGCTATTTCTAAACTGGTAATTGGAAGCACCCTCTGAATCATTCCAGGTCAAGCATATGGTTAACTAAGGCTCTAATTTGGAAATTTGTTGTGCTACCTTTTTCTCAGTAAAACAAGATTTGTAGAGTCTTGCCTGCATGGACACTTTGTTTTCTCTGTGACTGTGATATTTCTGTGACTTAGGAGGAATAGTGGCTGATTACAGGAGGAGAAAAGCATAAACAGGCATTAGTGACTTGGGGAAAAAAGTTCAATGGAAGATTACGGGGCCATTAATTTTCATGGTGTTTCTTTATTTTCCAAGAGATCGGCAGTGTGGCCCAAATCTCTCTGAGATGGTGAGGAGTGTGAGTGCTCCATTAAATCTGGTGTTTGGATGAGGCCATATACTACTGCTAGCAGCAAAAGAAGATGCATATACATGTGGTTCATCCTTGGACTGCAGAAGAGTGGCAGACACTTAGTAGATCTTGCAAGTCAAGTTTCATATTTTAAAATTCTAGGTCACTTCATTAATTAAAGAGTTATGTTTTTAAAATTGTTTCTAATCAAATGCACTATGCCACTGGGAGCTGGAGTGGGGTTTTTTTTTCTGAAGCCTGTATCATCCATCAAAATATGCTTCACGAAAACAGCTGGATCTCGTGTTTGAGTCATCATAACTGAACTGAATGTTTAGACTGTCTTTTTCCATCAAACGTGTGATTTAACAGTGCAGCAGTGGAGGAATCTAGGACAGTTTCTGAATTGCAGATTTCTGTACTAGCTGTCTGAGAAGCAGGAAGAAAAAGAAATGACAGACTGCTGGCAGAAAAGTACAATACTACTACAATAAGCACACACCACATTCCATTTATTGGACAACAGTGTCTATTCCCATAGAAAAGGACTGGGATTCATGTGGGTTAGTTCCTCATGAAATGTGCATAGAAATCCAAATATTCTCTTCTTAAATATGTTGGTTGCCATTCTGTTTTCTTCTAGTCACTTACTAATATTAGAAGCTGCAAACTGTGAAACCAAAGTTGCAGGAAAGGCATTGTGTGTTTGAAAAAAAAAAAAAAAATTGCCTATACAGGTCCATCCTGCAGTCTTTTCTCCTGCAAAGCTTCCCATGGCCCTGTGTGTGTCTGTGTAAATGCCCATGCACACGGGTTCCTGTTTGCTACAAATGGCTCCTTTCATTTTCTTCAGGATCTGTCAGAATGAGCGTCTGTACAATGTTCAGCGCTGCGCTTGACTGAAAGCTTGAGAAGTTAAAAGCTTTTAGAACAGTCTCAAAAAAAAAAAATCAACAACATGCACATATAACTAAAAACACATGAGAGATGAGAAAAGGAGAAATAATGCAGCATGCAGTAACATTTGGAACCTTTCTCTCTTTTTAGCAGTATCAGAGAGGCTCAGCAAGAAAGGGACTCCAGGAATCCACAGGGTCCCTCTCAGAAGCACAGCAACAGCTGAACAGTGCATGAGAGCTGAGGCTTCAGGGAAAACCTCCATGAAAAATAAAAGGAAGGGAAATAAAAAGAGAAAAAAAAAACAAGGTTTATTTTTTTAAAGCTCTGTACAGATGCAGTGACAATTTGATGAGTTCTTCTGCTTTTATTTGCTTTCATGCAAATTGATAGCCTGCTCTTGGGAAAGGTCTGCAGTGGTTGTGAGCATCCTATTGTCTGCTTGAAGTTATAAGCTGACTGGATAAGCTAAGAAAAGCAGCATTGTGGAAAAGAAAAAAGGTGTTTGACAGTGTCAGGAATTCTATATTGCTGATGGCACACACACTCAGAACTAAGGCTCATAGGCAAATTCACAACATTAAGCAAAATTACAGTGGAACCAATGTAATGCCAGTGCCAAACACTCAAAAAGGCACTAAGTTCTGCCTCACAGGATCATGGGAGTATTATACTGCATGGCTTTTTCAGGCAATGATGTGCTGTTTTGATTTCTGGTTTTTTAACTGCTGTGGGTTGTGTTCTCACAGTTTGCCCTGCAACCACAGGGATACTTTTTGTGTTCTTTAGATGAAAGCTGTTCCTTCAGTTTCTTTGAGAAGAAAATTGAGAGTGTGGCCTTTAAGAAAATAATCAAATGTGACAAGTGTTGCAGTAAAGTCACAAATAGTGAACCAATTTTTATTATGATGATTTGGCTTCTTATGGATAAGAACACTGTTGCACTTCTGTTTTGCTTGCTCTCTAAGGCCTTGTGTGTATAAACCCTGCCTTCCTCTGTCATACCAGCTCTCCTCTGACCTCAAAGAGGACAGATAGACTTCTCAGGCATGGTTAGCTAGTGCTGTTTCTCTTGCCTTACTGCCTGTCAATATGGGAATAATTCACTGCAGCATTAATGTGGATGAACATCTGAGCTTAAGCTGTTTTAGAGGGTGAGCAGTAACAGTGCAAAACCAGTTACAGGCGCTGCAAGGGCATATGAGGATTTGTCCCCTGAAATTTATGGGTGTGGTGAGCTGAAGTGCTCTGTGATCCTTTCCTAGTCCATTGTGAAAAGGTTTCCCTTTCCTTCCCATCTCATCACAGAATGCTACAGAAGATATTGGAGAACTACTGACTACATGGAACATTTTTTGTGTTTATTGCAAAGTGAGAGAGTTAAGAGATCCCTTACTGAGGGTTTTACTTGGGAGTTCACCCTACCGAAGGTGGGCCAGAGAGGCTGGACTGAACTACCCCAGGTGTAACCTGGTAGTAGCTTTCTTGGCAGGGAACATGCAAACTTAGAGAGCTTGAGTTAATTCTGCAGCTAATATGTGCACCTGTGAAAAAGTGGTGCTGACCATATTTTACACTTTATTTATGTGGCTTCTCTGTTGGGGAATTACTATATTAGTAGCAGAATGGTGAGAAATTCATAGGGAAATACCTTGGTTGGTTGGACTTGAGTACTTTGAACCTGGCTATACATCAAAGTACCTTCACCTGTGTGTTTTGGTCCAGAGCGTGTTGGGTCTGAACTTCCACTGTCCTGAAACAAAAGCAGTTTTTTACTCCCATGACAAGTAAATAAAAGAATAAAAGAGGGTGTAAGACAGGACTGCTCTCATGTGGTAGCATTTCACACCCACAGGTGTGACAGGTATAAGTGACTGTACAAGATGCAGGACCAGGGAAAACTAGGCTAGTTGTTATTAGGTCAAAGCTTCAACGCATGTCAGGGCTTTGAGCTTGTTTCCCCTTGAAAACATTAACTGCTAGAAGTGCACAATAAAGCCTCACTGGAAACTCAGCTTATATAAGCCAAAGAGTTCCATTACAAACCAGTCTCTTTGCAAGAGTTCAGTTTTACATATTAAAAAGTAAGAATGAGTTTGATTTGGGCTCTTGGGGTGATTGCCCATCCTCATCAAGTAAAATAATTTGAGGCCATGAATTAATCTACTAGGTTTCTCCTATAAGCTCTGTAGGGGTTGAGAGTGCAGGATATGAGTGGCAGTTGTCTAGTACAGAAGACAGATGAAGTGTAGATAATGTTTGCAACAGGGTTCCTTTGGGATTGTAGATGCCCACATTAAATAAGTTATGATGGCAAAAAGTCGGAAGTTCTGCCCTTTTATTTTCTAGCATTTTGGCAGCATGGGTTTTTCAACTCTGAGCCAGCACAGTGACACCAGGAAAGCCTTTCAGAGGAGCCCAGACACATTTTCTTAGCCTATGTAGATAAGACATCAGAGTAAGACTTGCAATATTTTGATTGCAGTGCAGCAATCTGAAAGTTCACACGGTGAGGAGCACTTCTCACCAAGAATATACACTGCAAACTGTATTTGGAAATAGCATTTTTAATTAAAAACAGCATTTCTGATCCTGTTGGCAGTAGCTATGGGGCATTAGTGAGGATATATAATCTGACAGGAGATGTTTGGAATCTTGATGCAAGAGACTGCAAACCAGTCTCAAGCCTGCTTGAATAATCAAATTAAGAACTTCCCTTCTTAGGCATACATTTCTGAAGTGGCACGTGCAGGTCTGGCACAGAGCACTCATTATTGCCGATAACAGCTGACATCAAAGGCTTTCCTGTTATGAAAATTTGTAAATATGCAAATACACACCCTTTGTGTAGATCCTGGCTGTAGTTTCACAATATACTATTTTTGGTGGCACAACCATCTTTAAAACTTCTGGTTCCTTCTGGTTCCCAGAGCTCATTACTGTCTTTCTACTGCAGTTATCTCTCTCCTGTGTTGCTACACTGGTTTAGGATCCATAAGAAAAACAGACCAAAAACTTTTATTTTTAGTTGAGGTTATTTTACTGATCTAATTTGCAGCACAGCCCCTTACACAGTGATATGTGTCAAACTGTGGCATGAAGGTGGCAATAAGACATTATGACATTTATTAGGAGTGGGATTTGATGTGGAGGGACCTTCCACCAGCTTTATGATGGAGGGTCTTGTGAGACTGCACAATACTGGGGATAGTCTGGCACTGCAAGTCCCACCATAATGTCCTTGGCTCTAGGGCTTGCAGCCCTGGAAACCCCTTCATAGGACTGCCTTGCTTGGCCATCCCCAGCTGCAACCCCATTCTATCCAATCTGAGAAAACGGACCTTGGATCCACTGCTTTTTTGTGCTTTTTCCGTGAATTCAAGGACCCATTGTGCTCACAGCATCACCTCCAATGGAAGCAATGGCACTCCTGCTGTAAGGCTGCAGCCCAGCTTTGGGCATTGCCTGCACTGAACTTACTACACAGACCTTCACATTGTTAAAAACAGAGAAACAGGGGATTTGAGGCAGAGACTCATGTAATGTAGGAGTTGACCAGCCCATGGCCAGGGCTTGTGACTCTTGTGGAGGGAGTCACAAGTGGAAAGTAAAGGATCTGGACAAGAATCTCTGCCTCATCAACCAAGGCATGAAGTTCATTATCTTTCTGTGCCCAAGGGTGATTTGGACAGGAGGAAGAGGGGTATCTTTCTGCTATGATGCAACACCAGAGGAAAGGACAATTCTTGGGGAAAGGGTCCCATCCAAGTCCCAATCACTCATCCCACATGCCCCAGCCAGTGTAGGGGGGCAGGAAGACAGCAGGATCAGGCTGCTTCCCCAGTGCCACTGAGAAAATACACATGATGCAGCCTCAGCCCTTGCTCCCCACCACAGCCCCTTTGATGAATGGACCTTTGCTTGTTCACCCTCCCAACCCTTGGATGCTCACTTGGTGACTTCACTGCCCTGGTACCCAAGTACCTGGCAGTAGGCATGCCCCCTCTGGCCTGTGTCCCAAGAACCTTCCAGACCTCCTTGTGCATCAGGCAGGCAGCTCCAGAAGGAAAAGGCATTATACATCCTTGACACTGTGACTGCAGTTTATTTTAACGCTGATGGTTTGTCTCATCCCTTGTCACTCACTACTTAACACAGTAAAAACTAGAAAGCAATCTGAGTGTAGTAAGTAAAGGCAGAAAAGCAGCATCTTGCACATTGAACTTGCCTCCTCATTGATCTTAGTGCATCTTGCCCAGCCAAAACTAAAGCAAAACACAGTGCTGAGTGGCTCTGAACAAGTTGCCAGCATTTTGCTTCTATAGAGATTTTGATCTCTAATGGGACAAGCAATATTAGGAAGGCCTAATGTAAATGGCCCCTGGTTTAAAGGCATTTGGGTTCTTTTTTCATCACTCAGTCCAGCAGTGTTCACCAGTGGAACAACTGGGTCTGCTGTTCTCATTCAATGTCACCACCTTTATTGCGTATTCTAATCTCACTTCTGTCACTGCAAATTAGAGGCAGGTTTATTCCATTCAGCTTCCTGTGCCTGATTCAGAAAAGCTTCAAGAGTCACGGAGAAATCTGAAGCTCTCTTAGCTGCTTTGGAGTGTGTCACCATAAATCATCCCAGCTAAAAGGCCATATGCCACTTTGTGCTACACTCTGTCCGTTAATAAAATGCGTTAGATCTTAATGCCTTGGGGCAAAAGGATGAGTCTAATGGATCATGCTTTATCTATTTCAAGACTCCAGGTAAACTGATAGTCCTGCATTCCTTTAACTTAGCTCACACTAAAGAGCTGCTGAAGAAATAGTTACAATATTTTTCATGGTTGTTCAATGTCTTCAGCCACTGCCTCAAAATGCACAAAAAAGGAGGATAGTAAGTTAAAAATCACAATATTTTGCAAATACATAAGCAGACATGTTCCATGCATGTTTAAAAACCTCAGAGGAATGTTTCCCTCGGGTTTTTTTTTAAGCCTTTCATACGCACCTTTACTAGCTATCTTTGCAAAAGGTTAGCTAGAACTAATTTCATTGAGAAGATCAAAAGAGGACCAAAATCTCCATTTAATCACAAGACTTGAAAAATCAATACCAACAGATAACTTCTAAACTCATCAATTAATACTAGAGATAAAAATTGCAAGGTTTGGCAAAACTGAGAGCAAATAATTTTTACAATTTCATTCTGAAAGGTTATCAGGGCAGACAATTTCTGTTGGATGCTATAAAAATACAAAAGAAGGCTGTTGAGAATTTAAAATATTCTCCTAAAAGAGGTAGAAAATGTTATTTTGGCATAATTTAGGGAGCTCTCTATTGGCACAAGAAAGGCAGACCAGTGTACAGATGTGTTCACAGATAAGGTTTCTCTTTTTATACTTTCTACACTTTTTAACTTTGCACATAACGCAAAGTGAAAATTAATGTAGGTTCTCCTGACAGGTTTAAACAATTGTCTTTCTTATAGCAATAAGCTCATTTTATCTCTGAACTGTTAACCAGAACAAGTGACAGAGAACAATTAAACCATTCATCTCAATTTAGGATCCTAATGCACACTCATGGTTAGAAGAGCCCAAGTCCTTAATTTTCATCAGCACTCATTTTTAAATGGTTTAATGCTGCCTCTGATTGTCAAGTGCTAAAATATGAATCTTCACACTTGTGAGTCACTGATGTAACTAAACTGTGACTTTGTCATCAGAGAGTTTCCTGGGAGTAATGCAAGCTGGGGCCATGAAAACATCTGAGTCACGATTTCCAGGGTAGTTCTAGCCCACCTTTGTCAAAACGGAACAAACTCCCACGTTCTCCCTCTTTGCCTCACCAGCAACCCCCAGCAGCTCCCTTTGGTGGTGACTGGGTGGTTGACGCCTCGATTTTGGGCTTTTTGTCAGAGTGAAAATTACTCACTGCTCCTGCCTCTTCTGACAGCATCAACACTGGCTTCCATAAAGGCGTTAAAATACATGTCTTCCTCAGATAGGCAAACTCCTCTTGACAGAACATCCTCAACCAGTGGATGTACAGGTGAGTGGGAATAGGAATAGGTACAGTTTTGCTTCAGGTCTTAGGCCTGATAGCTGTGAACACCTGGTGTCTCACACTCCCCCAGCTAGATGTGTGATGTATAGGGCTGTAGCTACAGCCTCAACTGGACATTTTAGAAGCCAATGTCTGTCTGAAAATAAGAAAAGATGGAAGCTCTAAATCAGTAGACCAAAAATATTGTCTCTGGTGTCAGTGTAATGAGCTAACTACTCATTTTCTCCCAGTAACAGGGAAGAAAATGAGGGAATATTTTGTCACATTGAAAGAAACAATAAAAACATCTTTCTTCCTTGCCCTGCAAATTTAGAAAAGAAATCACCAGTAAAGTTGAAGGAAATGGCTTTCCTTTCTTTTTATTTCCTCAAGTCTCAGTTTCGGAGACTTCTTGGGTTACCTGAGTTAGAGAGATGACTATCTAGGCTTTGTGTTGGATTTTTCTTTGCATTAGAGGTGTGGCAAACAAACCATAAGGAGGAAGGAGGTAGGAAGTCTAGGTGCAAGAAGGTGGATATTGTCCTCCCAATGCCCTGTTAGGAAGTCTATGTGCAAGGTGGATATTGTCCTCTCAATGGCCTGTTAAACCTCACAACTGGGATGCAGCACATCCTTAGCTGTGCACACTTTCTCCAGAAAATCACTTTTCTAGAGCAACTACTGTTAGCAGCAACAGGTACTGCCTGGCAGCAAAGGAAATTGGGGTCCACAACCTCCTTGGGAGCCATGGCACTTCTGTCCCAGGAGGCATTACCAAGAGCAGATAACAGCACCCCATTTCCCACTCCTTCCAGCAAATCTCAAGTTCCTCAAGGGGTTACTAATCCAGATGCCTTCTCTAGCTCTCACCATAAGTTTTCCTTTGGAAAGGTGGATTTGAAATGTACACTCTCTAACTGGGACTCTTGAGTTCAGACTCTGCTTCTTGGCAGGGCTGTGGCTGCAGCCTGGCAAATTAATGTTCCTATCAAGTAAGAAAATTAGGGAGGAAAATGCTTTTGAAATACCTTCTCCCCTCAACCGCAGATATGTAATTGTCATTAGCAACTGTGTAACTAGTCAATGTCTATGTTGCATCAGTTATTTCATCCACTTTTTCACTCTTACATTAAATATATTTGTTTACAAAATGAGAACAAGCCTAATCTCTCCCACTTTCTGTCCAGCAGGTCAGGCATAGTACAATTATATTAGTACCAAATCTATGCAAAGAATCATGCCATTCTGGTTAATAGCAATAGTGTTTTCACCAGGGCCTGAAAAATAATTGTGCTGCTTTCAGGAATGAACCAGTAGTTCAACTCTCCTGCAGGCCCTTCTGAAGGATTTAGCCCCAGTACTGTTGGTTTGGGTTTTGCAGAATGGATGATTAAAGAGGTCAATCTAAAATTAGGGTCAGATAAGAGAGTTCACTATGAAAATTGTTCACAGTTATCTGCACCTGATAAAGAGTTATGTACAGCCTTGATTACTTCAGTTATACCATGTATAGGTACAGAGATCTCGTTTTGAAATATTAACCATAAGGACCAAAGAGCTCAACAAAACTTTCTCAAGAGCAGTTTCTGAAGGACCCAAGTAAGCCTGTTAATTGACTGCTTTCTTGCTTGCACTGAGGTCTTTAGTGGACTAAATAAATCCTTTCTAGGGATAGCACTTAATGGTTTTGTTTTGGGGTTTTTTTTGGTTGATTTTTTCTTGTTTGTTTTTTTTTTTTTTAGGTACTCAACTGCTTGCTTTAGGTCAGTCAATTAATTAAAAAAAAAAAAAGCACACAATAAACCTACCCAAACAACAGAATATCTAAGGGGAACAATTATTCTGGGGGACACTCTTAACATTTTCCATGGTCTGACATCTACACACTGGCTGGGCAAAGTACACAAGTAAGTATTTTTTATTAATGTTGAACAAAATTGATGTCTTACATCAAAGCATTTATTTCTCTGCAAAGGCTAGCCATACACCAAAATGGTACTTTGTGTTTTGATTGATGGCAAATTCTACAACAATTTGCTTAATAGCACAATAAAATTGATTGCAGAACTAAAATTAGGCCAAATGTTGATTCTCTACAGGCTACAAATGTAGTTAATCAGAATCTTCTGTGAACTTCAGGTCCCAAATTTGCTAGGGAGTTAAAAATCTTTGGATGGAGATGATGGCATTTGGCTACAAACAGAAGTGGTGCAGACACCTGGAGATCAGTGGCAGCAGCTTTACCTTACACGGGGCTGGGCATTTGCCTTTCCAACTAGGATGAAGTAGTCTCATAGGAAAATAAGAGAGAGTATTTATTCCTCTGAACCTTTCCCCGTGTTTGGCACTGGGAACTGCATGAGAAAATAACCCTGCTTCCCGTGCTGCTGATGGAAAAATAAGTTATGCATGGCGTCTTATGATGGGATACTTATAGACAGCAGTGCCTTTGTGTGTGACTGTACCATTGGTCCCTGCTCAGCCTCCCATGAGAGTTATTTACATTTCAGTGGTCCTAGTTCGGCTTTGAAAATAATGTTTCTTTGAGGAGAATGAGGTTATGTACTTATGTCTTCAGTTGTTAGTTTGCTGGCAGTTGTTTGCAAGACCAGCTTAGTAAGGAAGTGGAATTCGGGTAGTTTTACTTGGGCAGTAATAACCTGCAGGACTTCCACCAGCCTCCTCTGTCTTCAAAGTCCTGTGCAAATACCGGCTGATTAATCACACTGATGAGCGCCCGATAGGCCATCACGTTGGAATTAAAGAGTTTTGTTCTGAAGGGGGAAAAGAAGAAAAAAAGAAAAAAAAACCAAGGTAATGAGCCATTAAAAACACAATATCCATTTACTCCCCCAGTGTCTAAATATACTGAAGCTTCAAATAACTCATAGGCACACCCAAATCTGCATACATTGGTGATTCAAGGAGTTTTGTTCCCTCTCCCGGTACCTTCAATCTCAGTTAATTTTTCTCATTGTCCTTACATTTCCTAGCATCTGAAAACTTCAAGGGTGTAGAGAAGAAAACAGCTGAGGAATTCAACTTCTTTTCCACCTGGCTGTTAAGGTAATCACCGCGCTGTTTCGAGAGAAGAGCCAGACGGGCTGGAACAATAGCAGCGTGTATAAACTTTCCCCATTCACCTCAAAGGGCTTCTAACACCTCATTAAGATGGTTTAAATGCTAAAGCTGCCGTTTTGTTGTTGATTATCATATCAGAAATATTCACCCAACGTTTTTAATTAGTACAGCTGCAAGCTCTGGCATGTCTTCAGGGAGAAGTAGGTTTCAAGTTTTAAGCTATCTAAAGACTGGAAACGCAAGTCAAGTGCTCCTTAAGGCTGGTGGTCCACAGCTGGCTTTGTCAATGCTTGTGGTCTTTCTATATTTTCTACTTTTCTTTTTTTCCTTCGTGTTCCATAGACATAATGTTGTTTTAGCCCATGTTTAATTTGTACCCTCATAACACTTATCATTAAGATCACAGCTGTATCCCTGCAAGAGGTAGTAGTTAATGTCTTCATGCAATTCGGTGTGATACATAATTTTGAAGAGCGAATTTATTCCTCTGTCTTTCCTTCCAAAGACTCATTGTGATAGGCGCTGGTAACTTCCTCCTCTGCATCTTATTAGTGCGATTTGAGCTCAGTAAAAATGAGTCTTTATTGGAATGATGAGCTATGCAAGTGTCATCAAAGTGTTAGGGAGAAAATAAGCATGCTGCTCTGAGCATGAACCAAGGGCAAGTACTTTGTAATGCAACCATCAAAATAATACAAACATCAAAATACAACTGTCAGTCAGAAAAAGCAGGGGTGGCAAAGGAAGGGTCCAGGTGCTCGGCCCTAGTTGGTTCCAGCTCTGTAGAGCTGAACCAACCTGAGGCAGCTCTTTGTGAATGCTGAACTGTGCCTAGCACTGCTAGCATGTAAGGTGGCTGGGGAAGGGATGTGTCTGAGCAAGGAGAATGCCAGACCTGGAACACCTGCTCTGTAGTTTGTGAATTCCTTAAATTGCACTCCAATGCCATCAGCGTCAGTGTGCTACAAATACCTAGTTAAGGCAGTTTAGGAGACTGAAATTCATTAGCTTTCTTTAAATAAGCAGATGGACAGATAAAATCTTTACCACTCTCAATTTGCCTGTCCTACAAGCACTTTCTTTCTGGATACCCTGACCATCTGCATTTTTACAAAACAGCACATCTAAAGCAACATCTGGAAGCTGTCTGAGAGAAACTATATGTGATAATTCCAGATTTTTACCACAATAGCTTGCCCTTTTGGCCCCTTGTATCCCCAAATTGTTCAGTTTGCATTTAAATACATGTAGCATGTTTGCTCTGCCTGTAAATGTCACTTAAATGAAATTCAAACCCAGCTCCTCTGGCTCAGAGAGTCCCTTCACTTCTCATGGCTGGAGAAAGGATGGACGTTTTGAGATGCTTTGCTGCCACTGTTGGAGTGGGACAGTGGGCTCCGTGGACTCAGGTTTGAGCGAGACCATTCTTATACTTTGTGTCACAGTGACAAGCACAGGTGAATAGTCATTTCCTGCTGTGACTGAGTTCATTCACCTTTTCCTAATCCCAGTTTGACCATGCCAGCTTCTGCCTCGGCTGCAGTTTCAAACAATGGTTTAACACAGCTTCTTGGGGTTGTGCTCCAGCATAAGGTTTTCCTCATCCACAGGTACTGCAGCCACCTGTTGTTAGCACTGGCCAGTTTATCTAGCGTAAACAGAAAGTAATTCTATTCAATGTAATTGTCAGCTTGTCTGTTGACTCTGCTAACAAACAAAATAGTGTCGGTTACCAAGAATATTTTCAGGGGAGAGATGTGGAAGGGGGAGGAACAGAACATATTTATGGAGTTCTGTAAAGGGACCAGTAATCCCTCTGATGGTGTACACAACCAGAGCTTAAAATACAAATGATTTTGTATGTAGCTGCATTCTTACAGTGGAAGACATCTTTGTGACTAGGTTATCTCATCTTTCTCTTCCCACAGGGACCACGTCAACCAACCCCAAAAGAAATAAGCTAGCTGTTGTCATGGTCTTACAGTGATCTTTTCCATTTTTCCGGCTCATGATGACAGCCTCTGGGCTGGAGTTTAAGCAATGAAGCACACATGATTGATTTCACATGGCTGTGAAAGCTTGTAGCATGTGCCACTGACATGACTCTCCTTTGAATTGAGTAATGTGGTAGCTGCAGTGCTGAAATGAGCTCTGCTGAATTCTTTTATTTTCCTTCTTGAAAATATTCCTTCAAGCTCCCTTATTTACAGTCCACTTTTCTCTGTGCTGTAGGATATATTTTTACCTACTGGACTTGAGAAGTAAAACAGTTTGGTGGGAGCAGCTTACTGCAAACATAAAGCAAATTTAAAAAATGGCCTGGACAAACCAAGAGACTTGTTGTCATATAGGTTGGAGTTTACCTATGACAGCAGTTGCTGAGGAATAACCCAGTAGGATTTTTCTTAAAACTGTATATGTTTTCACTTAACTGTCACAGATCTTGAAGGAGAGTTAAAAATGAATGAGCCCTTTGAAATAAGAGTTTCATCATTAGTTTTTAGGATGGACCATAAGTATGGCAAAACCACTCTCAGGTTAGTTCCTAGTCATTAACACATTAGGTACAAATTTCTAGTCCTCTCAGGGGACCATCTGAGTGAGTAATACCTTGTTTGACTAGAAGTGGTCCTTGAGTGACTCAGTGCTCATCAGTATGACTAAGAGTTAGAGGCAGGTCCCCAAACACTAAGGGAATAATCTAGTATGCTTTATATGCAAATTGTGTGCATGACCTTCATTGAATTAAAGATGACCAATTGCTAGTCCTGCAACAAGAAGCATTTCCACTGTGTAGGTGATTTTTAAGGAATTGCTTCTCTCATGAGGAATTGCCATGCTCTAACACATGGTTTTCTTAGACTACTCTGAGAAGAAAAGCTGCTCCAGGAAGATTCAGACTGCCACATTAGTTTATAACCTAAAAACAAAGCAGGAAGTAGAGAACAGTATAAAGCATAGAAAAGGGATTGAAGGTACATCTTTTATAGTAGAGAATGTAATTAAGAAGTAAAGTGTATAGATCTGGTTTGTTAAGGGAAGGAGTAAATCAGGGGAGAGGAAAGATTTTTACATCTCACATTTTTTAAATGATGGCTTCTTGTAAAAGAGAAGAAAGGACTAAATTTACAAGGAAACAAAAGAGAAACTAGAGTGAGCAAAAAGAAGGGGAGGAAGGAGAGCTTTGTGGTTATCACTCAACAAGGACCAGCTCAGTAGATTTGGGTTCACTTTCTTGGTCTCTCAGAGGTTTCTCGTTCTTTGAGGAAGTCACATCTTAGTACTTCAATTCTCTCTTTATGTGAAACAGTGGAACACTTCATTTGGGCTGAAATCTCATCTAGCCTGGGCTTCTTCTTCACCTATGTGTACCTGTTACACACAGCAGTTATTTTACAAATAATATCCTTAAAGTGTTTTGATGAACTTGTATGTGTTTTTGTAGAATTCTTGTTATAGACTGGCTTTTGATAATCCATTAACAACCTGATGGTGTCATTTTTCCCAAGCCTTCAGTACAAAGTCTCTCATGAAAGTGGAGAACTTCCACAGAAGCAGAGAAGCAAATACAGAAGGAAGTGCAATTACAAAAACATCAGCAAATACATCCAGTTTTTGCAAGGTAGGGATCATTTATTCTTCTCCTGCACCTCCTGGGGTAGTTTTTCTGGGTACCAATGAAGCCTTATCATTATAAGAGCTGCAGCTCAGCCTTACAATACCTGTCAAGATGTAGAAAGGGAAAGCACAC
Organism: Petroica traversi; assembly: GCA_025920805.1. Taxonomy (NCBI): domain Eukaryota; kingdom Metazoa; phylum Chordata; class Aves; order Passeriformes; family Petroicidae; genus Petroica; species Petroica traversi. The sequence continues at coordinate 5,991,260 of JAHLSL010000044.1, forward strand.
CTTCCATTAGTGAACAGGTGGAACTGAAGCACAGGCTGAATTCAAATTCAAATTACCTGGGAACTTAGCAAAAAAAAAAAACAAAAAACAAAAAAAAAACAGGAATAAGCCTAATTCTCTTCAGTCTGTGTATTACTTTACTCCCAAAAAGTTTACTTCAGCTCACCTAACTTCAGATGAAAAAACACAGATACAGTAGAAACTCCCCATGAATGATGGAAGAAGTAATTTACCCTAACATCTAAATCACCATCACTGGAAAAACATCTATTTTTCCACTGAATATACAAAGAACCTCAATAGATGTTTGAAATTATGTAAGTAATTTGCTATTCCACATAATTTTTTTCATTGAATAATTCTTTCTTTCTCTGAAACATTCTTTGGTACAGAGCAGTGGTGTTAAATACCTCAACTTTGACTTAGACATTAATGGTATTACTTCTGTTTTGATAGTTTAAATAGCTGTAATTAGATAATTGGTCAAATCCTAGCAAGAGATATTCTGAACTCAGGATGCTAGAAAAGTGAAGGAAAAGACCTTGAAATACTCGATTTTTTCCCCCTATGAATCCTAAAATATTCTCTTATGTAAGCTGGAAATTTTAAACATGTTGTTGATTGTGTGAAGCTGCTTTAAAATTCATTAATCATTAACAAAAATAGGGTGGCAGGAAAAGCGTAAGAGTGAGAAGATTTGACCTGATGTTACCAATATCAGGGGAAAAAACCCCAGAAATTTAGCTGTGTGCCATGCACTGTCTCACACATCCACTGTGTTCTATAGAGCTCTCTTGGTTTTAAGGTAGTCTAGTGTTGATAATTCCCATTTTCTGTTTATTTATTTGTTTTCCTTACAATTATTTTATCTAAACTACAATCCCCCTGCTATCAGAAGAATTTACTTTCATTTTCACTTCATAGCATTTTGAACTAGGCATTAAAAATGTCTGAATCACTGTGGGTACATGTGGATTGCTTTCAGTAGTGTGTAGCTGCTCCATTAAGAGGAGAAAAAAAAAAGGTGCTATAGTTTTGTATCTTGGTGTATCCCATGATGTAGCTTTCCATCTTCCACCAGACTGGTTTTGTTGTTGTTGATATCGCTATGCAAAATACAAGAAGCAATAAGCTCATTGTGGAAAAAATGAAATTAAAAAGAAAATCTTCCTGTAAATGAAGAAAATTCCTGATAAGGGAGACCTGAAATATTTTCAGATTGTTTCTTGGAACAGCAAACTATTATATTTTTAAAAATGTAAGGAAAAGCAGAAAGCAAGTAACTGGGGGGAGGAAGAACAGTGAAAATTGGGCCACACTCTATATACTTACATGTATAATATATTTCCAATGACAGTAACTTTAGGTGTTAGTTAAGACAAGAGAATAAAATAACACAACTCCATTTTATGTTTCATACAGAGAATTTTATGCTTTATAAACAGAGATTTTTCTAATATATGCTGATGATTAAAGCAGTAGCCACTAAGACAGCACATTCATCTCTATATTGATAATACAAAACAAGAGGCAGCCTAAAACATTTTAACTACAATGACATTTTTACTGTTCTTAATCCTTTTAGTCAACAGCACTTTCTGCAGCCTGTGTTTGTAAAGAAATAGCCCTTTGAATGCATTTCTGATTGTACATCTCTAAGAGGATTTATTTACTGCTACTTCTAACTTAAAACCCTTCTCCAGATTCTATATAATGTTCATAAACCACATGCCTTTAATTTTTTAATAACCAGCCTCCCAGTTGTCCCAAGGGTAACTTCATAGTGCAGCTAACCTTGTGCAGCTGTGACCTTACTCTGGGCACTGGGCTCAATGCTGCTCATGTAGGAATAGCCATACTAAAAAACCCAGACAAACAAGTTGCTCCTCCTTGGTCTTGTTTGGTCCTGAGGGGCTTGTCCCATGTTTCTTGGCCCTGCAGGAATGTGGTCTGCTCTGGCAGACTTTGCTATCAAACTGATATAAAACATGCCTGGTGTTGACCCACAGGGAAAGTCATGGACTGATGCTGGAGGACTGTTGGCATTCCAGTGGGTTGACAGGCAGCTTTACTGCAAAGTGAGCAGGTTGTTAACTTGAGTGAGAAAAAGGAAAGCAAACTTCAAGTTCTCCAGTGGTGTTGTTTGCTGAAAGCACTGAAAACATAGCCAAGATCAGGTCACAGGTTTCTGTGTGTTGATGGGGCTGCATGGGGAGCACTAGATTTGTTTGGTTCTGTAACCAAAACTTGTAAATAATGGCCAGCAAAACCCCTGAATTGTGATCTCAAAGCATTTTGTGCCCTGCCTCCCCCCCCCACCCAAACTGTACCACAACAAAAACAGCAAATCCAAATGGTTATACTAAATACCTGAGAAAGATAAAAGGGGAAACAAAGTTACTCTACAAGCACTGCCACATGTTTGTTCTAGAGAAAACAGTGTGTCATGTCAATGCTTTGCTTAATTTAAGAGACAAAAGACCAGACAAAAACCTTTGGACTCTGGATTGTGTAACTCAGTGCTCCTGGTTCTCTGTTGCTAAAGCTGACTTACCTTGGTTTATGTCTAAACATGTTTCTGATATGGTTTCTTTAACAAACATGGACCTGATTTCAGGGCTTTTCTTTGAGATCTGTGTTAATCAAAATCTATTAATGAGTCTGTCTTTGTTAGACTTTCAAAGGACAGTAATTCCAGTCACAGAGTTTCTAGTACAAGTGTTGTGCTTACTTACTTAAACTGCAAGGTCTAGTTTTTTCACAGTGGTGAAAGTAACTTCATCCTGGCAGGCTCCACAGTAGATCAGATATTGTCTGTTATGTTGTGAGAAATCAGCCAGCACTTACAGCTATGTACCACGTATCCGGGCATCCTTTGAATTTGAATGGGATAAGGATATGGATATGTACAACTGGTGGGGATAGCTGGTGATTTTTAAGACCACACATATTATGGGCTTACTGTTTCAGTTATCCTCGTCCTGTATATTACAAATGTTACTTATGTGTCCATATGTCAAAGGTTTGTACTCTGTGGGAACGTTTATGGTTTAAGTCAAGATACAAATTTTAACTGATGAAGTTAAAAAGATGTGAATTATATAGATCCTGCCTTAAGGAAGGGATATTTTAGGTTGATAGAAATTGATGAGAAGCAAATTTCCCTCCAAATACAGCAAAAGCATACCCCCCCCCCTTGAATAATCTACAACATTCTACTGCCCACATGGGGGACAAGGCAAAGGAGGAAGCCACTTCCAGTGAAGCATTTTTAAATCAATTCTTTAACAAAAGAAAAATCAAGAGTTAATTTGTTATCATGTGCATAAATCTTTAACCAAACAAATAAAAACATTCAGTGACTGAAAAGGAAAGCTAAGTAAATTCATGATAGAAATAAGATGTGCTGCTTAGTTGGTTAAATAGTGAGTAGAATAAATGATTGGTAGAAACCACTGGCAGCAGTTGTAGAATTTCAGCTTCTTGGTGTTTTTACACCAAGGCAAGGTGATTCTTTAGAAAATTTGTTTAATCAAGTGAGTGCTCCTGGGGTCAATTTAGGTGCAACTCTGTGAGACTCTGAGTAATATGTACAAATAATGTATAGCAACTTGTCAACTGGATGAAAAACCTCATACAAGCTTTTGCATACTGTGGGACTGTGTGCACACAGGGTTTTAGCCAGTTTGGTTGCATGGCTGTGAAAAGACCTCATGACATTCACTTCAGTGAGGGATTTGACCCATGCCCCTCTGCAGTTCTGCCACAACAGAATCCAAGTTCTTAACTATAACATGGAAACTTAAACTGCTGGATCAACTCTGTCTGGCTAGACAGAGATTTCCTATGGTCCTGTTTGTGTAGCTATGACTGTTTGAAGACCCTGTGAAGAGTAGAGTAAAAGTGGGAATCAACACCTAATCTATTTGACTGAGAGATGTATCACAATTTGCTGTGACAGGGTACAGGCCCATTCCTCGTAATTTTGCTTGCATTAATGCCTTGGAGTTGCCTTGTGCTTTGACAGGAACATGCAATTATATCCTGGGGCATCCCAGTGAACACAGCCTATACGGAGCTGTATTCCCATAGGCACTATATTGGCCAGGATACTGACTGTGCATCACCTCTGGCCTGTGCCATTCAGGCAGATTTGGGCCTATAATTTGTGTCTGGGACAGAAATATTTTTACTTCATCTGTACCAAGGTCTTATCCACTGCTGTTGGCATATTGATCAACACAAAATGTTGTGTAATGAGGAACAAGGGTCAAGTGTTTGAACTGGGCAGTGAAAAGGGAGCAAATTTTTTTTCCAGGGAGTACCTCAGAATAAAAGTGAGACTATTCTGCTTATCTGTGTCACTGCCCACTGCTATGCCTTGAGCAGCTGAAGATACAGGTCCTTAATGCAAGCTGAGGACTTGGGTTCATTGTTTCCCAATCATCTTTCTCTTCCGTACAAGACAAAGTGAGCATTATTCTTATTTTATGATACTTCTTGTGCCTTGAGAAAGCAAACTCTTGGAAAAGGCCACGGAGATGGAAAATTACAATAATCGTGCCTGGAGAAGACAAAAGTGTGAATAAGACTTTCAGCAGAAGTGTGACTGAGACAGTGTTGAATATAGGGCAATATAGTGAAAGTGTTAATAAGCAGATTTACAAAGTCAGGAAATGCGAGAAACAAAGGTAAGCTCAGGATCAAAAAGAGCAGATGGATTTCTTTCTTCAGATACAAAATGGCATCAAAGACTTAAAATTTCCCACACACAAGTTAATGACTTTTCCACAGTGGTCACCACTAGAGTGAAATGAAAAAGATAAGTCAGATTAATAATAGGATTGATCCTTGTAACAAGGCAAGCAGAATCTTCTTAAATTAATATACAGCTAATGGAGATATACCTGAATGTAATAGATGTTAACAAAGACTTCTGAGTGATGAGAGAGTAGAAAGTTTCATTAACCCAGCAGAGGATCTCCATGGAGAGTTTGGTGTCCTGAGATAAGAAGCATTTTCTAAAAACTTCCTGATTGGCTCTGTTTTCTGGATTTTAAAATATTATGTTTTCTGACCACTTGCACTGCTTCAGGGAAGCTGCTGCAGTGTCAAATGGTGTTGATAAGGGCAACCCACACCTTCAGCAGCAGAGACATCAAACCCCTGTGCTTGGGATTATGTCAGCATTGCTTTGTGTGCAGGAATGCACTTGCCTGCATAAGGTCCAATACAACCAGTACAGCATTTTTTATTCTGTAGGATCAGTTTCTCAGTCTGTTTCATGATCTTGCCTTAGAAACAGTGTGTCGGCCCAGGTGGGTGAGGAGAGTCATGCAATAGTATTTCTGAGTTTCTAGTCTCTGCTGAAGCAATTGCTTCTCCCTCCTTACATTTCTAGTGGATGTTTGCTATAAGGCCTTTGATGTGGTCCACTAAAACATCCTTCTCTCTAAACTAGAGAGAGATAGATTGGGTGGGTGGACTGTTTAGCACTTGAGGAATTCGTTGCATGGTCTCATCCAGAGGGCAAAGGTCAACATCTCAGTGTCCAGATGGAGATAGGAGGGTCCAAATGGTGTCCCTTGGGGGATCTGTATTGGAACCAGTGTGGTTTAATATTGTCACTGATGACACAGACAGTGGGATCAAGTGCTCCCTCAACAAGTTTGTCCTCAGCACCAAGGTGAGTGATGTTTCTGACATGCCTGAGGGACAGCGTGCCATCCAGAGGGACCTGAAAAAGCAAGAGAAGCAGGCCTATGTGAGTCTTACAAGGTTCAAGGCTGTGTGCAGGTCCTGCACCCGGGTCAAGGCAGGCTCTGGTATCAACCCAGACTGGAGAATGAATACATTGAGAGCAGTCCTGCTGAGAAGGACGTGGGGGACTGGTGGATGAAGAACTGGACATGATCTGACAGTGTGTGCTCGCAGCTGAGAAGGCCAACCATGTCCTTTGCTGCATTCAAAGCAGCATGGCCTGCAGAGCAAGGGAGGGGATTCTGCCTCTCCACTCGAGTGAGTTCCCACCTGGAACACTGCATCCAGCTCTGGGCCCTCAGCACAAGGATGTGGGCCTGCTGAAGTGAATCCACAAAGTTGATCAGAGGGCTGGAGCACCTTTGCTATGAAGGCAGACTTACAGATCAGGGCTGTTCAGCCTGGAGAAGAGAAGGCTCCAGGGTGACCTCATTCCAGGCTTCTAATACTTAAACAGGACCTTTAAGAAAGATGGGGAGAGAAACTTTTTACCTGGGCCTGCTGCAATAGGACAAAGCACAACAGTTTTAAACAAAAACAGTGTCAATTTAGGCTAGGTATTAGGAAGAAGTTTTTTATGGTGGGGCAGTGAAACACTGGAACAGGTTGCCTGGATAGGTAGTGGATGTCACATCCCTGGAGGTGTTCAAGGCCAGGTAGCAGGGCCCTCTGAGTAGCCTTAACTAGTTGAAGATATTCCAGCTCATATGGTTGGAAGAGGTGACCTGTAAAGGTCCCTTCTAACCTAATCTACTCTATTTCTCTCTATCTAATTAGGAATATCTGACTTTTTTCATCTAGCAGCAGTGCTACCAGTATATTCAGGCTAACCAAAGCTGAAGTGTAACTACCTTAATAGGCCAAAGTGGTACTTTAAGATCTAGTTTATAAGTGGATCAGGTGGCTCAGCAAACAGTGGTGTGTAATGGACTAGGGCAAACAAAACCAGCCCTGGCCACCAAAGCTGCCCAATATCTGTCATTATACTTAGAGAGGGATCTGTTCCCCAAGGGTCCTTTTAACTGTGATCATGGTTTGACTATTAAATTGCACTAATTGGATAGGACATGAAACACTCCTGGGATACCACAGATTTCCTTTAAGAGGAAATGTGGAAAAAGATTCAGAAAACAGTAATTACAAAATGAATTATATGTGATATTGGAGATCACTTTTACTCTGAGTTTCACCTCAAGAGGGTTTGGAAGGTTGTCAAGGTTGGAAGTTTGACAGTCACATTTTTCTGTTTTTAATACATTTTTCTCTCCCCTGTGTGTAGCCACATGAATGGTGGGCAAAGCCAACAGAGCAGCCAGGGTGGGGAACTTGAATTTGTCGGTGCACAAAGCACTGCCAGATGCACACACAAATGGAAACCTTGCTTCTAACAGACCCCCTGCTGAGGCTCATATTCAGTACTGCCTTTTATTGCCATGAATACAGACTTGCCTGACAGAAAGTGAGCTTCAGGTTTTCACAGCACTTTTTTTTTTTTCAAGTGGCTTGGGTGGAGATCACAGAGGAAGTATGTGACCCCCTTCAACCTTATTACCACAAGGTATCAACCGAGATAAAACCTAAAAAGGGCTGTGCCAAGCTTCCCCAAGATTCTTATATAGAACGAGACTTTCAAATTTAGAAAAGGGACCTTCAGCTCAGAAAGGGATGAATGAGGAGCAGTGCTCCACCACAATCCTTTCCACCCCCATACCTACCCGAGCAAGGAATCATAGGCAGTTCTTGAGGTCCCAGAGCTGTAGTATATCAGAGGAAGAGTGAGTGAATTGTGGTTGGACAGAGTAAGAACGAGATAAACCTACAAGGGTGTTGTACAAATTATGTTTGTCTTTGAGTTTAATCTTAATTCTAGAACCTGTAGAGGACTAACTTGAAGAAACATTCTCTTTTAAAAGAGGCAAGGAGAAGCCAGTACCTTGCTGAGGTCAGTGCAGGGTGAGCAACACCATTTCCCACAGATTCCTCTCAAAAAATATTTTGAGACCCAACTCTGTACCCACCCAAACCACAGACACTTTTCATTATCCTTGCTGCAGGCTCTTGATCTCGGGGACAGAAGGGATCTCTGGTGCTATTGGAAGTCTTCTGTCCCTTCCAATTTCCATGCTGCAGCATTCCCACAGGAACTGTGTACCAAACTTTGCTCTGTGTGGACATATTGAGAACAAATATATAAATACGTATTTTCTGATTCCCTAGGTTGGATTCTTCCCTCCGTGGATTTCTGGCAACAATGTCTTAGAATGACTATAACAAAAAGAAGGTATTAGCTGTGACAAGTACTTGAGAAGAAAATACTTCAAGTGAGGGCAAAATCTAGGCTTGCTTCTGGAGTTCTCCCTTTGGAAGCCTCTGTTGGGGAAGATGAAATAGGAAAGCCTTATAGATATGATTGCCTTGCAAGTGATGCTGAAAATATGGAAAGTATAGTCGAAACTGAGATGAAGACAAGGTTTGAGTTAAAGAGTAACTAAGAAACAATGGTATAGCTGGCTGAAGGTAATCCTCCTTCTTGATAGAACAATACCCTCTGCCTAGGCAGGTCCAAAGGTCAGAACAAACCATACCTGCCTGGTAAGAGATTCCCAAAAGCAGTTTTTTTAAGGTTTAAAATATAACCCCATATGGTAATGTGATGATTCTTATAGGTTACATGCAAATATTGTAGAGTTTGTAGCTTGTTTCAGATTGGTTAAAGAGAATTAGAATATTCAACAGAGAAGATGATTTATTGTATTGTAAACGGCAAATCGCTCTCCCTTTTTGCTCTCTCTTTTTGCCTCTTTCTCTCTCTTTCTCTGGCCTGCTTTGAGCTGCGTCTTGCAGCCCAGCAAGCCTCTCACACCCATGCTCTTTCACAATAAACTCCCATGCTCTAAACCCATCTTTAGAGATCTCTCGCTTCTATTTTACCCCTATAACCAAACTCCACAGAGTTAAATCCTACAAGCCTCCTTCCCTACTCAAGCATAAATAGAAGGGTAGTTTGGTAATCAAATTTTTGTAACTGGTCCTGATTTCATACAAACCCCTGAATACAAAGCAGCAGTGCGTTTTCTTGGTATGGTTTATACCTGGACCACTGGCATATCACCTCCCAATTCCTTCTGTCTAAATTGTCCTTCATCAGTTTCCCATCAGTTTATCAGTTATTTCTGCACAATAGATCTGGGATATGCACCCTGAGCCAACAGGCAAATTGAAATGTTGTTTCCTGGTGAGTTTAGCTCAGCTGTGATAAGTATCACCACAAAAATGTCTGCATTCTACACCAAAATAGTAACATTGAATTTCCTATCTAAACCACAGAAGCCAGGAAATTCAAAACCTATTCTAGGTTAAGCACAAAAAGGGGATTGTAAAAAAGTATTGAAAAAAAAAAAAGAGAGAGAGAGAGAGAGAAGAAGAAAAGAAACTGGCACTACAAATACCAGTATCTGAATGTCAGGATGGAATTTTAGACAAATTGTATTAACAATAATTAAGGAGGGTGGAGGGGAGGAGGATGCATTCCCAAAAGCGATCCCTGAAACTGCAAGATAGTCCCAGGGCTGGACTGGGGCACCCCAGGGGAAGGCTGGGATGGCTTTGCTCACTAAACTCTTAACAAGGCACAGTCAACACTTAGCTCCCACTTCTGTCTGTTATTTGTTTGGTTTTGACATTTTGTTGTTACAAGAGCTTAAAGAATTTTTTTCTGTCTTTCCAATTCTTTCTATGGGACTGTTGACAGCCTTTGGTGCATACACATTTCCATTGTTTTCTCTGCTTAAGCACTTAGTCAGTTTTGCCCATTTGTTTGTGGGTTCTTCAACTGGCAACAAAAAAGATAATTTTATTATATTTTTTTAACATAGGAAAATGTGATGCAAAACCACAAACGTTGGGGGGATTCAGGGACAGGTGTAGTGACTAGGGGTGCAGTTAGTTTCTGAAATGGCCTAGATTTCAACTGTTTTTCTGTTCTTTAAGTGTTGCTTTAGAGTATGAACAACAGGGAAGACAGTAATTGCTTTCCACTTTCTAATTATAAATAATTAACAAAATTCACTAGAGCTGAGCAGGAAAAGTATGAGGCAGGAGAGAAGAGGAAAAGACAGACATTGCCCTCTCTTTCCAGCAGAGGTGGAGATTTCCATGAGGGCAGCCCTTCCAGCTAAGTGCCTCCCACAGGTTTCACTGGGAGTGCTGAGCTGTCCCTGGACTGATCCTGTGCAGTTTTGTGTTTCGGGGTGGAACAGTGCCTGGAGACACCTGCCAGTGCTGGTTAGAGATAGGGTTGGGTGAATGTGAGATGATCTTGGAATAAAACCTACACAAGCTGGCTGATGTGGCTGTGAGAGAGAGCCTTGACCTGCACCTCCCTTGGCTTGTGCAGCTGCAGCCCCACCTGATCTGCCTCTTAGAGAGGAACAGCTCACCATCACATGGGTCCCCTGCATGCAGAAATGCTGAATAAAGTACTGCATTCAGACTGTAGTGACAGCTGGAATATCTTCAGCGGGTGACACTGAGGTTGAAGGAGGTCAAAGAGTCTCTTACTCAGAGATTTTCGGCAAAAGTGAGACCAGAGCTTTGGGACATGCAGCAGATTGAGAACAGTGACCACTTTATTGTATGAAGATGACTGCACTGGCAGGATGACTGAGCGTGCCCTGAATTGTCTTGCTTTCGTTTGCTGGTTCTCAGAGTGGGCAGAACTCAGACAGGCCAGGGCATTAAGCCTCTGGAGTCTGTGATTTCTCAGTTATGCTGAGCTCTCCATACTGATAATATTCAGAGGAGAACACAGGGAAAATCCATCCCTTTAATAAGGTATATGCATATGTTTGGGTGTTGTTGCCTTTGTGAGCATAGTTTAGGCATAAACAAACTAAACACAAATTTAGGGGAACCTCTAGTAACACACATTCCATTTTATAGCTAAGCATGCTAGGTAAATATTATGGGAAAATACAGACATATGAAAAAATGCATGTTGTATTTGGACTTGTACATACTGAAATAAAGCCACATAGACAACCACATCCATTAGCTAAAATGTGCAGAAGAAATTGCTACAGAAGCAACTGATCTCTGTGCAAGAGTGTTGGCTCTGTGCCTACCAGCATACGGCTCAAAGTGAAGAGGGAATAAGCAGCAGAAGTACCAGGGGCGTATACAGTCATACGTTCCTCTTTTTAACCTCAGTAACCTCTTTTCTCCCACTCAGACCTACACGCTCACACTGAGCACCCAATGAGTATATGAAATAAAAACCATAGTTTTGTTAGTTCATGATGAGTAATGGAGACTTGGTTGAATAAACTAGTGGGGTTTTATTTTTTTTTATTTGTGGTTAAAGAACATTAAAAATTACTCATGGGCTGCAAATGGGGACTGTTTGAACTCAATATAGGATTGAGCCTGTATTGATGGGTGAGCCACAATGAAAATGATCAATTGAAATCAGTTTTAACAAGCAGAATTTAAGTCTGAATGGTTGTAAGGTAGGTTATGTTAAATGAGAGCTCAAATATAACGTGGGAGGCTAGTTCTTGGAATGAGAGTTCTTGGGACAGGGAGAAATAAACAAATTGGGGAAGAATAATTCAACAAAAAGAATTTATTAAAAAAAATCAGTGAAATCATGGATAGAAATATATAGTGGTTTTAGCTGAATTTTTTGTTTATGTTTTTGTAAAAGCACCATGCCTTTTCTTTGTGCATGTTCCCATATTTTTTCATGTAAATAATAATCAATATTCCTTGGAAAAATATAAAAACATGTACATAATGAAGAAAAATTGTTAAAACAGCTTCAGATTTTTTGTTTGACTTCCCTCCCTCCCCCACTGAATCTCAGTTTTTCCCAGTTAGTTTTGACTACTTGCTATTGATAAATTTGGCAAAATAAACCCCAGAAATCAAGGTTCAAGCCCTACATTGACCAGGTTATAAACATCTGTGTGGGCTATTTAATTAGCATGAGTGATGTGGATCTGCTTGATTTGCTTTTTGTCCTAAAAAATCCCAAAAAACCCCCAAGAACCTGGGCTTGTCATCAAATGACATGATTTTAAGATACATATCTTAGTTGAGGTGACACATTCATAAGACTTATGATAATCTCTGCAGGCTGACAAAAAAGTCAGAAGACACTGATTGTGATATATAGACTCTTATAATATATGATGCTCATTTCCAAATTTAGGTTCATTATCGAAGTACATTGCATTTGTCTCTAAAACAGTGCTTAGATTAATGAGAAATCCTAGAAATGTGAACTTTGCTTTTAGTACTTCATAATGAAGTGAAAAATTGTCCCTTGTCTGAAGTTGTTACCACAGGGGCCATCAGCTGTGTTCTTTGAAGTCCTAAAAATGTTGATTATCTTGTGTACTGACTGACATTATGATTACATTCTTTCTGTGGAGGACTTCCTCCTGATCTGGAAGAGGAAACATTGATGTATGTTGAGAAAAAGTATTCTCACAGTGTTTCCTGCCTCTCTTGCAGCTACAGCTCACAGATTGCATTTTCTTCTTTGGGCTTCATGCGTTGCTTAGAAGCTGTTAGAGATGGGGGTAGCCCATTGAACAGGTACCCCAGTATTCAGCAAGACCTGTTTTAACCTTCTAATCCCATCAGCCCTGACCATCATGTCTTCATAGTTAGGTGAGAGAAGAACAAATGTTTTCCTACTTAGTTAAAAACACTGTGTCCTTGTGCTTTTTTTTTTTTTTTTTTAAGGAAATGCTGGAAGGGAAGGGAGATAGGATGTCTACTGCAAGCCTCAGAAACAAGTGCAACAGTGGAGTTTCCATTGTGCTTTTCAGTATTGCAGTGGTGGATGAATTGCATTAATTGCACAGACCGGATGGCACCCAGCTGCAAATCTTCGTTGTCAAATTGGCATCGAATAAAACGTGATCTTAGGTTCTTACATACCACTTCGAGGTGTTGGTCTGCGGAGCACAGTGCTCAGCTATGTGTTCATCAACTTTTGAGGCTTGGAGTTTTCATTTATTCTTCAGATGCTGGGCTGATCTGGAAATAGTCAGCATTTCTGGAAACCAGGCAGTGACTACGGGGCAAGGAACTTGCTGACTCATTTCTGGGTAACTCACGTTAACCCTTTTGTCACATCCAGCTCTCCGGGAAAGAGGAGGAGGAGATGGTGGTGGTGATGGTGCTGCTGCTGCACGGGCAGGAGCTGAGAGTGGGGAGTTGAGATTGCAGCAGGGAGAGGTGCTGAGCTCTTGGCAAGGGTGGTAGAAGCAGCTTTGGCATAGCCAGGGCGGCCTGCGAGCAAGGATGGGCTCCATACGTGCTAGACAAAAGGGATGGCGGCTGGCCAGGGGCTCTGCGAGGCAGCAGCGTGTGCTTGTTATTGGGGGTGAGTGTCCTTGGCACGGGGCCGGAGGGGCCCTGCCATTGTCAGCCTCCTCTTGATTGCTCTGCGGGCCTGGAGGGGGATCTGTTGTGTGTTTTGTTTGTCATCTTTTGTTTGCAACTTGAAGCAATCCGGCAGAGGGTAATTGCGCTGTTTGTTTCTGACAGCCCTAGCAGAGCATCTTCTGTTGTTCGTCAGGCCGTGCTAGCTGTGCGGGTGGGAACCTGCGGAGGGAGGGCAAGACGGCCACGGATCCCTTTGTCCAGGGCATCCGCAGCCCGGCGGTGTGCCTGGACCAGGGGAGCGGGGCAGTGGCTGAGCCTGGCTGCGCCATCTGCCAAAGCACCGCTCTGCCACCAGAGCCACCTCCTGACCCTGCAGCCACCTTGCTGGGTGATCACTGGGAATGGCAGGGGGGAATCCTGGAGATGCAGAGCTGCTGGAGGTGCAGAGGATCAGCAGCCCAGGGAGGATGCAGGTCACCACCCCAGCGTCACCACAGAACAGATGATACCATGAAATCACAGCTGCAGGAGGTGAAGCTGAGGCCTAGCTCTGGGTCACCTTTCAGAGCTGAGCCTTTGCAGTGGCTCTGCCCATCCCTAGCTTCACAAGCAGACAAGGGCCACATTCCTGTTGTGAGTAACTTTTAGGGAAGAAAGCACCATGGAAAAAGCCCAAATGGCATGCACTGGCCTGAGCCTGCTGCAGGACCAGCCCTGCCTGAAATGTCAGGGGTCCCGAAGTCACCATCCATGGCCAAAAACAAATCCATCTTCTGAACATCTTCTTATTGCTGACAAGGAGGGTACTGTGTGGTGGGAAGCTGGTGCTGGATTGCTGCGTGTCACTGCAGACAGAGCCCACTGCAGTCGGGCAGCCGTGGGGCTGGTGCTGGGGCAATGGGCAGAGATTCATATCTTGGACTCATGAGGGAAGTATGCTGACCCACAACAGGGTTGAAATCAGTCATGCCCTGAGAAGTACAAGCCGCTCTCCAGTTTGCAGGCAGCAGGATCCCCTTGGTGGTTTGCACCTCTCTGATTATTTTTAAAAACATTTTGATACACTGCCAGTTTTAAAGAGAAGTGGTTTCTGTCAGCTGCCTGCTCTTTTTAACAACAGGATTTTTAATGTATCAATGTATAAATGATTTGCATTTTGATTTAATGATTTTTTTCCTTTCACCCACCTTGATTTTGCCTTGCCTGTTTGGCACAGGACAGTGCAGGTTTGTGCCAGGCACATGGCCCTTGGGGCTTTTGCTCTGCATGGAAGGCAGGAGGAGCATTGGTGACTTGCCGGTTGAGGAGGCTCTTGGGCACTGCTCTGTTAATGCAAGGACTGTGCAGGTCTGGTCCTGTTTACATCACCTGGTCACAAGGACCAAAGCTAATTCAGAGATATCAGGGAGTAACATACCCATCATCTGCAACACCTGGAATTCGCTTTTGAATTTAATTTTCCTGCCATAGGGCTTGCTACCTTTTTCTCTTTTTCCTTTTCTCTCTTTTTTTTTTTCTTACCATTTTTTTCCTTGTCTTTTTGTTTGTTTGTTTGTTTGTTTGTTGCTTGGTTGGGTTTTGGGATTTGTTTTTATTATTTTGGGGTTTTGGGGTTTTTTTTTCAGTGTGCTTATCTCCATCCCATAAAAATCAGCTGTGAAGATCTGAGCTTTGTGGTCTTTCTGTGTCACTGCTGTGTGACACATTAAGATGACTTGAAGTTTTCCCTGTTTTCTCATTGTCTTTTTCTCCATAGATAGACTGAAGATGCTCTGGTTGTACTTAAAAACAAGTTTTACTGTGTCTCTCTCACCTTAAAGTGTTTAAACTGGTGCATTTCTAAGAATCCCTTCTCTGAAGTGCTAATCTAGAATTAAAGCTGCATAAGTATAAAAATAAAAACATGCTAGACTGCTGACTTTATATTTAAGGTCCCTGTCAGGTCTCTCCTTTCTCCTGTGTCTTCTGTATGAATTTTAGCAATTTTCTAGCCTCAGGGACTAGAAAAATTTGATTTGCATGCAGACAACAATCAGAAACCTTACTGCCTTCCTTTATGTGTATATTTTTTTAATTTTAAAACTCCTCTATGGATAAAGAGAACCTAAATCTTTCACAGGGTATAAGAATTATTAAGAAAATACCTGATCACAACTATCACTAGGTTAACTGTTTATTAACTGTTTATTTTTAGTGAACTATGTCAAAAAAATTAAAATATAAAAGAAGAATAATAGGAACTATGATACATGAAATTACATAGTTTTAAAACAATTATATGTGAGATCTTAACTATTATATCAAGCCATCTTCCAAGATGCATAAGTGGTGATAAAGCAGAATGTATTTGGAAAGAAACATTATATTATTACTGATAATCTTATATTTTTAGCTGATACAACATAATCTAAGTACTTTAAACTTTTTGTGGTGTAAAAAGCCACACTTCTGGCATGGTCTATATTTAAACTGCACAAATCAAGAACCAGTGCTCTGAACTTCAGCTTTTGAATCATTGCCACCACGAGAAAGGGGCACACTGGTTTTGAAACTTTCCAAACGTTGAGGAATATTAAGAATCTACTTTGATTCAGAATTCTGTAGACTGGCAGTGGGGTTTTTTATTGGTTTAATTCTATTTCCACATCTGTTTGGATCATGCTTTGAAGTTTCTGGGAGCTGAAAACACTGTAAGACAACTTTTTTTTTTCCCCTGTGGTTTTGATTCTGTTTAAATGTAGATTAAAAAAAGAAAAAAAAAAAAAGAAAAGAAAAAGAAAATCAAACAAACCCCAAACCAAAAATTGTGCAGATTTTCCTTGAGATACAGACTTCATCTTGGCTGAAATTGTTTTGATGTTGCATTTCTGCAACTGCTTTTCTGGTTGAGTCTGAAAGTTTGTGGGAACAGCTGATTCCTAGCCTCAAGGATGCAGGTTCAATCCCTGTATGGAATTCATTTAAGAGCTGGACTCAATAATCCTTATGAGTCGCTTTCAAATCAGAATATTCTATGATAACTTATTTTTTTGTATACAGATCCTAATTTAACGCAGTCTGTCATCATGTTTCATTTTGCCTGGGTGTGCTTTCTGAGCATCCTTGAATCTTTGAGGAAGGGCTGATGATTGAAGATACACATAGCTCTTAAGAGCTTTTGTAATGCCATTAAAGCTTTGTTTTCTTTTGATAAAAACTTCCCTTTGGTACAAAAGGCACCTGTTCAGACATAATTGAGGAAACTTCTACTAAGCAGCTCAATGAGAAATCATAGGACCTGAAAAGACAGCTATTGAAATAATTAAATCCTTGCTATTGTACAAACCCATCAC
The DNA here is from genome assembly GCA_025920805.1 of Petroica traversi. Taxonomy (NCBI): domain Eukaryota; kingdom Metazoa; phylum Chordata; class Aves; order Passeriformes; family Petroicidae; genus Petroica; species Petroica traversi. The sequence goes on from JAHLSL010000044.1 coordinate 6,007,750, forward strand.
TGTATTTGATGACATCAGAAAGTGCTTTATTTTGTAACAGAGCTCAGAACTTGCAAGGGGAAGGTGGGGATGAGCAAAGGAGAATGGCTGGGACTTACCCAGAGAAGTGAACAGAGCCCAATGCAAATTATCTTAAAGAGAAAGGAGAGCTCAAATCTGTCCTGTTGCTTCACCTCCACTTCATTGCTGGTCTTTTTCCACTACTACTCTTTTACTGCTCTAAAATTATTGCAAGTTTCAGAATCTTCTATAAAGCAATGTATTCATACTGGCTATTGCTAACCTGAATAGAAAAAGAGAATTAAAAAGACTTTAAACTTTATTTAAATCTAAATTCTTAAGTTTACTTAAATCTAAATTCTACACCCACTCATAACCTTTTGACTAAAAACATAACCTCTGAAAAATCCTGCATGTGCAAGTGCCTCCATCCCACCCACTACACATTGCTGGAGAAGTTCTATTTCTGAGCTCTCTGCAGGTAATTTTGTCCAGTCTTCAAACACCTTCAGTTTTGTGCTGAGCTCTTGGTTATAAGTCAAGTTCAGAAATGAATCTGGAAAGAGCTGAGAATTATATAAAATGGGCAAAGTTACATGTCAACTGTCCAGTTTCTTCTGAAGGGGCAAATTAGAGCAGCATTATTGCCATTGCACATTCACTGCCAAGAAAGCAAGATGGACTCCTCAGTCATCACCTGCAAGTTCTCAGTTGATTTTCTTAAGACTTCTTCAACAAACACAATTTCATCATTGCAGTAACTGGTCTAGCACAAGACCAGTAAAGTTTCCTCCTACCTGCCAGTTACCTTTAGATTAATAGATGGATGATAGATAGACAGACAACAGAAAGATATTAATTTGAGGAGATTTCTAATAGCTCTTTGAACTAGATCATATTTTCTAGGTGTGTTTGATTTAAAGCTTTAAGGAGAAACACTGAGCACATTTCCAGTTAATCACTCTTCCTATCGTGAGGTGCAATAATTTAATTCAGGCCTATCCTGAATAATTTTGACTATTGCCTTGGGAAAAAAAAAAAAAGAATGGGCAAACCCAAAATCTAATTTAAATGTCGCCTCTTCGCCCTTTCTTTCACTAATGGCTTCTACCTCCTCAGGTAGCATGTGACCATGCAGTCAGCTGAAGTAGGACTTGGTACATTCGAGGGAGCAAAAACATCTGCTGCAGCAGTGGGATCTGCCTCCACAGAGCAGCTGGGGCTGGATTACAACACCTCCATGGGCAACAGATCTGAGGTAGACCCCACACTCTACCCCAACTCTAATTGGGGGACAGAGGGGTGCATGTGGCCAGATGAATTTTAAATAAATTAGCAAATGAAGCATGCGAAAGTGTAAGTGAACATTGGTAGTCCAGTCCTTTTTACTGGGTATTATCCAAAAGCAGCTTCCCTCAGCTGCTAGCCATAGCATGGTGTACTGCCTTTGCAAGCTAAATGAAAGAGCCCTCTGCTGCTAAAAGTCTACTTGACAAGGTGCTTAAGCTGCTGAAGTGTATAGAGAATAATAAGGTCAATTTGTCTAGCTAAAGTAATACTCTTCCCTACAGAGGCTCAGGTCAGATTAAAGGCTGTAGTGATTTTGTAGCAACTCTGGCTGAGGAAGGGAAATAACATGAATGTCATAAGGTGCATTTATATTGATATACCTGCACTTGCATGTGATATCCTGATGTATCTGGAAAAAAAAGGCTCCTGTCCAACATGATTGCCACTTCCAGGTTTAGAACAGGCTTTACAGGGACAGAGATGAGACCTGGCTGCACAAGCTGTTCTACACATCACACTGAAGGACATTGACCTGTTGGAGTGAGTCCAGAGGAGGGACACCAAGTTCATGAGAGGGATGGAGAAGCTTATGAGGAAAGGCTGAGAGAACTGGGTTTGTTCAGCCTGGAGAAGTCTTCAGTGTGACCAAATTGCAGCCCTCCAGTACCTGAAGGGAGCTTACAAGAAAGATGGAGAGGGACTTTTTATAAGGTCACATAATGAGAGTACAAGGGGTACTGGCTTTAAAGTAGAAGAGGGTAGATTTAGACTGGATGTTAGAAAAAAGTCCTTACTGTGAGGGTGGAGCAGCCTGGTCTAGTGAAAGGTGTCCCTGCTAATGGCAGGGGGGTGGAACTAGATTATCTTTAAGGTCCTTTCCAACCCAGGCCATTTGATGATGTTATAATTCTGTATCAACTTCTGTCTCTAGGTCGTTTTGCTATTGGTTTTGTTTTCTCTTTCCCTACATTGTGCATCCTTGTAAAAAAAACAGCCTCAAACAACTGTGAAATAACTTCCATTAAAACTATGTGAGAGCATAGCATAGTGTAAGTTTCAAGATGGATTTTTTGTGTAAAAGCAAACCACCCAAACTAGCACAATCAGTCTAAACTTAGGGTGTGCTGTGGCCTTATTTCAGCTTGCCAGTACTGATAGACAATGCATTCACCAGCCAGGCTGTTACCCCTTTGTGCTCTAAGTTATGCCACCAGAGTTCAAAAGCCACACTTATGACAAAATAGCTTAAACCGGTGCTGTTGTGGTGACGCACATTACAAATCTGCTGCCTCCAAAACCTAGTGGTTTGTACGCTTACTTGAGGCAAAATAAAGGGAAACCTGTCACCTGCCACCACAGGTGCTTAAGGCAAAGGGTTTAACTTAAACCAGGAATAAAAGCAAAACACATTCCCAGTAATGTCTCCCAGGAGCTGTGTCTGTACCTATTGAGGCTCAGGGGCTGCTGCTGTCAGGTGGAGACTGAGGAAAGCAGCTGAGTCTGAGCTCCCAGGCTGCCTCATGTCTGCTAGGGGCTGTCAGACTGCTTTAGGTCTGTTAGTAACACATTATAGTTTAAAGCTTCTCACTTGTGCCTTTTAAATGTCATATCTGAAATCCTCTGCCCACTCACTGGAAGCAGTCTCAGTGGCTTCAATAGACAGTAGTGATGCCAAATTTTAATGTGACCATATGTTATCTCTGTATCTGCACTTCTGTCTTTGCTGCTGTTTGTCAGTGCCTGTACACAAAAGAGATGAAGGGCAGCACCTGACTGCAGTATTCACCAGGACACATGAAAACAGTTAAATACATCTCGAAAAATATTTCTCCTTTTATCCAAGAGGAGGAGAGAGTTACAGACAGAGGTAAATTCACAGAAATGCAAGTTAATACCCAGTTCCTGAAAATATGACTAGCTTCAGTCAAAATGTAGTGTGGACAACAGAGCTGTCTGCAGGTTGTATCTGATGGATGTGAACCACACTGTGCAGGGCAGGAGAAGGACTTGGGAGAGAATCCAAATGAAGCCTCTTGATGTTGCTCACAAGCCCAGTATTTGTCCTCAATGGTGTTGGCCTTCATATTCCTCTTCCATCTCTTTTTTCATGAGAGGATAAACTATTTTGAACAGCCCAAGGAGGGATGTTTTCAGGTGTGCCATTCCAATGGCAACTTCCCTGAAATGTGACTGAGTGATGGTGCAGTGTTCCTTCACCATTCATTAACTTTGGAGTGGATGAGGAACACTGCACCAGTGAAACAAATAAAGCACAGAAAGAAACCCAAGAATACCTTAAATTGGGTTCTTTTCCTCTTATTAAGTTGAAGCATTCTTCTGAATGTGCCCTTGCATTTAGAAATCACTTTATCTGTGTTTGTGACCATGGATTTCCAAGAACATAGAAAAACAGTTAACTTTTCAAACAATGTATGAGAAGCACTCTCCAAAAGAGATGTGTCTGCATCAACATGGCCTAATTCCTTTGTTTCCTGTAAGAAATCTGTAAAAGCCAGTGATTGTTAGGAAGCTGATTTGATCTCATATGCCTTCAGGATAGACCTGAGGCCACCGATCACTTGATTGAATAGCCACATCACTGTACATCAGTGGTGTTTGGAGAATTTATTTTGCTTTTAAGTCACTTAAGTGGCTTAAGCTAAGTTGTTTCTCTGATGTCCTCTATAGACAGTGAGGAGCCTGAGAATCTTTGGGAAACCTTCCAGCCCTGTCCTTCATTCTGCTTTTCTGCATATGCATCTAATAGCCTTGCCCCTGATAGAATAGATAGTTTGTGGATAAACCTTGAAGTTATTTCCTATTTAACTCTGGAAAACCTGTTGAAGGATGAGGAGATATGGAGAACACAAGAGTGAAGCATGAGTACATGTGACAATTTAAAAATTCCAACTGTATAAGTACATAAAACAAACTTCCTTGAGAAAGTTCAGTTTTCCTCCTTCCCCTAATGAGAAGGGTCCACTTTGCCTTTTCTCTCAACTCTTCATTGAAAGTTTCCAAGCAAAAACCAGAAGCATGGCATTTCTTCTCATATGCCCAGAGAGCAGCAAGAGCCTCCAGGCCTGCTGAGAGAATGTAAGGTGGCTGGACTTGAACCATTATTTCAGCAGAAAAGAAGGAGAGCAAGGAGAGGCTGAGGAATCCTGTCACTGAGTAAACAAGAATTCAACACTTAGTCTGCACAATGCTAAACATAAGGAATGTTTCCTGTAGCTAACTGATGCATTCAGACTTTAAGGATATGCAAAAATTTGGTCTAACAACCTTCAGAATAGAAATATAGCAGCTATTTCAGGTTGAGAATATTATGCTCCTGTTGGTTTTCTATGGCGCAAACAAATAACCCTGTTCTGAGAGAGGAATCCTTGTATTCAGAAGGTATTTATTTTTTACAGTGAGAATCTTAATATACAGTGTTTATTTATCCCTTAAACAACAAGTGCATCTCTCCTTCCCAGCTGAAAATTGTACATGTGACATTGTCATTTAATACTTCCAACAGTGTTGGTAATACAGTACATCTGTCTTGAATGGAGTTAAAATTTGGGTTTGCACCTCAGTCCCCTCTTAAATCTTTAACAATAACAAAATCACAGATTCTGGACAGAAGACAAATGTATTTATATCTTCTAAGCATTCAAAATGTTTCATGGCTCCCAAAAATCCCAGCATGAGAGCAAGAACCTTGTCAAGAGATAATAAAGCACCCATCTTGAATTAATGCTGATCTAATCAAATCTAATTTGATCTGATTTAATCTAATCTCAGGTCTGTCCAACCAGTAAGACTTTGTTATCTGCAGACATTATTCTCACACAATGGATTGGGAAGTTACTCCATGCTTTAGCCATGGGTATTTTAATAGCTGGGCTGGTTAGTCCTCAAGTTCTGGTTTCACGGGATTATGCCATGGAAAGGGAGGCAGATTGCTCTGGCACTGGTATGAAGTGTTTGTGTCATGTCTAGAAGCAGCAGGTGTGGCTCTTTTAGGTGATCTGCTCTTCTGCAGAGAGTGAGAGTAATTTCAACATTGGCAGCTAGGCCGGTCTAAGAAAAAGAGCGAGAGAGAGGCAATTTTTCTTACTAGCTCAAGTGATAGTTGAAAAAAAGATATAACCTTTCAGAAACATCAGTTTTTAAAAAATATTTTCTTTAAAGTCTGTTCTTTCCGGCTGTCTCAATTGCTCTAGTAAAAATCATTATTTACTCCTGGAGAGCATTCCTTGCTGTTATATTCCTCTGTGGTTTCTCCATTTCCTCATCTCTAAAGAGCTGACAAGTCACTGAGAGATATGTCAAGTCACTGGGGGAATATGACAGACCTACAGGGACATCATCTTCATGCTCAAAGCAGGGAGGTTCTGGTTAAATACTGTGCGGACATCATGATGACTGCCACACATATGCTGCAAAGCTGCAGGAGGCATCCAGAGGACCTGCATTTCCTACTGGTCTTCCACTTTGCTATGGAAAAGCACAGAAACAGGATTCTTTATCCCAGATTTTAGCTGACTCATAGCCAAGCATATGTGTAAACTCTTTGCTGAACTGTTTTTTGTGGAGACTGTTTGCTGTCCTGAGCCCCTGGAGTCCTAATCCTTCTGTGCAATAACGTAAGCAAAGATCTTCAGCACGTGTTGCAGTCTGTGCAGACGCCTTGTCTGTGTCCATCTGAGTCAAAAAACAGCGGCAGGGAAAATCCCTGGGACGGGAACTCGGTCATCTGTGCTGCTCCCCGCTCCAAGCAGGCAGCAGCCCTCCCAGCAGGTCGCAGGCAGTGCTTGGGAGCCAGCACGGGCCATTCCCAGTGACCAGACCGGAGGCAGGTTTTGGAAAAGGAGAGCAGCCGGTAGCATAGACACAGGCCATACTGTGCTGGCTGGCCTCAGTGGCCAAAAGCAGTCCCTGGCAGGTTGAATTTAAAGCTGTATAGGTGCAGGTTTAATTTAAATCTGTACAGGTACAGCTTTAAAGCTGGGATGTCTTTGGGTGACAGTGGGATGGTAAATTGTTTCCTCGTGCCAAATATTGATGGGTGTTTAATATACACTTTGGGCACATGCTGTGACCAGGGAAGATTACCTACTGATGTTGTGTGAGCGCTCCTGATTCCTGAAGTGCTGTGGTGCGGGATGAACTCAACAAAGGAGAATCACAAGTGTAAAGTGCTTTAAAGATCACACTCCAGCAACTCTTACCAGAAAAATATTCTTGATTTGAAGTGTGATTTTTTTAAACACTAAAAAAAAACCTATACTACCAAAGGCCTTTTGTGGATGCAGTTACGCTCTGGGAAAAGTAAAAGCTTTGATCAGTACAGCTTACTTAGTTTGGGATATCCATGTGAGCTGCACTGTCAGAAGCCTGGTGCTGTAGGCAGAAGCAGTTCCTCAGGTAGAGGGCACAGCCAATGTTACCTGGTCTTCTTCTAGTGCAAATTTATCCATCCTTTACAGCACTACTGAATTTTTGGTTATAAGCCTTTTCTTGCAGCAATTCCTATGAGTAGTTGTAAAGAGCTGTCTGTTCCCAAACTGGTGTCAAATCCAGTGACCCTTCCTGCCAACAGCAGTGATGGATATGGTCTGAGCCAGGGAGGTGTTGAGGACTGCCTCCTGCCTCTCCTTACCTTATCTCATGACCATTGCCACTTGACCACATGGTGCTATCCCTCTTCCCTGGTGGACAGGATCAAATCCGTCACTAAGCCTGTCCCAGGGGGTCAGTTACTCTCAGTTTGTAGCAAAATTATATTGCTTGATTTTTCACTCTAAACTCAGGAATAATAATTATTCTGAAATCAGCCTGGAATGAAGATATAAGTAAACCAAGTTTAGAATACTTCATAAAGAGAACTTAAACCAGGCAGCTTAGAAGTCTCAGTAAGGTGCCTAACATCGTGTAGATGAATACCTCTCCTTCTCCAAGGAAATCCTGTGTGCTATGGAATAACATCTGGAAATGCACAATACATATAAGAAAAGAAAAAGGCAAATCCAAAGCGACACAATGACTGAGTGGCACCATATTCTATTATGGATCACATAGGGTTTACTGGGCAAGCATCATCCATCTGAACACATGTACACTTCCTTGTACCTCTAGTATTGGCAGTAGAAACTCACATGCTCATACATACTTCTAGTATAAAGTATTTTTTAAAAGAAAAACTTGTCTGTAAGCAAGCTGGGTAGTGTTTGGATCACACATTATCAGTGCTGTAGGGCCATCAGTAGGTAGGGGGTCCCAGGAAGAAAAATAACACGGCCATTATATCCTGTTTCTGAAAGGAGGAACTGATACCCCAGTGCCAACACAGCACTGCCCCAAGCTGGCAAATGTCTCTGCGTGTGCAGGAGATAGGGCACAGCAGGGAACTGCAATGCTGGCACTTAGAGGATTGCATATCAGCCTCCTCTCAGTGGGCTCTGCAAGCCCATCAAGGGCACAGATAGAAGAGAGGGGATTTGCCACTTACTGAGAGGCTGTGAGAGCAAAATGCAGCTGCATGAATGCTTTTTTCCTCTGACATGGTGTTTGAAAAGAGTCTAAAGAGCAAAGGGTAATGAGAACCATTAACTGTCCCATGTAAACTGTTCGCCCTGTAGTGCAACAAAACATTTCAGAGAAGACTAGTTGGAAGTGATTTGGGCAGAATTCCTTTTTTTTTTTTTTTACACGCTCTCTGTATAAGAGATGAAAGATTGATCTGCAATGCTCTCAGGCCAGGACTCCACTATACCAGCAGACTGGCAGATACCCAATAGAAGAATACCTCCCACCTTGGAGATCTCGTGATGTGAAAGTCAGACAAGAAGCTCTGAACCGAGACCCAGGTACATCAAGCAGTCAGAAACAGTGGGGTGTTTCTGCTCCATACACTAGCAGCAGACCTACTGAAGAAACGTGGATTGGGTAAAGCATTGCTGCTTTTTGATGTAATTTTTAGGCAATGGATCTCAGCAAAGCATGGAGTTAAGAATTATGAGAGGGAGAGAAGGGAATTAATTAAGTTGGTCATAATTGTTTGGGATACAAGCCACGAATCTCTGTGATGAAAGGGTTATAAGCCCCAGGGCAAGTGATGACATGTGTTTTGTGGTGGTCTCAAAGCTGGGCCGGATTTGTTTCTAGTATTCAATGTGGCTTAAATATATCCTTGAGCTGGGTATGGTGAAGGAAGTTGGCTCTTGAATAAGAGCCATCACCTTAGACATGAAGTCCTAACCACAAAACCTGTCAATGAAACAGCAAATTAGAGAGAGCATAGCTACCACCCTGAAGAAGGCTGCTTGTCTGGATGGCTGCAAGCAGGTCACGCAGAGAACTGAACGAGCTGCACAAGCCTCTGCGTGGCAGGGCTGCAGCGCTGCAAGAACAGCGAGCTGCGCTTGCTCTCACTTTTCCTGCCCGTAAACATCTAAGGTCTGATTCTTCTGGCTCTGCGCTCTGCATAGTCATTAACACCGCTTTGAAGAGTTGGGTTAGTGGGTGTAAAACACTACCATTTAGTAAGGCATCATTTTACCACCACTTCACAGCACTGCAAAATGAGAATCTAGGCTATGGAGCAGCGAAAACCTGAGCCCCAAGTATTCGCCTCATTAGAGAATCCTTTGCTGTGTGAATGGGAAATAACAAGGGCAAATCTATCTGTCCTGAAATTACACAAACTACCTGAGTTTGGTCTGAGATTTTAATAGAAGATTAGAGCAATAGAACGGAAAAATTAATAGATTAATATGCCGAGCTAGTGGATTTGGAGAAGGGACTGACATTTACTTCCCATTTTCCTGCTTTTATGTAAAACTTCAAGCAACACCCTGCTCTACAGCATTTAAAATAATTTGTATAAATATATAATAGATATAAAGACAAACACGTGTGTAAGTAGGTAATATAAATACATATTTGGAGATGATACTATTCTCAATATATTTTCCAGGGAAATTCTGTTTGGAAAAAAAATGCCCTTTCATGTGGATTCTCACACTCTTTGCATGTGTCTTGCCTGTGGAAGGTAAGTACATTTTTTTTTCTTTCTTAGTTTAGTTTGTGTGCTCTCTTTAAAATTTCTTTTAGGTCTTCTTTGCCATAGGCCCTGAAAACAATAATAAAAAAATACTGTGGCAGTTGCTTCTGTGTGGCTTGCTGAAGGGGTGTTAAGAAATTTTTCTGGTTGTTCTGTATGTGTGAGCTGCAAAGAGGTGATAAATTGCTGAAGGAAATTAAAGCGGGGGGGTTGAAGCTCAAGTTTTGTACTCCTCTGATTCGGGCAGTCTGGATTATAAGCTGCTGGTTTTGTTAGAAATCAAAAGTTTAGTCGCTTTAAACCCAGGAGTGCTGCAAAGACAGATTAATAGGTAAAAACATCATACAGCCTCTGGTGCTCTCTGTGCTAGGTGTACTCAGGTGCTCGATAAAGAAACCACAGTATATCAGAGAGGAACAACTGAAGTGGTAGTCATACTACTTTGGACAAGCAGTCATTTCTAATCGTGGTCATTCCCGGTGCAGGGCTCTGCACTTCCTTCCTCTGTGTGGAGGCACCCAGCCCACGTGCCCATCCCATCAGATGCTGGCTCCTCCTGTGTACTGCCTGGCTGGCAGCAAAGGAGGTTGGCTATCAGCTCAAAATTTGTTTCATGGATTCTTTCAGGACCATTTAGCCACCACTGCCTCTCAGGGAACGATGCTTTGCTGTGAGTGGGGAAGTTGAGGCTGCAGTTGCGGCCGCTCGCTGGTCCCAGCTCAGCTGTTTTGCTTTGCCTTACAACGGCCTCAGTGAGCCCACCCTTTCCAAAATCAAGATACTCTTCATTTATGCATTCAGCTGTGGTGCTGGCATGAGTCCACATAAAGAGGTGTTCTTTCATTTCTCTCCTTCCCCCAAGTTCAGGGTTGCTGCAGTTCTACCTTCAGCATCATCAGCTGAACACCAGTAATGCTGGCTCTTAGCTAGAGCTTTAGGTCCAAACATTTTGCAAAGTTCCATGAAGGAAGTTTTATGGACTCTGGGTTGCAGATGGGAACACCAAGGCATGGGGCTGCGGCAGGCTGCTGTACTATTCAGCAACAGACAAGGAAACCCGGCCAGGCTGGATGGTGGCTCAGAGCAGTGTGGGGTTACACTTCTAGCCAGGACCTTCAGTGATCACTACACTATCTTGCCTTAAATCTGCCTGAAACTCGCTTCAGCCCAGCTCTGACATGGCCTGAGAGCTGCCCACAGCAGTGTGTGGGCTTGCACAGGCTGCTGCTGTCCTGCTCTGCTGCTCTGGCTGGCTGCTCGGCCACAGCAGCACTAGGCTGAGACCAGTATCTGCAGCCACACTTCACACACCATCCCCTTTCTGCAAACTGAGTCTCTCCTTCCTCAGTGGCTGTAACTTGGGAGCTGGTGAGGTGTGAGTCAGCATCTGCTGCCTGCTTTTGGGGTGAGAGCAGAAAGGCAGGGGCAGTAACACCTACAACACCCACTGTGCCTCAGATGTCTGTTATTCCCAGAGGTCCAGCTTACACATGTTTTCCTGGACTTGCTGCAACTGTGAGGACTCAAGAGGAGAGTGGGATGTGTCTGTTGAGATCAGCTGCAAGCAGTGATGCACAGGGCAGGGGCTTCCCAGGCTGATAGACTGCACTGATAGCTGCAGTGTTGATGTCCCAAGTCTGCCACTTCCTTGTGACAATATCGCTGCTTGAAATAAACATACTTTTCATTCATTTGGAAGGCTGTGAAATACATATGTGCACAAACACATGTCTAGGATAAGCCTGAAGTGAGATATCAGTGCTTAGGTTCCCACAGATATGTGTGAGGCTAGGGCATTGGCTTACCCATGTGCAGCCTGGAATGGTGTATGGCAGCACTGCCTACCAAATACTTCTGGGCAAGGGGTCCCAGCCACTTTGGGGCAGCTCCAGCACATGCAAAAGCATGTATTACCTGGCTGCAAAGAGGCTGCATGAAAGAGCAAAGGATTGAGCCTGTCCTTTGTGTCTCATATGCCTTGGCTCCATAAAACACCCCACTCACGAGTGGACTGAAGGCCCTGTGTGGCAGACTGTGATGTCCAGAAGGTCAGGAATTGCCCATACGGAGTTTAGGCACAAACACAGAAGCAGGCATCTCCTCCTTTCCTACAGGAAACAGGAGTTAAAAATGGGGAATTCTCCCTTTAACCTATTTATCCCAAACCCTTTTGTTAAAATAAATATTGCCATTTGACAAAGAAAAGCAATCCATTAAGGCAAGCTTGCAAAGCCCTTCAAAGCAGCAATGGCAAAACATTAAAACGGCATCCTTTGGCATTCATTTCTGAGCTATGGGACCCTGTTAAACACCAGCTGCTTGTGGGGAGCCTGGTAGGACAGGGTAGGAATTTCTGTGAGCACACATGGTGGCACGCTGCTGCATCTGCTACACTAGCACTGGACACAATCATGGACTATCTTTAAGGGTCTGGGGAGACATGTCCAGTTGTGGAACGTGATGGAAAAGGAAGTGAAGAAAATATGACACTGTCCAATTGGCTGGTGTTGGGTCATTCAGTGAGAGTTTTAAGTATATATGTAACAAGTGTGTTGACAAGCCAGAGCTTACATCTTGCCCTCAACAAGATTTATCCTACAGTTTCAAGCAGTAAACCAATATAACCAAAATTAAATTGGTCCTTCACAGAAAGAAGGAAGGGAATCCTTGTTTTCTCAATAATGTGTCAGGAATATTGCTCTCTGCCCTTGCACAACACTTGTAATTTGTGCTGGAGGGGGAAAGTCAGTTCTCTGTCTGTGTTTCATTTAAACTTTCACTTAAAATCCTTTCTTGGCATCGATCCCAGCTTTGATATGCATTAGTAAACATTCATGACACCGACATTAATCCAGAGTGAGCTTACAGTCATTTGTTATATTAGACTCTAAAAAATGGTCACAAGGCCATGATTTGATAGTGTTATCTCAACACCTTGTGTGGAGATGCAAGGCTGATTTGGTGACATATCATCCTTGACACATGACACATAGAGCCCATGCTTCAATCAACACGCTGTGCCTGTGGGCAGTGGTGTTACAGCCTCTGCAGGGGAAGGCCATTGCCTGCGAAACCGCCTCGCCTGCAACTAGTGGTGATGGCAGGGCTGCAGACACTGGGAAGCAAGGAGCTGAGCCTGGCGTTTGAAAATCAAATCCAAAATGTAGCAAGTCTCCTGCGTGTTAATGATGTTTCATTGTTTGCAAACATGTCCAAGCAAGAACCTGTTTTTCTTATAATTTCTTATTCTGCAAGCAAATTCAGGAGTAGTAGTAGCTCGATTGGCCCTAGATCTAGCCATAAACCCATCATAATTTGTATCACTTAATTCAAATTCTGCCCAATATCACTCTGTTTATTTAAATTCTAGTCATACTGATATGCCTGTGTGACGCACTTGAAAATATGCGATGGTCATGAGCAATGGGTTGCAAATGGAGTGGCATCACCAGTGGGGAGATGTGATGACCAATAAAATTTTCCAGGTATGAAAAAAGAATAGAGTATTATCATTTGTTTAGAAGTGTAGTCAGGATGTGTTTACTTAAACAGTAGCAATCTGGTTTTGCTTTGAGCAGGATCTGGCCTTAGCTGTCCATGGGCAAAGAAACAGCAGGTTTCATTGCTGCCCCACACTCATGTCTGTCTTCCAAGAGGGAGAAGAGGCTGTGACAAACCTTTCCTGGTGGTAAGTGCAACTGATTGTGATGTGACAGCTGGCAGAAAATACAGATGAATGTGCTTCTTTACAAACCAGACTTTGCACCCAAGTTTCTTCTCAGTCCTGTGTTTCAGTGATGTGGATGTGCCTGCTGTATGAGACAAGTGCTGACTTTTGGCTATTCTAGTGGTAACGAAGGGTTACAGAAATGCTGAAACTCAAAAATACAAACATAAATACCAGGCCTCCGGCCCATCCACTGGGCATTTCTAATTGTCAGGTGAATGGATGAGAACTGTTGTGATAAATGTCATGTATCTTTTCGGTTGTTACACAACGGTGATAAGGAAAAAGGCAAGGCACAGAAAGGAGAAAGCTGGGGCTGCCTGTCTCTACTTGGGAAATAACAAGCCCTTCATTAGAAATGCCTTTTAAAATGTTATCTGGAATTTATAAGATGGCATGGTTAGTCCTGAAAAGACTGAGGTTTGAAGCATCACTGGTGAAAATTATGTTGCTGCCAGGGCTTTGCACACACTGACACTCAGGCTCAGTGGCAGACAGTCAAAAGCACAGGTAAAAGCTGGACAGATGAGAAAGTGCTCCCATGCTCAGCCTGTGCCAGTTGCTGCTGTCAAAATGGCTTTGTGTCCTTGCAGGCAGCTGTGGGCTTTAGTTCAGGGTCCCTGATGTTTAATTGCCAAAATGAAAAGCATATATGTATGTAAATACTGGATTGCTCAGAATACCATTGCCAAGGGGCAGGAATACTAATATAAGGAGGCATTAATAGCAGTTTAATTTTCCAGGTTGCAAAATCGTGATGCAAAGGCTTGCATACAATTCCCATCTCTCCTCATGTCTCCATATGCAGACATACAACAATAAACTCCCTAATAAACAATAAAATCACTCCAGAGGGACTCGCAGGAGCTAACAAGTCCTCAAGGATTTACAGTGCAATATTCAGATAATAGAGTTTGCAGAAACAACATTGATCCTGCTAGGAGAGTTAAATTAGAACTTTGATCCTATGTTTACTTTCATAAGAAAATTTGCATACATGTTGTAATTATTCTACCTTTGTTGCTATTCTCACATGCCCACTTCGAGGGAGGCTCTTCTAATGTCTCCTTTTATGTGTCTTGCTAACTCAGGTGGCAAAAATGACCCCATGGCATGTCATTAGCTCTGGTCATAGCTGGGTGTGTGTGTGCAGGCTTTGATTAGGTACAGAGACTGGTAAATGGCAGCAATTTTGCAAGCACTGTGCTACTGTGTACATGATGTGGGAGTTACTGTGGGTTCTTGCTGAAATTTGCGGTGTCATGGGTAGTATGTAGGCATTCTTCAAAGCCTCATGTGCTCAGGAAAGTTTCAATGGTTTAACTTAAAGCACGTTTCACACTGGGGAAAACTATACAAGTACTTGGTTTCAGTTTAAAAGCAATTTATTTTAATGTCATCTCTTGCAGGAGGGTTATTTTTTTCTTTTTGTACCAAAATAAGTGAACTAAATGAAAGGCGTGTGCCTAAAAGCAAAGCACTGATACCCTGGCACAGGTGTTGGGGCCCTCAATTTGCATAGAGACATTGTTTTTCTTGGAAGCCTGTCAGTCAGTGTGGTCAGAGAGGAGTGCCAGACACATCCAGACTCATTCTAACATCACAGTGTGAAGGATTTGGGAGCCAGAGCTGAGGCCACTGAGAGAGGAAGAGCCAAGAACAGAGAATTCTCTTAGCTGCACCTAACTTCAGAGGATGTGCAAAAGCTCTTGGTCAAAGACTCTGTCTATCTCCAGCTTGGGCATCTTAAATTAAACCTTCTCCTTTTTGTGTCCAAACTGTTCATTTTGCATAGCTCTCAGCCATGATGCTTTGACTCAGCAATACAATATTGCCAGGCTGCTGCTGCTGTGGGAAGAATGAACCACACAAAAGGATGGACACATTCACACTTGTGAGGAAAGCCTCAAGTACTTCCCACATAGGGGATGATTTATTCCCATGTCCAGTATTATCTTAGCTGTATTTTCAGCAATTCCCACTTAAGAAGATAAATTAATGGATGTGCAAAACATCACACAGTGAGTTAAGCACTTCCTCCCGGTCAGAGGTTTGTCCCTCTAAACTTTGACCCTGTGTTCAAGCCAGTGTCTTTGTAATATATTTTAAAAATATATGGGCTAGCATCTTACATCTTTGTTAATATATTGAGAATCATTCCACAGCATACACAGTAATTACTTTTTAGTAAGGTCCTAGAAACATGAAAGATTTTTGAAAAAGCAACACTTTCCTCTGATGGCAAGTTAAAAAAATTAAAGTGGACTTATTACTTGAAGGAGAGAAAAGGCCATGAAACTGGTATTTTTACTCAGCAAAAGAGAAAATTTTTTGCTTTTAAATGTGCAGAGACACTAAATCAACTATCACAAATGTGTGCTGGTGATGCAGTCAACAACACTTAATTATCAGTTCTACAGGAAAATTAAGTGAGAAAATTACTTGTCTTTTTATATTTATTTTATTTATAAAAGAACCAAACACAACGACAATTCCCTCACTACAGCATGTTAGACAAAGATGTCTTGTCTGTCTTTTTCTTCTCCCTTGGTGATACAGATTGTTAAATTCAATTGCAATGTACACAATTTAATTTGTGTTACTCTTTTTCAAAGTTGGGGGATGTTTCCTGCAGTGTTGAAGGAAACTGTTTTGGTAGAGATGAAGCAGACTCATCTTTTATAGGGTCTTCAGTTAGAAATATTTGAGATATGGACACAAGAACACTATTTGGTCTGATACATTGGCCTCCTTTGCAAAACATGTGCCCTTTTTTTTTTTTCTGTTGATGTTATTTGCATATGCATCTTGCTTCTTTTTTCCTCTTTAATAACTTGTTTCAGTAAGCAACATCCAGGCATGAAGATAGGGGTCATATTAACATGGCTCAATGTGTCCTCTGACATCCCAGCCTGATTATTTATTCCCAGTGTAGGGGCAGCAATCAGCAACCACAGCTGGAGGGAAGAGGAGAGCAGAGCCATGGATGGGACTCCAGCAATACCACAAGCCTGTTTTGTGGCCAGATATTTTGTATCATGAAATCACAGCCCCATGGAGCATGGAAACAGCAGTAGATGCTCAGTGTTTTCAGGACTAGATCTAAATTTTATCAGTGATTTGATTTAACTATGCTAACCCTGGATCGTACAAGAAAAATTCCACACTTTGAAGATGCCTTAATATGTGATTAGCTTTGTGTTCCAGATCAGGCCTTAATTCCTTCATGCCCAGGTGTGCCCCAAAGCAGCTCCTAGTTATGACTTTGATCACCCAGGAGTCCATCACCCCTCAGGGTAACCTTTCCGTTTGCTGTATTTAAGCTGAATCGATTTCTCCACCAAAAGTAAATCCTTCATTCCAAAACCTTTTTTAGAGGCTGAGTTGATTATTGGTCCATTGCTGCATTCCATTCGTCTTCAGCTGGCAGATTTCTTCCAGCTTGTATCTACTAACAATAAGAAAGCTAATTATGTATAGATCATGTATGGGTGATAAGCAAAGTATGCCATTGTGTAAATGCCTTTTTACTGGAAAATCAGAAAAGAACTTGAAAATTCTGGCCTCTTGTACTCTTTTCTGAGAGACAAGTAAGGCATAGCAAGGTAATCTGTAGATTAAAAAGCCAGGGAGCTGACTGACTTTAAAATTATAGTTACAATCATGGTGTGTCAAAGTGAATCTGTGTTAAAAGTGGTCTAGGGTAGAGATCCCTTCCCTTAACTCATCTTGAGAATAATTCATATCCTGAGATACACTTGCATTCATTCAACAGGCTAAGGGAAGGTAAAAAAGCAAGAAGACACAGAATTCTCTCAGTATTAGGGTAAGAAATAAATCACCAGGAAGTAAACTGGTTTGGATTTTATCTCTGGTGCCCATCTATCACCACGACCTAGTGTAGCTGCTACACATGAATATAGCAAGAAAATTCCTGGCTCAAAAAATCTTACTGTATGTGTATGATGGAAGATGGAAGAAAAAGAAAAGGTGATCTTGAGAGGGGACAGTCACCTAGGTTTCAGAGTCAGCAAATTTCCATCAAGTATATCATCCTATACCAGCAGCAGCTGCCTGTTCATCAGTGGTATGGGGAGAGTGCCCCTGGGAGTGCGTGGCATTTCAAGGAAAGAAGATGATAGGCAGTGTCCTTTCAGGAGTGGGTTTGATTTTTCCTTGAGTTAAATAGGAATATGTGGTGATCACATATTTTCCTGATTGTTTGTCAATAAACATGCAAGCAAGAGTCTAGTTAGCTCTTGGCATCGGTACCAGTTCTGGTGCTAGTAAGCCCAGCCAATTTCTATATTTTCTAGGAGAGTACGTGCCATTGGAGCCAAGGAAATCATGTTCTCCTGGGACTCAGATCTAGCAGTGTCTCATAAAAGGCCTGATGAAGAAAAATTTCTGCAAGGTTTATTTTCCCCTGGGAAATTAAGCATTGTATACCACAATGTGCCTGGCATATGGCTGCCTATCCATGGGAGCACTGAATCCAGTCCCTGACTCAGCAAAGTACTGTAAGCAGTGTTTAGTTGCTAAAAGCAGGACTTAGGCACTAGTCTAAAGCTAGACATGTGCTTAGCTGAATAAAATTCACTTCACTTGTGCACAGTAAAGGTAAAACATTGACATTGTATTGTATTGTGACACAAAGCTATTTTTTTCCTTAGGTAAGTGCTGGATCAAGAACATTATAGTGAGCCTATTTTTCAGATTAATTCAATTTATTTTAGATGTGTGTTACTTTGTCTCTTCACCTTGCAGATATCACTTGCAAATGAGACAAGGTACACAAAAATAGATTTACAATACCAAGTGCACAATCCACATAGTGAAATAGGTCTTCTGGCTGTTATCTTTATTATTTGTATTGTATCACCATGCTCTTACTGCAGGAGACAATAGCCATATACTTTGTAGTGGATGGTTAATGAACTAGCAAACAATCAGCCAGATTTCTTGTCTTGGCTGATCATTTACAGATTTGTTAATGCTCTAATGTCAAAGTGTTTCTATCCTGGTATGTCTCACTGTCTAGGAAAGAAAGCACTCATTCTGCCTGCCACCATGTAAGTGTCTAATTCTCCTTTTTAATGCTAATGGTACCTTGTACCAGAGAACCCTACAACAACATTTTAACTCTTAAAAATCTAGTCTCCTTGATGGTTTTAGGCTATTTGCTTCTTAATTACTTTGCAAGTTTCTTTGCTCTTGCATTTAAAAAAAGGAGGATCTGAGATGTCATTTTTTCTAAACAGCGATACTTTGAAACCAGAGACTGCTTGTGGGTGTCATTCTGTGCTTTCAGACATCACCACCTTTGTTTGGGGGTTTAGAAATTGGTATGCAAATACCCAACACCCTTTTGCATCAACCTCATTAGAGCCAATAAACATTTCATTTTAAACATCAATGTTCCCAAATGGGAGAGTTGAAGATTCAGCCTGTTTATCTCTTTTCAAACAGGTGACTCCTTATTACCCTCTGAAAAACTGCAATACAAAGCAGTCTCTCATCTGTAGCTATTACAGCCTGTGATGCAGTGTAGTCAAGGTTTATTTTCTCTCTTCCTTTGGTGGCCACTTGGCCATCACATTCACACACACTCTCTTTAATATTCATGCAGTCACTCTAGTGTCTTAATATTTGCACTAATTTCATTGCTCTCCATTTTGCATTCAACATAGAAAACTCTTCAGACCCTTCACAGTGAATGTAGGGGACAAAGCAGCAGTGGCAGCTGGACAGACGCCCCATTCCCACACAGCTCTGCTGCAGCTGGGTCACCAGCAGGAACTTTTCCAGGGTGCTTGTGTGTAGGGAAATGTGGGTGCAGAGGGGCTGAATGAAGGACACTCTGCAAGGAAGAGCAAAGGCATGTAGTGCTAGAACTAAAACAGAAAATTGACAGTTTGTGCTAAGCTTAAAAAGCAAAAATTTCTCTCTGCATCCAAGGAAGAAGCGTGGCTTGGTGGGCAGAGCAGGCAGCAGAATCAGGACAGAGGTGCCATTTCTGACTCTTTTACTGGCTGTGGTGAGACTTTATCAATGACCTCATTTCCTATCTTTAACCTGAGGGTTGTTTGGCTGGAGATTCAGCTGACAAGCACAGAAACTACTGGGGATCTCTTCTGTAATTCATTACAGATTGTAACTACACTTCTTCAAAGTCATTCAGATAAAGAATTAAATGTCTGAATTAAAAAAAAAAAAAGTATGGAATTTTAAGTTCATTTTTAATATGACAGCCTTTAAAAACATTGGGACCCACCCCAGCATTTGTTGTTCTTCCAGAATTCCTTTCCTTGCCAAAATAACTTATGCAAGAAGTGTAAGTAGGAAGAAGAGGGGAGACTGCCCCTTCTCCTCCCTCACACTTGGAGCCAACAGCTGAGATTCAAATGCAAATGCCAGTATTCTCTAACTCTCCAGGAACTTTTGAGTCTTGGTGTCTTACACCTATGTGACAACTTAGGCTAAATTAAAAATCAAAGAGATTTCCCCTGGAGTAAGGTACTACTTGTTATGAGTGAGGATATCATAATTGGAGCTGCCAGGAGGTTTATGAACTCTACTTGCTGAAGGAGGCTTTGGGATTCTGAAGCACCGAAGTCTGTATTTTCTGTCTGGAGTCATCCCAGCTGCTGCCTTCCCTGAGCCAGATGTGTAAAACCAACAAACCTGCTGCAGATCCCATTTAAATGCTAATATGCGTCTCTCTTGTGTGTGAACTTGGTAGATCTGGGGGCTGAGATTGTGCCCCTGCTCTCATCCCACTGCTGTGGTAGCTCCAAGGTAAAAAGAGAGGCATGTCCTGGGTGCAGGTGTCCTTTGCAAGGGTGCTGTGCAATCTCCTTGTCACATCTTGTCTGACTGGAGCTGCCTGATGTTGACAGGTCAAGGTCTCAGCTATAGCTGCCAGTCTGTGCATTTCAAAGCTTTGATTGCCCCCTGTTTTTCCTCACTGTCCCCTAAGCACGTGCCCACCCATTGTAGCTAAGGTGGTAAAGGGGGAGGAAACAGACCTTTGGTAGCTTTCTTTAGCAAATATTGGATGGGACATTCAAAGTCAGTAGCTAGAAACACACAGGGGGTTTAATGGCAGTACAAATGTTCTTTGATCTCTTTTTATCTGCTCTTCATCTTTATCTTTCCTCAGTAACTTAAATGACAGATTCTTCTAGAAGAATACATCATAGCTGAGGATCACATTCAGGTCTTTTGCTGTATGTGAAATTCAGAGTCAATTTTAAACCTTAATTAGGGCATAGAAAAATGTACTGTACCTCTGCTGGCTTGATTTAGTAATAGTATTCATGTCTGCATGCAACAGACAGCGAGTGAGAGAGGAAAAAAGACTGATACTGTTCGAAAGGAGAGTGGCCATGAAAACTTGATGGGATAAACTCCATCAAGTCTGCTAACTCCTGCGAAGCAGTAAAAGTTCAGCTTCACTTGGCCAGTGATGCATTGGTGTTCTTCACTACAAAGTAAGGTGGTTGAGGTGGTTGAGGTTCTCTGCGCAGACAGGATGTTTTTTCTTCTAGGTTTCACAAAATTTTTAAATGAACCATTTGCAGGGAAATGGTAATTTTAAATATAGAAAAAATTAGGGTTTGGGTTTTTTGTTTTATTTTCTTCTGGGTTTTTTTTTTCATTTTTGGGGCAATCCACAGAAGGACTAAGCCTCCAAAGAAGAGAGAGATCTAGGACCACTAGATTAATTTGCAAAAAAGAAAAATGTGAATCTGTGTATGATATTTCACAGGGAGAATTTGTTAAGTTGTATGTGGCTTTCTCCAGTTTGTAGTCAATGGGAAAACTTCCTGTGGAATCAGTTTGCTAACACTGCAACAGACATTTTTGATAGCAAATAACAAGTGTCAAGTGCTGGCATTTTGCAGCTGGCTCACTTTCCCCCGGTGCAAAGGACACTAAAGAAGACAGTGCACAGAGAATTCAGCCTGTGGACACCAAAGATCAGGAACCACTGTAACCGTAACACCTCACTGGAGGTGTTTGGCTCTGGCACATGCTAAAGGCTGACACAGACACATAATTTAGGAGACTCAGACCTCAGGTAGAAAATTTTATATAAGGGGGTGTGTGCATATATCAGTGGATCAATCCAAACATCCATCTGTCCTCACCTTGGCAGTGGTACACATGCCACACTTTAAACAAGGAATGTTTCCTGGGCTCCCTGCATCACATGAATGTACTTGGCAGCACTGTCTTGGGTGTGTTTTACCTGGGCTATTCCAGGCCCTTTCCCATCTTCCCAGCAGCTTTTCTCAGTGTATTATCACCATGTTTGCAATTATCACAGTTATCCTCATCTTTCTGCAAGTAAACAGATGAGTTTTTTAGACAATGTGAAGTATTTTACCATAAAGGTTTTTTTCTTCCACTGTCAAATCTTATGCCTACTTCTTCTCCATTTTCTATCAAGCTCTCTGCAGTTATAACTGCAGCACCTCCTCGTTGTTACTCATACAGAAGTGCCAGTGAGGGAAGGCTCCATGTAGAAACACACACATGAATACCCTTCTTTTTCCACATGGTGACTTCTGTATTAGCAACCAGTTCCAGATTTTTATCTACTACTGCTAAAATAATTGTTGGAATTGGAGGAGTTGGATGTCTGTTTGTTTTGAAGAGAGAAAGCAAGTTCTAGAAATGTGCGTTTTGTGCAGGAGAAATTACTCTCAGTCCATGCTGCAGAGTTTATTTTTCAGATCTCACAGGAAAAGGATATTGATTCTGGGATTGTTTTATTCCATAAGAACCTCTTCATTTAAAAGGACACCATGAATTGCTTGTTAATTCACTGGCTAAAACTTAAGTAAGCAGAGGCTAATGTCTTTTTACTGGTTTAATTAACAACAATTACTTGTCCGAAGATAAGATATTTCCAGTTAAAAGCCATCTCCTTCAACTCCAGATCAGCTGAGAATAGTTCAAATTAGTTTTAGAGTAGGGTCAAAGACCAGAATTTTAGGGGTTTGAAGTTTTTTAACTGAGCAGATCAACATATATCTGCCTATCTGCTGGGGAGAATCCACATCTAAGTTAAAAGGGGGAGGCTGGGATTTCCATCTGCATGGAAGTGGATTGTTTGGGGGCTTAAAACAAATGAGTTAATGAGGTGGCACTGAAGCACACATCTGTCCTCTCTGGGAGATCTGAAGTCCAGCACATGGTCCACTTGGCAGCCCAACTCAGAGGGGACTGTCTGGGCCAATCAAACCTCCAGTGGGCAGCACAACTGGGGGAGGATTCATTAAAAAAAAAAACAAACGTGTAAATCCACCCTCTGATTGGAATTTTTTTGTTGTTGCAAACAGAAGCCAGCTCCCCAGGCACCCCTCCATCCCCAGGACACAGTGAGGGAGAAATGCCCAAAGACATTGCACTGTAGCCTGCACTGGTTGAAGGCCTCCCATCAGGAAAGCCAGACTTGCTTTTCCTCAGGGCAACTGAGCTGCACATATCTGGGCATGGTTTGGATGGATGAAGCTCACATGCTGCCTGAACTTCTGGAGAAACTAAATCTCATGGCTGTGTCTGTGAATCTCCTTGCCTCATAGAGCCTTGCCTTCAAAGTGCAAGGAGGCAAGAACCTTGGCTTCCCAAGATACTACACAGTCTTCACACCCTGCTCTGGTGTTGATCTCAAGGCTCAGAGTCCACTAATATATGTACCTCCTGAGAGAGATTTTTCTGGAAATGTTCATTCAAGAGGTGATCTTGAACTCCAGGCAAGTTCCTACTGAACTCTATAGCTATGGACCAAGCAAAGCAGGGACAAGGATCATGACTCTTCATGACTCTGCTCGTGCTGATTCTGTCTTAATGGTTTGCAAAGAATCCAAAGGGATGGCTGAGAGCTTGCCCCACTTTTTTTGAAGCATGTAGGTCCAGAGCTTTGAAAGTCCCAAAGTACCTAGCTTCTATCAACTTTGGACTTAGGTAAAATAGTTTTTGAAGTTTGGTACTGGGTGACTTTGTAGATTTACATGCTCTGTTATCCTGCTGAATGTCCCCCCATTCTCCTTAGTAGCACTGTTCTTGGTGTGTTTGCTGCCTCATGGGTCAGGAAAGAGGCTCTGCCATGACACAGACCCTTGTGAGGCCAAGCACAGGGCTTTCAGGACCACAGGCCCCTTTTTGTGTCTTGCAGAGGTGAGAGGGGTGCACAGGTGGATATTGGTGAACTGGAGTCTTTAATGGCCCATCCATAATTTCAGCTGGCCAGCAACTGTCTCTAAAGCACTCCTTGTTTAAGGAAGGAAAAAGAATCTGCTTCTGTTTCATTCACCCTGGTGAAGGCATGGGCAGTTCACTATCAGCTATTTCAGTCCAGCAGACACAACCACATGAGAGCATTCTGCATTTTTCAATGCAGCATCTTTGTCTTGACCACTGTGAATTGTCTGCACCTATCATCCTGGAGAAACCCATCCCTCAGTGTGCCTGTGATTTGTCTGGGTATTTGTGGCACCAAGGAGCCACTCTGGGAGTCAAGCATCTAAGAAAGTTATAATAATTTCTTGACATATCTTTTTACACTGTTAAAACTACAGAAAATGGCACCAGAAGTTTCTTGGCCTTTTGTCCACCTCTACTTAGAAAACACCTACATGCTTTTGCCTCCTTTCCCCCCAGTTCTATTAGACAAAACCACAAAAAGATACCCATGAGCAAAAGGGACAGGATACAGTTATGTGGCCATTTCTTCCCCTCACCTCAAGCTCAGGCTTTGGAGCAGCCTCAGATTAAATTTACTCCCTGAATGCAAACTCTCGGGGTTGTGCAAGGATACTGGAGATTCAGTGACCCGTCTTGTACAGATCTGAGTTTGTGGGCAGAAGGGGCATTCAACACAATCCTACAGCAAAAGGAGAGGAGCCATTTTTCCATCTCTAATTTCAGATTTGGCTTGACCATTGTCTGATGCTGTTTAGTGAAAGCCGAGCCCTGGGCAGGGAAGGGAATACTCTAACAAGTGGCTTGTTAGTGAGGAATGTCCTGCAGTAAGTATGGAGCAGCCTTGTCACTTCTCAGCCAATCCTCCGAGGACAATAAGGAAGGAGGACAAAATGAGTGCAGCCCTCCTGGGCCTCCCCTTAAGAGTTTAAAAGCAAAATATTGATTTTGAGTTACCCTGCTTCAACTCAGCTTCACTCTCCTGATATTTTTATTCCCTTGTAGGTTTCTGACTCCATTCGTTTTTTAAACAAATCACTGGTGAAATTGTGGTGTGTCCATGTAACATTCCTGCACCTAAAAATATGGTCAATTGACACCTTGAAGGTTTCCAGGCAACTCTAACCATTTGTGACATCTTTAGCTGCATCTCCAGTATGTTCAAAACAGATGAAGTGAATGAATTGATTTTAGCTGCATAAAACCCTTGACAAAACTCTCTTTGTGGCCATCCAGTTAGTCTCTTGATGATTTGTAGAGTATTTGCTTATGCCATGAACTTGATCCTCCCGGCCTCTCTGCTTGTTTTTCAGCTAGCTCTGCTGTGGGTTCTCTGCTCCTGAATGCACTGCAGTTGCCTTCCCTAGAGCCAGAGTGAGAGCCAGTCAAACAATGCTGGACTTACAGCCCACTGTGGCATCAGTTCAGACCGTATGAACAGCACTCAGTGGTGGCAACCTGGTCAGGTGCTTTACGTGATTGTCAGACCCAAATTGCCTAGTAAAATCAGCAGATTTCTGTAACTTGTTTCAAAGTCTCAGCAAAGCCAAAATCATTTTTCAACTTGCTTAAGAGATAGTGGATAGAACAACAACAGCAAAAACCTTTTCCTTTGTCACCAGAAAGAAAAAAAAAAAAAGAAAAACAAAAACATTTGCATGTGATGAAACATGCAGTAGGCCAGGAATAAATTAACTGCAGAATCTCAGCTCCTTTAATCAAATAATTTGACATTTATGTGTGTGGTCAAAAGGAAATTCTTTTGAAGACATATGGTCTTTTCACTGTATGCTATTTTGGACCAAGTTCCATTGTATTAACAAACGTGTAGATAAATAGTTGATGGGCTTGATTGTTTTGGGTTTTTAAAGGTGCCTCCAACCCTGGGGATTCAGGCTTGCCCAAGAACAATGCACAGTAACCACCCATGATAACTAACGACACACAATAATTGCAGTGCTTAACATTTGGTGCCTCAGCTCCCCCTGACAAAAATGGAAGAGTGAATCAGAGACAGGAGCTGGATACACTGCTGGAAGGGCTGGAGTGCTGATAACACATCTTTCAAGAACTGCAAGGTATCATTGATTAAATACAGAAAGACTTATCTGAATTCAAGAAAACCAGCAAACACGTCTTTTGGTACAAAGAGTGTGCAGCAATGTGTGAGCAGGACAACGAGGTCTCACTTTGGCAAAGTATTGAGTACATCCAGTAGAATTATGCCTTACCTGGTGCCTTTGGCTGGCTAAATTGGTAATTACCTCCTAATACCTCTGTCCTGACTTCTCTGTAGCACAAACCAGAGAATTTCTTAGTCAGTCCTGCATAAAGCTTAGTCTTTCTGCTTGAGCAAGAGCATTTTCTAAAGGAAAACATCATATCTGAAGGAAGAGTGAAAAAATGTCTGGTAAGCTGAACTGATCTAACAGTAAAATAAATAAATAAATAAGGGCAACAAAGCTGCTTCTCTAAAATAGCTTTAATTAGAGGAAGTGAGGTGATGCATCTGAGCTGGTCTCTGCCGTCAACATGAAGATGCCCTGTTCCCTTCCCCTCATCCCTTCTCTTCTCCACCTGCCCAGTCTTCTCCTCAGACCCTGCTGTGACTCAGCTTGGCAGAATGTTAATACAGAGTAAATAATGATTTTCATGGCCAAAGGAAAATCACATGGAGGATTCTCCATCAGCTGAGTGAATTAAAGGGCCACATGAACGTGAACAGCCAGGAGCTCACTGTGGGAAGGAGTCTTTGAGACAAATGTAGTGAAAGGGAGAAGCGGGGCATAGGAAGAATGGGGTCAGCACTTGAGACAAAAATTCATCAACTTCAGCTCTTTTGGGGCTTCATTTTTTTGGGGAAAAATGGCTACTTGCATAATGTACAGAAACACACTGGAACTTACAGGTTCTACATGTTGAGATACCACTATGAAAAATCCTCTCCCACTGTCTGTGATGTCCTTATTCCTGTTTCCTGATTGTATGAAAGTAGGCAAGACATTGGGCTCTGCATACTGCAGGTGTGTAGATGTTGGCTGAGACCCAGCATGGGGTGAGAGCTGCTGGGGGCTTTGCCATGCTCACGATGATACTGTGCTGTTCTCCTGCATTGTGGCTGTCCCATGGCATGTGGGGACATGTGGGCTGTATGACATTGGTGCATGACTGCCTGGCCAGGTGAAGGAGCCTTTCCAGATGCATTGGGAGCGAGAGGAACACCAGCCATCCATAGATGCATTTGATTCATTCTGCATTGAAGAGGTGAGACTGGATTCCCACTGGCCTGACGGCACCAGCTCAGGTAAAAACTTTACCCGAGAGCAAGAAATGACACTGCAGCATGCAAGTTAGATGTGTGTGGCTGCTGCAGGCAAGGATGGAGAAAGGGAGAGTCCTTGTAAGCCCATAGGTTGATCCTGCCACCTGGCCCATCACCCACAACTTCATCTCTGGCCTGAAGGTTGCAGCATCCTGCCCCAGGGTTCTGGCTGCTCTCTGGCGTTTTTGTGGCTTCACGTGGAGCTGTTCTGAATTGCACTTGTTGAGAACCACCACACCAGCCAACAGCATGCTGAAAAGCATAATCTGAGATGTCTTGGCTCTTGCAGCATAAGCTGGTTTTTAAAAGCTGTGATTGTGTCAGCAAACAGCCCATCACTTCCCCCCCCACCCTCCTGCTGAAGCTGTGGTGCACCCCATGCTGACCATCCGGCACTAGCAGCAGCAGCATTTCCTCCAGCTGCTCATGTCCATGTTTCAGGACAGTCCCAGGAAGTCCAGCTCTCCCCTTAGCCTTGTGTGGACAGAGTGGGGGTCCAGAGCAGGTTAAGTCCAGGAGAACCATCTCAGCTTAATACTGTAGAACTCATTGGGTTTGGGAATAGGCATTGGAGTCTGGGCCAGGCAGGCTGGGGGTGGTGTGCACTGGGATTTCCTTTCAAGCTGTGCCAATTGACTTCTGAGGCTTTTCCTCCCCTGAGCCAGCCAAAACGAGCTAAGGAAAATCTGCTGAGCAATTGCTGCTTCCTGCCCCTTGTGCTGGCACCAGGGAGGAGAGGGATGGGGAGAGGGCAGCCAGAGCCCAGGGGACACTTCCTCTCTGTCTACATGGAGAAGATTCTTCACACACCCGCGAGAGCAAAGAGGAAGCTGAAGAGCAGCTGTTTCTCTTCATTGGTGGGTTTCTGGCAGAGCATCTGTTTGGGAATTGTGAAGCAGAATTTCCTCTCTGATTCCTGCCCTGCTGTGAGGGAAGGATGAGCTGGGGGAAGCCACAAGCAGCAGTGTGGCAGAGAGCAAGAGGCTGGTGCTGCCTAGTGATGCTTTTGGTTTTGAGGACTTCACTCTAACACCTTTCTGCAGCTGAGTGGAGCATGTGCAGGCAAATCACAAGCTTGAACTCAGGCTCAGCCCATCTGCCAGGGTGAAGGGGACAGGTGGAGGTGCTGGCTCTCTCAAGAAGGGCATCAGCAGAGCGATGCATTCTGGCCCTGGTGATGCTCTCCTCTGCCCTAGTTACTGATGCAGTGGGTGTCTCGTGAGGTTTTGGGGTTTTGGTTCTCCCATCAGGAGCACCCATCCCTTTATACCCACACCTGCCTTCCTGCTTCACAGAAGAGATTTGAGTGAGGGGTGAGTGGGGCAGCCATTGTGCTTCCCCATGGGACAGGGTGGTCCAGAGGTAGGAGATAATGCTGCTGGCAGTGCCCAGCTGCACAGGGGAAAAAAAAGGCAGAGATAGCAGGTCATGCCTATGGTAAAAATAAGGGCTTAACAAAGTTGCAGAAAAACATTTATCAGCTTATGTGCCCAGCTTACAAAGACACCGATGTCTCCTCAGGCTGTGAAGGCTAAACATGAAAAAAAAAAACTTGACAAAGTAATTTCAGAATTGGCTCTGGTTTTCCTAGTTGGGCACTAGACTGGTCAGTAATCCAACCCATTGCACTTCAAACATGGTTTCTCACAAGCAGTTATTCTAAAGAGAAAAATGTTATTCCAAGCCTCCAATTTAAATATACAGAAATCCAGATGGGAAAAGCATTAATTTGAATTTACACTTATGATATAACAGCATGTAGGGGTTAAGGAGAAGGTAGGAAACTAAACCTGTACTTCTTTTTCTTCTAAGTAAATTACATGACCAAGAATTTGGGGTTTTTTAATGCTGTATTCCAACTACCATCACTCTTCTCAAAAACGTATAAGAGAGTGTTTAGTAAGATTTGTTCCTATTTCAGTGTTAAGAAGGGCAAATTATTTTGGTAGCCAAGACAGATAAGGTAGCCAAACTCAACCTATGACTATTTCTGCATGTGTCTAATGGAATGTAGCACAAACAATTTCTAACATTACGCATTTTCAATTCCAGAGCGTCAGCGCTGGTGGCCAAACCCCTCTCATATGGCTGGTGCAACAGGAGCCAGACTGATAGCAGGAAAGGACAGAGATGTAAGTGCTCGGGTTATTTAGAACTGCCAGTGGCCTTTGGCCAGGCTGTGCTTTCAGAAGACGTCAAAGGTGAGTTGCTCCCAGTCCAGGCACCATCTGCTGTGTTTTTTCTTCCAGCGGAAGTTTAAAGCATTGAGACCATAAAAAGCTGGTTGTATTCCCTGGAGTACTTCAGTGCTGGCTGCAGGAAACCCAGCTGGATATGGACCACCACCAGATAAGCCAG
Source organism: Petroica traversi (assembly GCA_025920805.1). NCBI lineage: Eukaryota > Metazoa > Chordata > Aves > Passeriformes > Petroicidae > Petroica > Petroica traversi. Next base: position 6,036,712 of record JAHLSL010000044.1, read on the forward strand.
CTTCCTGGATGTGATGTGCTGAGAGGCTGATGGGGCAATGCATGGGTACTAGCAGTTGTGGGATGACATTAGGGCCTGGCTGAGTATGCAGTTGTCCTGGTCACCCCCAGCAGGGACACACAGACTATGCAGCTCACAAGACAGCAGGACACAGATCCAGAGCACTCTTAGGAATGTGGGAAGTAGTTTGAGTCTGGGTGCTGGGATAGACAAGTGCTGGCACAAGATCACTTGAGTCAATAACAAGGAAGCCTATACCACAGACTCACCCATGCTGAAAAATAAGAAGTAGGAAAGGTGAAGCTGGAGTGCTGGGGGTGGGTGCTGCTGAGACAGCAAGGGACAGAAAGGTTGGGATGGTGCTCTGTGGAGAAACACAGAGGCTAAACTTAGAATAGATGTTTCAACCCCAGTGAACTTCTGACATGTTCATGTGAGTCACAGCCAGGGAGAGTTGTTCTCATTGCTATTGAGAAATATGATGGGGGGAACCTTTTTTTTTTTTTTTTTCATTTACTCACTGGTTTATTTTCTTGTGAATGATAGTAACAGTTCAGCCTGAAAAGTTGATGTAATTGTGAAATTTTTTTTCAGCTGTCACAGTTCAAATGCCCCTGCAAATATGCTCTAAAGCAGATTGCCTTAAAAGCAGTTTGGCTATACCTAATGCTTTTATTTAACCTTTTTGTTTAACTCCATTTTTGTAGTGATACTATACTAAGCATTTTTTACAGCTTCTTATTACAAACATAATTTCTACCTCTTGTTTTTTATAACTGTTTGCAGCTTCTATTAAGTCAGAATTACCAAAAGCAGCAAGCTATGGGCAAGTCAGGCTTTAATAGACATCAGGATTTAATAGACATCACAGTGTTCTTCTTTCTTTTGAAGGTTGTTCACCTGTGCCTTTCAGGGATTCACTACAGCAGAGTTGAGCACATCATCTAATTCACAGACCTTCAAATATTTTCTGTGGAAACTGCAACATATTCTTGAAAAAACAGCATATGTTACTGAAACTTTTGCGGTCCTACAGAAGATAATACATGGCCAAACATACTTTCCTCAGTCAACTTTTGAGGGTGCTTTAGATATTCAGTTGAAAACTATGGATGCTTAGTAAGATAGGCTCTGTATTAGGTTAAAGGGTTTCACACGGAGCTGTCTCTAGCTGAATAAAGAGACTGAGGCAAATTTCATGAGTAGCACTAAACGGAATTCACATCTTTGCAGAGAAATAAGAAGTCTTTGGCAGACTCATACTTATTTGGAAGAAGTTGGTTAAGGGGGAGCAAATTCAAATAAAAGTTTGGCAAAGCCTTTGCTCAGGTACTGGGCACAAAGCACAATACAGAAGTTTGAAAAGCATGCTTTAGTGATCATAGGGGTTCATGAGGTCCCCTCACCCCTCTGCCATAGATTCTAGCCCCTGCAGCCTAGCATATGATCCCTGGCACAACCACATGGGGATTGGGATATGAACATGAATTTTAAGCACCGATTTAGATTTCTGGCTGACAAGGAGATCCCACCAACGGTTGGACCAGTCTACGTGACCAGGCCCCAGCTGGGAATGGAAGTGATGAAAAGGGCATGCCCCAAAGCAAAATGCTGTGAATCTGCGGCAGCCTGAGCTGCTTTATGCTAACCAAGCATAGTAAATCATCGTTCTAGTTCTTAGCCATATCAGATACCACTAGATTACACTCTGGGGAGAGAGATAGAAAGTGCAACTAGGCGTGATCTGCCACCGCCTATTACTATTCTAAACTGGCAGATTTTTGACTTTGTGTTTTAGGCAAGTGAATGTAGAGGAAGGCAGGCAATGGAGAGCAGTTTCAGAGAGGTGAAATTGCCTCTGTCCTGGGTGTTTGAGATCAAATCTGAGCAGAGAAACTGGTGCTGTCTGCTTTAACTCTCTGGTTGCTGCTCTGCTTGGAGCTGGGAGGTCTGACAGCGTTACTGTCCCAGCCCCTGCCAAAAATACAGATATGTTATGGCCAGACCAGCTGCCAGACTGCCAGAGTCAAGAGTGTAACACTTTCAAGAAAGTTGTCATTTATCTCCTTAAAATGCTACAGTGGGTTAGAACCTGCAAGCCCATCAGACCATGGCTCAACAAATCTGGATTTAAGGTCCCTAATACTAAATCAGAATGCTGTGGCTGTGGCCCTTAGGTTGTTGGCCAATAAACTCATGCCTGGGCTCGGATTTCTTCAAAAGATTGACTCTGTGCCAGCAGCCTTTGCCCTGAGCCAGGTGCTGCCTCCTCGCCTGCAGAGGGCTAAACCTCTGATGGATGCATGGACCAACTGGACAGAAATGTGACCACACACCTGAGCCTAAGCTGAGTCAGAGGAGCACCGCGGGTGTTTGAGCAGAGCACAGATCCACCCCTGCTGAGCACAGAGCCCCAGCCCTGGATGCTGAAGGCAGTCAACTAGCAATGACCTGGCCAACCTGCCCCTGCTCACCTGCCAGGGTGGGTTCAATGGGATGCCTACAAAAACCAACGGAGGAAATTTTTACCCTACAGATTTGATTTTGTTCCTGGAATGCTGCTTGTTGCCTTCATTGTGCTGATGCAGCTGTTGGTAAGATTGCACTCATCACCAAATGAAAAAGTCAAAGTTAAAATTACACTTTTTTGGGAGGAGGTAATTATTAAGTAGAACTACCCTCCAAAGCTGACTTACAGCCCAGTCTTCCAAATGTTCATACAGACTCAGGCAGAGACCCGAGCCACAGGGGTAGGTAGGCAGCCACCAGGGAGCTGGAGACTTCATTATCTGCTTCTGTCAATAAAGCCAAAACCTGGTGGAACTGCAACCAGAGTCTTAACACTTAACGTTTCTTGCAGTAGTTATGCTCTATCTGGCACACTGCACTTGGACTGTGGGCCTTTCATGTGATGCAGGATCAGGTTCTTGTACATACTTCATACTCTCCATCTGAGCTATGTGTACCACTTTGACTCCTTCCCCCCCATGGGACAGGATTTTATTGGCTTGCAGATTGCATTCTCTCTAACAACAGATTTCTTCATGCAAATCAAGAAGTTGAGAGGAAGATAAGATGATGAATATGCTAAGCATGGAAAACCACTATCATGTTACGGTTATGTTTGCACACACTTAAAACAGAAAACAATCAAATATGAATATCACAGAATCAGCCCCTGCAGTTCTGCATTGCAACAGGGGAACAGAGATGCACTGTTGTAGGATTTAATGTTCTACTGAAAATAAGTGATTGCTATATCTTTTCTGTTTAATATTTTCCCCAACAAATGCCTAATAATTTATTTCCATGAAGCTGACTCTCTTCTTTCATTTGGTAACCAATTTAATTAGGCTTTTTTCTAGGTGATTCTTAGCACATCAAAACTGATAGTAAAACTTGACTTCAGCAGGAGTTTTGCCTCAATAGCAACTTAAAGGAATTTGGCCACCCTGTGTTGAAAGAGAGACTGTAGATATTATTGTCTGTTAGTGCATGTACATTGTACATACATAAATGTGTGTGTGTGTGTACAAAAATATCTGTGAAAATGCATAATTTCTTGGCTCTCATCCTAACCTTTGTGCAACTGGGTGCTGGGATCTGGACATTCAGTGTGCTTAGCAGCACTTTTTAATGAAGAGGTGTTTTCTCCCTTGGAGCTGTCATTCTCTGCCACATCACAGACTCTTTCAGACAGAAAAATAATTGGCCACTTTCTCCGGAATCGGGGAGCCCCAGGGACCGGCGGAGTGCTCAGCGAACCGGGACAGCAGCTCACAGTGGTGCCCACTGGTGTCCCCCCAGCAGGTGCTGGTGCTGCTCCCCACGCGGGTCCTGCCCTCGGGGCCACCACCCACCCCACAGCTCCTCAGCGAGGTCTGCTCGGTGCTGAAATGTGACAGGCAGGATCCCAAAACCTCAGGAGGAGAAAGGTGAAATAAAACGGACAATTACTTCCAGAGCTGTTATGTTAGCAGATGGAAATGCAGGCTTGCTTTGCTCTGTTTTTTTGTTGTTGTTGGGTTTTTTTTTCCTGAAACCTGTGTAATGGCTGCCTGGTGGGATGGTTTTCCACATTTGCAGCAGGATTTTTTATTATTTTGCTCAAATGTGGATTTCTGGCAACATTTCATCTGCTCAGGGTCTGTCAACATCCACCTTTCATCAAATAGTTCCCCAAGTTGTTAGCATTCGGAGACAGGCAATGCACTAAAAATCCATCTCTTAGAACCTCCCCTACTGCAGCCCAGGTAGAGAAGTGATGAAATAAATGTCCAAGACTGGATACTAAGAGCACTTGCCTGCAGGAGCACACCAGCATCCCAATCCAGCCAATGCCTCAAATGCAAACACAACACAGTTTCAGCTGCTCGGCAAAGTTCCTCTGGTCCGGCTCTGCCACTTCCAAATCGCTGCTCAGTGTCCTGACTGCTCCTGTTACCGCAGCACAGACCGTGACCCTGTGGAATCCCACTCGGTGGCTGGAGGAGGAGTGGCCCGTGCTCTGCCCAGCCGGTGGCCGCCATCTGCCCCGCGGCTACAAAACCTCTGCTCTCGCAGCTTCCTGGGCCGAAGGAAAAGCGTGTCCTTTGCCTTGCTGTGCTATCTCAGAGGTCGACTCCTTATCTCTGACTCACTCTCACGTGTCATTTAGGAGAAAATGCTAGGAAGAGATCTGGGGGAGCAGCAGAGGCAGGCATTCCTCTCAGGAACCAAGGACATCCATCCTGCAGGCAGCAGGAACACAGCCTTAGGAAGACATCCGCGGGATAGAGGGGTACGGCCCAAATCCATCATCCCGAGGCTTTGTATTTTACCTGCCCTGTTTTCCCCCAGCTATCAAACCCTACGCCTAATGCTATATTTAAGAGACATTGGAAGGTGGATTTTATCCTGAGTAGGACTGAATAAAGTGTAAACTAGGCAGAAATGTTGCTGTGATAACATTATGTTTACCAAGGCCTCACCACCCTGTGGACATCAGGGCCTGACTGCTCTCAACGAGTTCCTTGCTACTTTTTAATGGGTCAGACTTAAGGGCGCTGTAGTTTAATTAAGATCCTTTTCCTATTCGTTACATCCTTTTCTGCCCCTTCAATCCATAGCCGTGGGCAACAGGAGAACCAGTAATTGCCTGAGATGTGAATAGTGGAAAAAGGAAAAATAGTTAAAATAAAACAAAAAACAAACCCCAGAAAAACAGTCAAACAAAAAGCAATCTGGAGAGAATATGCATTTGTGAAACGGTTTAACGGTCTTCTGAGATGTTGCTCATTTGTCTGTTCTCATCTGTAAAATTCAAATTCTTTAAGCTAAAATTTCCCCCACTAATGCGCTAGAAATCAACACAGTCATCAGTGCTAGGAAACACAGTGCTCATACTTCACGCTGAACTTATTTGGAGAGAAATGGCGCAGGATTCACTCACTTCACATTAGCCTTGTACCACCGAAATGCAAATTGTAGTGCAGATTCCGTTGCGAGGGGGGGGGGGGGTTTTTTGGGGGGGGCTCGGGGGTGAACATCTTTTTTATTTCTTCATAACGGGAGATAATTCCTTCCTTCTGCTGTGTATATTCTAAATCTCTGCTGCTAAACAAACAAAACCGAGGAGAGCAATTCTGCAGGACCGGCACCAATGGCAGGAATTCTCCTGCCCGCAGTGAGGAGGTATCTCACCGGGGTGTCCGCAGCCGTTTCCTCCTTAGCCAAGGTTTTTCTGATGGAAGTTGTTTTGATGGCTTTTTTTTTTTTTTTTTCCTTTCGGGCCGTTTAAGCGGGGCGGGGGGCCAACCCCGCCTCCCTGCCCCGCGACCCCCCCGGGCTCCGCGCTCCGACGGGCGCAGGCTCCACAGGTGTGGACACCCTTGAAACGGCCGCTCCTGCCAACGGGATTCCCAGCTGAAATTCACGTGGCAAAGAAAGTGCCCATTTGCTTCAATTATTTTCTAACGACTCCGCTCGCTTGCGCCTTTGGTCTTGCCGGTACCCAGATGGGTAATTTTGGAGCTATTTGCGTGCATGCCCTTGTTTAGAAGGCGCAGGGCTCTGTGAGCTCAGGTACTTACAAACGCTTAGTGGGAATTAACAACTGAAAGGGGAGCCCTAAGCACCCCGACCCAGGATCACTGCGGCACCCGGATTTCAAAGCGCCCGGCGTTAATCCGGCCGGATCGCCCTCCGGATCTCGCCCTGGCGATGGGGATGGGGATGGGGATGCGGATGGGGACCATGCCTGCCTGCCCGCCGGAGCTCACTCGCGGGGCCGCAGCGGGTTCTGCCGAGACTCCCCGCGGCAGCTGCGGGGGGCGAGATGTGCCCGGTCGTTCCGCAGGTCGGAAGATTTGGCAGCGATGTTACGAAAATGGTGAAAAAAGAGCGGGGACAGAAGCGGAGGCCACGTGTCCCCTCCCGTCCACCGCCACCATCCCCTAGCCTGAAACTGCCCGCTGGGCAGCGTGTGACGAGCCGGG
>JAHLSL010000044.1:6053187-6122654 GCA_025920805.1 Petroica traversi
GGGGCGCTGGGGGTGCCGGCCGCCGGCCCGGGGATGCGGGCGCAGGTCTTCCTCTGCAACCGGCCCCTCTGGCTCAAGTTCCACCGGCATCAGACGGAGATGATCATCACCAAGCAGGGCCGGTAAGTGGGCGCAGGGGATGATGGAAGTGGGGGGAAGTGGTGTGGTGCTCCGGGATAGGGATTAAGGGGGGAATTGCGCTTGCCCGCTCCCCTGGGACGGAGGTGCGTGCTCTCTCCGTCGGTGGTGCCCCGGGATGCTCTCCCCGATTTCCCCACACGCGGCCGGGAGATCTGGCGGGGGTCGGCTGGGGCTCGCCGCTCGCTTCCTTAGTCTCTTTGGTGCTGGGACGGACGGGGCACCCCGCAGCCGCCTACAGCATCCGCTGGAGCCCGCTCTCCTTCCCCGGGCCGCCTCAGCATGCCTTGTGGTTTTCCTCCTTTCCCCAGGAGAATGTTTCCCTTCCTGAGCTTCAACATCACCGGCCTCAACCCCACGGCCCACTACAACGTCTTCGTGGAGGTGGTGTTGGCGGACCCCAACCACTGGCGTTTCCAGGGGGGCAAGTGGGTGACCTGCGGCAAAGCCGACAACAACATGCAAGGTGGGTGCAGGTTCCGGGGGTCTCCTCGCCCCCCTTTCCTCGCGGGTCGGTTTCTCGGAAAGGGTTCCCACTTCGCCCCCTCCCCCCCCCACACCAGGGTCCTCCCCACACATCCTGCTGAGAAACGAGCTACACATTTAAGGTCGTCTTGGGACTGTTTTTGTGCCGCGGGGCTGTGGGAGAGTGGCCGTGGGGGAGCCGAGGGGCTGCGCGGAACAAAGCCCCGTGCCCGGCTGGCATCTCACTGCCTCGCCTTCCCTTCCCCCAGGCAACAAGGTCTACGTTCACCCCGAGTCGCCCAACACCGGGGCTCACTGGATGAGGCAGGAGATTTCTTTCGGGAAGCTGAAGCTAACGAACAATAAAGGGGCTAACAACAACAACGCGCAGGTACGGAGGGGGAGCGAGGCTTGAGGGGCTTTTAGTGCCTCAGTGGGGGAGCCCTAGGGTTTTGGGGCTTTTACGTTTCATCGAGCCGCTAGATCACTGTGCTTGTGACTCGTTCTCTTCTTGAACTGGATCGTAGAGCTTGGTTTTTTTTTGTTTCTCCGTATGAACAGCTGCAAACGTTGGAATCTGATGTGCGAATTTCTTTTGTTTTGGCCAAGATATTGATCCGAGGAGTTGTTCAAAAAGTGGGAGGGTCGCTGATGGCTCTTAATGAAACAGCGGCAAGCTGTGAGTCATCTCCTGATAACAGTTTAAAGTGCTCCGTTTCCAAACCGAGGGATTACAATTTACAGGAAGAAAACACCATGCTGTAAAATAGGTCTATTAATGTTAGATGCAGTTTGTCTAAAGATGTTATCTCTTTCATTGTTTCTTTCAGATGATAGTTCTTCAGTCCCTACACAAGTACCAGCCCCGACTTCACATTGTGGAAGTGACTGAAGATGGTGTTGAAGATCTAAATGATTCTTCAAAGACTCAGACATTCATTTTCCCTGAAACGCAGTTCATAGCTGTTACAGCATATCAAAACACTGATGTAAGCATGAATCTATAAAATCACAATTAAGAATAAAACTTCCTTGTGCATTCAGCACCTCATCTTAAGATATTCTGCTTTCACTTTTAGATTACACAGCTCAAAATTGATCATAATCCTTTTGCGAAAGGCTTCAGAGACAACTATGACTCGTAAGTACACCTCTGTCTTTTGCAGCTGTGCCAGTCTAGAGGCAGGATTTTGGCCTGAAATATCTGTGGAAGGGTTTTTCTTTAGATACTAATTCAGTTGTTCAGCAGCAGTGCTACTTCTACTGGCAATTTTGCTGCTGTTAAAACGTCTGAAGAGCGTATGGTTTAGAAGACCTGTCTTTCTGCAGACTTCTGAATTTTTTAGGAAACTCGTGCTGGCAGAACCCAGCTGGCCTGCAGATTTGGCAGCAGTGTGTTGGGTATCTCCAGAACAGGCAGCTTCTTTAAATTGTCAGCAGAAGACTTGCCTAATAGTCACTTTCTACCTTCACTTGTACTATAGCTTGTAGAAGTAATAGAAAATTTACACTGCTCTAGAAAAACAGCCTTCAGAATCAGATTAAAACGAAGAGCCATCCAATTAAATGTAGTAATAATTCTAAATAAGAAATATCTAGTTTTTTGGTGTTTGTGTGCTTGTGTGGTGTTACTGTAATGCTGAAATTTTAAAGAAAAACACTCAGTATTTCTCTTTTGTGTTGTAGCATGTACACAGCTTCCGAAAATGACAGATTAACTCCATCTCCCACGGATTCTCCTAGATCCCACCAGATCGTCCCTGGTGCCCGGTACAGCGTGCAGCCATTCTTCCAGGAGCAGTTTGTCAACAACCTGCCCCCGGCCAGGTTTTACAACGGCGAGAGGACGGTCCCTCAGGCCAACGGGCTGCTGTCCCCGCAGCAGGGTGAGGAGGTGGCCAGCCCTCCTCAGCGCTGGTTCGTGACGCCCATGCAGCAGCCCAGCGCCAACAAACTGGACATGAACTCCTACGAGGCGGAGTATTCTCACAGCACCTTGCTCCCTTACGGCATTAAATCCCTCCCCCTTCAGACATCCCACGCTCTGGGATACTACCCCGACCCGACCTTTCCGTCCGTGGCAGGCTGGGGGAGCAGGGGCTCTTACCAGCGGAAAATGACAACGGGACTAACTTGGACCTCAAGAACGAGTCCTCCGGGATTCACTGAAGACCAGCTTTCCAAGGACAAGGTGAAAGAAGAGATTGGCTCGTCCTGGATAGAGACTCCACCCTCTATAAAGTCTCTAGATTCAAATGATTCTGGGGTCTACACAGGTGCTTGTAAGAGACGACGGCTTTCCCCCAGCACTTCCAGCAATGAAAATTCCCCGACAATGAAATGTGAGGACATTAATGCTGAGGACTATAACAAAGACACTTCAAAAGGCATGGGCTACTATGCGTTCTATGCTAGTTCTTAAAGCATTTTTTCTATTCCAATTGGCTAATTTTATTTTTTTTCAGGGTGGCCTTGGGTTTTTTTCGCATTACAATTGCCAAAAAGACTCTTGCCTTCCACCTTGAGTTGTTGTGTGCAATTCTAAAGAAGGTGCCAAAGCTTTTTGACTGTTGCAGGTAACGAAGTAGGGAAAGAGCAAACGTTGGGAGAAATCTTCCCCTTGTTTAGAAAGAACCGTGTGCAGAAGCTGTAAGGGAGGACTCCAGTGTCTAAATATGTGGCATATTTATTGGAGACGCTAAGGTGCACGGTTTGGGCTGGCTCAGAGGCCTGATAAAAGCTATGCACTCCTGAGCAAGGAAACAGGGGGTGGGATCCCAAATTAAATTTTCTTCCCTGCTTGATAAAAGGGAACTGTGTTGCAGGGAGCTGCACAAATGCTATGTTCTGCTTTAGGCTGAGCTGGTTTTTTCAATCCATCCACAACACAGTTGGCTGAGTTGGATATTGCTCAGCTACAGGTTTTTTTTTCTTTTTTTTTTTTTTGGCAGAAAATGCCAAAATAAGGCCTGCTTTCCAGGCAGGATTTTGACTTGAAGGTCTTGTTGCCAACAACGGGATTACAATGACCAAATCTGACTTTTCTTAGCTTAGAACTTGCATTAAAAAAAACCCTGCCTCCATCCCAAAAGCCTAACCTTTACTGAGGTGGCCAAAAACAAAGTGTACAGTTGTGTTTTGTCTAGGTACACTGTAGAATATTGTGGAATAACGTATAAATAGTTGACCTATAGCTGTTCAGTTGGAGGGACATCCGGTGGTGTTTTGAAATTCAAAAGGCATTTTTTGGTTAATCTAACGTAGCATATGAAGCATTGCAAAGGGAAATTTCTATTTATGTGTATGTAAAGTGACTTTTTCAGCTGCCCTGTATGAAACTGGAAGTGATGTAACTTTACCCATTCTTGCCTATACTTTCAGCCATTTTAAACTGATCAGCCCCAGAGCACTGGCCCACAAACTTTTCCCCCTCCCTAGAAACTTGTTTCTGCTTTGTTTTTTCTATGTACATAGTAATAATTTTTAATAAATGTGGTGGTGCCAGGGATAAGAGGGAATGGCTCTGCCTCATCTTTGCCTCTGCTGGATGTTCCAAAAGGGGAGGAGGGAGCACAATTGAGGGATTGAGCTGTCTCTAAATCTAACTATCCTTTGCAATGCTAGCGATTTCTGTTGCACTCGCTGTGTGTGTGGGGTTTCTTGATTTTTTTTTTTTTTTTTTTTAAGTCTTTTGGGGCTTGCTTTGCCGTGGTTCTCCTGTGCATCTTCTGCTCCAAAATACCTCGGTCTCCCTGCCTCCGCGGCAGCCCCGGGGCTGCCTCTGCCCGCCGCCCCCTTCTCACCCCCTGCGCGTCCCGGAACAAGGCAAGAAATTGCCCTGGCCCTGCTTATCTGGGGGAAAGCTCCTTCTGGCAGCGATTGCATCCCGATTGCATCCCGGCTCCCGCGGCAGCGGGACTTTTCCTGAGGATATGCAGGCAGTAATGGGATTAAGCTGTTAACGATTCCCGGCTGCAAATAAAATAAACCCAGGGCTCAGGCCGGGGCTGTCCCCGATGGAGGTGACGCTATCGGAGGGCACCGGCAGGGGCTCCCCCTCCTCCGGAGCGGCGGGGATCCGAGGAGATTTCCACCGGCGCTTCGCCTCTCAGGGCGAGGCTCCGTCTCTACGAGCTGGCATGGGAAACAAATTCGTGTCCTGTCAGCTCCTCTGCCCAAGGACCCCATCTGCAACAGAAGGGGACTTGCAGTAATTTTAAGGGACGAGCGTCCGAGCAGATTATTCATTTTGAAAGAACTTTTGTTTATTTTTTTTTCCAGCGGGGTCACTCCCTCCCGGGAAAGCCCCCAGGCAAGGCTGTCCCCGTGGCCAGCCGGGGTTTCGCCGCCCGTCCCCACCCGACCCGCAAACACCGATTACACAGCGCGATTCCGCCGCGATGCGCTATTAAAAGCTGTATATTTTTGCACCGCGCGGTGAAAAAAGAACTTAATACTTGTGAAAAGTCCTCACAGTGTTTAATAGAAACGTAAGTGCCTGGCTGGCCCCAATTAACACCTTGTGATTATAATGCATTCCTAAAATGGGGTGTCAGACGCCAAATTGTGAATAAAGGTATCTAATTAATCTTCATAGGATGACACCGATAAACAACGCCAGATTTAAATAAAGATCAAGGAACTGAATGCTTTTTATTTGTTTACATTAACATGAGATAAAGTTAACTACCCTTGCACTTTGCTTCGTAATGTGATTTACTGCCGCAAACAGCGGGCTGCGGGCGGAGAGCCCCGCCTCGCCTCGGCGGGCTCCTTCTCGCAGCTTTGGAGGGGGGACACCCCGAGGGTGAGTGTCCCTTCCCCGCAGCCCCCGGGTGGGGCGGGCGAGTGCCGGGAAACGCGGCACCACGTCGGCCTGGCAGCGAGGGCTGGGGGGAGCGCCCCGTCCCCGCCGCTTCCGACGCTCTCGCATGAAAATTGCGTGAGTTTGGAACGAGGGCTGGACGGGCACGGCTGGTCTGGAGCGGAATAAAGAAGTAAATAAGTTATAGTTGTTTGCACCGCCGCGGTGGGAGGTGGAGTGCGAGCCCTGCCCGATGAAGATGGAAAACTTCGCTCTGGGTCAGGGATAGCCCGAACCGCCGCGGCAAAGGCTCTGCCCGGCTCGGGGCTCGGCTCCTTCCCCCGCCCGATCCGCACCCTGGGGCCGTTCCCTGCGAGTGAACAATTCCCAGCGATATTCCCTCACTCGAGCCCAGGGAGCGGCTCGGTGTTGGGGTGCGTAGCCCTGATTTTCAAATAGCACGGGCGTCCGGCGGGGCAGCAGAGGCAGCCTCCGTCCCGTGGGCTGAGGCCATTCCTCGCCGAAGATTCTGTTTATTGGGGTGGTTTTCGTTAAAGCAGACGTGGCACGTCGGGAACAGCTCTCTGGTATTTTTTTTTTCCAACGAAACTTCATCTCTCGCTCCTCGACCCGAATCGAATCGCCGCCGCTTCACACCCGAGGGGCGAAAGGAAACGAGCCCGAAACTCTTCCTTCCGACGGCAGCGGCCCGACCCTCTCTGGAGGGAGGGCTCCTTCCTCCTCGGGCGGCCACCCCAGCGCTCCGGGGAGGAAGGAGCAGATATTTCTCGGTATGTTTTCTCTTCGAGTAATTCGACGGGGTTTTACTTTCGGTCTGAGTTTCCGCTCCCACCTTGCTCAACGCCGCCTTTTTAACACCTGCCCGCTGGTTCCCAGCTCCTCCTCTCTGAGGGGAGCGCGGCGTTAACGCAGGGGGGCTTTCCCTGGAAAGGGTATTTTTACAGCTTCCCCTCAGGGTCGCCTCTGATGCCGCGGCCGCCGAAGTGGGAACAGGCCCCCGATGGCTCCTGCGGTACCGCTTCGCTTCAGAAATTCCCCTTCCCATCGGGAATATCGGCCGGGTGTGCCGGGGGACTCTTCTGTGGGCAGCTGTGGGGTCTCGGCTCTGGGTAGAAAGTGGAGGTGGGGGGAATGAGGTGAGCGAGATGGGGCCCGCTGGCATTTCCCTCATGCCTGTCCACCCCACGAACTTGTGACAACATTATTATTAATATTAATATTATTATTATTAATTATTATTACAATAATTTTGTTGCTGCCCCACATTTTTCATACATTCAGCCCAATCCTCCAGCCCCCTGAGCTCCGTAGCCCACTCCTCCCTTTCCCCACATCTCCACAGCCGTGTTCGTAATAATATGAGTATGGCTAATATAAATATTAATCTAATCCTTATTGGAAGGATTTTAGTGGTTTCTAGGTATCACAAATATGTAATCCAGGGGAGAATGACATTAGCCTGAAAGTGTGGAGTGCAAAATATGATTTGAATAAAAAGATAGGGTGGTATCTAATATTTCCTTTAGGGAGTACTATACTCTGAGCTGTCACAACCGATTGTGTAAATAGAGGAGACTGAGGGATGTGATCCTAATCATATTGATGAAACATTCATCTGAAAGACCAAGTGCAACCAGAAGGGACTCACTAGGAATACAATTAAATCCTAATCTGGGGAGGAGGAATCCTCTGCAGGCTTTCCTCTAACCTGCCGCCCTCTCCCCTGTTTTCATTTCAGAGTCAGATAAAACACAGGAGAGGAAAGGGAAATACAGGAGAGATGGAGTGGTTGTGGTTTGCCTGCCCTGTAGGACTGCATAAACACAGCCAGTGCTGTGGAAAGGGGGTAAATCACCAGTTCTGCTCCTGGTGATTAAAAATAAAGGCCCTACTTGGTCACGGGGGAAGCTACTGCCTGCAGAGGGTTTCCATCTGTGAGTGGTGTTAATCAGGTGCAGGATGTCCTTGTTTCTGGAGAAAGAGTCCTTCTCCCACCCAGGCTTTGACTGTTAGTTCAGTCTGTTTGACTGTCCCAGACTGCAGAGAAAAACTGATTTTTCTGTTGTTGTGTGCTATTTAGTTTCCATCTGCATCAGGGAGCTGTTTCCTTGCCGATGTTTATTAGCAAAGGGGTTAATTTCCAACCTGTTTTGACCAATGCCCCTAAAAAGGTGATCTGAGAAGATGGATGGGACAGGGGTCCAGATGATGTGGTTCCTGTAACAGCACTGAACCCTGGCTGATTGCTCTTCATCCATCCTGCTTTTGGGGAAGGCATTGAGCAGGTGAGTTTTCCTAGTGTGTGCCTCTTTTTGGCTTCTGCCATTAAAATGAATTAAAGTACTGTGTATCTGAATTTGAATCATGAGGTTTAAAGCTTAAAAAGCAGTCTGCATTCTTCATCCTCTCATTGTTTAAAGTCAGACTTCTTTGAGTGTCTAAGACCCAAATCTAATCAGGTTTTTTAGAGCTTTTCCAAAGTCACTTGTCTTTTATAATCAAGCTCAGGCAAAAACAAAAGGGATTTCCTTCTTTCTGTAGTGTTCTCCACAGAAAGGAAGGCCCCCCCCTTAAAAAAGTTCAGTTCTCTTTCCGTGGGGCATGATGTCTGTAGAGGAGGAAAGGATGTGTGGAGTGGGACATCCATTAACAAATCTGTGTTAGGAGCTCCATGTTAATCTGTATTCTCTCTGCTGAAGTATGTGCTCTGCAGTTTTACTGGTTTACAGAAGGACTCTTGTGGATGAAGTGGGCACTGCTAAAGTATGTACCCTATAAAGCAGTGTCATTTTAGCAGGTTTGAGAATGAAACTTCACGTTAGGGCTCCTCTGTACTGTGATTTTATATGGCAGTGCACAGTAGGAGGGCAAAGGGGTCTGTTCTGTTATGGTCCCTGTTTTTCTTAGAGCAGGGTTAGGTTTCTGTGGCATGGGTAGGGCACTGATTATAAAACTCCATGGAGTAATTATAATTCCATTAGTTCACAAAGCAATGCAGTCTTTGCAAATTGCTTGGCATAGCTGCAGACTTCCTTTGAGCAAGAAAACAACCTTTATTAGGAAACAAAATGCTTTGGTAATATGTTAAAGAGTGCTTGTTTTTAGTGATAAATTCCTGATAAGAGAAATTTTATTGCTTTCCTCACTTCCCATGCCAAGTAGGAATATTTTAATGTGACATTCCTGCCCTAATGAAGGTATGATTTGAGCAAGCAGACCTGTTAAATTGGCACGGCAGAGGACATGCCAGTGCAAAGATGACTTCTCAGAAGCTATTCACAGTAGCAGGTACATTTTATATCATCTCTTCCTCCAGATAGGAAAGACAAAGCCCCACCTGTGTAGCCTGGTGTCTTCTGATACCTCAGTGTATTTTCTATTAACTTTTGTTGTATATTGTAAGATTATAGTTAACTCAGCTCTTCTGTTATTTCTTTCAGTGAAGGCAGGATTCAGCTCTGTTGCCTTTGCATTGCAGCTCTTTTGCAGAATTGAGAGGAACTGTGAAGTAAATTTCTTGTTTTGAGGGGAAATATCTTGGATCCAGAAAAAAAATTTTGGCAAAATCTGTGACATTTTAGTGGTCTTACTTCTATTCAGAGGAAAAAATTAAATTCTGAAAGTTTGTGCAGGTAATAATCCTGAATAGCAGATAAATCTGCATTGTAAAGTTCTGTTTCAAATATGCAACGTTTTTCTCGACTTAATCTGCTTAATTTATATGTACATAACAAAACTCTGGAAATGGAAATGTCTGCTGTTGGGATAGAGTGGAGAACTGTTGGGTTATTTTTCAGTCACATCCATTCTCTAAGTCAGTTCACTGTGCAGCAGCAGAAATGCTCATGCTGGCACTGAGCAGAAAGAAGAAATGGAGCAGAATGTAAGTATGAAAAGCTTCCATATTCTTGCCAGGGGTGCTAGTGACTGCTTTCAGCAGTGTAAGCAGCAGTACTTGTGATTCATTTTTCCCCCTTGCCTACCACCCTTCACTACACAATTACAGCACAGGACAGCAAATGTCTGGATGGTGACCTGGCCATTTTAGGATCTGACCTTCCAAAGCATTTAAGCAGGCTGGTATGGAAAATGGTGAGAGGACTTTTGGATAGGATGGAGATGCCACAGTAGTACAATCAGCATTTAGGTAGCTGTGGGCATATGGTGAAATGTAGGTTTGCAGCACCTTTCATAGCCCAAAACAGCTCTCCATGGGCATGCACTTGTTCCACTATCTACTTCGTGGTCTCTTGCCTGTGGTTGGGTTTTTCTAGCAATTTCCTTATTCCAACCTCGGGAAGAGAAAGCCATTCCCGTAGGTATCAGCACATGAGCTCCCTGATTTTGCTGTACCACAAAAGGCTTAATAATTTCAAAGTATAATGAAACATATGTAATAGCCAGAATGCGGCTTCTGCTCCCAAAAACTGTGATTTTCATCTGGATTTAGTTATCGTTTCTGATATTCCCATTGACTGAGAAACCTTAGAGGAGGTGCCATTCCCCTGGAAGTGGCCTGAAATATTAGGAGTTTCAGGGCAGTGTCTCCTGGAGCTGCAGGAAGGGTTCTCTGTGCCAGGCTGCTTTCATTTCCCATTTGGTTTGGAACAAGGGGTGTGTTTGGCTCTACTACAATATACAAGAAATGAACAAGCAAAAAGTAGTGTGGCATTTCACTGCAGATTTAAAAAAATAAATCCCACAACCATTGATAGGATTTTTCTGAACTGTGGGGATGATTGACTTCTGCTAGACTGGATTGTGGGTGTTTTTGTTAAGTGGTTAAGGTGTCTCCCTCTGCTCTGACTTGTACTTAGTATCTGTAGGGAAGCATGAAGGATGCAAAATAAGACACAGTGTCCTTTTAATGTTTTCTCAACCTACCATGGGACTGGAGATTAAAAAAAAAAAAAAAAAAGCCAAATCTAGGACTGGGGATTTAAAAACCCCAAAACCACAGATCCATTTTCTTGTTGGTGGGATGTTCTCCAAACCAGGAGGCACAGGGAGAGCAAAAGCAGCAGGAAAGGAGGCATATTGTATTCCTCCACCCACAGGCATCACGCTTGATCTGCTTCGTTCCCCACGCTGATATTTTGTATTGTTCTGCTGAGAGGTGCTAATGGCTGCCCGTAGTGTTTAAAGATTACTGACATATAGAGTGAAGAGCACTCTACTGATACACTTAAGGACTGACCATAACCACACCTAGAAAAAAATCCTGATGGATAATAACTAAATTAACTCTCTTTTGTTTTTCAGTGACCTCTCTTGTAACAGCTGCAGAAATTAATAGGCCAAATAGGTAAATAGGCACTTCAAGTATGGCATTAAAACAAAAAACTGTTTTATAGTAAGTCTTTACTGAAGAGAAAGACTGAATCTGTGAGAGGGGATTTGAGCTCATATATGGATCCACTTACTGTGAGAAAGGGATATGAATCTATCTCTCTGTAGTCTTTCCCTTTTGGGTTTGGCTTGCAGGTCCATTTCTTATCTTGCACCAGCTGTGGGGCTCATCAAACTCTGTGAGTTGGTTCATTTTACAGATTTGGAATAAAACACATCTGGGAGAAAAGGACAGTTGTATTCTGCTAGGTTCTTGAGTTGGGTTGGCTCAGCTAAGGCCCAACAAAAGCAGGGGCGGTGCAGAGGAGAGGCCAGGATTTGGTTTTGGTGAAACCTTATGTTGGCTTATTTTGTGATATTGTGAAATTGCATCTTTACCATTCAAAAAGACAAAATTCTCTCCTTCAGAGTGAAGGGTGTTTTCCCAGGCTCTTGGGATAAATGTTTCATGCATTCCTGTACATTTTGAATGTCCAGAAAGGCCAAAGTCCCTGGGAAAGAATTGCAAAGTCACTTACTGTGTGCCATGGCTGAAGGAAATGTGGGTATCAGATAAGAAGAGATGACAGGAAACACAGTAATGCAGATATTGCTTGAGCGTGTGACTTTTCTTGTGCAGGCTGGTGATCCTGCAATACCACCCAAATTTAACTGCAATTAATGACATCCCTCTCGGTATAAGTTCCTGAGACTAATTTGGGAACAAGGAGATACACATTGAGTTAACAACTTTTGCATCAGACTCTGGAAAATGTTTCCTTTATCTTTGAAAGGAAGCTACAATTGGAGAAGGCTAAAATCCAGTGTATGAGGAGCAGGCTGTGTTAATTAGAAAAACTAGAAGTCCATTATTGTGGACTGGCTGATTAAGACATGGTCCATATTATGCTGCATAGGCAACACCACGTTTTCTGTCGTCTCACAGGACACTTGGAAATTCCACCCAACAGCAATTGAGGAAAGAGATGAGTTCAGAATTGTGCGGTGGCCATTGCCCAGGCACAGCTAGCTTAAAGTGGCCTACACAAATCTTTGTCTCATTTCCAAAGATGATACATGCATTCAGGAATGTGGGGCTGTAATTCTTCAGTCTCAAAAAACCCAAGAAACAGTAAAGATCCTTGGTTCTTGACTTGGTCTTGCAGAACTGCTGATTCAGGAAATGACTCACAAACTTCATCCTGGTGTTTGAACTCAGGAGTAAGGTGCTTTCTGCTCATCCGAGCAGAAACTCTTTCATCACTCTTATTTGACTTCCTGCATGCAGGAATGGGCTGGCTCATGCTTTGAGGTGGCTGGTCTTCAAGAGCTCTCACAGGCTTTCCTTTTTCCTTCCACAGCTCTCTTCCATGAGATCCTTAACAAGAATATCTCTGAACTAAGTTGAGTTCGGCTCACCTGAAGTGCCAGTCTGTAACTGTATTATTTATCTTTCTCACTTCTCAGAGTTTTAATCGCAATCTTAGGTCTGCCCTTTACATCCTATTGTAAGAAGTCCAGAAGACTCATCAGACACGTGCACAAAGAAATTACCATCAACACAGACTGGAGATGTGGATTGTCTCTGCCCAGATGCATTACCCTCTTTGCAGGTATCAGGGTGGTTCTCATCCTGAGTACCAGTGGGGACCAGAGCTCTGGAGTACCAGCTCATGGAGCTTCCTTCAGCTTCCAAACAAAGGCTTCTCCTACTTCCCCTCTTGATCAGGAGATCTGTAGCAGGCCTCCATCACAAAGTCATCAGTGTTGGACTGTTCTCTGATCCTTACCCGTGACTGACTTGTCACTTGCTCAAAGCAAAGCAGTGTGTCTTGCAGCCAGCACTTTGCATGGATTCGAAGTCATCCGAATTCCTCACTGTGTTTTTTCTCAAGAGCCTCTGTTCATCCTTAGCAACAATCCAGCCATGTGAGCTGTCCCACTGTGATTCTATAATCCCTGTGAGATGTCACCAAGTAATGTCCTTTTTATGTATGTTTCCAGACTGCAGGTACTTAATTTAGGTTCCTCTGGGACTTTTTGCCACTGTCCCTGGGATTTCAGACCCCTAGGGGTGAGTGCTGCTTTTTGGAGCTGCCTTTTTCTGACTCCTCCTATCTCTCCCCGAGTGCCCACCCCTCTTCCAGCACTGCCTTGTTCTTGTCTCTTCCATCAAGCAAATGGGAGTACTAAATGCCTTTTAGTTTCTCTATTTTGGCTGCAATGTAGGAGCTGGATGCCCCTGCAGCCCTTGAGCTTGATTCTGCTCTGAGCCTTCAGGGAGACCTGCCTGAGGTGTCAAGCCTCAGCACTGCATCACCTCAGCTCCCGTGCTGGGAACTTTCCTTTATGGAGGCAGTGGTAGATGGAATTGGTCCTCACAGGACCAATTGGCAGCAGAGCCTTGCATGGATCTGCCTCGGGGTGCTGATGTTAGGGTGAGTTTGCTGAGTGGTGTGGGGACCCAGTGGCGGCTGCTCAGCAGCAGCCTGCACAGGGATAGAGCCTGGATCAGCAGGCTGGAAGTTATGGGGTTCAGTAGCAGCAAAAGGGAGGTCTGGCTCTGGTGGGTGTACAAGGGAAAGAGGCAACTTGGAGACCTGGATCAGCACTGAACGGCACACCAGGCATGCACTGTGGAGCACTGGGAGCAGAGAAGAGGAAGGTACAGGATGAAGATCTGAGCTGGCTGGGGAAGGTCAATTGCAGGGTGAAGGTGTGATAAATATCAAACAAAGCCTGCTGAAGGAATGGAGCTGGAGCATGTCCAGAGAAGGGCAACAAAGCTGGTGAAGGGCCTGGAGCACAAGTCTTATGAGGAGCAGCTGAGGGAGCTGGGGCTGTTTAGCCTCGAGAAAAGTAGGCTCAGGGAAATCTTATTGTTCCCTACAACTGCCTGAAAGGAGACTGGAGCCAGGTCAGGTCAGGCCTCCCACATAATGGGCAATAGGAAAAGAGCAAACTGCTTCAGATTGCACCAGAGAAAGTTTAGATTAGATATTAAGAAAAACATATTTGCTGAGTGGTCAGGCAGTGGTCATGCTGCCCAAGGAAAGTGGTGGAATCACCGTCCCTGTTCAGCAAATGTGTAGGCGTGGCACTAGGGGATATTATTTAGTGGTGGACATGACAATGTGTGGTTAATGCTTGGACTTCATGGTCTTAGAGGCTTTTTACAACCACCCTCCAGGATTCTTATGTACCTTTCGAGATTTGGCTGAAGAGTTTTCATCAAGCAAAACTGTTTCTTGGAAACGTAGCGATTTATGTCATGTGATTCTGCCACCTTTTAAGATCTGATGTTAACTGTCCTACAACCAGACTTATCATCTTATGGAACTGTATCTATAAACATGGCGTTTCCACTTTAAAGGAGAAGCGTTGGCAGCTGCCATGCTTAACCCTCAGACACAGAATTATCACTGTCACCAGGTGTGCTTGGTGCAGCATGGATTTTGAATGCTACCATTATTATTAATGAGCAAAGCACACCTTCAGTTTCTATTTTGCAACTGCATAGAAAACTCTTACAATGCCATAAATTATTACAGCCTCACCATCAGTTTTATTATGAAATGGCATCAGGAATTTAGGATCTAGAAAATATCTTCTGGAATCAATATTTTAAATTGTTGAAAAGGGTCAAAATTCTAATATGAGGTGCCATTCTGTCAGGTAAATAAGTGTATTTATTATATTACCTGTACTCAAAATACCATTGAAGTTTCTGTGCAGTAACCTGCTGTAGCAGTTGCTCCAAAATCCAATGTAATGAATGAATAAAGCAGTTCTGACTTCTTTTAAACTGAAACCTACTGCTACCATGTTGGAATACAATAACCTTTCTTATGGGATTAGACAGGTTGAATTTAAACTGAAGATTTTCATCAGAATTTTTTCCAGAAGTGTCTGAAATGCTTCAGATCAAATAACTTTGAATGTTTTGTACTATGTAGATTTTTAAGGCAGAGTCTGGCTTCATGACCTCAGCCTACAACTGTAAAAGTATGTTTAGCTTGCTGCCTTCTGACAGCACTCATGAGCGAATTTTGGGATCACTGCTGTTTATTAAGAGCAGCATTACATGAGAGCAAAACTTTCACTGAAATGGATCAGTAGGAGCTGGCTCATTGGTGTCTGCTTTCCACGTAATATTCTGACATTTTTGACCACTTCCATTTCAAATGAGAAATTCCCTGTTTGTTTCTTGTGCAGTCCTGACAGCTTTTTTTCCATGGATCACACAAAATCATTGAGCTGCTGAACTCTTAAGCTGCTTCATGCTTTACTCAGGCTCCCTGCCTGAGCTCCTGATGAAAATTAGAAATAAATCCCTAAAGAAGAGTGGTCTGTGTTGGGTGCTGGGCATTGGAAGAAAGAACTGCCTGGAGCAAAAATCAAGTCGTCAGCACTTCCCAGGGACAGACCCTTGAGCTGTAGCTTTTAAATGCCAAATCAGAGCTTCTTATTTCCACAAAATGAAGTCTAGTTCTGTGGCATGAAGCCCAGCACAGAGTCACATCAGAAGAAGTAGAAAGGAGTTGCATATGGGTTCTCTTTGCTAATACAGGGTCTTAGTCCCTCTTGCATCCCATTTGTGCATGTCTGCTCTGAAGCTGACTTCCTTTCAGCACTTGAGCTGGACACTTCCAGACCCATCAGGAGCCTCTCCATCTGTGCATGGTGTTTCTCACTGCTGCAGATGTTTTAACTTGCTTTGTTTCGAGTTCTACTCTGTAAGGTGCTGTTAACAATCTCAAAATTGTGTAGATGTTTCTGAATTGTAACAATTGTCATGTCAACTAAAACAGGTCAGCCTTAGGAGCAAGCCCTCCCCAATGTGGAGGAAAGTTCCAGGTGTCAGCCTTGAGTGATGTCCCAGCTTCCATAACCATCACAGTCTCGGTTTCAAGCTTCAATGCAGCAACTTTTTCAAGGTTTACAGACCTGTTTTCTGGGCTTGCAACTCTCCAGCACATCTGATTGCAAATGTAGCACTTGTCACAGCAAATGGGGTATGTTTTTATGGTTATGGAACACCTAGCATGCTCCTAGGTGGTCCATAACCATAACCAAACATGCAGAGGGTTTGTACACACATAATGATCTAGCACGCAGTATTTCACATGGAGCTTGGAAAGGCAAAGAAGTGTGGTTAGGAGAAAGATAAGGTAGGATACAAGTAGGAAAACTTGTACTTGTAGAAGTAGGAACGTTTCTGGAATCAGAAACTTTCCAGAAGTAGGGTGCCTTCAGACTAGCTAAGAGAGACAGAGTCACAAAGGCCTAGCTATGCCAGTCTGCACATTGGTAAGTGGTACTTACCAGTATAGGAAGTCTCAATGAATGCTACTTTTTTGTGCATCACTATTGAAGTTAATATGAGTAGAACATGCTGCATTTGGCCCTAGGTAAGTAACACAGAATTGTAGCTCATTAAAATGGATCTGAACAGAGAGGTATGGTCCACGGCTGCATTGGCTCTGAGAATTGTTGGTTTGAGGGGATTTGGGATTTTTGCTCTGGCAGGTTTTATTTAGGTGTGGGGGATGGTTGGTGGAAGAATAACATGATTGTTTTTCCTATAAATCTAATAAGAGAAGAATTAGCCTAGAAAAGGGGAAAATGAATCTTCCTTTAGATGTTACATAAGGCGCTGCCTTATTCCTCTTAGAAATAGGGCATTTGTGTGTTATATTGCATAGAAGCCCCCCCCAAAAGATGCATATCTTTTGCCTGGGGTGAGCAGCTCCTGAGATTTCTGAAGTCAGGCCAGTACATTAACACCTTAGATTTAGGGAGTGCACGGCTACAAGCAAATGTCTTTGGCTGACAGAAGCAAATCAGACACTGCTTTTGTATGTCACAAGGGATTATTCTGTTCTAGTGCTATGCCCTTTGGCTTTACAAATGCACCTGTAGAGGTCCTGTGGTTAGTGCAAAGGATCTTGGTAGAATTAAATTCTATGGTTGTTTTGTCTTTGTAAATAGCAAATGTTAGAGCTGGCTATACACAAAAGCTTTTCAAACCTTACATGTATTATTTGCAGCAGTTCATAGATAGAGAAGTCATCTGTTCTTTAATGCCAGCACTGAGTGCAGCAAAGTGCTTTTCCATTCACAAAACGTGTGGAAGCAGGAGAAATTTATGGCTGTGTATGGGCACAAGAGAGATGGGAGATAAATTCTAGGAAATTTAGGGGTGGATCACCAGATACAAGTTTCAGCTATGCCTTTGTTGAGAAGTTAGAAAAATCACATCTGATTCCATGTTATCTGCTGTTATTTTTTTATTGGAATAAAGGGCTCTGAGTACTCATGATGTTTATGTAGCACTGTCACCATACAGTAGTAACCACTATCTGACTTTTGGGGAACAGAGATACTGGTTTATTAAATACTGTGACAAATAATGGGCACTTTGAATCTTCTGAAGATATGGAGGGAGCTAAGTGTTTGTAGTATCGAGAAGGTTTGTATCAATATCAATATCAATATCAATATTCCCTTTTATTAGCTACAGAGAGGATTTAAAAAAAAATATCTGCAATTATTTTTCAAAGACAGTTTTGTAGTTGAGGTTTTTGGTTGGTTTTTATATGGCATAAAGATGGTATCGTGTGTTCTGTAATTAGGTGAAGTGTGTTGAACACTTGCTGTGCTTGTACTGTCCAGCTCTGCTTCACAACAGCTGAAGACAAAAGTGTAAAAGCAAAGAAGAAAGAACAGGAAAGAGAGCGACTATGACTTGTAAGATGAGGTGGCTTTCTAATTATCTTGCTAATAAATTCAGGGTATTAATTTATTAGATCTTCTGAGGCCTGGAAAATTAATTGATATCAGCTGCTGAAGTCATAGGTTTTTAGCTGCCTTTTACATCTGAGTCTGCTAGGAAAAGACAGCAGCCTTACCTAAGACAAGCTGGGGAGCTGTGGGTTTTTTCAGGAATGTAGGGTTGGAAAAAGTGGGGCAGAGAAAGAAAAGGAGGTACAAGAAGGGTGTTAAGAGCAGGAAAATGCTTGGAAGTTTTGTGCTTTGAATTGTCAGCGTTTAGACGAGGGTGTAGTGACCTGGAAGCCTAATGTGGTTTGCTCTCAGGATCAGCTTGGTTGGGGTTCCTGTGCCGAGGTGGGGCACAGCAACACAGAGGTCATGTGGCAAGAGGCCAGGAGTGTCCCCAGAGTAGCTGACACAGTCTAAGAGTAAGACACTTTATGGATTGAGAGCTCTCCTATCAATTGAGAGCTTCCAGCCACCAGCTCTAAGGATTCCCTGAGCTCTTTCTGGACTACCCTGCTTAACACTTCCCTGATGTGGTTCAATCCTGATTCCCCACAGGAGCCCCTTAAATTCTATAGCCTTATGTTGCAATAATTTGGTTGCAGATTTCCCCACCGGAAATCTCAACTTCTGTTGCTGAGATTTCTTTTCAAACCACTTCTGTTAATCACCAGTGCCAAATGAAAAGCACTCTAAAAGTACAAGTGGGATTTGCTGATGATCTTACTCATTGATTTACCAGGAAAGGCCCACTCTGTGGTTGATTTTAGATATTATTTAATCTTCTAATTTTTCCCATCCTAAACTGTTTTTTTTTTTTCTAAATAACCTATATATCCACCCAGGGCTTGAGTCAAATCGGAACATAAATACAATCCCATGTGACAGACTTCTCTTACTTTGTTTCTATAACTGCAAACCTTAGGTATTTTGAAGTGCTGAGATAGGACACGAGTATTTCACCTTTTTGCTATTTGTCCTTCATTATTATAAATGTAATTGAAAATATTAAGTGGGGAGTTTATAGTTAGATAAGTCTGATAGGTACCTTGTGTTAGTGGTAGGCTGATATTTTGGGGTATATAGTGCTTATTTCTTGTATCTGAATTAGTGGAAACTCTGAATGCTGTAAATCTGAAGACAGAACCTTAATTTGGAAACATAAACTGGCCTAAGGATTTACAAATGTGCAGACACATTAGTAAGTTTTTAGTACTCCTCACCTCAATCTGCCATGGGCTCTTTGCAGGTTGTCCTGTGAATTAATATCTAGGTTTCTGTTTGCCAATATAATCTAAATATTCACATTATAACAAGTAAAGGAGATTGTTTTCTTCAATAGCATAAACTGGGATTTAAAGTTCTTTTATAAAGAATCTTTCGACATTTTCCCTGGGGATGCAGGTAAACCATAACTGTAAAATTTTATTAATATTTGGAACTGAGATAAACTCTTTGGGGTTTATTTCTGGCTGCTGCCAGCCTGGGTGAGAGAAGAGGGGGCTCTTAACTCGGGGAAGAGTTGTTTAGTGGCTGGTTGTGCTCAGGTGAGCAGGTGGCAGGGCAGAGGAGCTGTCCCCGATGTGCGTGGCTGCAGTGCCCTCTTGTGCGAGCAGCAGCCGCTGCTTCCAGAGGTCTCTCCTGGCTGCCAGAGAAGGAAGTAAACTGAGCACAAAATCCTCTTCTGCAGCTGCGTTTTGACCAGCAGCTTATTTGGTTATGTGGCATAATGAAAATGTAAGTACTGCCCCTGGGCTTTTACCCTTAAAATGTAATTTGTATCCTGCTATTGTATTTTGGCATCTGTTGGACAATGAATATTTACTATCTCTGTCATGGCGATACCTAAAAGGCCTGTTGTGGAGAGAAGCTCCCAGGTATGAGGATGCTGTCTCCATGTTCATAGGCTGGGCATTTGAAGTGCTGTGCAACTTCAACTTTATAGGAAAAAATAAGTGACCAAACCTGGGTTCCTCCTTTCTCAGCCTCCAACTTGTCAGCTGCACTTGTTCTGCCTCTGAAATTAGGGAGATTGAATTAACATGTCTTGATTGGGAAAAAAAAGAAGAAAACTTCAAGGGAAAAAAAGGGCACAGTGATCAGAACTAAGTGAGCAGGACAGACCCAGGAGGGTTTTGACACATTATCGTCTGAAAATGGCAAAGCAAAAATCTTCTGTGACCACAGTGTTTCAAGATTACAAGGCAAGAAAAATACCTGCCTATGCAAATAAGTTCAACTCTGACATAGAAAATTTAGGAATGTGTCTCTTTCATTTGATCAAATGCCTTTTGATAATTCTAAAAATATATCTTTTGGGGGTATAGACAAAACTGTAGGGAGTGTAAATGACAGCTAAGGAAGAAAATCGTCATTGTAATCATTGAAATCAAGACCTGAACTGTGTAAGCAAGAATGTTAGTGTTAAAAAATGAAAAATTCAAACCTAGCTCCTCAAGAGAGGCCACTGGACTGCACAAATCTAGGAAAAAAAAAAAAAAAAGGTTGAGATGCAGACAGAACTGAGTTGCACAGAAAGCAATAGAGAAATGGTAAAGAGGGGAAGGATGTTATCCTGACTAGAAAACAGATGCAGGACGCCAGAGCATCTGTATGAAAGTAACTGGGAGCAGAATTCAGCTGCTAAAATGCTGTCATCCTGTCTTCCAGTCCCATTGGTGTGTCCCATTGTGCTCTCCAGTCTGCCCTCCCTGGGGACTGTGGTTGCACCTGCAGGTACCACCCCCAGCCCTTAAAGTGGGTAATGTGAGATTAGGCTGGAAATACCGTATTTTCTTGCTTACTAAAGCAGATGATTCTAGTAGGTTAGGGCCCTGTCACAGAAAGGAAGTGAGTATGCCATAAAACCAGTTAATTCACTGCTTTACTTTGGTTTAATAAAGATAGGCTTTGTTTACTACTCAAATGCAAGACATTAACTCAGTTAATAATTATCTTAAATATCACAAAATTACCTTCAACCTGGGATCCTGTTAATTAGATGCCAGTGCTGCTCAGCAACATGAAGATGTAAGAATGTATTTGTTCTGTTCCATACTTACTGGATTGTATTTTTCCATCTTAAGCACACTGACTATATAGACTCAAGATCCTGGCAAAGTCTCTGCTGAGGGTTGTCCTGAAGAGCAGATTTATTTGTGCAGTGCAAAGGTGCAAGGGGTGACTTGAGCTCTGATTCTCCTGGGATACTACTTAGACTGAAATGCCTTCCTACAGAGTGCATAATCAGGAAATTTAACTCTGCAATACATACATACCTCTTTTTTTTTTGGGCAAGTGAATAAGGTATTGTTATGTATTTCCAGCTGCAGTCTTTTCTTCCAAGAATGTGGCTGTAAGCTTACTTAAAAAGATTTTCCAGAAGTTTCAGCATGTCTGAGGTATTCGCCACTTGGCAGGCCAATTTTAACATTGCTGAGAAGTTTTCATATTTCAAATGCAGGATCATCAGTGCCTACATGGACACATGGATTTCTGCTTGGAATCAGAGCACAGTTACATGCAGCAGCCTTTACCTTTCACAGAAACTGAGTGATCAGCCAGGTTGTTGTTCAGGATGGATGCTGGCTACAGCTGGAACAGGAAGGAGCACAGCAGAATCCCAGAGCTCCTGTCCTACACAGGAATTAAAAAAACACTGAGAATCTGTGTCCCAGCAAGGCTGTGACTCCATACTTTTACTTCTCTGCCAGGGTTGCCATGGTCTAAGCTGTCTCTCTGAGCACTTTGCAGATCCATGTGAGCAGAGCTCAGAGTCAGCTCTGGAGGAGCCCAGCCCCAGCTGCAGTGAGTGGACGCCTTTTCCTGTGAAGAAGACTCCTGCCAGGTGATGTAAAAGCATGGCTGAATAACGGCTCATCAACAGGTACTGCTCAGAGAGGTGAGCTATCAGTCCCCAGAAAGCTGCAGAATCTGAGTACAGGCATGCTGTGAAACTGTGAATGTGGCTAAAAGTGTGTTTGTTCACCTTAGATCCACGATGTTTCAAGCCCCACATACCCCATTGGAGTACCAAGATGTGGGATCACATCTACAAAAGTCATCTTCAGACATTGATGAATAATTTTGCAGGTCTTGGAACATGTGCAGTCATTGGAGCTACAATCTTTCAAGTAACTTTGTGTTTGTACAGGAGCACCTTTGCACAGGTCTTTACTGGCATAAAGTCCATGAAAAAGCGGGGGCTATGATGTATGTAAGTGGTCCTGAAGTTCACCTCTTGGCACAAGTGGTTTTTCTGAGTTAATGCCATTAATAGTTTTTTGGGCAGTGGGCCCAGGTTGAACAAGCTGCAATGCCCAGGGGTAATGAGCTGGAGGATTTAAGAGCAAGGCACAGGTTAGTTCTCAGCTGAGAGTGAGTGGCTGCTGCAAGAAATAGGGCTCTTTTGCAATACATGAATGGTACCCACAAGCCATATATTTACAAACGTTCTACACCTGCAGATTTTCAGGGAGGAAAGACTGGCCACTCTCATTTGTCTGGACTGGATGGTCCTTTATCTGCAAGGAGACTGAGTTTTAACAAGGTTATTCTATTTAAATGAAACATGATGGTTTTGTATCAGGCCAAAGGGACTTAAGGGTCTATTTAATGTGCATTGATCTTTGTGTATGGGAATACAGAATATATCCTGGAGCTGTTGAAACAGGCTTTTGGCATTTTTTAAGGCAAATAAATTGGTAATAAACAGGAGTGGGACAAGGCAGCAATGATAGATGTGATTTTCAGATTTTATAGAGAGCAACAATATTAGAAGATTTAATGTTCTCAGAGGTGAGATGCACGTGTGCCATTTCGTGGTGAGTTTTATGTGGAAAGGAAGACATAGATCTTGTTATCATGTCAGTGCTTCATCTTCACTCTACCAGCATTTGCCTTCCTTCACAGACTTAGGTTTATGCAGGTCTAGTAATGTTCTCTTGGTAGATGAGGTGTTGCTCTGTAGCACTGAATAAAGTGGATTATCTAGAGTTTGAAAAACCAGTTTATTTTCATTCCAAGAAAGATAACATATAATATGAAGTGCTGTTTGTGCACAAAAAAAAAATTATAAACAGCATCCTTGTACAAATATATGGGGATTTTCTTTAGTTATTACCATTTTCCTGTACTTCCAGCAGAGGGCAGGTTTGTGTCACAAAACCTGTTTGCTCGCTTGTGAGACTCCAATGTGAGCATTCACCAGTCATGTTCAATCCCTGTCAGAAAAAAAAAAAATAGACTTACTCTGTGGTAGTTTTCCCTTTAAATTATGCCAGGATTTTTTCTTCTTTTTTTTCTTTTTATTTATTTGTTTGGTTTGGTTTGGTTCAGGGTTTTTTTGGGGGGTTTTTTTGAGAACAAAATGAAAAAACTAGATGGAATCCTACTGGTAACCTTGCTAAAAATCTAGTCCCCAAACACATTCCTCTTGTTTTCTAAAACTGTTGTGAAATTTGCAGTGGTTCATTTCTCCCAGTGTAATTCTTCTCTGTTTCTAGCACAGTAGGGATATTTAAGATGTTTTCAGTATCGGCTTCGTGTGAGGAGAACCATGCAATGCACTTACCATTGCACAGAAATAACAAGGTGGTGTTCTGTTAAGTTATCCAGCATAAAATACTGTTGTACCAGCAAAACACAAATATAATTAAGGCCTGGAGGCTAAAAATTGTAAAAAAAAAATATATATAATCCTGGCATGCAAAACACCAAGGAAAAAAAATCAGGTGGTTACATCACGGCAACAAGCCCCAGCAGGGTTAACCACATGCCTGTGTTTGTGTAATTCTTCTCAATGCCATTTTGGTTTCAAAGTGACATGTTGTGGCACTGCCAGAACAGGGTGTTCTGCAACAAAGGAGGTGAATTGTTTTCTAATTCGTGTGTCATCCCTAGGAATCCTGCTCTTTCTGCTGCAACTACTTCACCTTGTGTTGCTTGTGTGTGAATCAACAAGACAATTTGAACTCATGAGAGAATGCACCAGGTTCTGCTCCCTTAGTGCCTCATTGCTGGTTTTTTTGTCTTCCTTGTGATTTTGAGCCTTGGATTTTACCTTTTTTCCCATTGTCGCTACTTTGCATGCTGTGTCCCTAAATGACATTGTGATGAAAATACACATATCTTGCAGGCTTTTGTACCCATTAGCCAGTGCTGCTGCTCACTTTCCTATCTGCTATGTAAATTCACACTAAATGGTCGTAAAACTTTTTTCTTTTTTCCGTGCTTTTCATCCACTGTTCTAGATACGTGTAATTTTGAAAAGTATTGTCTAACACAATAAGTACTGTTGTCATCATAATCAAATGTTTTGACAATCACAGCACAAGTGTAGCCTGCTGCCAACAAGCTGTGCACTGCTGAGTTAGAATCCTTTTTTTTGTCAGTGTTCTCCACAACAATGCCTTCTCCTCATCTTCAAGCAGGTTTTGTAGCTTCATGTTGTCTGTTCCTTAGGGGGTGGCAGCATTTTCCTCCGAGTTTGGAAATTGCCTCTCACTCCCTCCAATATTAACATTATTATCTGGATGATTCAGTAGTAGCTAAAGAGAGAGGGAACTTCACCAATTCAGAAAGCACAGTTAACTGGTGAAATGTTAGTGAGGCCTCAGCCTCCAGTATGTAACTGGTGTGGCCAATATTGAAACCAGGTCTCCAGAGGTGGAAAACTGGCCGCAGGGACAGATACCTCTTCTAACTCCCATCACATCCCTAATAGTTACTAGGGCAGAATAATGTTTCATGACCTTTGGGTTGTACCATTACCATAACATAATCTATCTGTGCGAGCTTTGCAAAGGTCATTGTAGAAATAAAAATGTTGCCTGCTGTGATCCATACCCTCAGACACAAAGGGAAAGAAATATCTTAATAAATGTAGTGATATTTGTACTATAGGGCACAGTGCAAGGGTCACGAACCATTATTCTGCACTAGTAATAATGTCACTATTTTATTCTTGCCCAATGGTTACTGTATGACATTTGTGCTTGCAGGGAAATTCCTGTGAATATCAGCAACTTAAAATACATTGCCTCGAGGGCCTATTGTTCTCTCATTGATGTCAATGGAGTCAATTTGCCATTTGCTTACCAGTATCTGGGCATAGAACTGACCTAGCATTCCTCATGATCACAACTGAAATAGTTTTAAAGCGGGTTTGGTGTTTCGTTTTCTTTTTCCATTAATAAGTGTTTGTTCATTGGATCCTTGATGAAACATTTTTCTTGAAAGACTCTAACAGATAATTTTGCCACATCTATGGGAATTGCTGTGACTGTATATGTAGAAGACAGATTATATGATGAGGTTTTTTTATAAAAAGAAGTTCAAGCCCTAATACTCATAGATATTTGTGTGATGATTTATGGCCTGGGAGAAAGATGTTACCCAATCTTCTTCACTAAATTCTTATGTGATTGATAAATGACTGTTTCCTCTATTTCTGAAACAAAGGAATATATTAATTTGATTTTTTGCGTGATATGGCTGGAATGATATAACTGTACCTACAGAATTCTTAATAATATGGCTCGAATTTTGCAGGTGTGGATGTTGCTGGTTTTGTCTGACAGATTCCGGGGTTTTTGCTAGTGGAGCTGGCAACCCTGAAGCTGACTTTTATTTTTTTTAAGCTAAAGTGTGTCAGCCTTGGTCCATCCCTATGAGATTATGAATTATGACTGAGGTCTTAAAGGAAGTGGAGGACAGTCTGTATGCAGTTGTGATCCATGTTGGCATGGCCCTTGTCTAATAATACACCTTAGCAATAATAAATTTAATGTACCTCGGTAACAAGTCTGAGAAGAACTGCACTCCTCGTGTGTGAAGAAGCCTGTCTGACAGAAAGGAACTATTTGAGAGCTCAGTCAGTGGCAGGATCATTTAATTAATTGCTTTGGAGAACATGGTGCCTGCCTGTAGTCTGGCTCTACCATGGGCGAGGTGATAAATGTTTCCTTCCCCAGCCTCAGTTTGCGTCTGTATCAGAGAAAAGCACAACACTAGTTCTGAGGGAAGTGCATAGGCTGTTATTTTTCAGAGCTTGTGGTGACTAAAATTGTCCCCAGCTGCAAGGGAAGGCTCATGTTTGCAATCTGAGGAAGCAGGCAGTATTGTTCCATCCAGGGTGCCATGTCCTGATTGCTTCTCAAACTTGCTGCAGCCAGGCTTGTGATGGAGAAAGGTTTTTGGTGCAGAGCATTGTGAGGGTGGAAGAGGAGCCCTTGTGGATCAGGTGTGCCCTTATTAGTAGGGTTTTTTTTGTTGAACGTGGAAACACAGTAAGTGGGATCTAGTGGCAAAAGAGCCTCTTTGTGATCACCTCAGCTGTCACACCAGCCTGTGGCTCTGCCTTGAACATGAAGCTTAACCTGGCTCCAGACAAGGATGAAGTGGGAACCACTCATGTGAGCCATTCTAGAACATGAGAAAGAGCAAACTCAATACACAGGGCTGACATTCAAGGTGTGCTCCACAGAGCCGGGAGAAGGACTGGGTGTGCTTCTCCAAGGCCTCACCACTGAGCAGCACAACCTGATCCTGTCCCTGTTTTCCTGCTCCTTTTCCAGGCCAGGAGAGGAGACGGATTTGCATAGTCTGTAGGCAGCTGAGTACAATTTTTCCTGTGGGTGGTAGTATTTAGAAAGTGTCCCGCCTTGGCACTTTGAGATTGCTATCACCCTTCCCTGATGGGATTAGGAGTCTGGCTTCACAGGCATTGCCTGATCCAGCTGGCTTCCATAGGGATGGGGTGGGTAGTGGTGAGAAAACAGGATGGGTGATGACTGTGGAGCTGTGTTGGTAAACTTTGCTTAGGGGAGGGGAGTGAGGGGAAGACATGGGGACAGAGTAAAAGATTATAATTCTCACCCACAGAAGGAATTCCTTCAACATTTGAAGGAAATTATCAGGGAGCAGACACCAGTCATGCTTTTCTGACTCATTGTCCTGTTTTCAGACAGCATCCCCCTCCAGTCTCCTCCTGCCTTTAGCACTGCTGTCACAATTTATTTCTGTACAAAGTTATCACAAGAATTTCCCTCTTTAAAAACATAATTAAAGAATTAATGTTGTAATACGTGAAGTTTTGCAATGTGCTGAAATCACTGAGAAAATTAACTTTCCTTTTTAAAAAAACAAAAAGCAACAACACTCATGTAATCTACAACCTACATGATTTGAGATGCTCTCATGAGCTCTTCACTTCTTTGAGTCTGCCCTTTGCTCCCCGGTAATCTTAAGGATGCTTTCAGAGGGACATGAAGTACAGTTTGATCTTATAATGAATGGTTAACTGACTTGCTCTTCTCCCCAGCTCTGAAAGCAGGAAGATCTGTAGAAGAGAAATGTTTTCAAAGTCTGTGGCATCCACAAAAAAAAACAGGAAGAGTGTTCTGTGAGGTACAAACCTGTGTGTGTTTTCTTCTAAATCTGCTTCCCACTTTTGTTACTAATATGCTGTTTGGGAGTGCTGAGGGACAGGCAACTGCCCTTCCCAATATGGGTCTACTGCAACAGCAGTATCCTCATGAACATTGTTGTAAGGACTGATTTTGCCACAGGTACTTTTGGAAGCTTGACTTAGCCTTTAGTAGCAGCCACAAATACTTTCACTTGGGGGTCCAGTGTTTCAAGGGTCAGCTTAGTCAGCAATAGAAACTCAGTCATGTAATTTGATAGCTTTTAATTAGACATGCATGCATTTCTAAATGCATAGATTATCTAATGCCTCCTACTGCAAATTTCTCACTGAACTTAATGAGGTTATTCAAAGAGTAAACTATGAGTAATAATGAATAATATTAGTACTCAGCGTGACTAATAGTAGTAAGAGGGAGAGTCTTAATGACTTAGACAAGGAGGGTCTGCTGGAAGCTAGTGTAACGATTTGTACAAACAATCCCTTTTCAGAGTGGAGAAGCTGGGAGCTTACTTGGAGCCAATCACTGAACTGCAGACCCCATTTTATCATAGGCGTCTTGATCTCTGTGCCTTTCTCAGGGCACAGCTTACATGTGTGGCAGAAAATGAGTCATGCCCAGGCAGTTGGTCTTCTGATCCCTCTTCTGTTGTGGAGTCGGCATCTTTGCAGCAATTTTATGGAGAGATCATGTTTCAAAACGCCTTTGACAAAGCTTCTCACAGGGTCTTATTTTTCATTTAACTGGGAGAGAGAGCATGAGATGAGGAAATGGCTAAGCAGCCAGCAAAAAGCAGAATGAGATCATGTTTTGTTACAGTTAACGGTTCCTGGTGCAGTGCCTGGGAGTCTATCTGAGGTTAAGCCATGTTTTAATGTATTAGTGTCTGAAGGATCTAGGGGAGTGGGGAAAAAAGATGCAAAATTAACAGAGAAAAGCAACATTCATGAAAGTTTTTAGAAGAATGAAACATGAGATTTTTTCTATGATATTGGTGCTAGATAGTCAGCTCTGAATAGATGTCAATTATATTTGAACAATATTTCAACAATATTTGAAGTCATTCAGGCAAACTAATGTGTACTGTAGAGTCATATACAGTAAAATAAAATCTGCTCTCACTCTATTCCTTCTTGCTGTAATTGCAAGTTTTTGGGGAAAGACATGGGGTGTAAATTAATTTGAGTTTGGAAATCAGGAAATTAATATCCCTTCTCAAATACAAACCAATCGGAGCTTCTTCAGAAGGAATACTGAAAGGGTGACTTTTATTAATCAGTGTTAAAACTCAAGTTCCTTTCTAGTTATTATTTCTAGTTCTTGCCACTGCTTCCCCATCTGTGGTAGCCTCTGCTTTTCTGATGCTATATTTTTCAGTAGTTTCATGCTGTGAATACAAAAATCTGTGAAATACTAGCAATTTAAAGAGATCCTTGGTCAAGCTGGATTTAGGAAAATAAGGTCAAGAGGTTTGGAAAAAAGACAAAGCTGCATAAATCCAGGGTTTTTCCTAATCTATCATTTAGATGCTACTATGGCACCTAATTTTAACAAGTTCCAAGACTAGAATAATAAGTTAAACCAAATAGATGTATCAGATAATGAGCATTGAAAAACAGGTCATTTCAGGCTGTCTTAATAGAAAATGTTGTCTCCAGGATTTATGATCCAGGTCTGGACCAGAGTAATATTTAATAGTTTAATCTATTAAATGTCTCCTGTTGGTTGAGGAAAAATGTGAGTCAAGGTGTGAAAGGATTAGTTCCAACAGAGAATCTCTCTCCGATACTGTTTATGTATTATTAAAGCTCAGATCAGAGCAGCCTCTGTTTTAGGACTACATAGAGTCAGCCTTCTCTCAGCAGCAGTGTTGCAATATGATTAAATTACCAAAGGCATACTCGAAATCACTCAATCCATTTTAATTTTTCTTTTATATCGTACCCACCTCTAAGTTTTCTGATGCTGTAGGCTAATGAAAAATAAAACCTATGCAGCCTATCCTAAAGGAAAATATTACTGTAAATGTTCTTTAAAAGCTGTATCATAAGCAGCATCTAAGGGATGTAATTTAAAAATAATTCGTGCTTGTCATCCTCTCATTATGGCATTGGCCTAAAGATGATCAGGCCCAGTGTGTTTAAATGCAGTTGTCAGCTGCCTGCTTGTCTGATTACTGCAATATTGCCCCTGTAAGAGTTTTAAGGTGATATGGATCCGGGGTTCAGTTAGCCACCATAGCATACCTTTTCCCATGAATTTGACCAACACAGCTACTCCTTTTGTGTTTGATGGATTAGATGAATAGGCTTCTTCTTTACTGAAGAAGACTCAGCAGGTTTCTTGTTGCATGAGGCAATGAAGGTCAGGCAGAGGGGCATTACAAAACTGATGAATTATTTTGATTGATGGAACTTTTATTCCTAGGCATGCAAGAATGGAAATCTCTTATAAAAGAGCTAACAGAAGGCATGCCAGAATAACAAGAATGTTCTTGTTGATTTATCTGCAGCTGGTATTGGGTCTGCGGTAGTGATTAAGTAAATAACAGCAGTTCTATCAAATGTTTGCAAAAGTGAGCAAAATCAACAGCACATCGAAACTGAATTCAGATCTCTGGGATATGAGCTTTAGGTAGACTGTGCATTTCCACATTAGCACAGAGATTCACCATGAACACTCTCTGGTCTCACCATTGGTGTGGCAAATGAAGTGTGCTTTCAAGGGTGCAGTTTACTTGTGGCAAGTTTCTGTGTTTCTTCTGGAATCTTCTCTGAGTTTTAAATCAAAGCCTTAAAGTGAGAAAAGGCTGTGTGTATGGTTATTACATACCATCTGCTTGTCACTCAGCAGTAAACTAAGTTATCTTTTAAGGAGGGTTTAAACATTTGAATAAATTACAGGGGGAGTTGTTTGGGTTTTATCTTGTTTTGTTTACCTTGTTTTATCTTGATAAACTATTGAAATGGATTCAGAAATCTCCCTTGCATAAGAATAATGGGCAATGAACTTTTATATGTGACAGCAGTTAATTACATCCCTCCTCCTTGCAAAGGAGATCATTCTGTGTGGTATAGCATTGTTGATATCTCTTAAGTTAGCTCTTTGTCATGTCCTCTAAGTAAAGCAGAAGAGAGCAATACTGCAAATGGAAGAAATTCTTGATAACTTTGGAATTACTCATCTACTGTGTTGGAAACTGTGAAGAAATCTTTCTTATTGTGTATCCTTCTTTGTTATTTTGAAAGAAAAAAAGCTGCCACCAGCCAGACAGAATCACCATTTAGGTCTTCAAATAAGCGGCTGCTTGGAGTTTGACTTAGAAATGAGACAGAGACAAAAAGTGGAAAAGATCCACTCCAAGTGGGTGGGAAGGAAAGAGAGCTTTTACGAGGTAGAATTTCTGGTTTTCCTTCCATGCAAGTAAATTACTAAAGTTTGCCTTTGTTTTTCAGGTGGGCAATGCTGCTAGTGAAGTAGCTATGGGTGAACCATTGTGCCAAGGTAGCTAGCTGGGGCCTGGACGTGTGTTTCAGACCAGCTATCATGCTGGTGCTGATTCTTATGCCAGCAAGGTTTTGCTGTTGGCTTAACTGTGAACAGAGAGTGTTGTATCTCCTTAAAGCGTTATGAAGCTCTGGGTGATAGCTAAGATCTTCCATTTGCTCTCTAGGGAATGTGTTCTTCATACAAGACTGCCCATCTGATCCTGAGGCATTCAGCTTCATTTTTTCTTTTTTGTTAATAGAGTTAAATGAACATTTTGAAGATTTAGTATTCTGTAATTCCAGTAGTCCAAACAAGCATGGACTAAGCGAGTTTAATAACTGGATAAATACATTTTGGGGAAATGACCATGTTTACTGACAACAGTGCTCTCATCATTCTAGTGGTTGCACAATATTAATTATTGTACAGCTTTCTTGCACTCACTTTCATCACATTCTTCAAACTAGAACGAAAACCAAATCATTGCAAATAGGTTGCAATGAAGAAGCTGGCAGTGAAGAAGCTGGAACATACAAAATAACTCAAGAGAAGACTATTGATGTGTTTGCTGACTGCCATTTGTTTGCTGACAATGGACAGATTGGTTCAGGCAAACACATCATCCAGGATTAAAGCTAGACAAGACCAGGAAACTAGCCCATTTTAATTTCAAACTCAAACATGTTGATTGTTTGTCCATTTTCTTTTCCCTTTTGTTCGCTTTTTTTGCTTGCTATCTCTGTGTGTTTTCAACAGTTTCTGGGTTCTTGCTTGAGATAGACAGGCAGTATTAAAAGAATCTAGCAAGACAAATTATCTCAAACATGAATTAGTCCCCCCAACCAGTGAATGCTCCTGGCATGGTACTGGGGATATGCTCGAGAGGGAGGCAATGTCAGGATGGTAACACAACTCTCACTGCAAGTGAGAGAACAGTTTCCAAAATATAGTTAGTAAGCTTAGACTTATGGGTTTTTTGGAAAAGAGGATTGATGGAGGAGAAGGAATAAGGCTCAGAATTTAGGAATTCAGATGTTTTAAATCTTTGCAAATGGAATGCAAGCTTTAAGCTAATTACTAACTAAGTTACTTGTTTTGGCACTGGGTATGGCCTAAGTACCTCCTGTTTTCAGGCATTTTCCCGTGTTCCTTCTTTTTTCCACTGTCCCCACATGCTCCTAGGAGTAGTGCTGCTACAGCTGTGTGTGGTGCAGAGCCATGGGTAGGATCAGAAGACTGATCTGTCTGAGAAATAAGCTGGCTGCAGATGGTTCTGTGCAACCTGGGTCAGGCCCTGGGGTGGTTCCCAATGCAGCCCTGGTGAGTTGGCCAGCACTGGTGGTGAGGATCAGGTGGGATCAGACAGGGAAATGTGGAAGCAATGCAGACTGCTGCTCCCCAGTTCATGTGTCCTAGTGCCCCCAAGGCCATGGCTCCAAGGTGGGTGGCTGGCAGAGAATGGGCTCGTGTCTGTTTGCTAGGCAGTGAGGGACACGATGGGTGTCCTGTCTCCTCAGCTCTGATTTCACCTCACAGGAGGAGAGAGCTCTGCAAGCACCTCAAACTTCCAGCTGCTCGGCAAGGGCAAAGGTATTACACGAGAGTTTGCTTTTCTGATGTTCTTACCTTTGACCACTTGGAGCAGGAAAGGCAACATTTGCCTTCTGAATTGATGTGCACTGCGGTAAAAACATGCAGTTCTGCTGTTGACTGTGCAGCAGATCCCCACAGCAGAAACAGGCTGCTCTTCAGATGGTTGCTGTGATCTTTTTAAGGTAAAATCTTTCTGGACATTGCGACTAAGAGAAATGCAAACAGTCATTAACTCGCTCGGCAGAAATACCTGTCTGGACTCCTCAGAATCCCTCCATCCTTTACATTTTAATGATAAGTAGAACTTTAAAGTTCCAGAACACTTTCTTCATTAAGATTAGTCTATATTCCCTATTCTGCAGGGTATTTTTTTCCTCCCATAACTTAAAAAAGGAAAACCAGTATTTTTAGTTTAAGTTTGGTCTTTCCTTCTTCCCTAACTTTACCTCTCACATTTCATGAACAGAGATAATTTAAACAGAGAATTTTAAGAACGTCGATCTGTTTTCCATGTACAGGATTTTCTTTGTCATTTTAGGAAACTAAGGAGATTGTCTGCAGTAGCATGGAATGGTATTGACCAATCCATCTGAATATGTAAATTAAGTACAAACATAAATCCAAATCTCATTTTGTGGACATGTCTGTGTAACAATCTAGACACCCTATGCATGAAATATACATAAGTATTGAACAGCTATTTCCATAGAGGTGAACAGCTGATTGAAATTTGACTTTCCAGAGTAAAAGAATTTTATTTAGCCATAATGCTCTTTGCTTACAGCAAAATTGGCAAGATATGAAAAAAACCCCAACTCTCTGAAAATACACAACTTTGACCGATAATATGAGGAAAGATCAAATACTAAGTGATGCCTGAGACATACTTTTAGGCACATTAGCTTTTAGGCACAGTGTTGATCTGCTTGGAGGGAGCATTGTTTGAGGAGACTGGCAGTCAGGTGACAGTCATCAGTCTGCTTTCTCCTTTCAGCTTTTGCCCATGGAAACAAGCTATTCAGAATCATTATCTGCATTGCAAATATATTTGTAGTAATTATGCCTCTGCAGGCTAGATGAGCCATTACATTTTTATTGTGGCATAAAAATGGTTTCGAAATCTCTGTACCAAAGTAATTAGCAAAAGTATAGGAGGAGATCATGGGGCTGAAATTTTCTGTTTTGCTCAAGTAACAGGGATTTGCTATAGCAAGTTGGAGAAGGCTGATGTTTCACTCTGACTTCATCGATACTGTAGGTGCAGGAACAGCCATGAATGCTGTGCAACTGACTAATGGATTTACTTGGGTGATTAATGCCTATTATCTACTTTACTTCAGAGTTTGATACTTGCTAAACCGATTTTAATACCTAGAAACATGCTGAAATCGCCTCAATTTCTTGCAAAATTGCTTCTTGTGAATAGGGTGCTACTTGATGCAAGCTAGAACATGCAGTTGGTGAATAGGCCTGCAGAGAAGACAAAACCAACTTTGAAAGTGTCATATGTTTAAGACAGCATGAGTTTGGAGCTGGCAGCTCTCAGATGTAGTGGTGCTCTTTTTTTCCAACACCTGTCATCCTCTGGACAGACACTGTCCCAATTAATCTGTACTTTAGTGCAGGGTCATGAGACATGCATGAAGGTAAAATGTTACTAAACCCTAGTCAGATGCATAATTCCTATTAAAGCTGGGAATGAGATGCCTACAAGTTAGGGTGTGCACATGGCCTGATGCTATCCTCTGATGCTATTTGTGATGGTGTAGGGATTTTGCAATGCCAAATACATGTTATATTAAGTGTTATTATATACCAATGTTAACATGTTTGTCTGTTACTGTGATCTTTTTGAAATGCTGTACTCCTCCTTTCCCTATCTTATCTGCCATGTTTCTCTTCTCAACCATGGCTTGTGTTATTTGCACAACCTCTGCTCTCCAAGGATGCCACGCTCCTCTTTTTATTCACCCTCTCCTCAACTCCATATGGCAATGTTTTTCTCTTTCTCTAGAGAAGTCCCAGAACAGAGTTGCTGTGTTTTCAGTGAGAGAAAGGGAGTTACGTTTGCCAGAGGGATCATTCACCAAGGGATTTGAGGAGCATCAGCATTATTTTTGCCTTGTGACCCTGTGCCAGGCACATTTGCCAGCTTCTTTCTCCTCTCAAGGGTCTTGAGATTAGTGGTAGAGAGAGAAAGGTACCTAGCTGGCATCCTTTAGGACAGACCCTGCTTGGGGCTAACTTACCCAGGGTACTGTTAATGTGACTCTCTTCCACTCTTAATCTCAAGAGCTACTTCAGATTCTTCAAAGTTCTTCTAGATTATGCTGTATATGAGTAACCTTGGAGCCAAGCTCTGCAAACCAGTAAAAGGTGCCTTTGGGAGAAAGGCTGCACTGTTTCCCTGTTATACATTGGTTGTTGAGGCACAGATTGCCTTTCTCTGTCTCACTATGGAAATTGATTGCTGAGCTGTGAATTGAATTGAATCAGAATCCAAGTCTCTGCAAGAGTATCCTTCCCAACTGTTTGCAAAAGGGCAATTTTCATAGAAGTAGGACTTTGCTGCAGGTGTCTTCTGGTTCTTCTTTCAAGGTTTGGCATAGGCGGCTTAAACAGGTTAATTTATAAGTAAGGCGAGTGTAAGCACTGCTGGGAAGAGCCAACTGTTGCAGGCAGGCTGTCCAGACAGCGCTGTGCAATCCCTTCTTGCCCTTGGGGCTGCAGACTTGGATTTCACTCCTTTTCCCATGCCTCTTCAGCCCTAGTAGTTTTCCAATATGTTGGTAGCCTGGAGAACTACAATGAATGTTTTTCCTCAGAGCAGAGAACGGCAAAACCGCAGGCTAGGCTGCTCTGCTCTAGAGGTTTATAGCCAGTGAAATAAATGATCTGAATGTAATTGCTGCTCCTTGTCAGGGGAAGGGGAAGCCCTGCATAGGGAGGAATGCAAATGGCAAAATGCCCTTGATGGCAGGGCCTCAGATGTGCACTGAATCAATGGGGTGTGCACTCACGTGCTTAACAATTCTCTGCATGAACACAGTGACCTTCAGTCTTGTGGTCTTTGCTAGGAGTCTGAGAGCCAAGTACAGTTCAAGCAACCTGAGGAATATGTCTCTGCAAATTCTGGCATGCCTCGGTCTTTTTTCTTGTGCCAAGCTGAGCCTCCAATCATCTACATGATGCTCCCAGCACAAATTCACCCTTTTAACCTCTTAACACACCTTGTATATGTGCGTGCACATCCTCACGCTCTAAGGTGAGAGGGAGCCAGAGATGGCAAGCACTTTTGGGGAGGATAAGTAGGTACAAGTTAGATGGATCTCCGGGGCAGGTAGGTCTGTAGTTCAAGCAGGCAAACTGAGTAATCACAGAATGAGGAATACTTTAATACTCCCTGAGCAAGCCTTGCAGGAAACGTTCCATAACCTGCAAAATAAAAGGTAAAATCAGGTTACAAAACTTTGTCTTTAGCAGATCTCAAAAATTGTAATTAAATAACTATTGATATAGTTAAGGCTATATAGCATAGGCAGTACTCCTGAAAGAGGGGAAAATGGGGAGAAAAACCATGGGATAATCCCCGAAATATCAGTTTTTACTCTGATGTTAACCTGCTATTGTTGTCAGCAAGCTTTTATCTCTTGCAGTTTTCCCGCCAACCCTTGCATGGATAATAAGAATAGAATAACACAAACTGCCTCGTGTATCTTCGAGCAGGGTCTCTTTGATCCATGTGACTGCAATGATAATGTGAAATCTGCTACTGGCTGTCTAAGCTTCTGGAAAATGATGTTGGGTATGCTTGAGCTCCATGCCTTTAACCATCCATTGACTAAGGCATCTCCTCATGATATAAAAGATATTTATTTGTGTTAGGGTTTTTCTGTTTGCTTTTTTGGTGGGGGGGTGGTGGTTTTTTGTTGTGGTGTTTTTTGTTTTTTTTTTTAACATATCCACTGCAGTTCTCGGTCAGGCTAAAGCCTAGGATTTCTTGCCCCTCTCTCCGCAATCTACCCTGGCCCACAGTTGATGTTCTTGCTCTCACCTGCTCAGTTGTTCATAACAAGGTCAACTTGAAAGATTGGTTGGCATGAGCGTGTAGCTTTTTCTCTTTTCTCTGCATTACTCTCCTCACCAAAATACTACTCCAGGTGCAGCCATAGCACAGAACCCCCTACTCTAGCTCACATTTTCTGTTCTCCCAGCCCCAGTTGTAGTTGCATGTGTTTGTAGCAGCACTGCAGAACAAGACCTCCTCTGCGTGTGAGTGCATCTGTGTAGGGAGGGCTCTTGGAGCCAGTCTCACTCCCTGCGTGCCCTCAGTTCAGGTCTTAGTCAGAGTCTGAATCCTTCCCTGACACAGCTTGGGGAGTGTGGCACTGGCTTTCACAGCCCTGTGCTGCACCTTAGCTCTGTGTCTGAGCTGCAGTTCACAGGAGCTGCTTGGGCGTTTGGACTCGGCAAAGTGCTGTCCTTTCATGTGCTCATGCAGCACTAAAAGCAGTGAAGTTCTGTCACAAAAGTCTGTCTGCTGGTCGCTGTGATAATTGCTGCCCCTTGAGCAGCAAAGAAAATGTTACAGGGCTGGGCACAAATAATTTTTTAAAAGTCCACTTAGAATTGGACAATTTCCTTAGAAAACCCTTATCTTTTTGCTTTAGGAGTTCTATAGAATGGGCTATACAATGAAAAGCTTCCTAAAGACTTCCACAAAGGGGGAATTAGCCAAGTGCTATTCATAGAACTCAGTCTGCGCTGAAAAGGTAGCAAGGGTCCATTCTGCAGGGAGCTCCCCCACAAGAGCCAGGAGTAACTTAGCCTTTCAAAGGCAATAAGGCTTTCAGGCTTTGTGCGCCTCCAGTCCCCACAAACGACCCTATAGTTTGCTTGGGTACTTAGTAGAAAGTGTTTCAAATAGCCCATTTTCCTCTGCTGCCAGTGTGCTAACAGTTTCCCTGACAACTTGGCTATAGTAATTTCTCCTGCTTTTTTTTTCTCTGCTGATTTCCCAAGAACTGGTAATTTCAGTTAATTCCCTCTTGGGAATATGGGAGTGAGATATTATGTTTGTTTTCCTGAGATGAATTTTGCATGAATGGTTTCACCCTGCACGCAGGATGCAGGGAAGGGAAATTTAAAAAAAGCTTACCAAACAAAAGAAGAAGGGAAATAAAAGGGAAGAAATAGTGAATTAAAAAGCCTTTTAAAAATGCAGAAGAAAGAAAAGGATATGATTCTTTCTTGCTATGAATACCTTTATTTTTCTATTATTTACGTTATTTACAATGGTGTGAATTATAATAGAAATAGTTTTTGAATTACTGGTTGTACTTTACAATCTTGTAGAAGGAAAAATATTCATGTCTGTAGCCTATAGAGCAAGAATCTATACTGTAGGCCACATTTTAGAAGGGTTAGTGTAAAGTAAAGTCTCCATTTTTAACAGAATGGGTCAACTTTTTTCAGTTTTTCTTGACTACAGGAGATCTATACAGGCAAGTCTGATACAAATAAAAATAGAGATGGTTAACTTTAGAACGTGTTTAATGCCATTTGATGTATATGGGAATTGTACTCTACTAATTCTAGCTGCAGACTACCAGTTGTAGCCCAAAGGTTTTGTTAAAGCTATTAGATGTGAGGGTGTGAGGAAGCATACAATGCACTGCTGGAAACTGAAGGTGTGTGTAGGTGCTGTGGGTGAAA
This sequence comes from Petroica traversi, assembly GCA_025920805.1. NCBI lineage: Eukaryota > Metazoa > Chordata > Aves > Passeriformes > Petroicidae > Petroica > Petroica traversi. Next base: position 6,090,949 of record JAHLSL010000044.1, read on the forward strand.
TTCTCCTCAGAGAGTGTCCCTGCCATGCCTTTCCATCTGGAGTGTGCTCACAGTGAGCCTTTTTTGTTCTCAGAATGCATCAAGATAATTTTTTATCAGCTCTGTCAGGTATTGAGCATCTAAAGACAACACGGATACAAAAATGCTGTTAGTGTGGGGCACACAATAACCTTGAGTTGTGGTTTCATTGTTCATCAAAAAGTGAAGAACTGAAGTTTGGTAAAGTCCATATTTAATGGATGGAGGTTTTTACTTAAGAGACTTAAGTTCACCATTAAGACCCCAGTTTTCAAAACAATTTAATAATCAATATTGCTAAATCAGATCTTATTCAGAGTCCAAGATGAAAGCTTCTGCAAAGCAACTGCAGTTGCAAAGTCCCCTTTAGTCCAGGGTTCCCAAGAAAGGCCCTGCTGCACTTTCTTAAGCCTGCTTGTCTGCAAAGCATTTCACTGAGTCCTATGGCATCTCACTAAGGCATTTAGCATCGAGGATTTAGGATTTCAGCTGAACTGTGCCCGGTCACCATCACCTGACCCATCACACAAACCTTGTCTGCTTTAGGGTTACAGAGAGAGATTATAAGGGCCTAAAAACTAGAGAATGGGAGGTGCCCTGATGAGGGGATTCTCACTCCAGATAAAACCTTTCTGCTTGGAAATTAAAGTATTCCTAGGGTTTTAGCCAGTAGAGGGAGATGTTACACGTGCCTAAATCACAGATTCCGAACGAGGCAGCCGTGCCCCTAGAGGGGGGCACCAAGCCCAGCCCAGCACCCACAGACGGAAGGATTCCTGTTTCCTTGAGTGCTGTGATTGTTTTAATATGCTTTGAAAAGCTTCTTTCTTCTAGAAGAAGCTGAAAATAGAAAATTCGGTAAAAATCTAAGTTGTTCCAAGAACACTTTGGAAGAAGCAAGGGTTCATACATTTATTCAAGCAAATAAGTGCTCAGGCAGAATAGGTATCAATGTACAGCAGTTGCAATAGCACACAGATATTTTCAGGTGCCTGTTGCATCACTTTTAAGGGCTGTTCTGATAACACTGTAATTAATATTATGAAGTAATGATGAATAATGGTAGCAGTGAGATACAGGAAGTATATGGAACTAATGTTATATTAGTGCTGTGTAATAACATCAGAGCTAGGTTTGGGACAGTCTTCTTTCCTGTACAGGTGTACCATCTGGCAACATAGAAACACAAATGCTTTAGTGTAGTTTATTATGGTTTGTTTGTTTGCTTGCTTTTTATTATATGTAATGTAATTGTAGGTTATTAGCCTTGGGAAAAGGAAAGTGAGAGAACAGTGGAAAATCACTGCAGATTTAATAGTTCTTGTCTTTAAAGTGGGATTGATCTGAAGCAACATAGAAGGGGAGTTGACATGGATGATGGCTGCTTAGCTCTCAGGTGATTGTCTACACAGAGACACAAAAGGATTAAGCCTAAACTGTTTGTGGAAGAAGGAGATGATCTCCATCATGACAATTCTTGGGAAATCTTGTTTCTCTCCATGTGCTGAGCAACAGGATTCAAGGTCAAAAGGTTGAGCTGGATTTTGGAGCTGATACAGTCACAGCCTACACCTCTCTTCTCTACACTAAACAAGATTTCTTGGGAGGTAGGTGGACAGGGTTGCTTCAGAGCGTTACCTGTGTTAGTTCATTTTTCACCACAAAACTAATTTAACAGTTTGGAAGGCCATCAAACCTCAATGAGAATTGCTGTGTTCTCTTAAAACATGACTGTTTTAATGGCTGATTAATTAAAATCTCTTTGCTTTGTTGATAGCAAGATTAGATTATTCGTATACTATCAGACTATGGACCCAATAATATTTTGTCTCTTGTACTGATACTCATGGAGTTTCTTTGGGACTATACTTTGAAATACAGATAATACTCAGTTGCAGATGTGTGTTTGAGTTTGGTGTATCCTATAGTTCTGTTCTTAGGCAGCATCTCAAGACCATCTTATCCAAAGGAAAAAGGAAAATAAAATTTTAAAAGGTCAAATACTGCCTCGGGCTTTACTTTAAAAACACACTCCTATTGATGTGCCTGAAAAAAGGCTGCACAATATGATCTTGATATCCTCCACTTTAAATGCCTGTATTGAAAATGTGATGTGACCTTTGTGTATAATTTTTTTCCTTCTCACTGTTTTAGAGGCTTTCCTTTTGTTCTTTAGATTACTTTAGATGCTGACTTAGTACTGTAACATTCTCTGGCAGGAAATGTCTGTATATGGAAATCTTGCAGCTAGACTTCAGTAATTCCCACACAGACTGTCAGTCCTATGCAGTGACTATGTATACTCTGTCCTCATGTTGGCAAGAGAATTCAATTGTGTTCCTACAATGGGATAGGATTTAAAGCTTTTGGTTGCTTTTGTTTCTTGTGGAAACGATGGCTTCTGGCCATTCGAATGGAGAGTGACATGGCCTCTTACACAGGACTTTTACCCATGTTAGGGAACTGATCAAACTTGATTTTAAACAAAAATTTCAATCTGATATAGAAGAGACTTCAGGGACTGATCTTTTCCCCCTCCCTTCCCTCTTAGCAGCTCAAATACTAATGTACACTTACTGAAATTAAGGACTTGGTGAACACTGAGTAAAATGTCAGCACAGCCAGACAGCTTTAATTGCTTTCTGACTACCTCCCTGGCAGACAGTGACCAAATATCCATGCAAGCCAGCCTCTTGATATCGTGATAGCACAGTTTCAATAGGGATTATTGCTTCAAGTATTTATGATAAAATTTCAGGCCAAAAAGTGGTGAAGGTACTTGGGACAACTGGCGTTTAGACCTTTCTAAGAGGATAATAGTCAACAGTGCTGCATATCCCCCAAAATTTGGTTTAGAAGAAAGATGTGAAGTTAAGTTAATGAGTATGAGACCCTCTCTGCAAGCAGTTCAGTACTTTATTTGTCAAAGTCCAACCTTATCCTGACTTCATCATAAATCCAGCCCAATCTGCCTTTATTCTTCATACCCTTTACCCAGTGCTTACATTTTTCAGGCCTTCTTGCTAACTGCTGTCTTTGGCCATATTAGCCCTGTGGAGTCAATAGACTCTTATTAACATCAGTGAAACTGGACTAGACCCTTTCCATTTTTCTCATCGAAGTCTTTTCCCTTATGCTATATGTCTATGAGGAACACTGATGATTCTCATGCCCAAGTGGCACTTCTGTCTTTTTATCTGATTTCACTTGGAAAATTATTTTAACATTTTAAGTTATTGATTCAGAAAAGCTGCCTATAATCTCTTCAGCTACAGATGTAAGCAGTGCTTCAAGGAATTTTTTTTTCTGCTTTGGTTGTGTTTGATAGTTAGGTGTGCTTATTAGATTCTTGTAGCAGTGGCAACATCTATTCTTATGACCAACATAAAACTTACAATGGTCTGTAAATAATGTATCTGAAAAAAACAACTCCGAAATCAACAGAGCAGAGATTTTCTTTGATTACTGCTTGACTCCTATGATAACAGCACTCACCATGTGGAAGGACATAATTGTGCTAAATTGTGGATTTACCTGATTGAAGCCAATCCAAAACAACCTATGCTGTACTTTGAGTACTTTGCCCATATTTTCACCTTTAATCTTTCTTTGTTAGGGGTACTGCTTGCACAGATCCAGTTCTAGACAGGTTTGTCATATTTGCCTTAACAATGTCATCTAGATAAAGATAAACTGTTCCACATAGTCTTAAAAGATTACAAATGCATTGAGGAGATAGTTCTCTCTTTCCTAGAATTGTATTGTTTGGACTCTTGGCAACTAACAGAGCCTGGGAATGAATTAGCTAGAAAATAACCATATATATAGCATATATTAGCAAACAAAACAACTCTCTCAACCTCAATTCTGAATGTTTCCAAAATGGCTTGATGCAAAATTATCTCATTTCTTGTGGCCCTGTGTAAAGCCTATTGCTTGCAGCTGTGGACTGTTTCATTGTCCCCCCCCATTCTAAAATGGTAAAAATTGAGGGTAAGTGACCTCCTCTCTGCTGGTTATTAGCAGGACCAGGAGCAGAATTTGGGTCTGCCTGTTTTTCCCACTCCAATGCTTCCACCCTTTCAAACAGAGATATATTATTCATAAAAGCTTATGAATATTTATTTTTGAGTGTAATTTGGGAAACCACATTTGAGTTGGTCATAGAAAAGCTATTTAGTAACTGGGACTAATTAAAATTTTTTTTTCATAAGTTGTTATGGCAGTGAGGGCACTAAAGGGCCACGCCCAGCTTCCCCTAGGGATTTCACTCGCCCTGACCATGGCTGAAGCCCCCATTTCAGTCAGTCTCCCACTCCCTGCAGCCCCTCACTGCCTGACCATGGAGCTGTACAGTACCTTGAGACAAGTCATGGGATTTTATCCATTTCCAGATCTGCTTCAGCACGGTAGTTCCTCTTCTCCAGCAGTGGTCAGTACAGGATGCTCTACAAGAAGGCTCAGCATGCTTTTAATTAGTATGTGTGAGATTCTGGTCCTCAAAGGAGTCTCTTCCTTGTTGCAATGCAATCACTAAATACTGAGCCTAGGACCAGGTAGCTAGTTGTCATTCCTCTTTGAAAAAATGAGTACTATAACTGTTTTATGAATATATAAACCCTGGTAGAGTCTTGCCTACCTTGTAGCTTCAGTGACACTGTCTGACTGTTGGGTTTGGTTGAAATTCTTATATTACATGTATGTATAACCACTTTCTTATCAGCTCTGAATTTACCATCTTGCAGTTTGCTTCAGCATTTTCTTTGTTCTTTTGCAGTGAGGTAACAGAAATGTCTCCTTCACGTATTTTTTTTAAATCAGTCAACATATTACCTACTTATATCACCTTGCCCAATTCATCTTTATTTAAAATCAGCTCTAACAAGGGATCCAAAGTCCTGTCTAAGATCTGGGGAACAAGGCAAATGTGAAAACCTAGATCAAGCAAGGCAGGTGCTCGGTTCCTCTGTGGGAGTAGCATTAGAGTATGAAATATCTATATGCAGTCTGGCATTGAGCAGACCATTACAGGTCTTTAGTGCTTACAGTCAAGCACAATACTTAGTTCTCCTAATTTTGGGCTCCATCAGTCTGGGTTACTCTGTCATCTGGGATCTCTTGATACAAAGTGGACACTTTGCTGCAGTTAAAAGTAAATGCCAGCTGTTTGTTGAGCTGCAACAACTGTGTCACGCATCTGTCCAAATTTCAAGGAAATCATGCTGGCTTAGACAAGTGACTAAATAGATCTCAGCTGTCTAGTGCCCAATCCTTGTTTTTTGTAATAAGCATGTAAATAGCCTATGGTTCACTTTTCTGGCATTTGTATTAGTACATTTAAAAACAATGAGCTTGACTTTTCTTTCCACACACATTGTGGAGTCAGGAACATGCTGTCAGAGGATGTGAGCGGTGACAAAATGCCAGTCTACTGGGTGCTAGCAAAGGGAACTCAAGGGGGTGGATAAGGACAATTCTTCAGGAAAGAACTGAGCCTAGTAAATTTAAAGCTCCTCACTGGTAGTTTCAGGTGTGCTGTTATCACACACAAGCAGTATTAATGCCTTCTATTGAGTTGCTCTGCCTCTCCTCTTTTAATGTATACAAAAGTAAAGTCACACACTACACCTTCCTATTCTTGCAGCTGGAATTATTGTTCTGATATCTTTGAAGGTAGCTCACTGTTCTGTTATTTAGGTCTTCATTTTCCAATTTCCTTTTTCAGTCCTCTCTGCTTGTTTGCTCCGTTAGTTGAACTTTCTTATTTCTGTTTCTTGGGCCAGAATTCTAAGAGATCAAGATAAACATTTGAGGGAATTTCATCTTTTGTGGCCAGAAAAAGCAATTGTGGCTGAAACCATAGAACTAGCAGGTGACATGGCAGTAAAGATAACACAGATATTCTCCACAAATATTAAATACCAGGAAACATAAATTATGTGTCTTTGTTACAAAGTTAACTTTTCAACAGCTCCAGGATTTTGGACAGCCTTCAGTGGGCATTCTGGGGCTCCTGTATGTTACCCTAAGCTTTCTTGGTATTGCAGTACCTGCTATTTTGTGCTTGGTGTCCCATTCAAAGTTAGCTCAGGGGTGTTTCACACCTGTCAAAGTCCTGGAGCTGTACTCTATGACTTCTGTCTGTCCACTTGCTTAAAGGGGCCTATCTGTATCTTTTCTCTGACAAACTCCCACCCATGAGACAGAAGTCCAAACTGCTGAAGCCTGTGATACAAATGGGCCTGTTGTTATTTAACAGTATAATCTTATAAAACAGTGCATTGACAGGGTATCATAAGGATGTGTATGCATATGTTCACATAAGAACTTCTCACAATTTTTTTTATTATGAAAGGAGAGTGATCAAATTCAAACCCACTTTTTAGTTCGGAATAATCCTGATGAATATTTACTGATTGTCTCTTTTCAAAAATACATTTTCAGACAGCTTTGAAATAAAATACAAACAGTGAGGACTTTCTAATATTTTTATCTGAGTAAAAAATAAAAGAAAACTAAATTTGAAGGTGTCAGGAATTATTACTGACAAAATCACTGGTGAGAATAATTCACCATATCTATGCTGACTAACACCTCTGATTTTTGTCCAGGTGGAGAAAGCAGAAGGAGGTGATAACCAGATAGCCTTGCAATAGCCTCTGCACATGGTTTATCTCTCTGGAGAAGGTACTGCTCAGTTTACTGTGCCATTAAAGGTCAGAACAGTTCCCCATTGTGGCCACAGTTTACGACAGCAAAGCTGTGTTTCAGCTTGTACAGCTTATTCTGGCCCACCTCAGCAAAACCAGCTCTAGATGCAAAACTGAACTTCTGCCACTGGCATCTGAACAGCAGCTGGCTGTGCCAGGAGGGATTAATTGTGATGTCTTGGTTCCTCCTCTGCTGCAGCATTGCCTTGCAGTCAGCTCTGCATCGGTGCCCTGTGCCTTTCAAAGGAGGAGATGGCGCATTGCTGCCCTCATCTCAGCCCTGCTCTCATATCCTGCTGCCCTGCAGACCAGGGTGGAGAGTGACCTTGGATAAAAGCTCATTGACTCCTGCTTTGTGCTCTGCTGTGCTTCCCCTTTAGAGGAACTGGTGCAATAGATGGGCACTGTGAGCTCTGTACCATTTCCTGTTACAGAAGCAGAAGTATCAGCCTAAAAGGGCTTGTTGGTATTTATATTTTCCCATGCTGGAGTAAAAGGTAGTCTACTGTAAAGCAGTTTCCTGGTGAGGTTATTTCAGTTCTAATCCTACCACAACTACAACACCTTCAGGTTGACCTTACAGGGACTGGTATGTGAACATGGTTTTTGGAGCACACAAACTGGAGAAATGTAAGAAATAACACATTGTATCCAGAACTCTTTCCTGTCAGATGTTTTCATTAATGAATTAAGCCTTAGGGTTTGAAATTCAACCCCAGTTTACAACCTAAATGGTCTGATTTCTGAACTAAGTTCTCCCATCTCACTCTCACTTCCTTTGAAAATGTCTTTTGTGGGGTAGGCAGCATATGAGGTATTGAAAAGGAAACCCTCTCAATTTCCTGAGTGCAGACTGTACGGCATCTAAATATAACATGAAGGTTCTGGTTGCATATGAAAATCACTGATGGAAATTCAGCTAAAGAATTTGGATAATGTACTTAGAATCAGACATTTCTAACAGCCAATGATAAAGCCCCTGTCTCTTAAGTGTCAATACTACTTTGACTGTAGCATCATCCCTTCTCCATTTCAGAGACTAAATCATAAAGCATTATAGAATGGAGAGTACAGGCCTATTTTAGATCCTCCATAGATAATTTATTTTTGTGCTGTGGCTTAAAAACCTTTTAGGGTCCAGTGAATAGCTTTATTCCTTAAATTAAAAAAAAAAAAACAAAACAAAAACATTTAAATCTATTAAGCAAGCCAAAGTCAGATCTAAATGATAACAGAGATAGTAAAGAGGAGATGCATTGCAGTGTGGAGGCTGGCCCTACAAAGGCTGTGGACATGTGTATTCACTTGGCTGGGAGTTTGGAAAATAGCAGTGTGGTGGGGTGCAGGCAGTGTGTAAAAGCCTGTGTGATTTTATTCTTGGCTTGTATTTCACTGTCAATGAAAATACAGTAGGTGATCCAATTTCTCTGAACTGAGTGAAAAGGCCAGGGTGCTGAATTTGAGATTGCCTTTTATTGCCACCTTAGATCCAGAAGCACTACTGACACTGTGAAGGTGCTTGGGTAGGTACAGCAGTGCCTCTGACATGTGGGAGCTCCACCCCATCTGCTTGCTTGGAAGACTCCACAGTAGGGGTTTACAGAAAATTCTAGCCTTTCTGGACTGGGGTCTGAGCAGATCTGCTGGTCTGAAACCTCTTGTAGCACAGGAGATGTCTTGATTTCTTTTTTTTTTTTTTCCCTAATGGCCAGTGCTAAATCCAAAATCTGTGAGTGCTCATGCACGGACTTCAATACTGTAAGTAATTCCATTCAGCTCAATAGGGTTATTCTCAAGCTGAGCATGTGTGTTCAATGTTTGCAGGACCAGACACTGCAGAAGTAGGCTGCTGTGCCATTCAGGGCTGACAATTCCATCCCTCAGGCTCTGGTGTCCTTGTATGGAATGATTCATTTTATATAGACTTCACTTTGTTTCCCACATATCAGCCCTCAGTATATGCACCGCACCAGGGCTGAATAATTCTTCCTTAGATATAATATGAAAAGAAAGCAAATAAAAAGTGAATGCAGATTTAAATTTAATTCCTGTCCAGTGTGCTGTCCTATGCAAAACATCCAGAATATTTTAATATTGAAAAAAACAATCATCACTTTTGACAAAGAATAGGCCTGCCTGGTTTATGATGGATTTTTTCTCTTCTCTTTTAACTGATTTGCAACATGTAAACTGCTAGAAACCACAGCAAAGTTTTGGGATATGCAAACACAGTGAAAAGCAGCCCTGCTCTACAGGAACTTGCAGTCAAGCATCAAGTTGTGACAGCCTGAGAGGAGACACAAAATTGTCTGGATTTGGCCAAAAGGATTTGAAGGAAAGTGCAATATGGGTAAGGGGAAACCTTAGAACATGTCAAATGAGGGGACTAAAGCTTGTGTTTTGCATAAGGTTTAGATACAAAGGAAAATACAATCACAAAAAACAAGGCCAGAGGCCCAATTACTCATTGCTGTCCCAATTGCTTTCAGTTGTCATCTTGCAGAGTGCTCACAGCTCCCTCCAGTTTAACAATATCTGCAGATGTAGTGAATCTCTACCAGCTTCCAGTTCACAGATACCTATATTGGTTAGCTGAGGCTCTAGAGCTGTGTTCTGCACAATACACGTTGATATATTTTCCAGTTGGACAATTTCTGACTGATAACTCATCATTCTGAATATATTTTTCCATAATTTGTATTTGTCTGAAGATGTTGACGTAACTTGCCTGTGAGGCTGTTATGTGATAGAGCATGAAAGCCTTAACAATCCAACAATTGCTCATATCTCCTCTGGATTTTAGGCTTGTTCTTTGCCTTAAAGAAAATTAACTTGGACTGAAGTGATTTGCTACTGACAAATCCTTCCTGATGTGTCTTTATCTAAGAGGTGCTTATATAGGAGTTGAATGGTTTGTTCTGATGCTTTTCCAAGAACTTAAGTGTTAGGCTAAGTGCTCTGTCATTTCTAGGGTCCCCCTATCTTTCTATTTTTATAGATAAGCACTGTATTCACCCTTTATCAAAAGCCTCATCCTTCCTCCACAAGTATCTCAATGATAATTGCTAATGGTTCTGAAATAGCTTCAGGCAGTTCCTAAAAATATTTTGGGCCAAACTCTACCAGGCTCAAGTCAAACCCCGGGTCTGTTCTCTTTCCTTCCTTGTTCGAATTATGCCTGCTTTGTTAGTTATATTCTGTCTAATCCCAAATGATTAAAAGTGTCTGCTAAACAGATTAGTGGCTATAGTGTCACTGTAAAGGGCTTAAGTTCTTGCTGAGTATAGGTAGTAAGTCAACTTATTGAACTAACAGGGAAGCCAAGAAATTTTGGGAGGTCTTAGAAGCCAGAGTAGAGTACTGGGTAGAAAAGTGACACTGGAAGAATCCAAAGGTTGGGGATCTCATGAAGGAAGGGTTTTGCCATGGTTATTCTGACAGTGGAGCTTGTTTATAGCCCCAAAGACCACAGAATGGAAAATTAGAGAGTCTGTAGCAGTGCATGGTTAAACATCAACGTCTCTGAATGCAGTGATGTCTTAGAGAGTTTATTTTTTTGGAGGAAAAAATAAAGGCTTCAGTGTAGCTTGAATCCAAGGCTCCACTGAAAAAGAAGGCTGTGTCACTTATGCCTGTAGTGGGCTTGAGGTGCTGGGGCCAGTTCACAAGTGACAGACTGGCCCCATCAATGCTTCATATGATGTAAGAGTTAGGTCTGACTAGCTCAGGTATTTTGAATGCAGTTAAGCTCTGCATATGCTGAACTTCTAATGTATTTCTGTTGAAATGTACTGACTGTCACTCACTCAGAGTGGAAATAGAAAGAGACAAACACAAAAGGGAATGCTATATGACAGGGTATAAAATTATATTTGGAACTGCACTTGTTTCATCCTCTGTCCCCTGCTTTCCATGGAGAGAAGCACAAAGATGAGTGCTATAGCTCTTCCTATGAATGTTCTTACCTCAGTGGGAGTCATTTAGAGAAAAAGTTTTGACAGATCAGGTCTCCAACTCGAGATCACTTTAGTTAGTTACAGAAACTGCTTAGTTATATGAAGCCTAGTTCTTTCTTTCCTTCTCTTTGTTAAGAAAGTGGTGTTTTTCTCTTCCCTTTGCTGTTTGTTTCTAAAGACTTTTAGTTACAGCTCGATTAAAATGTATGTATCTAACTCACTAACAAGAATATTTATCCTGTTTTCTGTTCTTGGGAAGAGGGCTTGGAAAATTAACACCTTTCCACAAAAAACAGACATCACACCGTGATTTCAGAGAACTTGGACTACTAGCTTTCTAACAGTTAATTACAGTGCCTGATCTTGTTACCAAGGATGATGAAACTGATTCATCTGCTAAACAAAGAGCTTTGTGGGGTTTTTTTTCCACTTGCTTTGTTCCAGTATTGCTTTATACTGTCAGTGTGTAATTTGTTTTGATTTATTTCATTATTAATTGTCTGTACACGCTGCATTGTAGGGGTGACTTTTAACTATGGACACCTGAAGTATTCCACACAACTTTCAACAAAAGGAACCTAAACATCACAGGTACTAAATAATTTGAAAAGCAGATACACCTTCATTTTTCCTACTGAAAAGCCAGAAATTACTTTCTGATTGGAGTCACAGAGTTAATGATTGAAGTAATTTTCTTGTCTGTGCACACTTCCTGAACAGATGTGGTTTTCCATTTTGACTGTGGTAGTTTATCAGTTGTTGGTATGGAAAGAGCATATAGGTAAACTATCTAATAAAAAACCTGATAAACACCAGAAACTAGAAAAATTGAACAATATATTTCTGAAAAGGGAGGGGAAATAATATTCTATTTCTTAATTTTTCTACTAGTCAAATTGTCTTGACTATGGCTGTTGTCAGCAGGTGAAAGGGTAGCTGACTAGAGGAGTAGCAAATCCTTCTAATGTATTATAGAAAAAACTTAGGGTACCCAGTTATTTGCTGTAGTCAGATGAGCTGCAGAAATAGAATTTAATAAATGTTCTGTGCAGTTACAAATCATTTCTTTTGGTAACACAGCAAAATAATACAATTCAGTGATAAATTAGTTGTGAAGAGTGACAAGTGAAGAGACAAAATGTCTATTGGTACATGATGACTTTTGAAATCCATGACAATTAAGCAGATTTTTAAAAGATAAAGGTCTTTAGGCACAGAAATAAGTTGTCACTATGAAATCAATGAAATGTGGTGCTGTCCTCCTGCTGGTAACTCCAGCTAACAGTTAGGATCTAGAAGAAAAGACAGAAAAAATGTCAGTCCCTAGTCTAGGAAAGAACATCCAGAAAGAACATAAAAAAGACATTAAATAGAGTCAAGATAGCCAGGAAATGGGAAGGAATGAATGATCCCGTGTTATCTGTGTATGGTGCTTCAGTTGCAGCAAGTGATGGCTGGATACAGGCAAGACCTCATTTAATAGCTCTTTTCTATAGCCTTTAGGGGGAAAAATTGCACCATCACTGTGCCGAGGTACTGGTACTGATGATTCAATCTCAGGGCCAGGAAAGAGACTTCTAGACAATGTTTCTTCTGGTCCTGTATTCTGTAATTTCCTTTAAAATGGGCCCAAAGCAGAGCCTCTTCAGCCTGTGAAAACAACAAGGGCTTGCTGAAAGGTCTGCTGTGTCTCTGAGCAAGGCTTATGTCTAGGGTATCTCCAGTTAAGTGATTAAGACTTGTCTGGTTGTCTTGAGTCTCAGGAATACACATAAGGAGGTTGGATCATGTGTTTGTACATGTGAAAATAGACATCTTAAAATAATCTGATTGAAATCAGGGGGAAAAACCCAATAGTACATTTTAGGACACCTGCTGAAATTTGTTGGGGCACTTTGCTGGTATGTTAAGGAAAGAGCTAAGAGGATGGGCTGGAATCAGCTATTCCTGTGCAAGTGTTGCACACATTCTTTGTCAGTAACTGGTTTGAGTCTTCCTCCTCCACTAACAAGTCTCTTTCAGGCAAGAAAATTGTCAGTTGAACTTCATGGTGTCTGAACTTGTTTCCCGAGGCCTGAGCTCACAACTTGAGTGCTTTTGTTTGTGAAATCCGTAAGATGATGTATCTCTTCTCCCTTTGTTTGGCTTCAGCAGACGGAGGTGTGGAACCTGAAAACAACCACAGAAAAAGAAACGAACGTTATAGATAATGGAATGATGCAAAATAGATAAAATGTGTGATATATTTCTTACCTTATAAAAGTTTAGGTTCAAATCAATCGAAGAACAGTGACATTTACACCATAAAATTGTTAAAGACATTTTCTGGTGATGAGTAATGATCTACCTGATTTAGAGTATTCTCTGAAATCAGCATTCAGGACTTTGTAGAGAAATATTCTCTGTCTTCTCCCTGTGGTATATCTTGGAAGTTAGACTAATCCATGAAGCTCTCAAATTGATTTTATTTAACCTAGAAGGAATAAAATATTTAAATTACATCAACAGCAGCTGATACAGTGCTCAGTGTGCAAGATGCTGCCTTGATGAGCTATAGGAAGTCTAACAATTCTTCTCATATCTCCTATTTTGTAAGTTCTTTAGTTGCAGCCATGAGATAGAACCTTAGAATCCTTCAGGTTGGAAAAGGCCCTTATGATCACTGAGTCCAACCATAAACCTAACAGCTAAGCCCACAGTGTCCCTTAGCATCACATGCACCCACCTTCCAAGTTCCTCCAGGAGTAGTGAACCACCTCCCTGGGCAGCCTGGTAACACTTGCAGAAGGCAAAAGATTGTAATGGGAAAAACATTTCCTCCTCAGAGAAAAGACTTCACACTAGTGAAGTTTCAGACATTTCCCAGCAGTTTACCTTCTGTCCAGTAAGGGGCCACTTCAGGTATGAATTAATACAGGCGTTAAGAAGTGCCAGCTTTTTGGAAGTGTAAGCATTTTAGTTATTTGCTGCAGGGAACTGTGGGGTGTGGACTGCAGAGAGCAAAGTGAGTAATCCAAATCTGGTGTTGGGATTTGGTAAGGATGTGTTCCCAACAGGGTAGGTTTTTTCAAAGACATGTTTAATGAATTACTTGAAGTTTAGATTTGGATTCTTAAAGATACACAACCGCCCAAATTCCTCAGGTAAGGAATTATGCACCTGAAAATAGAGAGGGGCAAAATGCTACTGACAAGTACTGTCAAGTGATTTTCTGTGCTGCTGTGGTGGCTGATAGGCATGCTGGTGAAAGTTCACTGGGAGGCTGGAATAGGAGTGAGTGTGCTTGTTGCATGTATTTGAATGAGCTGCTCTTGGCGCAGCTCTAAGCAGAGCATGTTTGTACCTGCTCTCCTTTTAAAGGTGTAACTGGACTCAGCACTTTTGTTTTTCCTTTTTCTTTAGGTTTATTTTTCCAGTTAAGCTGGATCATGAACACACGACACAGTGAAAGCATGATAAATCTGCCATGTCTGTTCTGAATGCAGCTGTCTGCAGAGAGATACAGCTCAAGTTGTGTCCATCTGAGGTAGCTCTGTTTATGCCAAAAATGACTCTGTGCTACAATTTTAATACAGAATTGCATCTTTTTTTCCTTCTTTAAAGCCAAGAAGACACTTTCAGTGGGATGTAACATTGTGACAGTACCTGTGCATGTATGTTGTAGGGAGGAAGAGATTTTTTTAAGGCTTATCAAATATGTTTAAAAGGAAAGACCAAATAATTATTTCTGAAAATAGGCCTGACTGTGAGAAAACTTTGCTGAGTGTGGTTCCAAGTTCTAATTTTGCTTATTTGTGCTTATTTAAATCTAACATATTTGCACTGGAGTCATTGGAGCTGCATAGAATTAAACGATTGCAGAATTTACATCAAATGGTCCCCAGAGCTGTTTGTGCTGCTGTAAGCAGTTACCATTCATAACAGTAAATGAGCTAATATGTGTATGGGAGATTCTTTTTTGGATACTGTGAGATACAGAGACTGTCAATTCAATTCTCATGAATGGAATTTTCTATAGCAACACTGAAAAAAAAATCACATTTCCTCTTAGTGGAACTCAGAAAATTTAAAGACACAGGAAATTCACTTGTACGTTCAAAAAATAATTTCCTTCATTTGAATCTGGGTGATATTCTGTGATCTTTTTACAGTCCTCAATAGAGGCATAAAGCTGACAATTTTTCAAGTCATTTCTGTCAGACAAAATAGGCCTAATGTTAGGAGTCCCTGTTACTGCAAAACTAGCCTTTTCTGTTTCTGGTCCAAGGAGCAGAAACAATGTTTTATTTGGATTGCCCTATCTCTAGGGAAATAATAACTTGCGCATGCAGCCTTTGAACTAGTTAGAGATTTGATGCATCGTTTTGGTAAACTAACAGTATTCCACGCAAAGAATTAGATTAACTCTGTCTGGCATTAGATGTGATGTGTTCGATCAGAGAGTTTTCCTTAGGCAACAGCAAAGCACAAAGCTAAAGGAAATCAAAGCAAGAATCGAAACATTTTATGGAAACCCATCAGTCTCTTTTCTGCCTTGTAACCTCTCCTCCTTTTGCTGATGAATAGGTTTTATTCATTTTTTTACTGTGAATCTTTAGTCACCTTCAGCTGAAAAGAGCATCACCATATTGTCAAATACGTATTTCTAGGAAAAAAAGATATTTCTGTAGAAATATCTCTCTTTCTCCTTCATTAGAATAGGGAATATGTATCTAATACTGGTTCTTCTAGAGTGTTGAGTTTATAAAGACTGTTGTAGTCACTTGCACTTATGAGATCCAAAACATATACTTGGCATATTCAACATGTATAGCACTTAGTGTGTGAAGATGCCACATAAATCATACACTGAATTAAAAACAATAAAACTGACATTTACCGTGAGATAGGATGCATATCCATGTACAAACATATCTGCTGGTCAAGTTAGAACAGAGTTAAACTTGTCTGACAACATACAGGAAAAGAAATTAAGTGTAAGTGCTTTCATGGGCATGGAAACAAACAGAAAGAAGTCCATGGTCAGTCAGATTAATTTTTCACAAACAATATTCTTTGCAAGAAGAGCGGAAAGATAAAGCCCAGCTTGAAGCTTTGATAAGGAGTTATTAAATGACTTGTGTTTCTGCGAAGCTGTTCCATTAAGATAACATAAGAAGCAAACACTATAGGCACAGTAGTCAATAGGCTGGTTTCAACCTAGCAGCAGTGGCTTGTGTGACACAGGCTCTGGCTGCCAGCGGGAAGCCACGTCCTTTGGTACAATACAGAGCACTGAATGCAGATCAATCTCTGCTAGCAGAAGTGAGGAGAGAGGCTGTAGTGCTTAGGCTAATTCCATATAGATGAACTCAGGCCAACTGTTCAATTTCTTTATGCCTGCCACTAGTCTTGGCCAACGTGACCAAAGCCAGGTCTGAACTAAAAGCTAGAGTGGATAATGGCCTTTGGCTGCTTGGCTGCTGTGTTTGTGCTCAGGATCTTTGTGATATGCCATAATTATGAGTGGCTACAGACACTAAATGCACAAGCACTGTAAAGAGCAGCCTAAGCATCCAAAGTCCTGATCTGTAGGACTTCAGCTGTGCTCCATGTCCATGGAAAATCTAACCTTCTAGTTTGCAAGATGTGTGAATGCCACCCAGTGAGTATCTTGTCAAAATTCCTTGACTGAGAAACATATTTGGGCACTTGCAAAGCTGTGTTAGTATGTGCCTGTCAGCTGCACTGAGGCCACACGTGTGACCTCTGCTTGCCACAGCCATGAGGTGAAGAGTGTTGAACTGCTCAGTCTGGTGCAGTAGGGATGCACAGAGCTGCATAAAACAGAGGGCCAATGGGCTATCACATGGTACATTCCAGAGTCAGGACTACTTTCGGTGCTTTTCTAACCTCTTGGTGTGCTCACCAGTGGAAATTCTCAGTCCCTTCCTTCAGTCTGCTTCCAAAGGACATACCCTTGCAAAAAGTTGTTATTAAAAACTCAAATTTTTTATTCTCTAGCTACGTGCATGCATCTCATACATTGAAAAGGAAGGGGAATGTTGATTAGAGGCTTCCTGAGTGAGAAAAATGTGTGCCAGAGTAATTTGAACTGCCTCCCGTTGCTCTTACTGTATTTCATTCAAAGTGAAAGTTTAAACTGACTTAGGACAGAGCTATCCCTCTTCTCAATGTATATCTGCCATCAGGGATAATCCCTCAAATCTGTTCTCAGTGGGCACTGCCAAATGTTCTCCTTCTGGGTCTTAGGAGGTACAATGATGAATGACAACACTGGAGCGACACCATTGCCAAGTTTATCAAGAACCTGTCTATTCTGGAGGAGAGCATCCTGGATTGTATGTTTTCCTCACTTCTCAGTAAGGCCCTTGCTGTACCTTTACCTAATGTGTTTCTAGCAGAGCCCACTTACACTTTCCAGGCTTCAGCAGTCATGTAAATGTATCCCCAAGAGGCAGTACAAACCTGCAGCCCTAAAGGATCCAAGAATCCTTTCCCAGGCAGCAGTATTGTTTTGAGATGGAGATTTTGTGTTGGCAGGGTGGGCTAGGAAATGAGCTTTTCAGAAAAGAGTGATGGTGTCTGGGTTTCTGGGTGGAGGAGTACTAAAAAGCAGCTGAAGTTTATAGTACCTGAAGAACAAAGACACTGAGGGATAGTCGCTGGAGGATTTTCTTATCAGGACCAGTCGTGTAGAACCTGTGCTGGGAATCACTGACAAAGTATGTTCAAAGAGTTCTTAGTTTCTACTGTCTTATTTTAGTAACACAGTCTAGATTTTTTTACCAGGAATTATGTTTGGGCCTGTTAATAAAGGTACTTTGAGGTGCCCCAGATTTATAGAATGCAGTTTGCTTGAAGACTGTGGGAAGGATAGAAGGAATGGCCTTTGATTTGTCCCAAACCTTCTTGCCTGAAAAAAACTCATGCTGGTAGTGCTGAGTGACATTTTCATCCTGCAAGGATATGTGTGTGAGGAACCTCTACCTTGGAAATAGCATGGGAAACAGTGAGGCATCCTGTGTCAGCAGTGTGCTGGTGACATTCAGGGCTTTTTCACCAAAGCCAAATAACTTTGCTACAACTGGACTGAAAATGGGCTGAGGGTTAACACATGTCTGAGGACAGAGTGGAAGAGCTGCTGTCTGTGGGGTTTACTCAGTGTGGCAGCTTAAGCACAATCCTTTCTCTCTTTTATAGTCAATCCTGCTGGCTTGGGTTGCTCTGCTGCTCCTGAAGGCAGCTGCAACTGGGGAAAGCTTTTCATCACAAAACCCAATTTCTCTCTGCTGAGCCTCACAAGTGCAGGCACAGTGAGCATGCATAATGAGTAGTTTATTTAGTAATGTGCAGCCAAAGTAATACAAATGCTCTTTACCTCACACTATTTAAAAAAAAATTAATTTAAATTTTTTTCTATGTATGAGTGATAGTAATGGCAATGGCAATATGTACCAGCACTGGAAACACTGGTACATAACAGTTCTGTGAGCAACTGCTCTATTGGATCCAGGGCATGGGATTTTATTGCCTTGTGTCTCCAGCTGAAATTTTTGTTCTGTATTTGAACAGTACATATCACAGACATAGCCAGTACTTCAAAGACTGTCTCATAAACAAGTCTTGCAAATAGGCAGGGTAAGTAAACAAGGAGGATATTTTTGATCCATGTTTATAACAAATTGTCACTGCATGTCAGCATCTTCACCCGTGTTAAATGCAGGGGATTGGAGGTGGAAGAATAAGAGCTCAGGGGATGCTTATGAAGGGCTTCACTAACTGAGAATCTGCAAAAGAAAAACACAGGGCTCCAGTTAGAAAATCTAATGGAGGAGAAAGAAGAGTGTGATGTGACGGGCAAGCTGGAGATGCAAATAAAGGTGAAGTATTGCAGCACTGTAGCTGAACTACTGGGGGCCGCCATGGTCCTCTATCCTTTGAGGGCTGAGCCAGACAAAAAGAAATCCTCCTTTTTTTTTTTTTTACGATTGGATTTCAGCTGGCTCACCTCACCAAACAATTGCAGAAGCAGCAGTGCTATCACAGAAGAGGTAAATGGTAGCATACTGAGGACAGCAAGACTGCAGCAGGCCAGGTTCATATTAAACCACATAGCTATGGGATCACACACCAGCCTTCTGACTGTGAGTCAGAAATAATAGCTGCAAGGGAAGCAGCTTCACAAGTTAGGAGTTGATTTTTCTTCACTGCCATGAGTTCTGCAAAGAACTAGTATAATCTTGCTCTCAGGGACTAGGTTTGAACAGAGCATTTCAGTCGTAGAAATAGATGGTGGAATATACTCCCTTTTATGGAACAATGTGCAAAACTCAAGACTTGGTAATAGCAATAAGCTCTAGAATTGTAACTTGTCTCTGGCCTAGACACCTTGAGAGAACAATGATACTTGAGTTATTTGGGGTGTAGCCTCTCACAGGGGAAAATCCTTTCCTCTATGGCCAGAGAGAACATAAAGTAGTCAGAAATATCTGATTACTGTGTCTCCTACTCTGAGGCATAATGGAATTTATCACCTCTGTTGCAAAGGTGTCCTATTTTAATGGAACCATTTTTCCCCACTCTGGGTCTTCTCCAAGAAGACTAGTATCAGAAGGATTTTATATTAACTAAAAGCTAAGAATAAGGAAAGACAGATATGCCCTTGAAAGCTAATCATTCTGTCTGTAGAGGAAATTGTTATCTAAATAACATAAGTCCTTGCAGTCTCCTAGTACCAGAGTTTTTCAGGGAATTATTCTAAACTCCAGGCTTCAGCAAAGCAAGCTTTCCTGCAGCCAAGTATTAAACTCCAAGCTTTATTTTTATCTACAGTTTTCTTGGCAAATTATGAAGCTTATGTTTGGCATTTTATTTCCCTCTACAATCTTCTGTCTTTGGTTTGTATTACACTTTGCAGAGCTTAGAGTTTATACAGGTTTTGGGTGGGTGATATAAATTCTAATAGGTTTTTATATAATGCAATTTAGAAGCTTAAACAAAGAAAGCCATATTCTGTACTGGAAGATTTGTGCAGAGCTTTGCTGAACTTATGTTAATGTTGAGTAAACAACTATTTGCAGTAGTGTTTTGCTTTTCTTTCAAGTGAAACTGTAATGGAGAAGAAGGTGGAGAGCATTCTTACTGAAACACAATACAACAGTATCACTTAAATATCTTAGGTGACCTGAGAATAGAGACCAAGAGCGGCCCTAATATTGTCATTATTGTGCATATTTTCTTTAAGAAACCAAATCCTAGAAATTTGTTTTATAGATAATTTTGGTGTGCTAAATTTCTGGGATATATTTCTCTGCAGCTATCACATCAAATTTTTATTAAATAGAAAAGAAGTAAGTATGTATAATGATTGCAAGACTGTATGTTCTTATTGTACCTTGCAATTAAGGATCAAAAGGCATGTTACAATTATTGGTTGTACTAAGTAAGAACTGAATGTGTAAACATGATTTCTGTATCTGCTGGTGCAAATGAATGTTTTACTCACAGCTTAAGCAGGTCTGATTATAAATGACACTGCCAAAATCACTCCAAATCACACCACAGAGCTGAAGATAAAAGAGTTGTCTCTGAATGTTTTCACTTGTGACAGAATATAAAAAAAAGCTTAAGACAAATGCTGATGGGAAGATAAGGTGGAAAGCCAAACCACAGTGCCTCTTACCTTCAAACTTCAGCAGGCTGGTGGTGGCAGCTTTAAACTGGGAAATCTCATGTGGATTTGTTGAATGGACTTCTAGTACTGGTTTAGATCCAGAAACTGGGAAGGAATAAAGTAAGGACCATCTCTTGGCTATAAATGGCAGCTCCCACAAAAGGCAAAGGAGAGTCATAAAAAGTCAGCAGCCATCCAGGGGTGCATCCCTATGGACACTTTCTCACCAGAGGCATCAGCCCCAGCAGAGTTCTACACTAATGCACCAACTTGGTCCTCAGTTCAGAGCAGCCTCCTGCCTGGTCAGCTCCTCTCCTCCACCTCTCCCTGCACTCTTTTGAGATGATGTACTGCTATTGCTTAGGTTGTACGTGGACTGCTTGATTCAGATGCAGTCAATCCAGGGTAGCCAAGATGATTTACACAAGCTGCAAATCTTTAGTATGGAAGAGTCTTGCTCAGAGCAGGTTTTCTTCATAATAGAATGAAAAAACAGAGATTGTATTTGGCTTTTTCTACCCTTTCCACATCCAGGTCAAGATATTTTTCTCTTAGATATAGTTGTATAGGCCTTTATAATCAAATATTGTTGGATTATTAGAACTACAAATATGGAAGAAAAAATAATTTCTAAGCTGAAATAAAACAGATAGGCTTCAGGATAGCTACGTGCTGTGAATGGGATCTTGAAAGTGGGTATGTGTTACATTTAAGTGCAGACATGCCTTTAGATCACTTGCAGGCATCATCAAAGTTGGCATCCTAAAAATCAGCTTAGTCTAGGTTGTTTTATGTAATATTGTATTTGTCACATGATATTTCTTGTCACATGATACTTGTGGCAGCATTCTTCCTTTGGTGCCATAGGAACTTCCATTGTCCTGGAGATGGTGATAAGATTTGTTTTCAAAAGTCCTATTATATACATTGATAAAATCCTTAAATCAAGATTTGGTTTGTTTTTTTTTTTTTTTAGGAAGAAAGTATCTGAAAATTTGTATCAAAATTAGAGATTAATAGAAATTCTGTGCAACTCTTTACAAAGCACTAGTGAATCTGCTGATGTGACTCAGAGGCACTGCTTGCAGTTAATATTCCTACCATGGAATTAGTTCTCATCTCACTTTCAAGAATCACAGTCATAGAATTGGACATGACTCTGAGCTACCCCATGGGCTGATGTCGCTGTCCATTGCAGGGGTGGGGAGGACATGACCTTTAAAGGTTCCCTCCAACCCCAATTGTTCTGTGATTCTGTGATACCACACCTGAAAAAGTAACACGGGGATCATTGTTTTGCTTTTACTTTAGGCTGAAAATACCTTAGCAACAGTCACCAAGGTAAGTAAGAGTTTTGTAACTGGGAGCCAACTTAAAATGAGAGTTATGGGTTAAGCTGAAGATTTATGCCTATGTCCTTGGGGTTTTTTTCCAGGTTTGGCTATTTGAAATTTAAATTGCTACATATGTACTAAGTAAAGAACGTTGATTTTCTCAAATTTTGGAGTATCTGCTGTAACCCATTTGGCACTTGGTGGCAATCTAGTCACTAATAAAGACATCTGGTTACAGATATAAATCCTTTCATATTAAGTAGCCCAGTTTAAATATGCAAATAATTGTGTCTTGTAGATATCTTTCCCCAAAATTGGCTTCCATATTCTAGTTCCACAAATTTTCTCTTTCCTTTCTATTTACTTAGCAACTGTTAAGTAAATTTACTTCGATATTACTTCCTCTCTAATATATTTAATGTATGATCTAATATCAGATTTTACTAAAATCCTTTGGATGAATTTCTGAGCAAATATTGTGTATGAAACTTTCTACTATGCTGTCACCTACATGATCACAAAAAGAAAAGCTTTTCCTTTCAAGACATTTGACTTTTCTACTACCAGATAGGAATTTGAGATTGCTGCATCTTTAAAATAGACCATACTAAAGGAGTAGAATTGTGAAGAGTATAAAGAGCACTTTAACAGCACAAAGAAAATAGTGCTTATCCCATCTACTTGTGCACCTGTACAGAAAACCCTTTTTGGAGTACGAAATACACAAGAAATGAAGTCATAGTACAAAGTAATTTTGAAGATACCTGAGTGGAAGCTGAATGTGTCAGTAGAGCCAGATGATTTTTGAAGACAGGATAAAATTTTAATGTTGCAAATTCAAAGGAAGAAAATCCAAGAAGCTCTTTTCTGTCTACATTTTGGTATCAACAGACTCCAAGTTGCTTTCTCACCTCATTCCTCAATAATACCAATCAGTCAAAAAAAAGCAAATTTTGAGATAAAATAATTGTATTTTACTAAAACTGGAATTCCATATGCCTTTGCTATTGGTATTTTAGTCCTAGACAAATACAAGTGCATTAGCAAATTTTTTCTGACTTTCTATGGCTTTTTTTGCCCAGATTGGCCTGCAACTTTGTAGGCAAATTGTTTTGCAATAACTGCGGAATTAAGGTGAAGTCCACATTTCAGATCTGAAACTCTTAAGTGCAACTTCTCCATAATTGGAAATTCAGTGACTAGATGTCTGTCATGGCCACAACTATTGGTATCTTGCCAAAAACAATTTGGTGGTTCGCAATCACAAGGGAAAACTAAGCTTCCCAGATGGCTGATGGGATGTAATCTGATTCCTACTCAGTTACCAGAGTGCTGCAGAAACATGTGTTCCATTTGTTGACAGAACAATTGTCCTGAGTAGCATTTACTTACAATTCAGTACTTTCATAAATATTCTAAGAACTTATGTGGCACAGAGAGTGCAGGTAGCAGTTTCCATTTGCACTGTGATGGCCCAGGGCCATCACTTCTAAGCTCACTGCCAGCTCACTGAGCAAATCCTCAGGTCTGGAGTACAGGCTGTTTAGGAATTGAGACAGGTCATGCTGTACCTTGCTTTCCTTAGCTGGCCATTCTCATTTTTGGCCGCTTTCTTCTTGCTTTAGGCCTCACAGCTTCTTTGCCCAAAATTGTCTAATGGGTGGGATTTGTGCCATGGTGATTTCCAGGCTGGAAGTAGAGTAAATCATTAGAATTGAAAGCACACGTGTGGAAGAGTCCTGAATGACAAGAATCGGAGTGCACTTTGATAGTGGCTCAGGAAAATTTTCAACTCTGATCTGTTTATTTCTAAATTTTTTTGTGGACATCATACCTCTTAATGCAATCTGGTGAATACCTCTTCATTAACAAAAAGATACAATGATAGATTAGATTACCAGGACATGGAAAGTATTATTTTGTTTCCTGTTACCTATTGGGGATGAAATGTTTTTGCTAAGAATAATATTCTGAGGGACAATAATCTCTGAATTTATGCTGTAATGACTTTCTCTCCTGAATAATGTACCTACATCTGCCATTGATAATTCTTCCTTCCAGTTGAGACTCTTTAATGTAGTATGTTGTAATGGTAATTGTTCTACAGAAGTCTCAGATAAGGGATCTGAACTTTCTAGAAGTCACATTTACTCAAGAGATTTGGACAGCAGTTCCCTCATGGGATGTTATAATCTCTGTAATCCCTAATCTGATTTGCATTAGGGAATACATACAGCTCATTAACAGCACTGTCTTCTTAATTACCACGTAATTAAATGTGGGACATGCATTTGACTTGTAAATAAATGTTCCATATATCCATGCTCCTCTAAGAGTGCCAGAAAACCAGAGACAGTGAGGATGACGATCTGTGCAGTCTTTCTCTTTAAGTGAGGGGGGAAGCAAAGGAGGCCACCACTTCCTCCCCCAAAATA
Source organism: Petroica traversi (assembly GCA_025920805.1). Lineage (NCBI taxonomy): Eukaryota > Metazoa > Chordata > Aves > Passeriformes > Petroicidae > Petroica > Petroica traversi. The sequence continues at coordinate 6,115,078 of JAHLSL010000044.1, forward strand.
TCACAAAGCTGTGTCTAGTGGGACATGTAACCTCATTTGCATCGTGTCCTTCATCCATAAACACATTTTTCACTATGCTGACCATGCTCTGTTAGGAACAATATTCAAATCTGTTCTCTCCCAGGAGACCAGGAGTGAAATGATTACCTTCATGTTTCATTGGTACCTTCTTGCTTAATTCCTTTTTTAAAGTAAAGGTTGTCTATCTCTGATAGAAAATGTTCTCTGGAGAACATAGAAATATATAGGGTTATGCTTTAATGAAAGAGAAAGAAGGGAATGTTTAATAAATTCGATAAAATTCAGTCAAATACTTAAGGTGTAATTAGATAATATTGTATTTTGATTTATTACAACTGTTTATTTAGATATTAAAAGACTTTGACTGTGTTTTACCCCTGTTTTCTGTCTCTGAGTACCTCACTTCTCAAGAGCTGAAACTTCTTAAATATGGAAGAAAAGCATCTGCAGTTAGGCATGCTTTTTGGCCATGTTCTTAGCTGGAAACAAAGACCACAACAGCAAATTGAAAACTCCTATGTTGTAAAGATACTTCATTTGGAAAGGCAGCAATTGCAGAAATGTATTGTCTATGTTTGGTCTTGGGGTTTTTTTAATACTAACTGATTATTGAAAAAAAAAGGAAAATTATGTTAATGCAGAAGATGTTATTACTGTTTATAAAGGTATACTCACCAAGTCCTGGGTGAAGACCTTGCAGTAAGTAATTTTGAAACAGAAATGCCAATTCTGAAGGCATTTTATATGTAGATAATTGGCATGTGGTGTATTGGGCGTTTTGGAACTGAGTCCAGAGGTGTCCAAACTCATTTAGAACTTGGCTTTTCATCACAACAGGTATGATTAAACTCCCTGGGGTGATGGAAGAGAAATTGTGTGGGAAGAATATGATCATCTGGAGAGCTTTATGGGAAAAGAGATTTAGTGTCCCATATTGCACAATTTACCTTAGCTACCTGGAACCCTGGATATATGAATATCCTTGGTGTTTATTTACTGACTTCCTTCTGTGCATGTGAAAAACTTTTATAGAAGTTGACTAATCTTTAATATTCTTCCTCGGCTGAGGAAGAGGTTAAAGGTTAAACTCATGACTTCAGGCTAAGTAGGGCTATAATAAAGGGTACTGATTTTTCTGGTGATGGGAAGGCCTGCTTGGGTGAGGTGAAAATATTACACTGAGAGCCCGTATAGAAAACAAGGAACAAGTGCAGCTGTGAAATGTATGAGGCCACATGACGGGAAAGAACTTATTGGAATCTTTTCTTGGAAGAATCTTCTACTGCAGGCATTTACATGCTAAAGTACTTAATTACTACTTCAAGGTCTATCTTAAACTAAGTAGTTTCTAACTTTCTCAAGGTTGCCCTAAACCTGTTCTTAAAGGGCTCCCTAGATTTCATTCTTCTAGAAACCTTTTCCAGCATAAATTGTGCCAATGTTGTCTTTTATGTCAAACAACTATTCCTTTCTTTGTGCTGGGGAAAAAATAAATAAAAAATAAATAGCATGGCTACCATAGAGCCATGTGAAGGCAGAATATGAGGAAGGTGATATCTCCTTCTCTGAAGTTGGCCATGGTGATTCTAAGTTAGCACTGTGATCCAGTGAGCATTAAACATATGGTCAAGTCTGAGGATGGATTTCACTGCTTTTCTATACAAGGGGTACATTTTAGATATTACACATGAGCTGGATGGGGTAAGAAATATAAATTGATGTTAAAAATCAGCTTATAATTGTGACTTGTATGTGAATTTAACTGAAAGCTCCTTTGAAGTCTGCTACTGTTGCTGTTCAAATTTGTTATTTGTGTTAGTGTAGCTGGACAAGGTAGGCATCATGTACGATTAAGGATGGTACTAAGGAGGGATAAATAGCAATAGATGGATACACAGTCAAGACATTTGGTAGTGTAGAGACCTTTCATACTATCTTCCCATGCCTTCTAAAATGGCCAGGTTCTATCCACTGAAGTTAGTAAATATTTTACTTCTGTCAGAGGTCTGTACCAAAAAGTTATTAAGCAGCAGATTTTTATTTTCCTTTTTTTTTAAAGACAAGGTGAAACAAATTTCCCTAGACTAAAACTTCCTTTTGAACTATGTAACAGCTCAAACACACATCTGATTTAAAATGTATATTCTTTGTGTGGAAGAAAAAAAAGAAACAATAGCACAATTGATTTTGTAAAAGAAGAATTGAGGAGAGAAAATGAAGTGGAAATGATATTATTAATTAAGTAGCCTGTCTTGACTTGCTATAAACCTTTCAAATCTACTTAACTCATCTGAACCTGTATTCGTTCAAGCCAGTGACTGTAGTGGTGGTGACATCATCGTTTTGTTTATATTGAAATCTCTTTTGAGCACAATCACAAAAGAGATAGTTTTAGGAGATTGATTACTCCTCAACTTTGGAATTTGGTAATTTTGGTATACCTCAAACATGTTGCACTTGTCCTCAAGTCTGCTTTTCTTAGTTTTAGATTATTAACACATCAGGCCTGTTATTATTTCTTCATAAGCATTTAAAAACCACATAGTACACTAAATCTCCTGGAAAGAAACAAGAATAACTTTGATCCTTTGACCATATGAATTTACAATAAATATTTAGTCACAATTTTGCATTTAATATTACACCCACAAACTTTGCAGAGATGAGCACTCAACATATGTAAATCTTAGTTAAGGATCTGCTAGAATGTGCAGGTTGTTCTTAGTTTTGGCTTGACCATGTTGTTCATGTGACTTATGAGATGGTCTTCATTTACACAATTGCTTCAGGTTTTTTAAGGTTTTTTTTTTTTTTTTACAAGCTCACTCATACTGCATTCATCACAGGAAATGTGTGCAAATTTAGAATGTATTTATTAATTATTTACTGCACTGGAGTGACATTGTTTTTCTTTTTCTGCTTTTTACTAACATTCATAAGCACTGACTTTCATGATAGCTTTCAGAGGCATGGGAAGGGGGATTTACCTCCTAGCAGATACTTAGCCAAACAATGTCAAGTTTCAACTGATCTTCAGTATGCAGTTATAGACACTTCAGCTGGTAATTTTTTAACGTTCTATGTATTGTATGACACTTGTCCCCAAAACGATATAGTATCTGGCTTTCTTTGCAAAAGTCTTTGGCTTTTTTCAGTCTGAACCTGGCAAACAGGTATTCAGAGTGTAAAGAATGCACTGTTTAGTGGAGCACATAGGAGAAAGTGAAACTGTGATACAGAAATTACATTGGCAGGTGTCCTGAGACTCCTTAGTTTTCTCCTATATTCCTCCTAGCAGAGAATCTTCCTTCCCTAGATCCCTTTCTTTATCTTTAAGAGCATTAGGTCAGAACGCCTCTTTCTCCTTTCATAGCTCTAGTTTGCATGTTTGTTTCCTCACCCCTTCTTCCCCTCACACCCTGTTTAACATCTCATACTTTCTGATCCCAAAGAAATTAGCATCTTTCTCCCCAGGTTTGCTCCACTTCTTTGCTTGGAGCCAGTCTTCTCAACACATCCAGGTGTTTCTATTGCCTGTCTCCTTCTGTACCTGTGATGGTTTACACTAGTATTTGTGTCTTTTTGCCCTTACTTCTTTTGTTTGACTTTTGTTCCTCCTATTTAAATGTTCTTTTCCCTAGTGTAGCTACAGGAACTGGTTGTTTGCATACTGCTTCCCTCTCTTCCTCATGTTATTTCTTGAATTTGTTTGCTTCTGCCAGCATCAAATGCTCTAATGAGAAAAGAGGGGGCAGGCCCCTTATCCTCTTCTCCCCTCAGCTCCTCCTTTCATTTTTGTGTTGGTGGCTCCTCAGTCTGAAACTCTGCCCTAGCCATGGAAATTATGTCTGCTTTGTCTTGAAAGAAAAAGTTACAAGGACCATGGGATACTGACCCCTGGCATTTTCTTCTTTTGCCATTCTTAGGGGTGCTACTGCTGCTAAAATAACTTCCTCTTGTGATCACCTGCGCCAGATACTCAGCTCCAATAAAGCTGACCATGTTTTCATTAGTAATATTGTGTCAGCCTGTAAGAACAGCCAGTAGTAATAGATAAAAGCCTTGAGAAAGGATCTACTTTGGTAGAAGTAATGGCTGTTCCAGTTATCCCATCAAACGTCATCTTTTCATCCTGTTTGTGAAGTCTGTCTTAACCTCCTGTCAGAGGTCCTCTCGCCTGAGCAGCTGATGACTGGAGTGGATCTGATGCTGGTGTCAGGCTGGGTGGAAGGTGCTTTAATCAGCCTCTAACTTCCTTTCTTGGAGTCCTTTAAGTGTCTGGTAGTTGGCAAGAAATTAAACAGCAGGAGAATAAAGTGCAAAGCTGACTCTGATGGCACTGCCCTAACGAGACAGGAGACAGGCAATTTCCTAATCAGTGGTCTGGCTTATCCAACAATTTCTGCTGTTTCCGTCAATGTCCAATGTGTTTGGGGTGGGGGTGGGGAAGGAAACAGAGGAAGAGGAGTGGAAGAAAAGCACTATCAGGCCACTCTTAGTGGACCAGGTACAGTAACTTATTGAAGATACTGATGGTCCACCTCTTCAGTGCCAAACAAACCCTATCCATCTCTTTCATATGTCATCTAATATTCGGTGACAGTTGTACTCATATTCATATGCACACAGTTGGCCTGCTTCTATTTTAAGTGACTTCTAGGAGGTTTCATAGGTTTTTGAATGTTTTGAAGTTCTGGTCAACTTGTTGTGAACAGTGGCACCACTTTCTTTTCACTCAAGCAGCATGGCATGAGGAAGCTAGGTTGGCCTTTTCTGCTGCAGTTATATTATAATGGTGACCAGATGGAATACACTGAGCAAACAAGTTTTTCAGCTCAGCAAATGGCTGTATGCTCACCTGGAGATGTTCTCAGCAGGGTGCCAAAGGAAGTAAGGTGGATGAATTCTGGGCCCTACTGCCCTACTGAACCTTGGTTTGTCTGTCTCTGATGGCAGTGAAAGAAGTGCTGGACCATCTTGTCAGACATCCCTCCTCAGAGATCAAGGGGAAAGGAACATCCTTTTACGCCAAAATCTAGCTGGCATTCATGTCAGAAGGCTCCTTTTTGATGGACCAAACATTTTTCTCAGTCTAATCCTTCATCTGCTGTCCCCTGAGAAACCTCACTGTAGCTCACTGCACATTATGGAAAGTCCTGTTTTAGGCATTACTGTTCTCTGGGCTGAGTCCCCAGAGAATGGAGAAAGTCAGTGCTTGTGAAGATGGGTTGTGTTAATCCCAATATCAATGGAGGACTGCTGCAATCTGCCTCCCAGACATATTTAGCACCAATTATGTGGCACCTGAAGTTGCAATCCATCCCTATTATATCCATGCTGCTTCAGGGCTGAAACGCGGCCAGTACTGCTCCTGGAAGAAGAAAGGACAGAATAGGTCACAGTCATATTGCAGGTGTATCGAGGCCCTTTACATCAAGGTTATTATTTTTGTGGTGGTTGTGCACAGTGCTTTATTATCTGTTAAAACTCCTCTGAGGCCTGACCAGGTCATAACCTTTGATTGAAGAATGTGTTAAGACTGCTCCCTGTTCAATCAGTTCTGCACAGCTTCTCAGTACAACAAGGCAGGTGTAGTTTACTCTAATGATGCATTCCTCAAAGTGCAGGTTTTAGTGACCTGGTGTAGGCTCATGCCAAATCTTTCATTTGAAAGCTCTCTCCAGGTCATACGGGTCAGGAGCTCTGGCCAGGACTGCAAGCATTGCATCTGTGCCCAGTGCCATCCAACGGTGTGTGCACCTGCTGTTCCCTACAGGGCATTTGTTTCTGTTCAGAGAATTGGTGAACTAATTTCGTTTGCAAACTGATCTGGCTCTGCCAGCGCCTTTCCTGAAAAGCACAGAGAGGGTTACTGGTCACCAATCTGCTCTTCCTGCCCAGGCTCAGGCAGATGTCTGGAGCCTTTCACTCTGCTGTGGCCAGCCTCCAAAGCAAGCGGGTTTCAGGCTGTTAAGCCTCCTGCTGGTAGGCAGTGCCAGGGGCCTGCTCTGCCTCCACAGCCAGGTTTATATTTTTGTCCGCAGGCTCTGCAGAGCCTCCATTTATAGTGTTCTTAGTTCGGCACGGCATTTGTTGATGCACGCATTCCTTTCATTTGCTGCTTCCAGAACTGCTGATAAGACCAGAAGCTCTTCTGTCTCCATTTGAGAGGGCTTGTTTGAGACCCAGTGCAATTGAGATCCCCTTGCCTTGATTTGTCTTGACCATGCTGTATCTGTGTCAGTCAGCCTGCCTTGCTTTTACACTGCATTTCCTATGGTCCTGGTCTGATCCTGAAACCTATGTGCCCCTCATCAAGTGCCTCTAGACTTTTTGCTGCTTTCAGAAGTCAAGCTGGGACTGGCCCTGTTGTAGTGAATTCACTATTTTGTTCCTGACACTTCCCAGCCATTCAGGGTTCAGACACTGTATATAACAAATAAACACTGAGCCCAAAGCGTCCCAAAAGTGATCCAGGGAACTGGCTGTACTGCACACGTTGTGGAGCTGTGTGGCCTCTCTGCCCTGCTGGTGCCCATCAGCTCCCTGTGTTTATCTTGGAGCTTCAGTGACAGCTCAGTCCACAAGCCGTGGGCAAATAAAGACTTTTCTCCTCAGGCCAGACAGAGTGTCAGGGTGCAAAAACGAGCCACAGTGTGCAATTCCCCCTGAAGTGTAGTGGGTGTAGTTAGAAGGAGAAGCCCCAGGGCAATGTGAGCACAGGAAGCATGAAGGGATGGCTCACCTGCTCTATGTGGATGTTCAGGCCCATCAGCACAAGGTGTTTCGCAACTGAATGAGCCTAAGGAGGGTGCAATTTTTACAGAGGTAGACAAGGCAAAGTTATCTCTACTAGACAAGTGTTAACAGCTGTTTCTAAAACCTTTCACTGGAGCAAAGCTGTACCGGGGCAGCCAAAAGTACAACCTTGACACGGCTGCCCCCCCCCCCCCCCCCTTTTGAATAAAGGATTGTTAGACTATTTATGCAAGGGCAAATAACATTATTTTTGGAAACGACTGAATTATTTTCGTTACTTTTCTCCAAAAGAAAAAGAAAAAGAACCCAAAAAAATCAGCCTGAGGCAGACACCTGGCATGGAAAATTTCAGCTTGCGTGGTAAAAGCCTGGCAGAAGTTACCAGCAAATGCGAAGGGTGTCAAAAAAGAAAAAAAAAGAAAAGAAAAAAAAAGAAAAAAGGAAAGCAAAAAAAGGCAAGCATCAAGCAGCCGTGCTGACCGGCAGCGCTGGGAGCTCGCTGCCTTGCCGAGTGCCTGTGTCCGAGCGGAGCTCAGTGTCCGAGGGGCAGTGTCAGAGCTCAGTGTCCGAGGGGCAGTGTCGGAGCTCAGTGCCCGAGCGGAGCGCAGTGTCCGAGGGGAGCGCAGTGTCCGAGGGGAGCGCAGTGTCCAGTGGAGCGCAGTGTCCGAGCGGAGCGCAGTGTCCGAGCGGAGCGCAGTGTCCGAGGGGAGCGCAGTGTCCGGGGGGCAGTGTCCGAGCAGGCCGCAGTGTCCGTAGCTCGCTGTCCCTCAGGGCCCCGGCCCGGAGCCGGCCCCGCC